>CAWUFW010007996.1:193252-942228 GCA_963921515.1 Calotriton arnoldi | reverse complement strand
AATGTAAGTAGGAAACCCATTGCCAAATACTGAACACATGACACCCTCAGATGCTGCTATTGATGACATGGATACACCACATGATAGGACACATTCCCCCTGGACCACATGGGTTCCTGCACAGTAACACTTCATAATCATGAGACCAGATATCACCATCACTGCAGCAAGGGCATGGTTAGCTGCACCAACAACATGTACATCTGAAGCATGAGCACTAGAGAAAAGAAAGTTGCTTTATTCAGCATATGTGTTGAGGCCAAACGAAGTCCTGAAAAAGAGCAAAGGCCAATGGCCAGTCCATTGTCAAAGTTCAAACAGGGTGACACTGGCAGATGTCACCCTACGCATGCCTGCACAATACCAGGGACAATCCACTAGGAGGGGCAACCGGGGGCAGGCCAGGCACCGCAGGGACAGGATCAGGGCTCACCAGGGGGAGTCAGGAAGGGGTGGTGGGTGCTGGAGAGCCACTGACAACTGCAGTGGAGGTGTCTGACATGGTGTGTGCCGGCACAACTGGGGGCATGACACAGATGTCGTGGGTGCCGGCACAACTGCAGTGGACCCTGCAGATGGGGTGGACAGGTCCGCCACTGCAGTGCCCAAGTCAGACAGGGCGGTAGTGGACTCCACTGCAGTGCCTACCTCCAGGGGAGGAGAATGGGGAACAGGCAAGGTGGGTTGGACAGAGGGGGAGGACACCCTCACCACATCAGTGGCACAGACAAGCGCAGCGGGGGTGTGGTGCTGGGAGAGCAAGTGGCAGGGGGAGAAGGCCGGAGCATCTTGGGGATGGTATATCTGTGGGTGGGGGAACCTGGGGCAGGGTGTGGTGGGGGCACCTGTGCAGTGGGGGCCTGAGGGATGGAGGACGGAGACCTTGTGCCTGAGCTGCAGGGCGGTGGCGGGGTCTTGCTCTTAGCACTCCGGGGGACTTGCGGGTGGGGGCCTCAGTCCGTCTGCGCCTGGGGGAGGGTGTCCGGGGGCGAGGGGCACTCTGCTCCGTGTGGGTGGGCTTCCTCTTCCCCCGGGATGCTGGAGCAGCTTCATCGGTGGGGAAGAGGCCGAGGTCACAGAGGAAGAGCTGCTGTGACTTTGGGGTTGCAGGTGAGGCAAGGGAGGGTGCTTTGGAGGGAGAGGGAACTGAGGACTGCGCAGTGCATGTGGATGCGTGTGTGTGTTCCAGGGCCCCATCCCCTGTGAGTCTGGCTTCAGTCCCCTGAATGTGCTTGCGTGTGCGTTTTGTCATTGGCGTGTGTGTCAGTGTGCTGGATGTGTGTGTGCTGGTGTGTGCCAGTGTGTGTGTGCCTGGGATGGGTAAGGTGCTGGGGAGTGTGGATGGAGCAGAGGCAGGAGGGGTGAGGGACCGTTTGAGGAGGGACACTGCTGCCGCCAGGGAGGAGTCCATGGACCTATTGCCCCTCTGTAGGTCAGACATGCCCGATGAGATGCCCTCCATGAACGACACCAGCTGAGTCAACAGCGCGGTGTGCGCATGGAGGACACTCAGCATGGCTGTCTGCCCTACATGGAGCTGGCGAAGGAGGCACACAGACTCCTCACTCAGGGCAGCAGGGGACACAGGGGCAGGGGGTGCGGTGCCTGGCCCAAAGGAGACACGCTCCCGGACATGGGAGCCTCCACGGACCTGGGGAATGGGAGCCGATGGGAGGGCGGTGGTGGTGCTGGTGGTGGCGGGGACAGCAACACTAGCTGGGGTGTGGTGGCTGCTGACACCCGCCTCCACAAGGGAGTCATCCTCCGAGTTGCTCTGGTCCTCAGCTGAGGTGGATGCTGCTGAGGACTCCTCGGTGTGGCTCCCTCGCCCTCCGTGCCACTGGGTCCCTCCGACCACTCCTCGGCTGCTGACCCAGTCTGGCTCTCCGGCTCCTCCTGGTCCGTGGAGCTGTCCCCTTCCGTGGCCGTGGATGTATCTGCAAACAATGGGGAAACAGACAGACATCAGTCACCTGCACATAACGCACACACCACTGTGAGCACAGCACATCCCAGAGCAAGCCCTGGCATCATTAGTTGTACATTGCTAAAAGTGCACTAATTGAACAGGAGAAGTCAATTGTCAGTCTGATGCCAAGCATGGCACTCACATCCCACATGGCCTTGCACCCATCTGTCTGGTGTCTGTTGGATTGCAACACCCCAGTGTTGACACATGCACCAAGTACACAGTAGTTGGACAGTGCAGAGGACACGGTGTGGACACATCACAGCTCTTGCCACTGAGTCAGTACAGGTTTACGGATGTAAGGGATGCCCAGAGTCAAATAGGAAATGCATGTGATGCATACCAGCGACAGACACCATGATGCACCCATGTCCTGATAGCCAGCGCCACTATGGTGTGCATGTAGCACATGTCACTCCCCTGCAGGATCACCAATCAGTAGACACATGCCATGGCGGAGGCATGACTGCAAAGTCATACATCACTGTCTCAGTGATGTATGACTTTGCAGCCAGACAACAACACTCTGCACTGTGTCACAATAGTAGGTCATGGGGAATGCAAGTCCTGGAGCTGCACAAGTGCACATGTACATCCCCCCACAACACATCCTCTTAACCCTCATCTGTCCAGGTCATACCTATTGGACATATGGGAGACCTGTGACACTACCCTACATGTCAGAATACAGGCATTGTGTAAGCAATGGACCCACCCATGATGCCCACCACAGAGTCAGGGAAACAGATGCTGTCTCCCACCTTGAGTCAAGCAAACTGCAAGGACACAGTCCTAAGTGACAGAATTCCCTGCATGTAAGGGCCACACCTGGGTATCAGATGAGGAGTGGGCAGTGCACAATAGAGGGACATGGCTCCTGGACAACATGACTGCTGTACTGTGGCAGTTCAACCTGGCCCGAGGAGGGCACATAACATGTTAGACAGAGTACACAGTGCAGTCTTTGACTCACCCCTCCTTGCTGCTCTCTGGCCTTCAGCTGCCCATCCAGGTCTGGAAAGACCACCGCCAGGATCCTGAGCATGTGGGGGTCAGGGTCCGTGTTCCGCCCCTCCTGCGAGGAGGCGACAGCTTCAGCTGGACCCGTGCAATCCTCCGGGTCCAGCCCCGAAGGTCCTGCCACCTCTTTTGGCAGTTGCGGATCCGGCGCTTGTAGACCCCCACGGACCGGACAGCCCGGACGATGTCCTTCCAGATCTCATGCTTCCGATGGGCAGAAGCCTGTCAGGATGACAAAGTGATAAGGACATTACTACACATGCAACATATCCGTGCATGACACAGTTGCATATACATGTCGCAATCACAGGGGCACATGGTGTACCCAGGCAGTGCACGGCTGCCCATGGACAGTTTTCCAGAAGTCACTACATGGTATCATAGCATGGGGAGTAAAACCCTGTTCAGAAGCACTGTCACTGCACCATACCTGTCCAGTGCAAGTCACTACACACTATGGGGGGTGACAACTACTCAGTGAGCCTGCTAGCCAGTGGTGTGCTGACTCTCAGCCTTGCTAGTCAGACAAAATGCACATTCAGAAAGGCAGTGCACAGAACACTCACCTGCTCCCCTGGTGTCCCATACAGCTTGCTGTACTGTGGAAGTAGGCTGTCCAGCAGGGCCTGGTTCTCTTCAAGGCTGAAGGCTGGGGCTCTCTCCACAGCACGTGCCATTGCAGGGTCCAGAGGGGCAGAGACAGCAGCAGTGCAGTGGCAGATGTCGTCCTGGAGCATGTAGTGCAGGCAAGTGGGCTCTCAGGGGAACATGCAGCAATATATATGTGCTGGAGAGGCAGATACTGTCCCTTGTGTCCAAAGTGATAGGTCCAAGTCGTTTGCATCTTCTGAATCTGGCCAATCCATGGAATAGCAGCACCAAAACACGCCCACAGCATCCTTCAAATCTTCAACTTCATGACATACATTATTTTGCAACATTGTTGTGGGTGACCAACTGATTTTCCAGCAACCGACTCGCTCAATATTCAAAAACGCTGTCCGTTGCCAGGCAAGCCCATTGTCAATGGGTGCGCACCGATCGGTCCATTGCTGTTCAACGCGCACAGGGGTACAACGCTGCACCCGCACACATTGAAAGCAATGGGCCGGCCGGAGGCACCGATCGGTCCATTGCTGTTCAACGCGCACAGGGGTACAACGCTGCACTCCGCACACATTGAATGCAATGGGCCGGCCGGAGGCACCGATCGGTCCATTGCAGTTCAACGCGCACAGGGGTACAACGCGTACTCCGCACACATTGAATGCAATGGGCCGGCCGGAGGCACCGATCGGTCCATTGCTGTTCAACGCGCACAGGGGTACAACGCGTACCCGCACATTACTGGAATGCAATGGGCCGGGCCGGAGGCACCGATCGGTCCATTGCTGTTCAACGCGCACAGGGGTACAACGCTGCACCCGCACACATTGAATGCAATGGGCCGGCCGGAGGCACCGATCGGTCCATTGCTGTTCAACGCGCACAGGGGTACAACGCTGCACTCCGCACACATTGAATGCAATGGGCCGGCCGGAGGCACCGATCGGTCCATTGCTGTTCAACGCGCAGCAGGGGTACAACGCTGCACTCGCGACACATTGAATGCAATGGGCCGCCGGAGGCACCGATCGGTCCATTGCTGTTCAACGCGCACAGGGGTACAACGCGCACCACGACACATTGAATGCAATGGGCCGGCCGGAGGCACCGATCGGTCCATTGCAGTACAACGCATCACTGTACATGTGACTGGCATATGTCAGCATGCCTGTCTCAGATGGACATATGCCAGCCACAGATAGCTCCCAGGGAGTGAGGGGCACACCTACATCACGACAGCCTGTCCAAACCTTATCATAAGGCATGTAAGGCTGCATTTCCTATTGTGTGTATGTTGGTGTACATGTTGTCCTGTGGGTGTCACCTGTGGGCAGCCACCCCCAGGCTGTGCACGTGTTCATGGGGACAGGATCATGGGTGTTACGTGTACGTGACCACTGTGATGTGCAACTGTTCATATCTGTGCATGTGCCATGGTCACATTTCACAGTGGTGTTTGTGTATGTCATGTCACATACCCCGTGAGTCCCATGTGGGACGGTATGTTTGAGCCAGGGTGTCCCAGTGGCACAATAGTGATGGCCCTCCACAGTCTTTGTGCATGTAGTGTTTACAATGTCTCTGATTTCATGTGCACAATGGGAGACAGTCTCCACATCCACGTTGTGTGTGCATGGACTCTGATGTTGTGCGTGTGTGTCACAGACGTCCATGGCTCTCCTGCCATGGCAAGTGTGGCCACTACCTGTGGGGGTCATGTTTGTTTTGTTGTGGTGTACACATGATACTCCAGGTGATGCCAGTGTCCATGTGGCATTACAGGGTCCCTGGGAATGTGCCTGTCGTTGAGCTGTGGTGCCTGGGGCACATCTGTCCTCACATGTCACTGGGGGTGACTGTGACACAGCATCATGATATCCAATGGGCCAACCTGGGACAAATTGATGCCACCTGTAGGACCGTGTTGACAGATGTTGGCCATGTATGTACCATAAATGTCGTTCCGGTACTGCACACTTCATGTAGTTGTGCCTCATGATGATGTATGTTGGGATCTTGAGTGTGTTCAATGCCGCATATGTGGGGTGACTGACGATCTTGCTTACTTCTCCTCTGCACTGCAGGGCTCCTGCTGTCCATCGGCCATTCCCAGACCTGGCAACGATGGTGGAACGGGACAGCATCCGACGGTACCGCTTCACCAGGCAGCTGATTGAGGATTTGGCAGTGCAGTTGTCCCCACATTTGCAGCCTGGCCGGCCGTATCCTACAGCGCTGACCCCCAAGGTGAAGGTGATGGCAGCCCTACACTTCTTTGCCACCGGTACCTTCCAACATACTGTGGCGTCTGCTGGTGGGATGTCACAGACCATGTTCAGCCGTGTGCTCCGCGATGTTTTGGCGGCAATGTTGCTCTTCCTGAACCGGTACATCTATTTCCCTAGACTGCGACGACTCACTGACGTGAAGAGTGACTTTTATGCCCTGGGGAGGATGCCGCATGTCATTGGCTCCATTGATGGGACACATGTGGCTTTGGTACCACCACAGGCCCAGGAGCAGGCCTACAGGAACCGCAAGCACTACCACTCGGTCAATGCACTGGTGGTGTGTCTTGCAGACATGACCATCACACACGTGTGTGCCCGTTTCCCTGGTTCAGCACACGATGCCTTTGTGATGAGGAGTAGTCGCATCCCCAGGTTGATGGCACAGATGCAGAACCAGCGTGCCTGGCTTGTCGGTGTGTACTGACTTTGTGCCATTGTGTGTGATCTGATCTGTAGTATTCCGCCCACTTTTCCAAGTCAGCTGATGTGCACTTGTCTGTCCGTAGGTGACTCGGGATACCCCAACATGCCGTGGTTGCTGACACCCCTCAGGAACCCTGTGACACCTGCCCAGATGCGCTACAATGAGGCACATGGTCGGACCAGGAGAGTGATTGAGCGGACCTTTGGTCTCCTGAAGAGCCGCTTCCGCTGCCTGGACAAGACCGGAGGGTCCCTCCCATATGCCCCTGCGAAAGTGTGCAAGATTATCATCGTCTGCTGCATGCTCCACAACCTGGCAGTGCGGAAGGAGTTGCCTCTCATCCAGGATGACGATGACCAACATCCGCCACCTGTGGAGGATCCTGGCCTGGACCACGATGCCAGTGACGATGATGATGATGATGATGGTGATGGTGATGTCCGCACACAGCTCATCACCAACTTCTTTAGCTGAATGTGAGTATCCTGAGGTGTCATGTGAATGATGTGAGTTGGCATGATGTGTGGGTGGTGCTCTGGTGCTGTTGGAGTGTGTCCATGGGCTACTTGACAGGATGTGTGTTGCGATGTGTGGTGACAGGTGGGCTGTACTCCCCAACAGTGTTGACATGCTAACTTGGTTCTGGGTGGGTATCTTGTAACATGTATTGTGCATGAGTTTTGCTGTTCTGTCCTGTACTGCATTGCTTTTGACTGTGTGTCATTTCTGTCCTTCACAGGGTACTTTCAGATTCGTTTGGTCAACTGTGTCCACCGACGACGTGATTGCACATCCAGGCTGGTAGCTGTTGTGTCCCTACAGGTGATGTGCGCCACACCCATGGACTTCCTTCTGTCTACAGTTGTTGACTGTGTGCCCGCTACCAGGTGGGGTTACCTTGCATCTGTAGTGGTTACAGCATGTTGCTACTGTGTAATAAACCTGTGCTTCACTTAGTGATGTGCGTTGTCTGTGGTCACACATTTGACTGCCATTTGCTTACTGCACCTGTGGGCTACTTGACTACAACTGGGAATGGGTGTGGTGTCTGTGCATTGCACCGTCTTCCCTGGCAACATCAGTGTAGGCAATGAGTCAGATGGCCTAGGTGTGTATGTGTTGTGTAGCCCTGGTGGTGTGTCTCCCTCATATGTGTCACGTTGCCTGTACTCACATGCCTGTGTTGTCCTTGCTGTTGCAGTTCGCATACACTGTGTAATTTTGCAGTTCATCATCCCCATAACAGCACCCACGTTGGAATCACGACAGAGGCAAGTATGGTGTATTAGTGTGTTTATTGTGATAATAGTGCATAGGATGGATTGTGCTGTACATGAATCTTGCAATCCCAAGTTCCTAGATGAATAGAAAGTCCAGGTAGACAGGATCCCCAGTATCGGGGCCACTGTTGTCTGACACATTGTTCCAACTTATACTCCCCATGCAATGTGTGGGAGTAGTGTTGCCATCAACAGGGTGAACAGTCTGTGCACAAAGGCGAAAATCCAGAACAGGTTCAGGCTTCCTGGGAGTTGCGCTTGGCCATCAGCCTCTCACTTTCCCCTCCTCGGACGACCCCTCTTCTTGGGGGGCCCTCAAGTGCAGGCTGCTGCGGTGCAGGGGACTCTCCGCCAGAGTCCTCCTCCCTCCCTGTGGCAGTTGCAGTTTGTTCGGTACCAGATGTTGTTGGCACACAGGGAGGTGTGGACTGGTTGCTGTTCATCTGGCGGAGGCATTGTAAAATGTCCCTGTGCACCGCCGTCATCTCATGTAGTACATCCCACTTGGACTCCACGCGGGTCATGTGGGAGTCCACACGTGACATGTGGGAGTCCACACGTGACATGTGTGACTCCACTTGGGACATGTGGGAGTCCAAGCGGGCATGATGGGCAGCCTGCTGCTGTTTAATGTCTCTGAGGAGCCCCACTACCTGGCTGAGCTCTCCGGTGCTGGACTGGTACGCATCAGCTATGCGTACCAGTTGTGGGTCTTCATGCACACCAGCAACGTCTGCAAGCAGCGACCTCTGTCTCCCACCCCTCCCACCACCCCTGCTGACATGTGCAGTGTGTGCAGTTGCACGCACAGATAACCCTGGTCCACCTTGGGGGTTGGTGGTGGTGGTGGTGTCCATGGCCCCAGGTTGGTCCAGGGTCACTGCGCTGGTGTTGTTCCTTATTCTGTCCATGTCGGCAGGGATGGTATTCGTGGTGACAGTCGTTGGAGGGGTGGGTGCAGGGGGTGCAGCTGGTGGACCTGCTGGTGCTGCAGCTGGTGGTCCTGCTGGTGCAGCATGTTGACTTGCACCGGATGTGCCAGGTTGTTCTTCATCGTCCGAGGAGGACAGAGGCTGTACGACGCCAGTGAGCTCGGCATCCTCTTGAGCCTGGGACTGGGACTCCTCAGCGTCTGCTGCTGTGTCCCTATCATCACCTGTTTTTGGGAGACACAAACAATGTATGTCATGTTTCTGCAGGCATCAGTGGTTGACACACCTGACAGTTGTGACTGTGCCTCGGGGTGCGGGCCTGTACATTGTATTGTCCTAAGTCGTCACAGTCAGGGGTTGATATTGGTGTGGCACATTGTCCTGCATTATTTGGGCATTTCTATGTATTCTCTGGGGTGTGAACATGGTCTGCATTGATTGTGTTTGGTTGACAGCCAGACCTCCTTCCCACCCACCCACCCACCCAGTCAGTTATCCCACCATGGAACGTGCTTGCATTGCAGGGAGTGTAAGTTGTCTCTCAGGATGTCAGTCAGTGGTGTCCTGCTGTTTGTTGGTGCACAGTTGGCAGCAGGGCCTTGTGCTCCCCACAGCAGTAGCCAGTGTCAGCCATCTTGTGAGTCCTTCTCCACTCCCTGTGATGTGAGCATGGTTCAGGGTGGTGTTGATGGGACAGTTGTGGGGGTGAGCTATGTCTGTGACTACGACTCCCATCATGCTATTGCCTCCACCCCCTTCCCAGCATGCCCATGCTTCCTTCCTTTTGACTCTGCTTCCCTGTGGGGTGGGCTGGCTGTGCTGACAGGATGGCTGGGAGTGTTGTCCTGGCAGTTGTTTGGCTAAGAGTCCCAAGAGTGTCCCTGTGCTTCACACAACATAACCCAGGGTGGTGGTGCTTTGTGGGATCTTGTGTTAGGATGGAGGGCATTGCATTCTACCAGGTGGGTACTGTGGAGTTTGTGTTGGGGGGTGTGAGGGGAGGTGCTGGTGACTATAGTCAGTGCTGCAAGTCCCCCTTCCCACCCAGCCAGCCAGATAGCCCACCATGGAACGTGCTTGCATTGCAGGGAGTGTAAGTTGTCTCTCAGGATGTCAGTCAGTGGTGTCCTGCTGTTTGTTGGTGCACAGTTGGCAGCAGGGCCTTGTGCTCCCCACAGCAGTAGCCAGTGTCAGCCATCTTGTGAGTCCTTCTCCACTCCCTGTGATGTGAGCATGGTTCAGGGTGGTGTTGATGGGACAGTTGTGGGGGGGCAATATGTGTGACTGCGACTCCCATGATGCTATTGGCTACACTGACTTGGCCAGCATACACAGAATTCCTTCCTTTGAGTGGTCTTCACTGTGTGTTGGTGTTGTTGTGGTGGCTACATGTGTGGATGTGTGTGTTAGTTCTATTTGTGCCACTGCCTAGCTGTAGTTGTGGTTGTGTTTGTACATGTGTTGGCACAGTTGGATGTGACTTTTTTGATGGCATGTGTTGTGTTTATCTGACTGACATACACATTT
Source organism: Calotriton arnoldi (assembly GCA_963921515.1). Lineage (NCBI taxonomy): Eukaryota > Metazoa > Chordata > Amphibia > Caudata > Salamandridae > Calotriton > Calotriton arnoldi. Next base: position 932,179 of record CAWUFW010007996.1, on the reverse strand, counting down.
TGGGATGATTCTGTTCTAGTTGCTGTGTAATTGCTATGTGTGCATGGTTTGACTCTCCCCTTGACAGTGATGTGTGTGTTTTGTGGCAGTTTATTGTGTACATTTGTTGTGTACTCACCAGGCTCTGGGATGTTCTCTAGTCCATATACGCTCACTGGCGGAAGGATGGCCCGCACCTTCTCCTCCCAGGGCCTGAGGTATATTGGCTTGGCAGGAGGGCCACTGCCGGTATGTTGGCTGTTGATGTAGTCTATCTTCAGCAGGTCCCGTACCCTCCTGCGCACGTCATACCACCTGTTCTGGATGTCCGTCTTTGTGCGCCGACATGGTGATTGGGCGTTCACCCTGTTGATGATCCTCTCCCACATCTTGGTTTTCTGCGACATGGGGGTCTGTTGGACCAGAGTGCCAAACAGCTGTGGCTCCACCCTGAGGATCTCGTCTACCAGGACTTCCAATTCACAATCTAGGAACTTGGGATTCTTCTTGGGGGCATGGTGATGGGTGGTGATGGTGAGTGATGTGTGTGTTGGTGTGCAGGTGAGGGTGTGTGAGTGTGTGTTTTGCTGGGTGTATGTGAGGTAGGTATTTGTTGGTGTGCTGATGGTGTGTGGCTTGTGTGAGGGATGAGCTGTGGGTGTGTGGTTGCTTTCTCTTGGGTGCTGGCAGTGAAATGGCATTTGCAAAGGCTCATGGTAGTGATTTGTGTCCTTTATATAGGTGGAGTTGTGGGTGTGTCTTTGTTCTCTGTCCCCACCCCCCAGTGTTTATTGGCTTGGTAATTGCTTGTTTGGCCTTTTTTGGTTGATTTTTCCTTTGTGCTGTTTGTGTATGTTGGAAACGTTCTTGTGACCGAGTCGGACCCTGCATTGGTCTCGTACGGTGTTTTCCGTTTCGTCCACGCTGTGTTTGTGCAGTTTTGTATGCTGCGTACGCGTCGGTCGCGGTGTATTGTGTTGCTTCGGCTCGGTTTTGTATGCGTGTCGGTCGTACGGCTTGTCCTCCGTCCGACTCGGTCGTGTTTTTCGCGCCTTGCATCGTACTTTGCGGGTTGGAGTTGGCGGGTACGATTCGGTCGGATTTGTTCCGGGTGCGTGTCGGTCGGTTGGATTCGCGTGTTTTTCCGGCCGGATTGCTATTTTCCGAGCGGCTCGGTCGGTCGGCTTGGTTTCCTGACGTGTCGGTCGGATTTATCGCGGCTTGCATCGTACTTGGCGTGTCGGGCGCCACTGGTACGTGTCGGTCGGTATTTTTTCCGGATCCGAGTCGGTCGGTGCTTTTTCCGGCCCGAATCGGAATCGACCCCTAAATATCCACCACAGCCAGATATTTTGTGGTTTCAGAAACAGCAAAGTGCATTGCTCCTTTGAAAGATCCATGAAATGTTCAGCTCCTTAATAACAGAATTATATAAAATCTCAGAAAAGGCAACATTTATGTTGGTTTACTTGCGTTCTTTTGCACATGTGATGCGGCCAAATGATTCAGGCTGAACAATTCCCTGAGCAGACGAAGACTGACAGAAAGTTGATTAGTTTATTTAAAGGACCATATACTTAAATAATTGAATGGAATACCTCAGTGGCTACTGAACGATGGCTCATCATTTACATTTTGTTGTCTTTACCAGTCTCCCCGGTTGGGAGGTTAGTTTGCCCATGCATGCATACTGAGCTCATTGTATCTTAGGGATAGCTAAAAACACTAAAACGGGTTGTTACCCAGAACAATGCTTAGCGGTTAAGAAGAGTTGTTGTATTAGAAGTTTGTTTTACTTTGTTTTTGTGTAGCATACTTCTGCCATTGCTTAAGTCATCGCATCAGCTGTACTGCATTCTGTTTGCTCGACAATGAGTTCATCTATTTAATTAATTCTTATAGTGTGAAGAGGATTGTGGACATAGATGGAGAAGATCGTTTTTACTCATACACCATTGACCTATTTAATATAACATTCCTTGAGTCCTTTATTTTGCTTCTGAGAATCCCATACTGACTTTTCATAAATGCTGTGATCAACATATGGAAAGAACATAAGATATGAAATTGGTTTTAATCGAGAGTAGGCTGATTTCCTACCAAAGGGGTCACCAGTTGTGTCAACCAATCAGACTAAACCTTTAATTAACTGTGAGTAACTGGGGAAGCTCATGCCAGGAAACAGTTGATGAAAACAGAGCCGCTTAGACTCCAAAGTTTTGGAGGTGTCCTCTTTAAATTTCCATCCCACACTGTTATGTTTTCTAACCCTTTTCTTTTTGTGTATTGTATGGGTGAGCACGCGTTACTAAAATGGAATTAACCAAGCCAGGCCCATAAAAGATTAAACGTAACTAATCTATTGTGACCATCTCATCTGTTATTTCTGAATGCTGGACAGCTATATTACCTTACTCTGACAATGTTCTAGTTAGTGAATGCACAAATCACTTTTTGCAACTTAAGGTAAAGTGATATTTTGATACTGCTACCCTTCATGGGAGAAATGCAGCTTTGCTTTTAGACCTCATCTGCTCGTGGTGCTCTGAGAGGCTGAATAGTCCAGCCCAGTCCTAAATCCACCCATCTATCAATGTAAACAAAAGTCATTTGCAAAGTCCTCTGTACCCTGAAAGTTTGGCACAGATCTGATACGTCTTGACGCACATTGGACAGCCTTTCGCTAGTGCATGCCCCACAGTCAACCATCTGTATTACTATAAAAAATACACTGAGATTTAATATTAAAACGTCCTTTTTTAATTAACATATATTAAAAGATTGAGTATTTAGAATCGCTGAATTACTTTTAACTACATTTCATGTACGAGGCACCCTGGGCCTGATTCACATAACTAACTTACGTCAAAAACGTAAAGTTAGTACTTTTTGGTATTCACAGAATACACTTACTCATTTTGGTATTCACAGAATGCACTTACTCATTTTGGTATTCACAGAATGCACTTACTCATACTAACTTTATGTCTGCACTCGGGCCGGAGATTCCGGCCCTTTGGTGGAGATTCCGGCCCTTAGGTGGAGATTCCGGCCCTTTGGTGGAGATTCCGGCCCGATGGTGGAGATTCCGGCCGGTTGTGGAGATTCCGGCCGGTGGCGGACATTCCGCCACCGGCCGGAATCTCCACAACCGGCCGGAATCTCCACCATCGGGCCGGAATCTCCACCAAAGGGCCAGAATCTCACCAAAGGCCGGAATCTCCGGCCCGAGTGCGGACATAAAGTTAGTATGAGTAAGTGCATTCTGTGAATACCAAATGAGTAAGTGCATTCTGTGAATACCAAAATGAGTAAGTGTATTCTGTGAATACCAAAATGAGTAAGTGTATTCTGTGAATACCAAAAAGTACTAACTTTACGTTTTTGACGTAAGTTAGTTCTGTGAATCGAGCCCACTGTGCCTATATTTTCTCTAAAAGCGATGAAAACCAATTTAAGAATAAAGGCATTTTTTGACTCAATTCGTGAAAATGTGAAAGTATTTACAGCTTTTTCACCCCCAAAATACACTACTGGGCGCTGATCTCATCTTAGAACACAACTCCGGGAAACAACTGCAGAAGGTTCTAGCTATGCGCAGGCAAAATGAACAACACACAAATTATAAAAACAGTAATTAAATCCCCACTAGGCCCTGCGTGTTCCTGTAATGATTGACTTGTCACACAAGAGTAGTTAGCAGCCAAAAACTCAAGGGTAGCTTGGCTGCTCTCGGGTTATTAACGTGTAGCGCAAGCTTTTGTTTCAGCAGATGGAATTTCAAACAATTTCTGAACACGGTTCATATCTAAAATGAGGGGCAGGAGACCAACTAAATATTCCAACAAGTTAATTTTTGGGTCGTGAACAAAAATGATTGTTAACAGGCGCACTCTTACTTCCTCTGGACAATTTGTATCAGCTGCAGATGTACAAAGGACCTGCCAGAGAGCCGACCCCATCAGCAGGAGCATCAAAGAAAACCCAAGAGACGTTGAGTGGACTTGAGTTTGGTGTTTTCTTTACAGCAGTGGCTGTAATGCGGCAGCCGCCATTACTGCTGTCACTGGCCTATTCAAGAGCTTCAAAAAACAGGTGATAGAACTGTGTAAACTGTCGTTTCTGCTGAAAAGACCTTTGTAGAATCGATAGGTCTCCATTGTATGTGAACTGACCATATTTGTGGAAAAAAAACACATGCAGGGGGCCTACAGTTGCTCTCAGGAGCCCGCCACTGCCGCTGAAGGTGTGGGTTGAATGTGATTCTACCTCATGAATATTTCTCCCAGCATCTTACACTTTCTGTTTATCTCACTCCTCCAGATTTCTCTTTATCCCTGCTTTCTCCTTTTCTAACTGTTCAACTATCTTTCAGTTCTGCCGTCCTTATCCCTTTTTTGCCTTTCTCTCTCCCTAACTTTAGTACAAATCAGTAGCCACCACCGGCAATCGTGGGCACTCATCCGCATTTATCGTCAATTACAATTCAAGTGTTTGAGCACAAAATCAGGAATAGTTGAATTTTGCTGCCCTGGATTAGTTTACAAGGAGATTTCACCAGTACGATGGCTTTTACTGTGCGAAAACTTCTCCCCTAATGCGGATTTATTGCTATTTCTGGGTGAATCCACGAACAGAAGGTAGGGAAAATCCAGTTTATATGTAGTCAATATAGTTTTTCAGGCAGTCTCTCTTCCTTGCTGAACACGCATCTGGATGTACTCCTGTCAAGAACAGGAGTAAATGTTTTTCAATGTGGGCATAGGGAGGTCAATGACTGGGGAAGTGAGAGTGAAAAGCAAGCACTTACCAACAAAAATGTTTTCCTGAGAAGAAACAAAAAGATTTAAACTTCAAATGCTCTGCTGCACCCCCTTTACCCTGTCACATTTCTGTATGTGAATATGGTTATGTATGTAAATACCTCTGGGAATCTCTGCTAGTTGCCAGCTCCCAGGAGTACTGTAAACATACAAGTAAGCCAACAGGTGTGTGTGTGGATATATACATATATCCACACACATATAAAAGGTATATAGGTATATATATATATGGACAAATCTGAAAGGAATTGGATGCGGCACGTCCAAGCCGCAGGAGATCGCACTGCCCCTTGCACACATACGGGGGATTGTCTTTCCTGGGACACTCGGGAAAATGACGGCGCAGTTGGCTTTTAATTTAAAGACATGCTTCCAGCCCTGAGGCCCACTGGAGGGCAGGAATTGTTCCATAAAAATGTTCCGATTGCACACGGCCACTGGAGGCATTGAGCAGGGTAATGAGACCACGATTCCCAGAATGCAATATAAATAATAAACTTACCGGAAACAGCACACCTGAGGCTGATAGAATGGTTAAAGCATGTAAGGAATTGTGGGAGACCCTTAACGGAGTTGTGCATCTGAATTGCCTCTGAAGAAGGAGCTCGATAGCTTTGAAACGCGTCAGGCAGGCAGATGGAAGAAGGTCAGAGCTGTAAACCTGTCTTTTAAGAAATAAAGGTTGTTTACCCCCGACTGGAGGAGTGCGCCTCTAACTGCATGGACAAATCTGAAAGGGATATATATATATATATATATATATATATATATATATATATATATATATATATATATACCCCTATATACCTATATACCTTTTTTCATGTATATTTTTGTGATAGATTTGGATACTTTATGCTTCGGTCCATATTTACTTATACTTTGTGTCTGGTTCACATCACCAAAGTGACGCAAACAGGTGCAAAGTGTAGAGTTGGGATTTAATTTCACACTGGAAAGTAGCCCTGAAGTAACACTTTGCACAATTTTACGTTACTGTAAAGTACTTTGAGTCAAGGTGGCGTTCTAAGGGTGGTACAAAGACTTTCCCATGCAACCACTCATAGCTTTTGATGAAAATCCATACCTACTGACATTAGTAGACACAGCTTTTCATTAAAAAAATTACGCCTCCCCAAAGTATGCGTAATGTTGGAGAACCCTTTGAGTTTAAAACATATGCTGCACATCATACACACACCCTTCCACTATGGTGCACTGTGGGTGTGTGTGTGTGGTGCCAGGCAGCCCAAAGTGCACCAGTGAAGGCGAAGAGAGAAACAGCACCATAGCTTACTCCCTTTGGCGCAATGCAGCGCAGCAAGTTTGGTTGCTGTGCTGTGTTGCATCAAATCTTAGTAAATTTGCCTAATGTAACTTAGATTCGCCTCTTTTGTGCATTGCAATCGTTTTTTTGTATCCTTAAAATAACATACAATGTTACAAAGCTAATAATGACATAAACGTCAGACTAGGAATACAAATCAGTATAAAGACCTGTTGAAACGTTAGGTAAAGCCCACAAAACTATAAAGTATGAAAGTCGCCTTCTCTCAACATATGGCAACTGGGTGCCCCTGCACTAACAGACAAAAAAACTCGAACAAAAGAAGAAAAGTAAAAAAAAAACATGAATTAAAAAATTAAGATAAAATTAAAATTAAGGCAACTCTTATTTACGTTTAAACCCCATTCCTCAAGAAATTAAATATGATTTCTTGAGCCCCACAGACTACCGACTTCAATGAATCCCAATGAATGAAGTCTTGCATTTTCACTGATTAATCAAGTCGAAGAATTGGGTTCCATTTTTTTATCCGAAAATGCATTAATTAATTTATTTTAGTTTTAGTTTAACACTTTATTCGGAAGGTTTGTCCATCCATAAAAGTAACATACATAAACAATATACATTTCATGCTATTCAAAACATAATTAAATACTAGCAGGGTAGTTACAAATAGCAATAAATAATTTAAAGATAAAGTGCCAAGTGCCATCATCACAGTTTTAGGATAATCCTCAGTGTGAGCATTAACTTCCTTCCACAGTATACACTGCAAACAGAATTGCCTATAGGTGCATCCAATTTTTGGTCGGAAGAGTGAGAGACAGTGATTTTCCTAAGACGAATCAATAAGATGTAGTTTGGATTCGAACTAAGGTCTCCTGGTTCTGGCTCTTCTAAAATACCTGCCTATATGGATCTAAAACCTGGGCCAGCTCCTGTGCTGCTACCACCTGAGCACACTGTTCAAATAGCAAAATCTTCGGAAATTCACCATTTTCACTATCAATGAATTTTGCACAGTCCTAACATTGTGAAACTGCTTAACGAGTGACTGAAAGAAGAATGTCAAAGTGCTACCTGTATTGGTTCTCCTTTAAAACTTGGTAGACAGTGATGACGAATGTTTGGTTTTCAAAGTTCCCTGAGACACAGTCCTTGTAAATTCGAAACTCAGCGGCCGTTACCGCCTCGCCCTCTGGAATTTGGGACAGGTTGAACTTGAATTCTTTGTGATGCCGATGCTGAGGTGAAAGCTCCTTGTCATACTCAACTGCAGCAAAAGAGACAAAAACATTATTTTAACACAAAAAGAACAAGCTTGATCTACTTCTTGAAGTCATTACTACATTTATTATGGAGGTATGCGTACAAACATATGAGGAGTATCCTTTTGGTCACCAGTGCTATACTTTCTACCGTCTGTGCATAGCATGAACAGCTCAACATAAACATCCATCAGCACCTAGGTTCTTGTGGTAAAAGTCACATATGTGCCATGTTACCCGAAGCTTTTGAAAGATTTGTATTTACTAATACCGGGAGCTCAGCCTTTCTCTGGTCTATACGAAGCCATATTCCTGCGATGAGTTTTGAATTGAGAAGGAAACATGCCAGGGATTGTTTTTGGTTTTCCTGTGTTTGCTCGGATATTATTTTACTAATCCAAACTCTGTAATACATTACTTCAAATGGTGAGTTCTTATGTCATGTTCTGGCTTGACGTGGGTAGCACAGTATTAATTGATTCACTTTTTGGTTAAGGCACAGCGTGGTGGGATGTGGGCGGTTAAGTGATTTCCCCAGGATCACAAGATGTTGAGCTGAGGTCAGGGTGTTCTGTGTGTTTTACATGAATACCATGAGACGCTCTCGTTGGATCTCCATCAGTACCTTTGGTCAGGTAATTCAGCCCTATTTTGTTAGGTCATCTGTACAATATGTCACTCTAAGCCTCAGTGTTTTGGTTCTGTACTTTGAGCATTGCTGATGTTTGGATAATGTGTTTGCTCCCTTTCTGTGCACCAATCACTTTCCAGAGTTAGCTCTTCTTATTTTTGGCTGATATTGATGAAGTTTTACTAATTCATAATCTGTAATACTTTACCAGAAAAGTATGTTTTGTTTGCTCAGCAGGAAAAGCATTGTATCAATCTTATCAATTAAAAGCTTTACAAGAGCAGAGGCATTTGAGCAGGCAAGAGAAGATGTCACTGAGGGATTCATGTGTTTACTTAGAAGTCCTCTGATCAAAATGGTAATTTCTCAGAACTCTCAATGTGCCTTTGTTCTAGTCTGGATATTTAATACTGTATATTGCTGTAAATAATGGGCATGTTAGGGTTAATTATATGTTCCCCTAGTGTCTGGTGTGAGAATTATCACACCTGAAAAATACAACACTAAAGTGTTTGAAATGTATCAGGTGTGATAATTATCACCTCTTCCGAGTTTACCCTAGAAATAGGACATAACATGTAGGTTGTGGCCCATACACATCAAAATGTGCAAGTGTCAGTATTAACTGGGCATTTTTCACCTATTACATTCCTAGAGGTCTGACCTGCAGAATATTAATAGGGGATTAACTTTATTGCATGCAGTGGATACTGGGCGATGCGACTGCCATGAAAAATGTGGTGGCGAGGAAACAAAGGGGGCTCTACAGGGCCCCCTGGTGCCTCACGCCATGTGGATTAATGAGCCCCGCTGTGTACATGCACACCAGTACCTACATAGCATGGACTGCAGCAGTCCATGCCGTGCAGGTACTTACTTTGATGTTCTTATTGCGGTGCCTATTTCATAGGCACCGCCCTAGGAACGCCAAAGAACCGCCGCCAGACAAGGAGAAAACTTCTGATCTGGTGGGCAGTTCCTACACAGATTTGGCGGTGCAGGAGCGAGGTGATCCCACTCCCGCACCGCCAAACTCATAATAAGGCCCCAAGTGACTACACAATTTCATGTGTATGCTTCCCTGTCAACATCTGTCCACAAGATAGCCTATAAATGTTATTATCGGACCATTCTCAGTGATACGAACACTAATTTCTATTTGAAATATCCCAGGTGGTGACAACCTTCATAGATTGGTTTTCCAAGACAAGGTCTGTTATTGGTAGATATATCGGATGAGAATCACCTGATCACCACCATTTTAGTGGCTGGCACGTTTTATGCTAGATGAGATACCAGTGTCTACTACGCTGTACTGAAGTGAGATTTAAACCTTTTCTAACATGTCCAACTGCACAAAGTTACTTGGCTCAGTGCTGAGCCGGAACTCATTATGCAACCCAGCCCTCCATTTAAGCTCATAAACCCTTCAGGAGAAAGACACTTAAAATCATAGATGTACCGCTCATCTATTGGAGAGCCACGAGCAGTTGTAGATTTGATGGTCCTCGGTGGAAGAGTTATTTTAACATTGTGTTATATCTTTTGCATTGCAGATTTCTAGGACCTGCAGTTCTTTGGAGCTCAGCCTTTTTATTAACCCTACATTTTTACTTTACAACCTCTCAGAGATTGCCCTTTGGACTTAATTGCCATGGACCCTATCAGAAATGTATAGCAGCCGTCAGAAGCCAGCTACTCCATCGTAATCTGGTTTGTGCAAACATGGGCATCAAATACGGGTAGTCAGGAATATCAGCTGCTACGGTTAGCTCGTCCTCTGGCACCCATGGCACTGACCTTCAGAATCATGACGTCAGTAGCAGGAACAGGAAGTAATCTCAGTTTCCAGAGCCCTCGCTGCTGTATGTAGTTTCCATTCTTGGTCTTCCAACAGCTCCTCATCAGCAAAGAGGAGCCTGTTAAGTAGGAATGGTGGACAAGGAGACACCCTATAATGCCATTGCAGTTTCAAGTGGGCGTGATTTTGCTTCCACTACCCTTTGCATGTTGGTAAAGGGAACTAAATGAGAGCAAACCTGTTGCATGACCAAGAGATAGTTCTGGTTTGAATGACTCAGTCTGTAGTTTCTCTTGTCCTTCTCCATCTAGTACTAATAGCAATGTTACCATGCAGTACAGCACACTATGTCATGGGCAATGCTGGATAAGTATTACACTTTTGTATCAGTGGTTAACTTGTGAAAAACTAAGTGCTGGGACTCTCGTCAGGAGGCACCTTACACCAGCCCACTGCTCCTATTAGCGCCGCCTATACTAGAACTAACTATTAACCATGAAACCCTTCATGTGGGGACAGAATGTGTAGTAACGGCTAGAAATGCTGACTTTGGAGCTGGGGAACCAGGTTCGAGTCCCGGCGTAGGCTCAACATCCTGTGATTCTCTGGGCAAATCAGTTAATCTCCACGCGCCTACAAAAAATTAATGTGTCCTTAACTGGTGCTCATGAAAAGTGCTCCAATACCTTTGGGTCGAGTTCGCGCTCTAAGTGCTGGTGTTGACGATTAACCACTGGCTCAAATTAAGCACTGCTTGTACCTACTTGAAGAGTAAAATCTGCTCCTGAGACTTTGGTCGACCCCCCGCCCTTCACTTCTTTTCTCTGTAGGTCGCAGCATGGTCCCTTCACAATGATAACAGAAGGAGGATATATCTCACACACGAAAAGTAGGAAAAGGGGCTTATTTTTCAGACAGAAATATGATTGAAGTCGGGCACCATGCATAGAACAAATCTTTTTTTCATGATTTCACTCTCTTTTAAATCGTTGTTTGAGATTTGAGTACTCCAATTGTTTATAGGTACACCATGGAGAGTGATTCCAAGTGATAATGTAGCAATGTGGAAAAGCGAAACTAATGTTCCCTATATTCATGAAAGGTGTGGGAGAAGGAAATTCTATTCACGGATACATTGTATGTGACATTAAAAAAGTAAAAATTTATATCTTTAAAATGTCTTTCATTTCACAACCCTTCACATTACTCTATGTGCCATCCTTGAATATAACTGGAGCATTACCTCTACATAAGCTTCAGTAATGCCATGCCCATCATGACGATCTGAGCACGGGCCAGGCAGAGGTGGGTCAGACAATGATGTAGTGGTGCAAACGCTATCATGCTAATGTTTCCATCTCACCTGATGGCCCTGCATGTCGTCCTTGCAATACAGAGGAACTCGTACCCCCTGGACATGTGAGGCCTTATTTACTTTTTGTGACGCTCTGGCGGCGCATTTTACTGCCCCATATTTATAAGGGCACGCAAAGCCACCCTGCATGGCTTTTCGTGTCCTTGTGAACACGGCCCCTTTTCACGCAGCACTTTGCCTGAAAGGGGCTTGCCATGGGTGTTGCTGTGGGTGCTCCCACGTAACACCCATGGCTTCTGCTGCATTCCCAGATTTACAACCTTTCGTAAACCTGGGAATGCGTCAGAATGCTACTCCTCCCTATGGGAGGCGCAGGGAGGCGCAACGAGGAGAAATGTTTTAATTTCTCCTTGTTTTTTCCTCTTTCTATGCGTGTTGTATTCTGCAGCATGCATAGAAAGAGGAAATCACCTCTCGTGATTGTTTTTGTGCAGGAAGGTGTCCCTTCCTGCACAAAAATAATCTACCCTGAAACGCAGACACCTTGCACCATGGTGCAAGGGTGGCTGCGGTGGTGCATGGCAGCCAATTGTGCACCAGCGCAGGGGAAAGCACAAGGATGCGACATATTATTGCAAATATGTTTCATCCCTGTGCTTTGCGTTGCTGCGCGGAGTCACTTTCTTGTAGATAAGGCCCGTGCAATCTCTGGGACTCCTCTTTACTGCCATACATACATGACAGAGCAGAGGAATCCCGTGAATGCCAATATCACACATTACATGCATTACTTGCAATCCCCTGGGGAAGTATTTATATGGACTAATTAGGTATCCTAGCTCGGATCTGGGGGTAACAGGACCCTTGTCTCCTTCCTTAGAGCTCAGTAAATGTCCAATGGCTCCCACTCCTTGGCTTGCCATCCCAACACACTCCTACAAGGGTGACAATTGAGACCATTACAGGCCCCCAAAGCTATAAGTTTGAGTATAAGTTAAAAACCATTCTTATAACTTTGTGGCCGGTAAGAGTCTCAATTGTCACTCGTGTAGGAGTGTGTTCGTTAGGAGATGTGTTGGCATTGACATTGGCAGTGCTGTGAGGGGCAATGGGTGGTGCAAGCTGGAGTGTCTTTCTGAGGAGGGCCCTGGTACTTTTTACAAATGAAGCACTGATGTTGCATCCATGAAATAAAAGCGGCAAATGTTTCTTACTGTAATCCACAAATACAATAACCTGGCAAGGCTAATCCAAATAAAACTGTTAATTCCTCAAGATGCATGGATAGAGATGTAAATTATCAGCCTTTGTTCCTCACTCAAACTGCTGGTCTAAAATCCTAGAAAGCATGTACTTTACTCTGGGCAGAGTGCTGTGTTGACTGGTAGGATAAGCAGAAACTATGGATAAAGGTTGGAGGGGATAGGGGTTCATCCTATATCCTTCCAGAGCATATTGCCCAACCGCATGTTCTTATATATATTGCAATTCATGGTTTGGGGGAACAGATAATGGGTGCGATTCACAAAGATTTTTCTATGAGTAGGTGTGACTTACTCATGTACTACTCCTCGTTTACTAGTGGATTCCAGGAGATAGGCAGAAGTGCAGCTGGCATATTCCTGGTTTCCTCCTGGAATTCAGGAGCAAGCTCTGAGTACTACAAGTGTTTGTGAATCAGATCCTGAATATTTATTTATGTTCTTTTCTTTGTGCTTCTCTTACATTGTTCTGTCTTTTTCAAAATCAAGATGTTATTAGCATATTGTTGGACTTGGCCCTTTTTGGCTAAAGTTCCCTAAACTTTTTGCTTTCCCCCTAGATCTTTTTTCTGACATGGTGTTGCCAACTTAGATGCTTTGGACACTTTGCCACTGCTAATCAGTGTCAAAGTGCAAGTGCTCCCTGTATAAAGTGTAATGGTAATTGGTTGTCCATGATTGGTATGTTTGCCTTACTAGTAAAGTCCCTAGCAAAGTGCACTATGTGTGCCAGGGCTGGTAATACAAATGCTACTAGTGGGCCTGCAGCACGAATTGTGGCACCCACACAAGTAGCCTTAAAGAGGGAACTCAGGCCTGCCACTGCAGTGCCTGCGCGCAGTTTGTTAAACTGCCATGTTGTTCTGACAAGTGCACCCACTTGCAAGACCTTACCCTTCCCTTTCTATGCACATCAGACACCTCTATGGTAGGTCCAAGGTACCCCCTGGGCAGGGTGCAGTGCATGTGAAAGGTAGGACATGTACTAAGGTGTGTACCATGTCATGACAGTGAAATAATCTCCATTTCGTTTTTCACTGTGGAAAGGCCATCTTGCCCATAGGATAAAATGGCTGTGTAACATGTTCTCCAGCCTATCTTCCCAAAGGCTTAAGATGGAGAGGTGAAGATTAGTGTGCCTGAACTCACAATGTAATAACACATCTTTTTATGAAGGTGGTTTTGGCATTGTGTGTTTAGAAGCCACTCTTTTAGAAGTGGCTGGGTTTTTGTGCTCTAACATTTCTGGGTGTCCCTGCCTGGTTGTGAATTGACTGTCTGGATTTGAAAGTGATTGGATCTGGGGAATGTCTTGGCCCAGGGGAGGAGGTGAGACAGCAACAGGCTGACCTGCATGTGGAGTGTAGGGGGGAGGAGTAGCCCCTAGAGGTGAAGAGGCCTGGGCGGCAGCCATAAACCAATGGCTCCGTCCCCTGCTGAGTGATTGAGGATCCAGACCCCCACTATCAAAGGAATAAGGTGTCACTGGCATGGAGGCACCCAGAACTGGTTTGAACAGGGGTCAGTGCCCCCCTGAACACAAAGACTTCAAAGACATTTAGGGGTATAACTATGAGAGCTGAAGCCCCTGAACTCGGGAGAAATGGATTGATCAAGATTGAACAAGACTGAAGCTACTTCGTGGTCAAGAGGAACCTTTGCCAAGGAAGAAACAACTGAAGAGACTGAAGGAAAGGACTGACCCTTGCTGTGTGTTCTGGGGCTGGCCTGCAGTTTGCTGCTTTAACCAAGGAGAGGCTAAAGGGACTTTGCTGTGTGCTGTGTCCCCCTGCTTGAAAGGACTTTGCTGTGTGCTGTGTCCGGAAGTAACTTATCCCCAAGGGCCGAGGTGAGCTGGCTCCCTGTTGCGGAAACTCAGGAACCCAAAAGTTTCCAGGAGAGTCTCAGCGACGCTGTGTGCGTGTGCTTTTTGCAGCCTGAGACCCTCTTAAGAATTGCCCTGTGATCGTGGGCATCTGGAGTCCAAGCGAGTCTCAGCGATGCTGTGTGCGTGTGCTTTTTGCAGCCTGAGCCCTTCGTGAGGATTGTCCTGTGATCGTGTGCACTGGAGTCCAAGTGAGTCTCAGCGACGCTGTGTGCGTGTGCTTTATGCAGCCTGAGACCTTCATGAGGATTGCCCTGTTATCGTGCACACCCGGAGTCCAAGTGCGTCTCAGCGACGCTGTGTGAGTGTGCTTCGTGCAGCCTGAGACCTTCGTGAGGAGTGCCCTGTGATCGTGCACCCGAAGCTCAAGTGAGTCTCAGCGACGCTGTGTGCATGTGCCCTGTTGCAGCCTGAGATCTTCGTAGCATCAGCGGCCCGGACCGGCAGTCCCGGAGGAGCCGGGCCGCCGGCCCGAGCCCGCCGTTGCCAGAGCGGGACCTCGAACCAACCTCGTCGAGGGAGGGCCCGAGTCCCACTGCCCGGAATTCACAAAGATTGCATCGGAGGCCCCAGTCGCGGGAAGAGGAGAGCGAGGTCGCACCCCCCAGGTAACGTGTGTCGACGCCTGGGGCGGGGTGCGGGCTCGGAGGGAGACGCTCTTGGCCTCTCCCATTCCTGCAGTGCGAGCCTCTACTTCGGCTCGTATCGCGGCCCGTACTTGCCAACGGAGTGGCAGTCCCGAGGCCGGAGTGCGGAGCTGCACTTTTTGTTTACACCATACCCGTGTGGGGCAACTGTTGACAGAGGCTGACTGCGAGCCAGTACGAGTGGCGGAGAGACCGCCTGAGGCACCGTGATCGGTGCTGGAGTGTATTACGCATTGCATTGTTTCTGCATAACGAACTACCTGATTAGTGTATTACACATTGCATTGCTTCTGCATAACGAACTACCTGATTAGTGTATTACGCATTGCATTGTTTCTGCATAACGAACTACCTGATTGTCGTATTACGCATTGCATTATTTCTGCATAACGAAATACCTGATTGTTGCGTTACACATTGCATTATTTTTACATTGCAAAGTGCCTGATGCTAGCATTACGAACTGCATTATTTCTACATTGCAAAGTGCCTGATTCGAGCATTACGAACTGCATTATTTCTACATTGCAAAGTGCCTGATTCTAGCATTACGAACTGCTTAGCATTGCATTAGGACTGCAGTGGAACGTTTAGAAGTGCTCATTAATATCGCCAGAACTTACAAGGGCTGGCTGGCCTAACAATCGGCCAGGAAGAATATTACAAATACGCATATGTTGGATTTATATTGTGTGGTCTTATCGTATATCTTTTTATATAAATTTATACTGCGTTTTATGAAACTCGTGTGGAGTCCATTTGTGGTGTCATCATTGGGTTGCTGTGAGCGTGGCTGCAAATACTTTACACATTTGCCTTGAAGATAAGCCTGGCTGCTCGTGCCAAGCTACCAAGGGGTGAGCGGGGTTATCTGAGAAGGTGTCCTTCCTTTCCCTGACGTGAGAGCGAGGGTCCCTATTTGGCCTAAGGTACCTACCTCAGCCAACCAGGGATCCCGGATCTAACATTTGGTGGTCAGCGGTTGGGATTTGAACGTGTATTTGCAAATTCACTCACAGTAATTGGTGTACATCACAAGTTTAGCGCAGACCATGACGCAACCACATTGCGGGCCCGATTCACAGAACTAACTTACGTCAAAAACGTAAAGTTAGTACCTTTTGGTATTCACAGAATACACTTACTCATTTTGGTATTCACAGAATACACTTACTCATTTTGGTATTCACAGAATACACTTACTCATACTAACTTTATGTCCGCACTCGGGCCGGAGATTCCGGCCGTTTGTGGAGATTCCGCCCGGAGGTGGAGATTCCGGCCGTTTGTGGAGATTCCGGCCGTTTGTGGAGATTCCGCCACCGGCCGGAATCTCCACAACCAGCCGGAATCTCCACAAATGGCCGGAATCTCACAAACGGCCGGAATCTCCGGCCGGAATCTCCACAAACGGCCGGAATCTCCACCTCCGGGCCGGAATCTCCACAAACGGCCGGAATCTCCGGCCCGAGTGCGGACATAAAGTTAGTATGAGTAAGTGTATTCTGTGAATACCAAAATGAGTAAGTGTATTCTGTGAATACCAAAATGAGTAAGTGTATTCTGTGAATACCAAAAGGTACTAACTTTACTTTTTTGACGTAAGTTAGTTCTGTGAATCAGGCCCATTGTGTTTTTGATTTGTTGGTTCTATTTGTGAGCGACCTTTAAGCCACACATCATGTCTCAGAGGAGTCAAGTAGCCAGTGAGGCTGCAGAATTAGAGTTCGACATTGAGGCATTGCTTACCTACAAAGTTGATCAATTGAGGCAATTCTGCAGAGCTTTGGGATGTCCCATGAAAAGTAGCGCCAAGAAGGAAGAGCTGCAAATGGCCTTGAGTGCCTGGTGGGAAGCCAAAGGGGCTCAGGAGACGGGTGATGTTGAGGTGGATGAGGATGACCCAGGGAATGGATTTGGTCCACAGGATTTGCCAGTGGAGGGACCAGCCTTAGGGGCTGGTAGTAGCCATTCAGGGAGGAGTTTTTCACCAGAGGAGCTGGAGGAAAACCAAAGGGTCAGAGAGCATGAGTTGGAGGTTTTAAAACTTAAAACTCAAGCAGAAGAGAAGAAGCTGCTCATTGAAAGTGAAAAGCGAGCAGAGGAGAGCAGGAACGCGCTCGCCTTGGAAGAGAAAAAGATTCTCTTAGCTCATGAGTTAAGCATGAGGGAACTGGACATTAAGGTTAAACAGGCAGAGTCCAGTTCAGATGGTGGCTGCGCACAGCCAGTGCCAAGTGTGGATGAGTACAAGCATGCACTGGATGATTGGGTGTTGGTGAGCATGGCGAATGATTTGAAGGGGTTGCTCAACTTTGCCCCTAGGGAGCCTAGGCTCAGTAATTGTTTTCCAGGATTGCGCCAACCCGTGTTAGGGTGCGAGCTCTTTGATTCCCGGGAACTGGCACAAGAGCCGGACCCCTGGTCATGGGTCCAAGGGTCTGAAAAGGCCTTAGAGAGGGAAGAGAGGCGAAGTAGAACCTTTAGGTCCCAGAGTAATGGCGGGGGCATGCGGGCTAGCGCCCTGTCTCAAAAGAGAGGGAGGGAGTGTGAGCAGCGTCCCCAGGGGTTCACCACCCCACCCCGGAGACTGGAGGGTTCCTTAGAGAAGCACCCGGTTGAAGGCCTAGCGCCTACTTGCCAGCTGTGTGAGGTAGAACACGTAGCGTCAGGAGGGCATGGGGCGTCTGTAACCAGAGCTCCCGCAGTCCTGATGTTTGTGGGTGCCATTCCTAAATGGCAGGCACAGAAATCTAAATGGAAGGTTAAGGGAGGAAGGTGTCCCCCCGTGGGAAAACCCGTGGGACCGTGTCCAGCCAGTAGGGCTAGATCCCCTAGGAGTGACCAGGGTAAACCCACTTCTAACCTGGAGGACAGGATAACTGGGAACAGTATCCTGACTGATGGGTCTTCCAGGGGTACCACTCTAGGTGGGGGTTGGCAAGGGACCAGCACCCCTAGAGAGGCCCCAATTGCCAGGAAGTACCCATGGAGCGGCATAGTTGTCCTAGGGAGTAGTGACCAAGAGAATCCCCTGGGGTCAGGAAGGCATAGAACAGGAGGGTGTCCCTGCGGTAGCGGGCCTGCGTCCGTGTTCTATCGCCCCAAGCAGGGAAGTCCATCAAGGTAGTTGATTGGTCTACCCTGGCTTTTGGCTGGGAGGGTTGTGCTGGACTTGGCCCTTTTTGGCTAAAGTTCCCTAAACTTTTGCTTTCCCCTAGATCTTTTTTTCTGACATGGTGTTGCCAACTTAGATGCTTTGGACACTTTGCCACTGCTAATCAGTGTCAAAGTGCAAGTGCTCCCTGTATAAAGTGTAATGGTAATTGGTTGTCCATGATTGGTATGTTTGCCTTACTAGTAAAGTCCCTAGTAAAGTGCACTATGTGTGCCAGGGCTGGTAATGCAAATGCTACTAGTGGGCCTGCGGCACGAATTGTGCCACCCACACAAGTAGCCTTAAAGAGGGAACTCAGGCCTGCCACTGCAGTGCCTGCGCGCAGTTTGTTAAACTGCCATGTTGTTCTGACAAGTGCACCCACTTGCAAGACCTTACCCTTCCCTTTCTATGCACATCAGACACCCCTATGGTAGGTCCAAGGTACCCCCTGGACAGGGTGCAGTGCATGTGAAAGGTAGGACATGTACTAAGGTGTGTACCATGTCCTGACAGTGAAATAATCTCCATTTCGTTTTTCACTGTGGAAAGGCCATCTTGCCCATAGGATAAAATGGGGAGGCTGGTAACATGTTTTCCAGCCTATCTTCCCAAAGGCTTAAGATGGAGAGGTGAAGTTTAGTGTGCCTGAACTCACAATGTAATAACACATCTTTTTATGAAGGTGGTTTTTGCATTGTGTGTTTAGAAGCAAGTCTTTTAGAAGTGGCTGGGTTTTTGTGCTCTACCATTTCTGTGTGTCTCTGCCTGGTTGTGGATTGACTGTCTGGATTTGAAAGTGATAGGATCTGGGGAATGTCTTGACCCAGGGGAGGAGGTGAGACAGCAACAGGCTGACCTGCATGTGGAGTGTAGGGGGGATGAGTAGCCCCTAGCGGTGAAGAGGCCTGGGCGGCAGCCATAAACCAATGGCTCCGTCCCCTGCTGAGTGATTGAGGATCCAGACCCCCACTATCAAAGGAATAAGGTGTCACTGGCAGGGTGGCACCCAGAACTGGTTTGAACAGGGGTCAGTGCCCCCCTGAACACAAAGACTTCAAAGACATTTAGGGGTATAACTATGAGAGCTGAAGCCCCTGAACTTGGGAGAAATGGATTGATCAAGATTGAACAAGACTGAAGCTACTTTGTGGTCAAGAGGAACCTTTGCCAAGGAAGAAACAGCTGAAGAGACTGAAGGAAAGGACTGACCCTTGCTGTGTGTTCTGGGGCTGGCCTGCAGTTTGCTGCTTTAACCAAGGAGAGGCTAAAGGGACTTTGCTGTGTGCTGTGTCCCCCTGCTTGAAAGGACTTTGCTGTGTGCTGTGTCCGGAAGTAACTTATCCCCCAGGGCCCGAGGTGAGCTGGCTCCCTGTTGCGGAAACTCAGGAACACAAAAGTTTCCAAGAGAGTCTCAGCGACGCTATGTGCGTGTGCTTTTTGCAGCCTGAGACCCTCGTAAGAATTGCCCTGTGATCGTGGGCATCTGGAGTCCAAGCGAGTCTCAGCGACGCTGTGTGCGTGTGCTTTTTGCAGCCTGAGCCCTTCGATGAGGATTGTCCTGTGATCGTGTGCACCTGAGTCCAAGTGAGTCTCAGCGACGCTGTGTGTGTGTGCCTTGTGCAGCCTGAGACCTTCATGAGGATTGCCCTGTTATCGTGCACCCGGAGTTCAAGTGAGTCTCAGCGACGATGTGTGCGTGTGCTTCGTGCAGCCTGAGACCTTCATGAGGAGTGCCCTGTGATCGTGCACCCGAAGCTCAAGTGAGTCTCAGCGACGCTGTGTGCGTGTGCCCTGTTGCAGCCTGAGATCTTCGTAGCATCAGCGGCCCGGCAGCCCCGGAGGAGCCGAGCCGCCAGCCCGAGCCCGCCGTTGCCAGAGCGGGACCTCGAACCAACCTCGTCGAGGGAGGGCCCGAGTCCCGCTGCCCGGAATTCACAAACATTGCATCGGAGGCCCCAGTCGCGGGAAGAGGAGAGGAGAGCGAGGTTGCACCCCCCAGGTAACATGTGTCAACACCTGGGGCGGGGTGCGGGCTCGGAGGGAGACGCTCTCGGCCTCTCCCATTCCTGCAGCGCGAGCCTCTGCTTCGACTCGTATCCCGGCCCGTACTTGCCAACGGAGTGGCAGTACCGGGGCCGGAGTGCGGAGCTGCACTTTTTGTTTACACCATAACCGTGTGGGGGCAACTGTTGACAGAGGCTGACTGCGAGTCAGTACGAGTGGCGGAGAGACCGCCTGAGGCACCGTGATCGGTTCTGGAGTGTATTACGCAGTGCATTGTTTCTGCATAACGAACTACCTGATTAGTGTATTACGCATTGCATTGTTTCTGCATAACGAACTACCTGATTAGTGTATTTTGCATTGTTTCTGCATAACGAACTACCTGATTGTCGTATTACGCATTGCATTGTTTCTGCATAACGAACTGCCTGATCAGTGTATTACGCATTGCATTATTTCTGCATAACGAAATACCTTATTGTTGCGTTACGCATTGCATTATTTTTACATTGCAAAGTGCCTGATGCTAGCATTACGAACTGCATTATTTCTACATTGCAAAGTGCCTGATTCGAGCATTACGAACTGCATTATTTCTACATTGCAAAGTGCCTGATTCTAGCATTACGAACTGCTTAGCATTGCATTAGGACTGCAGTGGAACGTTTAGAAGTGCTCATTAATATCACCAGAACTTACAAGGGCTGGATGGCCTAACAACAGGCCAGGAAGAATATTACAAATATGCATATATTGGATTTATATCGTGTGGTCTTATCGTATATCTTTTTATATAAATTTATACTCGTTTTTTATGAAACTCGTGTGGAGTCCATTTGTGGTGTCATCATTGGGTTGCTGTGAGCGTGGCTGCAAATACTTTACACATTTGCCTTGAAGATAAGCCTGGCTGCTCGTGCCAAGCTACCAAGGGGGTGAGTGGGGGTTATCTGAGAAGGTGTCCTTCCTTTCCCTGACGTGAGAGCGAGGGTCCCTATTTGGCCTAAGGTACCTTCCTCAGCCAACCAGGGATCCCGGGTCTAACACATATGCTTTTTTGAGGTGGGTTGTTGACCCTTTTATCCAGCTTCTCACTCTGGTTGTGGTTTAATACGTCCAAACTTCACACACGGCCTTCCTTTAAGACTGAATGAGGGGGCCCAGCTCATTCACTCCACCAGCCAAAGGAGCTGGCCCTAGTAATAGCTTAACCCGGCTATGGACGCAGTGAGTGAGGGCTATCGTCTTCAGGAAAGTTAGTATATGCAATATAAGGACTTTAAAAATGGAATTAAGTATACTTTGTTAGTTGTGAAACAAGTTGGGATGATGATTCAAAGAGAAATAAGATAAAAACTCACAACATGTTACTGGGGAATTTTCTAAATTATTCCTAGGATGAGAAAAACTCCAACAATATTTTAAAGTAAGTAAACATTTGTTTTGGGATCTGGCCTTGGAGACAGATTTAGCTGTCAAGCCATATGATTGTTTTTCAAACAAATTCATCAGCAATACACATACAGAGAGTCTTTTGGTCAGCCGGCTTCACCTATTGTCATTCACCTTTTGCCTCCGCCCATCACAGCATACAGCATGGGGCAATGGATCAACCCTCTTTACCGGTTGCCTCCCTTCACTATGAGTGACTGCCAAAGCATGCGCCCATTGCTCATATCCACATACAAAAACTGTTCATTTCTCTTCAGTAACAAAAGTGGTCTAAAATGCACTTTATGTATTTATTTTTTATCTTAACTTTAAATACCTGCTATTTATTGTCCCTGCACTTTGGATGATTTATTTTCAACCTTTCTTTTGAAGTTGCTATTATAAAGTGTGTTAGTGACATTGTAGCTGCCATTCATTTTAGTGTTAGGTGGAGTGGTGATTTATTGTTGTTGTCTTTACAAATAGTAATAATAAAATGCGGCAGTTATTTAGAAAACATCATTAGTAAAATGACCACATCATTGAGTATTTTTTAATTTACATTTTTTATTTCAATCATATAGAGGCAACATTTTGGTGGCAGCATGTTTATTTCTTTCTATTTTTGGTATAGGCTTGCAAAAAAATAATATAATAATAATCATTGCACCAGATTGCTTAGACCAAGCCTTTTATCTTTTCCAATGATTGTTAAAACTGTTCGAGTCACATTCTGCTTTCCAATAACATCAGTGGTTATTATTATATATCTTTAATACTAAGTAACTAGCACAGGAATTTCAATGTATATTCCTTTATTTCACTTTTACTTCTTTGGTGGTATAATCCTAACTATAATTTAAAATCCTAACTATAATTTAAAATGTAATGTAATGCTTCAGAACTGTAACTACTTTGTTTTATTTTGCCTGGGATTACTGCAAAATGAGTGAGAACACCTGTATAATCTGCCTATGAATTTTCATTTATAAGTCTCAAGAACAAATAGTGTAAATTCACGTTATTTAGTTTTACCTGAATTTACTAGATAATAAGGTTCTGTGTATAATTTTACCAGAGGCATAACTGCACAAAAGTTACGTAATTGCTCTCACAATTTCCGAAAGCTCAATTTTTTCAATTTGGACTATTTCTGCTGGTGTAATTTAAAGTTTGTACATCTCTTCCTAAAGCAGAAATGACTTTCCTGCTTAAATGGAATCTTAGTTGATTTTGTTTTTACAGGTGGTGTCTGGCAACAGCAGTTGTCCAAAAAACACAGAGATGACTGTGGGGTACCAAGAGGACAGGCACGATCAGCCAGTTGCCTGACATTGCCTACAGCCCTGGGCATCCAGATTGATGCCTTCTGTCAGCACCTTCCAATTGGCAGGTACAAGGACATGTCAGGACATTTCTGACAAGTGATATCCATCAACCTGGTGATCTAAACGCCCCATGCCTGCTTGTGCAAGGTAGAGGTTGGATAAACGAAGAGTGATTTTTGCCTTTGCCTCTCTTTTTGGGTGCAGGGAGTTTCGATGTTTTTTGTACTTTCTTTTAGCTATATTTATATTTTTATATATTTGCAGCTCGGCGAATACATGTCAGTTATTATCATAGGGGTCACATGTATCTTGCATTATAGAAAGGTGATTCCACTGTGTTACTGTGTGCCTTGGAGACAGCATTCCTAACGTCTGTGTATATACTGCTCTAGTGTTTGTGTTGTCTTGTCGTTGCACTTCTTTTATGTGTTGTAGTTTTACATGAGATGTTTTGCCTTTGCTGTGGGGTTCTCGGTGCCTCTTATTACATCTACGCAACTTATTTGACGTATGCACTTAATCTTTTCAATTCAGCCAGTCATAATTGGACGGTTGCACTTTGTGGATGTGCTTGTCTTTCACTTGCACACCAATGCTGGTGCGTGCGTGAACATGAGGGCATATTTGCCTACTCTTCTTTCCGACTTTCTCATGCATTGTACCCTGAGCATGTTGCCATTTCCTTGCTTTGCTTTCCATGCTGTATTCTCGTTGCTCTTTTGCAGAAGTGTTTGCATATTCCCCCATCTGTCTGTCATGCAAGGGCTGTGTCTTTCTTTACAGTTGTATATCAAAACATCAGCAGAAATGTCTACTCCCACATATATCGACTCAGAAGTATTGACTCTCATTATATCTTAATGGTAAGCACACATACGAAAGAGTAGATTTACTACTCTAACTCCACGTCTACTTACCTTATTGATATAGTGAAAGTTGATAATGTGTATTCCATACATGTGCAGGTTAAAATAAACAAATGTGAGCCAGATTCACAACGTTTTTGCTGTGAGTAGGGGTAAGTTAGTCTTTTTGCATTTGGCTTACTCCTGAATGCCAAGGGTAAGCCATGATTACTCCAGGTTTACTCCTAGCTAACTACTGTAGCCCAAGAGTAAGCCAGAAGTAAGAGTAAGTCACAGCAAAATCTATGTGAATTGGGCCCAAATCTTTTATACTTGTAGGTGTCAACTACAGGCTTGCAAAACAGGATTTCCAGAGCCACAGATTCAATAAGTTAGGTTTTTGTTCGTAAATCAGCTTGCTCGCGCACACTTTTTGTGATAGTATGTGAAAGTTAAAGGTCTAAACAGGAAATGGGTTTTCTGGAATCTGGTAGTAATCCAGGTGTATGAAAGAGTAAGTCACAACATAATCTATGTGTATATGCCCCATGACATTTTAGTAACACCCATATCTTTATACTCCGTTCACAAGGAATTTGCTGTGACTTACTCTGCTAGTATTCCTTGCTCTCATGAATTCCTGGAATGAGCCAGGAGTAAACCAAGCGTAGTCCTCAAATTCATGAGTAAGTCAGGAGTACTCCAAGAGTAAGATGCTTACTGTCAGCAAAATCTTTGTTAATCACGCCCATTGCTTTTATCACTAGTATATAAACTTAAACACATATGGCCTGATTCACAAAGGTAAACTTACACTTTTGTGTAAGTTTACAATTGTTTGGTATTCACGGGCCTATCTTTTTATGTGCGGAGAATCTGCTCTCATAAAGATACTACTCGTAAATCCCTTTGGGAATACCAAACAATAGTCAATTTACAGAAAAGTGTAAGTTTACCTTTGTGAATCAGGCCCTCAGGGTTTAAATCAAAAAGGTATTTTTAGCTGTAAATGTAAGTTTGCAGTTGTAAATATCTCATTTACACACCTACCAAGAAATCACAAATGTATTCCTTGAAGGCTTAAATGGATATACAATTGCGATGTGAGTCTTCCAAGACGAGGTTTGTCTTGTAAGTTTCTGATTTGCACGTGCATTTGTGGCCATTCATAAACTGAAATCCGAAACTATCCTATCCAAGAAATGATTGGAAAATTACTCCTACCAAGGACTGGAGTGTACCCTCTTCCAGGCTGGGAAAGGGAATGGATAGCTCCAGATTTTCTAAGGGTTTAGGGGAGGTGCTTTCCCCATGGGTGAAAATGTTTTCCCCACTGAGAAAAAAATAGATAATAATAAGCTTTTCCACATTCTGCTGCCTATTCCACTGTGCAGAGGTTTATGCTATAAAATTCCACAGAGGGGCAATAGACAGCCTTTAAAAAGTCACATGATAAGGATAGTAGTACACCTGGAAACCTGCTCTAGATGTGGATTTCCAGACTTACATTTCTGTACTTTTAGACAATTTTGTAAAGTCACAAAAAGTGTAGACGTATGTTCAGCTGGAGTTGTGGTACTGTGACCTTATTTTTACACTTTTGTATATGAATTGGGCCATTTAGAGCCCAGTTCACTAATTTTTTTAAGTAGGTCTTGTAGTACTCCTGCCTTAATCCTGAATTCCCACTGCTCAAAATCAGGATTAAGCCTTGTGTACTCTAAGAGTAAGCCACACATACTCATAGCAAAATCTGAATCGCATTAATCGGGTATTAATCAAAAAGATTTTCTTGTGACTTTTGTAGTTTACTCCTCAAATTCATATATAAACCAGAAATGCTATGAAAGTAAGTCACACTGACTGCAAAATCTTTGTAAATGTGGTCTCGTGGAACCCAATTCATGTGGGGCCGAATTCACAAAGATGTTACTATGAGTAGGTGTGTTTTACTCTTGTGGTACTCCTGGGTTACTTATGAATTTGAAGAGTAAGGCAAGAGTACTCCTGGCTTACTCCTGAAATTCTTCATTTAACCAGAAGTGCTACAAGAGTAAGTCACATGAAGCTCTTTGGGTATCCGTCCCCTGTAGGCTTTTTAAAGGGAATGCAGAGGAGGCCACTGAGCTCTAGAAAGATGTTGTCAAAGTATTCAGGGCGAAAAGGGAGTGTTACCATACAAGCAGCATCAGACTAATGTCATTCTTAAAGAAATGAATTTCATTTTATGGCTTTTGCCCAGAGGAAACACCCCTCTTTGGCTAGTTGCCGTGCAAATTTGATAAGGCCTAACATGTACTAACATGGTCATAGAAAAAGAAGACAGGATTCCCGAAAACAGCTTATTCTCTTTGTGTAGGTGTAGGTGTGCAACCTGAATACTGAATCCTGGATATCAAGGCATGCAAATATAGAGGACAAAATATCAAGTTAAGAATATCCAAAGGTAGGCAAGTACAGATTTTACATACCTAACTCCACATATGCACCTTGGTAATATGTATGTAACTTCGAGGTAAGTAGAGGTGGAGTTAGGAACAGTGAATCTATACTTCCCTACATGCACTTACCTTTCAATATTTTGGCCCTCGATATTCTGTCCACAATATTCTTGCATGTCGATATTCTTGGACTCGCTATTCAGAGGTACAACCGTGTGTATGCGGCGGTCAGTAAAGTGATCATGTATGGTCCAAAAAAGCTGTCAATGTTTGATTCTGTGCATCACACATTAGGTGGTACTCAGTCTGTGCGCCCCGCAAAAAATGTCTCTACAGAGGTGTGAACAGGGGCCCCTGGGGTCCATCAGGCATCAGTTTGCATGTGTGTACAATTACACACTGCACCCAGCTGCAGGGGGATCCCTGCTTTCCCTTGATAATTAGGTGTATTGAAAAGCAGAGCAGCGGCTTCAAACAGCCGGTCCGCCTCTCTCTAAAATGGTGTTCTCCTTACAGGCGCAGCACATTTGCTGTAATTGGGTGCACTCTGCCCAGGCACACCCAGTAAAAAGTCAGCAATGGTGAAGAGTGACACAGTGTGCCCAATCTGTGATATAACCCCAGGTGTGTCAGAACAATTATTGATACACAGAAGTCAGCTACCTCTTCTGGTTCACCTGTCATGTAGGTTGCATTCCTGGTGTCATGTTCATATTGTCACATGTGACATAAACTCAAAAAAATGAATACGAAATTAATAGTAGAAAAAAGTGACCTGTAGATATTATGCTGCTAGGACCCATCCACAATAGAATTTATTATAAATAGAGGCCATTCGGCTCACAGCAATAGCTTTTCCCAAAAACGTATTTACTTGCAGTTCTCCAGCACAGTACCCTGCTCCTAGTTTGGAACAAGTAGGGATGATCAAATAGCCACATTTTTATAGTTCCGGTCAGAAGTATTCCAGCAGGGTATACACAGTTAGAAATAATCTTGGAAGGATTTTATCCATCTGCTGGAAATAAGATATCCATCCTGGCACTGCAGTCTGTTTGGAATAATGTGAATTAAACTATGCAGCTTCTGGTTAAAAATGACAGTTCCACTTGCTCCATTGAAACAAGAAACTATTTTGGAATGAACAAATGCAGCGATTTTGCTGCATACCACTGGGATGGAATTTAAATTGGTAAAATGTAGCTGAAGGACATAACTTAAAAAGAATTCATAAATTTGCAAGACAGATTTTTTTTAACTCCAGATAGTTGGCTTAAGTAGTTTAGCTGGTGGATCACCTCAATTATTTCCAACAGAGACTATTACATTTTCTGCCAAAGCACTGATATTTTCCTGCTAACCCAGCTCAAAGGCCAGATGTTGGGCAGGTCACAAGTACGATTCCTATCTCAATAAAGAACTGACCAGGAGAGCTGCAGTCACATTTCAGTCTTAAGGGCCAGGCAGAGAAAAACACATATGTCAGAATATATACCTCTTTCAGTGCTTAATTGGAAAAGAAATCAGTACCAGTGCTCAGTGTTTTGGTCAGAAGCCCGAGGTCAGCACTATAGAATGTTAGGAGTGCTGGATAGCAAGGAGGTGTACTCTTGATATCACCTCATGCCTGTTTCATCCACCATCAGACACTCTCTGCCTATTTATCCAACTCTATCATATTCTTTTTCAACCTTGATTTCTTTCTTTTTTTCCATCTTTCTCCTTCTTTTCCACTTTTGTTTTTCTCTCACTTGCTCTGGGTCAAAGTCTGATGAGGAAACATAATGCTGGTCCCCAAGAATGAATGCCAGTGGGCCCCACCTGCAACCACAGGCTCAAACTAATCACTGCCCTTTTTGTCGTCTTGGACAGTGTCCAGGCCTATAGCTACCCTACTGCCCCCCACCACCGGTGAAATTGGGCTGTTGAACCCTTTGGTTTAAAAGTGATGACATATCTATGCTGGTTGGTCATAGGGACAGGGGCCCAAACCAAGAGTGAAATGTACAATGTACATTGTTTCCAAATGTTTATGTTTTTTTGCCATTCTGTATGTCACTAGAACTCTAAGTAATATTCTAGTGAAACACTTTCACAGACTGCAGTAATTAATCACTGTCTACCGAAATGATCAGGTTAAATTAAGTCAGTGTTTCTTTAGCACAATCAATACTTGAATGTATGCACTAGTCATAACTACTTTTAGCTTTTCTGGTGATGGTTGTTTTCCTACCCAGGCTTAAATAAGGGTGGGAAGGGGGGAGATTTAGTGGAAGGAGGGGGAGATTTAGTGGAAGGAGGGAAGGTGGAGACTATTTTCACATTCTAGAATTCTGACCAGCAAAAATGTAATATAACAAATCTTTCCACACACAGCATGAGGACAGTCCTTTCTGTAGAATTAAAGCCCTTTGTGGAATTCTTCCAGGTAACCGAGTCCTGAAGTATAATCGGAAGTACTGCTTACTTTTTGAGTTACCAATGAAGATGGAGAGTATTCACTATGCAGCAGTGTGCTGGCAACAAACTATGATTTCAGGCAGGCCACGAACCCATGTCCTAGAAAGATGGTGCCATTTTGGATTATTGGGAAATGCTCCTTGTAGTTCATGGCCTCCTTTGTCAGGCAATCGTACTACAATGTTGCTGCAGCCAGTGCCTCACTAAATGGATTCCGAATTTTCTCTCACAGACACATTACTTACTAAACAATTGCTTGAGTGGACAATTGGATTACAGAGAAGTATCTTGAAGTCGTGGTGTTGCTGCAGACAAACTTGAACTATTGTCTTTGAACATTTATCTGAACTGTTAACACTGGGGTTGTAGTCTACTAGGGTTACCCTGTGAAGAGACAGTGAGGACTCTTAGGGTGCATTATTGCATGTGTAATTATGAACATATTTGTACAAGGGATTAGAGTTTCATTAAGTATATACAACTGTTAAGATTAGGGAAGAAGAAGATAATAGCAATATTGGTTATTTGCAGTTCTACAGAAATCAAGTAGAAACTGTAGCAAAAGTAGAGCACATGTATATTTTAGATACTTATTTTTGTATGTTTTAATTTTCAGGAATTACCAGTTTCATATCCAAATAAAGACAGTTGGTTATACAGAAACAGTGCTCAGGTATAGCCATTTGTAATTGTAGTTATACTTAGTCTCTAAATGACAAATCTCTTAAGCAATCTCTTGTAGGGTTTTGCAGCAATTCAATTGAAGTTACGAGGAAGAAGTGGTGGAGTCCTGTGTCTGCTTTCTCTCTTTTCCCATTTCTTTCCTCTCTTCTACCACTGGAACTCATATTCCGGTATATGCGGCCACAGGTGAAGGTGATGGGAGATTTTAAACTAAGCATTACTCCCACTGGATCCTGTACACTACATTCAGGCAGCCTGACAACCATTCCACCTACCTCCTTCCTGTAACCTCTATTCCAATCTCCATTAACATCTTCATTTAAGCCACCTAGGTGCATCACTTCACGCATTAGTGGCCACATACAGCTAGCTTATTTTCATCACTCTGAATGTACTCTAGTTCCCCTGGTAATCCATTCTCACAGTTCATCAAAAAAAATGTGGATCCTTTCTATTAGGTAGGTAACTTCTGTGTATCATTAATTGTTCTGTGACACCTGAGGCTATATTACAAATTGGGCACACTGTTCCACTCTGCACCGCTGCTCACTTTTAACTGGATGTGCCTGGGGACAGTGCACCCAATTACAGTAAATGTGCTGTTCATAGTGCCTGCAAGGAGACTAACACGTCCGGCTGTTTGATGTCACTGGTCTGCTTTTCAATATAGCTGTAGACCAAGCCTGATTTTTACTGTAAAATTGAGCCTTTTGTCTTTATTCTCTTCCGTCTTTCTGACTTGGTTCTAATTATTGCTTTCCATGATCAGGTCAATTGGCAATCTCTTATAACTCTAGCTGATACTTTGTTAAAACGTCACCCTCCTACTCTGATACTACCTGAATTATCCTCTCCATTTTCATCCTCAGTTCCGTGAGTGGTCTCGAGATTGCTTTGCCACCGTTTGAGTGAGTGGACTTTTTTTTACTGTATATAGATCTCAAACTGGTTTTCGAGCCGGTGCCGTGGCCACAGATCATATCTTGGACCCAAATGTTCCGAAATTTAAAACAAATTCACAAACAGGTATTCTGTTCACTACTGGTTTGTTGGTTTTTCAATAGCTTTTTGATCAAGTGGGTAGAAACTAGCTTTGAGAAAAAATTAAACGTTTCGGAATCGAAAAGCCCTTCCTATGTCTAAGTCTACCCATTTAAACACAAACTTTTATCAAGGGAAGATTGGGTGGGGCTAGCACATTACTTTTGAGAATTGGCAGCAGGAATGGGCTTAAAGAAATGTGTGGGGTGAAGCAAGGATATGTTCTAGCCCCCCTTCTTTTCACATTATAAATTGTGGATTTAAAAGAAACATTAGTCTCCATTCACTTGTTGCGGTTTTAAATGATTAGGGATCCTGTTGACACATGATATGTATGTTTATGAAAGTCTTAATGGATAGGACTCTGGATTTACAGAAACTCTGTGAAGCACTGAATCAATACAAAATGTTAAACTCCATAAAGGCCAACACCAAGAAGACAAAAGTGATGCTGTATAGCAGATCCCCCAAAGGAACAAATACGTTTTAAGCACAAGGGAGAACCAAGAGTCCACAGGGACCTGGGGTAACTAATATTTCTAAAAACACATTGGTCTCTATGAAAGAAAAATTCTCATGTAATACTAATGAATTTATAATTCTTTTGACGAATAATGGAAATCAAGCATTATACACAAATATTACTGTAAGGTGAGCAAAACGAGAGGTGAGGAGAAAGTGCTCAGTGCCCAGGCGATACATAAGTGTCATTTGAGCATTGTTTGAATCACAATGTTAAAAGTTTAAATTACAGCCCATCTGTTACAAATAAAACTCATAAGGCCGGGCCTGTATTAATTGTAAAGGGAGTTTTGATTCCCTATGCGCTTCGGCCACCCCGAAGCGCACCCAAGGGCCCTTCACCTGCCGGAACTGCAGCTTCGCCAGCACCCGCCCCGCCAAACCACCGCCCAGGAAAGAACCCAACTACCTCAGATGCATCCTCCTCAACACCCGCTCCGCCCGCAAACACGCCATCGAACTCTGGGACCTTCTCGACTCAACCTCCCCAGACGTCGCATTCCTGACGGAGACCTGGCTGAATCCCGCTTCAGCCCCCGACATCGCCATTGCCATCCTGGACGGATACAAGATCACCCGCAGGGACCGCACCAACGGAGTCGGAGGAGGCATCGCCATCGTCCACAGGAACACCCTCAGAGTCTCAACCAACACCGACGACACCCTCAGCACCGCCGAACACATGCACTTCCAGATCCACACCGATCCCAACACCAACCTCAGAGGAACCCTCATCTACAGACCCCCGGACCCCGACCACAGTTCAGCGATTCCATCGCTGACTTCGTCAGTACACACGCCATCGCCTCCACGGACTACATCCTCCTCGGGGACCTGAACTTCCACCTCGAGAACAACAAGGACACCAACTCCACCACCCTGATCGACAACCTCGCCACCCTCGGACTCAGACAGCTCGTGACTACACCCACCCACGCCGCCGGCCACACGCTAGACTCCATCTTTTCCGCAAGCCCACACGTCTCCTTCAACCACACCTCCGAACCCCACTGGACTGACCACCACTGCATCCACTTCACCTACAGGAAGCCCACCATGCACCACCGCACCGAACAAATGCCTCGCCGCTGCTGGAGCAGAGTCACGGAAGACCAGCTAACCACAACCCTCGCCCTGAGCCCACCCGCCGAACCCTCCGACCCCGACACCACCGCCCGCAACCTCAGACAGTGGATCGACGACTGCGCCAACACCCTCGCCCCGCTCAAGAATCCGCCCAACAGCCACACCAGCAGGAAAGCCACCTGGTTCACCGAAGACCTCCAGGCCTCCAAACGAACATGCCGAAAACTGGAGAAGATCTGGCTCCACGAACGGACAACCCTTCAGCCTGGGATGACTCCTGGTGGCCAACATCACTGGGAACAGCCCCGCCACCCACCGACCACGTACGCAACCTAGGGGTCATCCTCGACCCCACCCTCTCCATGACTAAGCAGGTCAACGCCGTTTCCTCATCCTGCTTCAACATCCTCCGAATGCTCCGCAGGATCTTCAAGTGGATCCCCACCGAAACAAGAAAAACAGTCACCCAGGCCCTCGTCACCAGCAGGCTGGACTACGGAAACGCCCTCTACGCAGGAACGACAGCTAAGCTCCTGAGACGGCTGCAACGCATCCAGAACGCCTCTGCACGTCTTATCCTCGACATCCCCCGACGCAGCCACATCACACCCCACCTGAGAGACCTGCACTGGCTCCCTGTCAACAAGAGGATAACCTTCAAGCTCCTCACCCACGCACACAAAGCACTCCACAACTCCGGACCAGCCTACCTCAACAGACGACCCAGCTTCTACACTCTCAACCGCCAGCTCCGCTCGACCAGCCTCGCCCTCGCCACAGTCCCCCGCATCCGGAAAACGACCGCCGGCGGCAGATCCTTCTCCCACCTCGCCGCCAAGACCTGGAACACCCTCCCCACCAACCTCCGACAGACCCAAGACCTACTGGCCTACAGAAGACTCCTCAAGACCTGGCTCTTTGATCAGTAGCAGCACCACCCCCCTCTTCCCCCAGCGCCTTGCGCTTTATAAGTGACATGATTGATTGATTGATTAATGTGAGATCATCATCAGGACAAAGGTTCAATGATGACCGAGTTACTTGTAAATAAATAATGCAACAAACATAAAGAAAAAAGAAAAACATTGAAACAAGTTAAAATAACATAGGCTGACACAATTAATCAAGTATGTACAAGCTCATCAGTCTCCAACGGTTTTACTTACATATGAGGCAAGATTACAAATCGCAAAATGGGAAGATGCTGATGCATCTCAGAAGAAAAGAGAACAAGACAAAAATAAAAAGATGGATGGAGGACCCACAATGGAGGTACAAGGGATGGAATGATGCCGGAATGTTTACCAGTCCATGCAATTAAAGGGGAACCTCTATGGGTCCACAAGGCTCAGAGCAAGGGGCAACTCAAAACAACTAAATAGGAGGTCCTTTTAAAATTCAATATCTCAACTTCTATACATTGGATTTTTGTCATTTTGTTATTGATTTGGTCAGAATATAATAATCTATTTTACAAAGCCTGTGTGGAGTCTTTTTGTGGTGTATTCATTGTCTCACTGTGTGTGTGTGCTGAACAAATATTTTACACATTGCCTCTCTAGTTAAGCCTGACAGCTCGGTGCCAAGCTACCATAGGGTGAGCACAGGTTATCTTTTAGTGTGTATCTAGCTTACCCTGACTAGAGTGGTGGTGCCTGCCTGGCCTGGGTGCATACCTCAGCCAACCAGGAATCCCATTTCTAATTAAAAGAACTAGTAGCCCCTTTGTCAAGTACATGCTGACACCTGAGCTGTGCTAACTTCTGAATGGTACTACTAAAGTTAGTAATACAAAGTATCAGAATAATCTCAACTTGATGCCCAAGTAAAATCTAATGTAATTTTTGCATAAAAGCAACTTTTAGAAAGTTTCCTCTCTGTTGTCCAAGGTTTCCAGTGGCTATTCCCATATGCTGGCCATAAGACAGCATTCTACCCTCCTGTGGAGAGGTGTGGACGACTCCCAGGAAAGGACACAAAAGAGGCCTGCCGTTGGTAGAGGTTTAGCCTCTCCCTGGCAGGAAGCCACGCAGGGTGTGAGCCCAAGAGGTGAGCTTCAAAGGGGAAGCCGCCTTTGAAAGGCAAATAGTGGTCACACACGAGAGGGGCTGCGCTTTTGGCCTGGTAGACAGGTTTACTTCGAGGACATAGAGGGGAAAACTGTGGCCTAACCAGTTTCCCTGTGGGTGTGTGATCCCAGGTAGTCACACCTGTAGAGTGGGAAACCCAGCTCAATGCACCGAGAGAGAGGTTCTGCCATCTTGGGCGTGGGCAGAATATTGCATTGTGGGATAGTTAGATGCCACACATTGCATGGGTCTCTCATCAGGCAGGAGGGGACCTGGTAGCCCATTGGCTAGTAACCGCTGCATCCCCAAGGGCACTTCCTGGGAATAAAAGTGGCACCCCTGGCACCCAGACCTCAGATCACATCTGGACTAGAGAGAGGACCGAAGAAGGACTGTCCTGCCGTTCCCTGGACCTGGCAAGAGAGGCTGCACCAAAGACGGGACTGCACCTGCTGATCCTTGGGCTAGCAAAGAGAGGACTGTGCTTGTGGTGCCCGAGGAAAAGTCACTCCCAAGCCCCAGACAGAAGAGGTGAAAGCCAAGAGTTAGTTGGCTGACTTCCTGTTACAGCTCCAGGGCCACAAAAGCTCACTTTGGCAAGTCAGTAGCCACAATCGTTTGATAGCCACTGGCTGCCAATGTGCAGCCTGCAAAAATGAGTCCCAATTCCCAAAATATACACCAGAGTTTGCTGGACCTGGGGGAGTCATTGGAATGCAGTTTGGTTACCCAAGGAGGACGCTAGTTTTCACCAAAGTCCGTTGCTGGCTTCGTTGTGACCGGAGAACAGTAGTCCAGTGGTAACTGCACTTTTGCTG
This sequence comes from Calotriton arnoldi, assembly GCA_963921515.1. Lineage (NCBI taxonomy): Eukaryota > Metazoa > Chordata > Amphibia > Caudata > Salamandridae > Calotriton > Calotriton arnoldi. The sequence goes on along the minus strand of CAWUFW010007996.1, from coordinate 897,391 downwards.
GACCTACAGGACTTCGAGGAATACTGACTCCTGTACCCAAAGTAGACCCACCAGGACTGTCGCCCGAGGAGTAGCCCCAGGAAGTCCCCTGTCGACAGCCCCTATCCTCAGCATCTTACAGCATCTTCACCATCCTGCATCACTTGCATCAGGACCACTTCATTGATATCAATTGTGGTTCTCCCATAGAGCCTGGGACTATACTTGAGACTGCTTTGGTGACAAGGTAAATGTTCTACAAATCTTTACTGGCCCCCTTGACCTACTCCCCGCTGGAGTTGGTCACCCAAAGTTGATCACGATACCCGAATACATCTTTATAAACATTTTACAAAATTTCCAAAGTTTCTGCTAATTGCGGTAGTTACTAATGCTTGTTTTGAATTAAAAGCTGTGATTTACGTTTTACTTAAAAATCTATATCTTTGGAACCGTCTAGTCGATTTTGTTCATTTTGGTGTCCAAAAATGAATGAAAATAAGATCTATTTTTATAAATTGGTGTCGGATTTCTTTCATGTTGCGTCTCATTCTTATTTAGTTGTTTTGGTACTTTTAAATGATTTCCTCGTGTTCCTTTGTTTAAGCCTGACTGCTCAAAGCTACAGCTACCCAGGGTTGAGCTAAAGGTTTTACAAACAAGTTTGACTGGACCCAAGATGGTATTGTGAGTGTATTACACATTGATGTTCCCAACTTAGCCATGTAATACACCACTTTCTTCACAGATGACAAGAGATAATGGCTGATGACATCCTTTGGAGATTTATGCCAGAAAATGTACCATGATTATGGGAGTGTTGCGGGTTATTATCCCCCCTACTCCATCAGGTTGGAGTGGGGGCTGAACCTGGGCAAGACAACATAGAAGAGCTTAATTTGTGGAGTTGCCCCCCCCTCACTTATTTTGCAGTTCTATTTAGAAATATCAAAAGAAATTTTAACTCACGCCTGTGACTATGTGAGCCTTTGCTTCCCCTCAGGAGAGCTCGAGGTAGGCTGTATTCAATATGGGCTACTTAACTACTATGAAAAAAACACAGAAACAGTGTTACTGACTGGGTGTGAGTGGCCAAAGTGGTGCCAGTTTCTGCACACTACCTGCTTCCGTACTGAAGCCCAGCTTCGTGACGCCCTCCTGTTGACTAAATTAAGGCAAGGCAGGCAGGCATCTGGAGCACCAACGGGGGGAACTGACTCTTCTGATCCCCATCTCATACTGTAGTGTCTGACCCCCTCTTGCAGTGGAAACATACTTGTGCGCGTGCCAGGCACCAGAGTCTGTGCGCCATTACAGACATCTGCAAGAAAGCTACAGCTGCAGTGCTCTCAAAGAACTAGTGGTACAACTGAGCAACACAAAATGATGGGGCCCCCTGGAGTATGTGATGAGTGGCTCATAAACATTGCTTAATTTCAGCCAGTGGTTTCCGGTGGTCGACGCCAGCACTTAATTGTCAGCACCTGCTCTAATGACAGTCCACCACATGGTAGTGATGTCTGTCTAATTTTGAGATGAGCACAACAACAATGTTTAATATATCAGTATACATTAAAAATGAATAATACCAGCCGCACATGCCACTTAGCCCTGGTCCTGAGATATACCTTCATTAAAAAAATAGTTGTCCAGAGATTTTAATTTTTGATTTGTGTTTTTGTATCATTAGAGAAGTAATTTAGCTTGGGTAGACATTGCTAATCCGGGCCGAATTTTTCTGGACGACATTTTTAAAAATGGTGGATGTGTTGCAGTGATGATGTAATATTTCAGGAACAATAAGACCATTATACTGCATTTTGGTGTCAAAACATAGGTTTTAGGGGTCAAGTAGTCTTATAGAGACAGAAATTAAGTCCTCAGAGCAACTCTTCCACCATCTCCCAAAATGGCAGCTCCATAATGATGTGTTGTGGGTTATTATCCCCCTACTCCATCAGGTTGAAGTGGGGGCTGAACCTAGACAAGACAACACAGAAGAGCTTAATTTGTGGAATTGCCCCCACCCTCACTTATTTTGCAGTTCTGTTTAGAAATATCAAAAGAAATTTTAACTCACGCCTGCGACTATGTGAGCCTTTGCTTACCCTTAGGAGAGCTCAAGGTACGCTGTATTCAATATGGGCTACCTAACTACTGTGAAAAAAACGCAGAAACAGTGTTACTGACTGGGCATGAGCGGCCAAAGTGGTGCCAGTTTCTGCACACTACCTGCTTCCATACTGCAGCACAGCTTCGTCACGCCCTCCTGTTGACTAAATTAGGGCAAGACAGGCAGGCATCTGGAGCACCAACGGGAGGTACTGACTCTTCTGATCCCCATCTCATACTGTAGTGTCTGACCCCCTCTTGCAGTGGAAACATACTTATGCGCATGCCAGGCACCAGAGTCTGTGCACCATTACAGACATCTGCAAGAAAGCTACAGCTTGCGTGCTCTCAAAGAACTAGTGGTAAAACTGAGCAACACAAAATGATAGGGCCCCCTGCAGTATGTGATGAGTGGCTCATAAACATTGCTTAATTTCAGCCAGTGGTTTCCGGTGGTTGACGCCAGCACTTAATTGCCAGCACCTGCTCTAATGACAGTCCACCACATGGTGGTGATGTCTGTCTAATTTTGAGATGAGCACAACAACAATGTTTAATACATCAGTATACATTAAAAATGAATAATACCAGCCGCACATGCCACTTAGCCCTGGTCCCGAGATATACCTCCATTAAAAAAATTGTTGTCCAGAGATTTAAATTTTTGATTTGTGTTTTTGTATCATTAGAGAAGTCATTTAGCTTGGGTAGACATTGCTAATCCAGGCCGAATTTTTCTGGACGACATTTTTAAAAATGGTGGATGTGTTGCAGTGATGATGTAATATTTCAGGAACAATAAGACTATATACTGCATTTTGGTGTCAAAACATAGGTTTTGGGGGTCAAGTAGTCTTATAGAGACAGAAAATAAGTCCTCAGAGCAACTCTTCCACCACTTCCCAAAATGGCAGCTCCATAATGAGGTGTTTTAGCCATCATATTGGTAATTTAATTTAAAAAAAAATTGTTTCAGGTTTTCCGCTGATTCGAATTCTTAAGCATGAGTGAAGCAGGTGGTAGCAGAGGATCTTTACCTCCTGACAGAGTGTTGCTAACTACAAAATCTGAGGACTCCAACAAAGAATAGTGTGTCATATGCCAAACTAATCCGAAAGAAAAGTTAACATCAACTGCGGCTGGACAGAAGAGAGCTCGAGATGCTGCAGAAATACGGCAAGACGAAGATCACAAAAGATTGAAACTGATGGGTGAAGAGGATCAAATATTTTATCATTGTAACAAGTGCTACAAGTCGTATACATTGGAAAAAAGCCTGGAAAAATGTGTCAAAAAATTGCAGAAACCAGTTAGTTGCAAAAACAATCCGAGCCTTCCTGAGAATGCAACGACAACCAAACCCAATGCTCATCCACTTAGAAGATCAATGGCTACCCCTCGTCCATCTCCAACAACTGATCAGAAAGCAGAGGATCTTCAATGTGTTATCTGTGGTTTAGCCAGAACAAGGGCCAAAGGTATTGATAAAAGAACAAATATTTTAGTCTCACAGGGCAAACATGTTTTTATCTGCTGCTAATTTCTACCAACATGAAGTTTTGAGCCGAGTAGCTGATCTAAACAGCGAGGTGAATGTATTTGCAGCGGATCTGTACACCCACCCGAACTCCATGTGTGCATACATTCGAAAATATGAATGTACAATGAGCTCCCAACAGCAATGTAACCACCAGCCTTCAGTTAAGTTTACACTCTTTGAAAAAGCAAATTAAGTTTGAAAGCCACTCGAGTGCTGGCTAAGGGTCCACACTCAGTGAGATCAGAGAAATAATAGTCAACATTGATGAAACTGTATTGAGCCATAATAATGAAATTAAGATTTTTCTGGTGAGGATGAACAATGACAGAATTTGTTCTTGTCAGTCTAACAAAAAGAATGAGCCACTTATGGTGTTCTCAGCTGAATTAACTCATGAAGTTCTTGCTGCCAAAATAAGGTCACACAATGCAGTAAAATCAGCAAGAACCATTTTAAGAAACATCCTGAAAGATTAGTTTTTGGACTTAATGACAAATTTTGTGATGCCCCAGCGCTCCGCAAATCAACAAGAATGCCTGATGTTGTTTTAACATCATTGTTTAATATCAGCAAAGTTCTTGAATTTGGAACAGAAGCTGACAACATCGATGATGGCTTTGAAGATATAAGCGAAGAAGTGGAAGAAAATCCCATGTACTGATAGGCTTTTGCTGTGCAAATGTACTGTCTTTCCCAAGTGTTTTATGAATTACATCATGGCAAAGAGAAAACTCGGCTACACATGATGATTGCCCACGCAATCAATGACAAGTACAAAAGTAGAGAGCTAATCACTTCAATGAATAGGATTGGTGTATCAACAGGTTATAATGACATAGTACAGAGCAGGATCTTGTTAGCAGCTCATGCTGTAAAATCTTGTAAATCCGACAGCACATCACTTTACCAGGAAAGTATTTACAATTGCTGCTCTTGAACATTTTGATTTTTAAGACAGCTCTTCTTTGTCTGGAACATCCAGCACACATGATACTGCCATGGTGCTTTTTCAAGACTGTACCAATGAAGTAGCTGCTGGAAAACCAGCTGTGCCAGCTGTAGGCATAAACAAACAAAGCTGCAAACTTATAACCCAACTGCCTTGCCAATGTGTGCAAAATCACGACAAGGCATCAACACGTCCCAGTCTACCAGAAAGTTTCAAAGTGGCTGAGGACATGGATCTCCTTCTACCTAATGCTATGGTCCGCAAAGCTGATTTAATTGAATTTATCATATTGCTTATTCGGTGCCTGATGAAGAAAAGCCAGTTCCTCCTTGGGCTGGAATTCATGCTCTGATCTCCCAGAATACCATCCCACTGAAGAAGGTTGGGTTTTTACCAGTAATACCATCTCCAGTCCCAAACTACTCAACAATATACACAGTTCTAAACAATTTCTAAAATGTGCATGCTCAGCTTGAAGACTAGCCAATTTTCTGAGATGAAGGTGTTTTCTGTATTGTAGCTGATTTTTATGAGCAATCCAGTAGAATTTGATGATATTTATCCAATGATGAGCGTTTTCCACATGACAAACGTTGCGGTGCGAATTGCAGGAAGTAATCTCAATGGACGTGGCATAGACGATGCACTTATTGAGGCTGAAATCTTTGGAAGCAAAACTGTCCAGTCAGTATTGAACGGAAATCATTATGTTTGTTCGTTACAAGGTAAGCTCATCATATCTGAGGATATAGGAACATTGCGTTGGAATACTTTCTGGAAGAAGAATGACAAGTTAGATTCTGCATATCTTATCTCCGAAATGAACAAGGCACAGTGTGCACTTCATTCAAAAGACATAATGCAAAGCTAGGCAATGTTCAATATACTCAGTTCAAAATCAGAAAACCTGAAAACCAAGTTCGTAGAGTTTGTCAAACAATGTGAAGAAAATTCAGAACTTTGCAAGTACTGGGGAAATGTTTTACACATGATAGCTCTAGTGAAAAGCTTGGTACATGCTGACCGGGAAGGTGATCGGGAGCTGCACTTGAAGACTGTGGAGTCACTAATTACTGTGGTTCGTGAATTCAATTGCATAAATTACCTAAGATATGAGTCCTGGTATTTGGAAAGAGTGAAGAGGCTAGAGGTGGAAACACCATACCTCTACAGAAAATTCATCCAAAGACATTTTGTGGTGAAAGACAGAGAGGGAAGGTTCAATACTGTGGCTCCAGATATGAAACTGGAACAGACGATCCAGAGATCACAGAAAAGCTCCAAGGGAATTGTTGGTCAGACATCTAAAAAGTGAATATGTTGCTCAATGGCAGCTTGTTTACCATGAAGTCCTTTTTATTTGCAATGTTTTCAGAGAGATGACAAATTAAAAATTAATGGACCATTGTGAAACTGTTCCTCACCACAAACTTGTGGGTAAGAGAGGGGAATGTTTTAAGAAACATGTTGACAGCCTTCTTCATTTCATGCAGCAGCAAAGAAACCCCTTTGTCGTGGTTGAGGCTGTGCGACTACACAACTTTGTGACCAACCAATATGTAGATAACGATATAAAGACACGTCTATTAGATATCCTGGAACATGTATCAAAACTATATACAGAACTGAAGCAGGAGAGATTTGTATTGAAAGAGAAAAAGCTGTTTGATATAATCACTGAAGCTAAACTTCTACGCTTTAATTTCCATAGTAAGAGCTTTGTCCAACCAGCCACAACAAAACAGGTTACAAAAAAACGTTTGCAAGCACATAGAGAGATGGATGTAGCAAAAGAAAGGGGTGAATTTATCAAGGACATTCTGTTGCATGATCTTCTTCCAACAAACGCATTATTTGATGGAGATGCTGCAACCAAACCAGTGAATCAAAAACTCATACAACAGGTCGAAAAAAACTTTTCACCTGAAGAATTTCAATTAAAAAAGGTGTCCTCACTGAAAACTGCTGTTGTTGTGGACTATATGTCACAATTGCGAATGGTCAAGATTTCATCCATGCAAAACTTTGGAGAGGTCGTTCAGACTGTTCTACAGATATCAAAGTCAGTGTGCACCTTGCAAGAACTGCACATTGTCTTTGACAGTTATCTTGAACTATATGCCAAAGAATTTGAGAGAATAGCGATTCTCCTAATTACCATGGCAAGAGAATCTAGATTTTATTAAAGACACGGAGGCTAACATTATCGAATCTCTACAATTGGAACAATTGACCTTGCATGGATCAACATTTCGATACCTATACCTGTGCAACTTGATAAATTCTGGTCATCAACATCAAACAAGATGAACTTGGAGATGGCAACTCGCTAAAACATTGCTAATGCTTCAGTGAACACTGAATTTTCAATTATTGCAAGTGGAATGATTGTTAATGACAAATTGGTGCCTACAGAGATATATTCAAAAGGTACAGGCCACATTGTTCAAGAACTTAACAGCAAATTGGAGGAAGCTGACCTTTGTGTTGTGCCACATGTTGAGTGGGCTCTTTGAAATTGTTCCAATCATTGTACTGTCAAGTGACCTGATGTTATTATTGTCCTACTTAGATTTGTTACAATGTTCATAAGTTAAGGATTGTCAGAGTTATGGATACGTTATGGAACAGGTGAGAAAAGACACTTAATCAGCTTCATATTCTGTACAAGAAACTTGACCCAGAGATTCCCAGTGTTCTTATCAAGGCACATATTCTTACAGGTGATGACACTATGAGCAAAATTGGAATAAAGCTTGGAGCTTTAACTGCTGAACCTGTGAAGTTTTTAAAAGGCTTTGCTGAGACAGAAGAAGAATGTGACTTTAAAGATGTAAAAAAATACCTTGTGCATGTGTGGAAAATGAGTTCTGACTGTCACACATTTGACGATCTTCGGTACAGTGAGTTCAAGAGATCAGTCCTGCTAAGTGACCTTCCACCGATGTCATATTCTGTGTGTGGACACATTAAAAGAGCGTTCTACTTGATCAGAAGATGTGTAAATGTTTTGGATCATGCATATGTAGAGAAAGATCTATGTGAATTTGTCTGGGAAGATATTGATGGGGTTCTAAAACCTACAAAAATTCTAAAGCCTCTACCCACAGAACTTACACGTACATGTACTTGCAAAACCTGTGCTACAAAAAGATGACCCTGTCAATATGCTCTTCTCAAATGTTCATATACAAGGAAGGGTTCACAAGTGCACTCCGTTTTTTCCATTTCCCCATAGTTTATCCTTGTTCTGGAGTTGTAGCGTGCAGCCCGATCGCGGTCTGCCCCAGAGCCACGTATTAGAAAATACCGTAGAAAGGTTGAAGCGTCAATTAACTCCAACTCTCGGACGCACTGCGTGATCCAAAGTGTGCAACAAAATTACACCAAATTCATCCAGATAAATGGATAAAAATCTGGATGAATTTGGTGTAATTTTGTTGCACACTTTGGATCACGCAGTGCGTCCGAGAGTTGGAGTTAATTGACGCTTCAACCTTTCTACGGTCTTCTCAAATGTTCAACATTCTGCAAATGTACCATGAGCAATTGCCGAAACAAATAAATAAAGTGAACTATGAAAATGTGTCTGAAACAGGAGTGATAAACATTATTTATTTTCATATTCAGATCATAAACATTGTTTGGTGTATACATAAAAGGATTTAAAACAATTATTATTTGTTTAATTTCTATATATGTCTCTTCTTCCTCTATTATAGCCGCCATTTTGGAAAATGGCAGAAGGGTTGCTCCGAGGAGTTATTTTCTGTCTCTATAAGACTACTTGACCCCCAAGACCTATGTTTGGACACCAAAATGAAGTATATAGGTCTCATGGTTCCTGAAATATTACATCATCAGTGCAACACAACCGCCATTTTTAAAAATGTAATCCAGAAAAATTCGGCCCGGATCAGCACTGTCTACCCAAGCTAAATTACTTTTCTAATGATCCAAAAGGTGCCTGAAAAGTTTGGGCCCCCAACGCCACAGGGCTGCAGGGGCCTGGGTTACGCCCTTGAGAAGCTTGTATGGGGCAGCAAAGAGCAATACCTGCAGAAGAAATAGGAAAGGAGCTGTGTCTGCAACATTCATGGCAGACCAGGCCCAGTGACGGGCAGAGGTGAGTGTGCTGCGCAGCAGGACTAGGGAACACTTGCACCGGGCGTTCCTATAAAAGCAATGCTTCAATTCCAGCATCAGAGCCTGTTGTACATTTGGTGATGCAGGATTGTATAGTAAAGTGCTAGCAAGTGCTTGCAAGGACGGCTGTGGCAGGGTGGCTGACTCCGGAGCGTGGGGCTCATGGTTCGATCGCCTGCAGCAGCTCAGTATCATGTGAGCAATAGCTCACTTAATCTCCCTGATGGCCCCAGCACCTTGAAACCATTAATGGGGTGATATGTTTGCGCTTTATAAATATAAATTATTTTTAAGGTGCGTAACCGAAGACAGACCTGCTTTTTATTTAAAATCTAAAACGATTCCCTGTCAACAACTACATGAATGGAAAGGATTACAGAGATGTCGAGGTACAACTGTCTGAACAATTTAGGAGACTTTACCATTTTATCAGGGGTGTGAGAGTAACAATAGTACTGGTTTTGATACACATGTTTTTATTGATGCTAGAATCAGGACATAAAGGGATCAGTCGCCTTGGAGGGAGGGGTATCATCAGTTTGCACGAATGCTGAAACTAGGAATGTGGGGGAATATATTAAAAGCTAGCCTTTTCACAAAACATTTCAACTTCGAGCTTCCTACATTTATTTGACACACACTCATCTGTTTGGGAACACCACTGCTGGAAAATCTCTATCAGGGTGCAAAAAATATGGCTACACCTCTGAAGTTAGATGCATTTTCTTTAGTTACTGGGCAAGTGCATGGATGCACAATTTCTGCTCAGTGCTAGAAGTGATTTTGCTGTAGTGTTAACACACCATGGGTGAACATGGTTTTGTGAGAAATAGCCCACTCAGAGTCAAGAGAAACATAGGGGCAGATATACAATAAAGTGCCGCAGCGCGGCACCGCAAGCCCTTTGGCTGTGCCACGCTGCGGCAAAGCACAGGAATGCGACATATTTACAATGATATGTTGCATTCCTGTGCTCTCCCCTGTGCTGGTGCACAAACAGCTGCCATGCGCCGGCGCAGGCACCCTTGCACCATGGTGCAAGGATGCCTGCGTCATAGGGAGATTGTTTTTGTGCAGGAAGGGGCACCTTCCTGCACGAAAACAATCACTACAGGCATTTTTCTCTTTCAATGCGTGCTGTAGATTACAGCACGCATTGAAAGAGGGAAAAAACGAGGAGAAATGAAAACATTTCTCCTCGTTGCGCCTCGCTACGCCACCCCTAGGGTGTCGTAGCATTATGACGCATTTCCAGGTTTACGATTTCTCGTAAATCTAGAAAATGTGTCTGGTTCCATGGGTGTTGCGTGGGAACACCCACAGCAACACCCATGGAACGCCCCTTTCACACAAAGTGCTGCGTGCAAAGGGGCCGTATTTACAAGGACAGGAAAAGCCATGCAAGATGGCTTTTCGTGTCCTTGTAAATATGGGGCAGAGAAATGCGCTGCTGGTGCGTCACAAGAAGTGACGTACTGGCAGCGCAAAGGGCTTGTAAATCTGCCCCATAATGTGGCTAATACCACTAGTAATATCAGCATCGTCTGTAATCCTCCAATAACATGTGCATCAATATTATGTTTTTCAGATAGGCATTCTTTGCTATTTTGCACCATATTCCTCTTGGTTAAATTCTGGTCTCTCTTCTGCATTGTATTGTATTTCATCACAGCATTTATAAAGCACTTCAGACCTTTAAGTGGCGCAACCGAAGTGCATCATAGGAAAGGCAGCATGCTACACCATAGGAGCGTGCTTAGTTGGCAGAGTGTTGTACACTTATTGTGATCAATGTGAGAAGTGGTTTGGTGTCATGCGTGAGTTATCAGAGATGTCCTCTGATTTTACCTTGTGGTGCAGTACCTAACAGTGTGGTGGTGGAGGAGGTGTGAGAGGTAGGTGTGCAAACTGCAATCATAGTTAGGAGTAAAACATATAGGCAGCTACACAGCACCAGCCAAAGGGGCAACTAGGTGCGGTGTACATGTACACCAAAACAAGGGTAATGAAAGAAGGCCCAGTAATCCGTATGGCAACACATCCAAGACAGAGATGCTGTCAAAATACAAAAATTATGCCACATGAGTTGGTGACATGAGCAGTAGCCAATGCACTTTTTTCAAAGGCAGGGATTCTGCCTGCTGAGGTATAAATACATCTCATGAAAAAGAAACGAAGTGGAAAAGCAATCAAGGTTGACCACATAAGCAGAAACTGTCCAGACTTTAAAAGGCCCAGATTCCACGTACTCCTCCTAGACTGTACTCCTAGTGGTCCAGAGGAAGCCAGCATTTTGAGCAGGGCTTCATGTCTCAAGACCATCTCATGCTCCCCAAGGCTCATAAAGGAAGCCAAGCACCAGTCACGTGAACCATAGTTGGGTCATGGCTCAGACCCTAGCCAGACTAGCAACCTGCACATTCAAGTGCTGAGTAGGTAGCTGCCCTGACAGCGCAAGTGCTAATCAGCCTCTCTCGTGTTACCCATCTGTTCTCACCCTCCATGTGAGCCCAGTAGTTTTCTTAGGTCCCACAGATCCTTGCTCTTTCAGGTTTACATAAGGAGGCATCATTCTGATCTTCTAGAAAATCCTCCCAGAGAACTTTCACTTTAATTATTAGCAATGAATTACATCAGATGTTTAAAAGGCTTGAATATGCTTTACCCAGGCCATAAGCAAACACTGATGCTAATTTTGAAGTGTGACTAGCAAGTGCAGTGGCGGTTTCCTTCACTGGGCGGGGGGCTACGCCCACCCTATTTCCGCGCCTTCCGGCATCCGCATACCTCATTTGTTTTAACATGCGAAGTAACACCAGTAGCAATGTTACTTACCATTTAAAAAGCCAATGCGGAAGCCTGCCCCAGTCCTGCTGCCTGCCTTCCTGCCTGTGACACTCCGAGTCAGACACGGGCGTCAGGCAGGACAGACAGGCAGGTTCTTGTGAAGTTGTGACACATGCGCTGGAAATGAATGCAGAATACTTCTATGGAATATGTCACTTGTAGGAGAGCGATTGCTCACTCCTATGTCTTTGAATGTTCTCATAATATTTGTGTATCATATTGAGCGGCATAAACTCTTAACATTCAGTGGACAAACTTTTATGGAATTGCTAGCCACTATCAGAGATTCAAGTAGAACATTGATAAGTGAACTAGGATAATAGCTACTGGCATGTGAGGTATAGAGGGCAGCAGCACCCATTTCTCTACTCGGCTATTGGGAGTAGTTAAACAAGTTGTATTGTGCATGTAGCTTTTTGGTGAAATTTGTTGAAAATTATACTGTAAAATGCGCATTTTAACACATTAAAAATACATCAGGTGGCAGAATCTGCCCCTTAGCATGCTGCAGAGGTATAGTAGCGTGCTCTCTCGCTTGCTCAGATACGTTTATCAGGTGGATAAAAGTAGGGACTATTTTTTCTGGCTATTCGTGTGCATGACTGCGCCACAACAATACACGCACCCACATCTAGTAATACAATGTTAGTAAATGGACAAGGGACCCACTTTGAGGGCTGTTGATTTGGTGGAATCAACTAGCAGGATACAATATTCAGGTCTTGAACTTGCAATAACTACATGGACAGAAAGTCACACTGGTAAACGCTGATCTGAAATAAGAGATAGCTTTTGACTAGTCTTTCTGTGCCCTTTATTAGTTGTTTAAGAAACTTTAACAAATTGTTTTTTAAAACATGTTCGATGTTTTTTTATAGCGCAGTATACCTTCCCAGAGGCCTCTTGGGCTATTTGGACTTTAGTAGCATAATGATGTGTTGACCCAAACAAATGGGTGATGTGGCGGGGATTAGGTTTTGCAACTGCTAGCCTAAATCTGAATTTTTTAGTTCAGACCCCTAGTTTATTTGTGCCTTCCGCTTTGGAGATATTTTATACCAATCAGTTCAGTGTGTATTTCTTGCTCTTATTTGTTTTTGGGTCCATGGGTGTGTTTTTGCTGTTGCTCTCCATATGTGCCACTTCTGCCTTTTAGGTGTGAATTCTAACCACACATGTCTCCACGGCAGTGACTTGCTGCCAACCTGTGCAGTAATGTGGGGATTGGAGTTGCATGTTACATTATAGCTAATGCTAAATTTTTACTTCTTTTTACAGATCAATACAAACAGAAGAAACAACTATTCCTTTATTTTTATATTTGGAAAATACCCCAAAAAACTCATCTTTTGAGTGATCTTTGGTGCTGTTAATGATGACTGCTAGGCCAATAACAGTGCAGCCTTATAGACAGGCGAATTATAAAATAACACATTTTATTAATCAAGCTTTAAACAGATGCATGCCTTCTAAAATGCTAAAGATTTGAGAGTGTTGCATAGGAGTGATGCATTATATGTGGCTTCATGGCTTCTTATAGAACTAAAACCGGAGACATCCCATTGTACGTGCTCCTTTAGAGATTACATAAATATGGTAATATACTAGTTTCAGGTTCAATAATTCACAAAACACAAAATCGATAGTTAAACTCAGATATTAAAGCAAATAATAAAAATGTGTAAGACAGACAGAAATGTCTCAAAAACATAAATACCGTAAACCCGGAAGTCCTAATAATGAGGTTTAGCATTGTTATGAGGTGTGCATGCGATACCGTCCTATTAGGCAATATCTGAAATAGACTACGGTATAGCAGGTGCCAGCAGGCATCTTGTATTGCTTTTCAGCAGCAGTGATCACCCTGGAGTGATGTTTAGCAGAATGGAGCTGTACGTTTCTCAGTATCGTTCCAAGATTTTAGGGACAGTGAGGACAGCATGGGTAAGCTATACCCTTAGGCCCAGATTCAATAAAGGGTTGAGTTACTGGTGTGTCACGCAACGCAACGTAAGCCCTCAAGTCACGATTTACTAAGCCACGCAAAGCCACCTTGCGTGGCTCTGGGTGGCTTAGTAAATCTGGAGAAACACAAAGTAGCGCAAGTCACTTCCTTGCGTCACTCTGTGTTGGGAAGATTTCCATGGGTGGAGCGTGGGTTCTCCCACACATCCACCCATGGTTTTTGGTGCATTCCTAAATTCACTAAACCTAGTAAATCTGGGAATGTGTCAAAATTAAATGCGATACCAACAGAGACGTAACGTCTCCTCGTTATTTCCTCTTTGTACGTGTGCTGCATTCTGAAGCACACTCAGAAAGAGGAAAATACCTCTGAGGATTATTTTTGTGCCTTCCTGCACAAAAACAATGCTGCCTATAATGCAGGCACCCTTGCACCATGGCACATGGGTGCCTGCGTTGGCACTCAGCAGTACATAGTGCGCCAGCGAAGTGAGAGAGGTGTGGTGCAGCGGCCAGGGCAGCTGACTTCGGAGCACAGCGCTCACGGTTAGATCCTCGGCTCCGGCGGCAGCTCAGCTCAGCACCATGTGACTCTGGGCAATAGCTCACTTAATTTCCACGACGGCCCCCAGTGCCTTGAGACCCGTAAGGGTGAGTAGTTCGCGCTTTACAAATACGGATTTACATTTTTTTATTTAGAGAGCAGGAATGCACCATATATTAGTAAATATGCGCATTCCAGGTCTCTCGATTTGACGCTGCACAGGAAGTTGTCTTGCTGCATTGCGTTGCGCCAAAGTTTAGTACACCTGGGCCCTGATCTCATTCTGCACATTCTTTAAGGACGAGTGTCCACCATTAACAATGATGTGGCGCAGTCCTGCACGTCCAGTCCCTGGCCAGCATCTTGATACTGAGGTTCACACAAATACGTACTCTGCTCAAATGCCTCGTACAAATGCCTCGTAGATTTACATTAGAAACCTGCGTCCAAACCTTCGTTACAGATACTTAACATTCCTGCCTGGTAGTGGGAGGACTGTGGTCAGCGGTCAGCTGTGTCTGTCCTATTAAATGTTTTCCACGCTGTCCTTGGTGGGTTACTGTGGTTGTCTAAATGTCATTTTTTTAAACCACATCTCGTCTTTTTCTGCCTGCACCTGACCACAAAGAAAAACAGCATTCATGCTGTGCATTCTTTTCCTGATTCTTTTGGGCAGCCCTTCTGCTCCTGCTGAGCACAGCTAATCTTCTGAAAACCTGGAAAGTGCAAGAGAAATGTGACTCACAAGAGGAAAATTAAGTTGTCATTACTGATGGCCGTTTTATTTTGGTTTCTTCTCTCGTTTACACAAAGAACAAACCACTGGAACCCAACCACTCATTGAACAGTGCGGAGCTGTAAGTAACATGTCTGAGCAGGATAGAAAACTGTCTAAAAGACTGTGAAGAATGTGCGGTAGAAAATGTCCTAGGATTTGTTTAGCTACTTTGCACGGCAATGGCATTACATACAAATGTCCCCACCTTCTATTCCATTGGTTCCCGGTGTGTGATTTTTTTAAAATAATTTCCTTTGTGAATTTCAAAAAACTAAAAAAGTTCAAAAATTTAAAAAAACCTTTGCAAAAACTACAAAATATGCAAATGTGAAGTTCTATGCAACTTGGGATTTTCTGTGATAATCAGGACTTTCACAATGTTGTATTAGTGCATACTCACCATTTTCTTCATTTTGTTATATTTTTCTCTTTGAATTCAGAGTGATTCTTGAAGGAAAGCTGCACAACCTGTCCGTTAGCACTGAGAACGCACACTTTACCAGCGTTGCTTGGTTTCAAAATATTCTTGTGAAAAGGGCACATCTGCGAAAGAGAAAACTGTATTCGGCAAGAGGCGGAGGAAAAACAAACCTTGGGGCATATTTAAAAGCCCCTAACGCTACTGGAGCGTCACTTTTTCTGACGCTCCGGTGGCGTTGCTCTCTATCCCATGTTTAGAAGGTGGCGTTAAGCCACTTAACGTGGCTTAACGCCACCTTGTAAATATGCCCCTTACCGCAGTAGTACGCTGCGGCAAAGGGGCGAGCAATGGGTGTTGCAGAGGATGTTCCGCCACAACACCCATTGCTTTTTGACGCTGCCTCATATTTACAAGGATGGGGCAGCGCCAAAAACTAAGACCAGGTAAAACCTGCTCTTAGGATGGCGACACGAGGAGAAATTATTAATTTCTCCTCGTATTTTGCTCTTTCTATGTGTGCTGCATTCTGCAGCACACATAGAAACAGCAAATCGCCTGTACAGATTGTTTATGTGCAGGAAGGTGTACCTTCTTGCACATAAACAATCGCCCCTGCAGCCCAGGCACCCTTGCACATGGCTGTGCTGGCGCTAGGCAGTTATTCTAGTGGCAGCACTAGGGGAAATGCAGGGGTGTGTTGTATTTAAATACAGCGCATCCCTGTGTTTAAAAAACCTTGCAGCGCGGTGGTACTACTTTTGGAGTAACACCGCGCTCCGACATTCTACTGTAAATATCCCCCTTATGTTACTTAGTGCAGCAGTATGACTAGCGCCGGGACACTCTCTCTGAGTAGCTGTTGCTCTTCATAAATTGCTTGATTGATTGATTAATTGATTGAAAGCCAATAATCAGGAACTGCTCTCAAGATAAAAACTTTGCATGCCCAGACAAAGGTTCAGCAGACGGGAGTCATGCCAGATTTTACAGACATTCACACAACAACCTTTGTGTACATAGAAAATAATGGAGGTAGGGACTTACAATAAAATCCTAATGTTAAATTAAATTAAATTATCTAAAATAGTTGAAAATATAGCTAAATATAAATTAATGTTAAAAATATATATAAATAGTACTTATGCATTATTTAATTATAAAATATTTAATAACCTATTTCCAATATAAAAAATAATGTGACAATAAATGTTATTACTTTTTATTACTATTCGCAGGTAGCAGGATTTTAGTAAACATTTAGCTCTTTTGTGGGGAGCAGGAGTTTTCGCCTTACGGCCCTTAAAGTCTCCAACAGGACCAAATAGATAATGCCCTTAATTATGTTGCCTGTTCTATATGTACCCCTGCAGGGACGTCCAAGGTGAGGGGGTTACACAGAGGTGGGGGGGGGGTCAAGAGAAAGATCAGTACTTCTGCTTTAAGATGTTGGACACCAGAGGTTAATGGGATTGCACTGCCCCACCTGAGAAGGTGGCTGTCAGGATGGAGTGTCCAAAGGGAGCATTAAAGAAGACCGATTGTGGTGGGTCTAGATTAGCAGCTCAGACTCCTTCAGTTGCCATAGCATAGGAGCAGAGAGCTCCCACACTGCATTGGTGGGCATTTGAGGATAGGTGCTGCTTCCAAGTGGGTTTAAAAGTCCTGGCACTGGGCTGGGAAATGCAGAGATTGAGAAAATCACAGATGCTCCTGCATCAAGATGGCAGCAGCTGCAGTTTCAGGGGATTGAGTTGTCTCAATGTGAGGTGGTGGACCTCGCAAAGGAGGGTCTTGATGGAGCTGATATCAGAGTCTAAAATAAAGGAGTCACAGATATTTAATAGATGTGGTTATTATGGAGGGATTCATGCTGCGAAGGGGGGGACTAGCCTAAGGGTTATGAAAATTACCCGTAAATAATAGATTAATTGCCCCACATCAGTCCTCCTTGTCACAGTATTTACACAAGAGGATTTACCAAAGTCAATTAGCATGAAGACACAGTTATATCTTGCTATGAACCAAAATATATTTATTAAAAAAATACTTCCTTACTGTGCCAAACTGACGCTCCAATATTTTCCAAATTACTGGAAAACAAATCCAACCTATAAAGGGACAAAAAAGTATTCTGTGTCACCCATGAGGCCACTCTACAGATTTCCTGTAATGCCACCCCTCCTCCTTCCACTCAAGAGGTAGCCATTGCCCTTGTTGATCCACCTAATTTTTTTCCCAGTAGTTCTCTCCCTGATGATACATAAGCCTGAATAATTGCTTGCCTTACGCACCTACTTATCAGAGCTGGGGAAGCTTTCTTTCTTTTCTTCGCTGCCCCACACGAAACAAACTCTAAAATGACCTGAAAACCTTTTTTTCTAAGTAAACCTATGATGTTCTTTTCATATCTAGAGACAACAGAACATCGTTCCTGACAAAGACTGAAACACATATTAAAAGTATTATTTCCTATGAGTAGTCAAAGCATGACTGTGCCTGAGCCCTAATTTTGCATGTGGTCTGAGGACTACTCTGCTTGGCAAACATTTCATATAGGGATACGGCATTAATAAAGAACTTAACTTTCCTAAACTCCTTGTCGAGGTTAAACCCACTAAAAAGGCTACCTTAGCTGTCAACAATGATATCTGAGACTCTTCTACAGGCTCAAAAGATTTCTTTTGTAAACCTTTCTAAGACTATGGAAAGGTCCCACAAAGGAATAGTGTCAGAAACCACTGGCCGTCTCAGCCTAAAACTCTTCAAGAGCCTGACCACCAATAGAAGCATCTCTGACACATTTTCCTTTGTGTCTCTGAGCGATTTAATGGCCACCCATTGCAAAGTAAGAGAAGAAGAGAATAAACCTTTGAAAAAATCTTCCCTCTGGAATTCTAGGATCTTAAAGGTTTCACCTGCATTAGGATCTGTACTGTTTTTGAACACCATAACTGGAAATGCCTCCAGTGTTTAGTATATGCTTGAAATATTCACTCCTTTCTAGAAGCTTGGATGTCAACAGCTCCCTCCCTACAGCCACCTAAATGTAGTAGCCCAAATGATTGTGTATCGTATTCCAGATGGTTGCTAGCTCCTTCCAATTGGGAGACTGACGTCTTTCCGATTGGGACTATCTTCCCTGACCCTGTTGGGAGGACTCCTGGAAGAGGTTGTTGCATGGGAACCCATTTCTGTAAAATGGTCAGAATCAACCACCACTGAAGTTACTGAATTATCCCTGAGATACAGAAAGCTTAGTTGCTGTATCTCTGAGACACCAGGGACCAACAACACAGAATGAGCTGGACCAAAGGCTTCAAATGATGATGTGAGTGACCATAGTACTAGTGCTGTGCATGCATCCATCATTTCCTGTATCCTCAACAACTGCCAAGCACTGGCCTCTTGACAGTTCAGAGGTTGTAGCAGATGACACTACGGGGCATATTTACAAGAGGTTATCGGTACCAGAACGTCACTTTTTTTTATGTTGAGGTGGCGATAACCCCTTCGCCTTATTTACAAGGCGGTGTTAAGCCACTTAGCATGGCGTAACGCCGCCTTGTAAATAATTCCCCTATTTATGCAGCACTTAGCGTGGAAGGGGCGGGCATTGGGTGTTGCAGCGAGCTTTCCTCCGCAACACCAATTGCTTTTTGACACTGCCCCCTATTTACAAGGCTGGCATAAATATGGTGCAGTGCCAAAAATAAGACCCTGGAAAACCTGGTCTTAAACTGGCACAACTAAATGATTAATTTCTCCTTGTTTTTGCATTCTGCAGCACACATAGAAAGAGCAATCGCCAATAGTGATTTTTTTATGTGCAGGAAGGTGTCCCTTCCTGCACATAAACAATCATTAAATAATGATGAGTTGCAACTTCTATATGTGCTGCATTCTGCAGCACACATAGACGTTACAAATCGCCATTAGTGATTGTTTATGTGCAGGAAGGGACACCTTCCTGCACATGAACAATTATTCCCTGCAATGCAGGCACCCTTGCACTATAGTACAAGGGTCCCTGCGCTGGCACTAGGCAGCTAAATTTAGTGCCAGTGCTAGGGAAAATGCAGGGGTGCGCCGTATTATTGCAAATACAGTGCATCCCTGCATTTTCGGAATGTCAGAGCACGGCGTTACCAATTGTGGCGTAACACCGCGCTCCGCCATTCTGTTGTAAATATTTGTAATTTTACCATCTTGAATGATATTTTTTGACATATTTGTTTACATTCTTGAGATCTAACACGGGTGGGAACTAAAAATGGGTTTGAATGGAAGCCTTGAAATAGTTGATACACTGGAACCGGCATTATTGCTCCTTACTGTAATAAAACCTAAATGCCCAGCTCAGTTGCTGTCTTTCATAATCAAAAGGACCCACTTGTCCATCTCCACCTTTTGCCAGTAGTTGAAAAGGTGTTTTATTCTTCCACCCACCATATCTCATTGATTGTGATTGCTTTCCTGGTTGCTGCTGTAATTGTTGTGGTCAAGTTATCCCTGCCTCTGTAGCTCCCGTACCATGAGCATGACCGTTTCTTTCCTGAAGGCAATCCAACAGTGACTGAAAGTCCTTAAGCAGCGTTTAAGTAGCATAAGCTGTGTAGGTTCCCAAATGGGGAGCAACATCCTATGCTGCATACTCCCTCTTCAGTGATCCTTCCATCTTTTTATCTATAGCATCTGGCAGCAATGCATCTTCTGAGGCAATTTAAGATGTGGAAGCCATGCTAGCCAAAACTGTATTCAATGTTGACATCTGAAGGAATTTTTCTTCATAACCCCCAAAAGGATATCTCTTAAAAAGCAATCTAGAGAACTCGATGTCCTTCCATTCTTTTGAAATCATATATTCAATATCATCATGTATTGGAAGGCCATCAGGGGGAGGAACATTATACTGAGAGAAAAAATAATTTTGGACCAGTTCCTCAGGCTGAAAACCCAGCATTTCCCTTATGTGCTTCAATAGTTCTTGAAGTTGTGGGCTTGCACATATATCCCTTTTGTTCCCCCAAAATGGTCATTTTGAGGTATTTTCTGTACTTTGGAGGGAGGATCTGCTAAGCTTCATCTGTAGTCTCCTTAATAATGGATTTAAGGTCTACTCTAGATAATATCAACATTCCTTCATCACCAGCATTCGTGGTGTTAGTGCTTTTTACTGATAAATGGGTCGATTGTATGGATCGGGCCATGTGAGTCCCAAAGAATGAAGGTCCTTGGCAATAATGGAAACTCCACCATGTAAAGCCCAAACAGGACAAAATTCAAAGTCCAAACCATGAAGGTTTATTTAAAAAATAAGAATCATTGCAGAAAACAAACAGGTTAGTTAGTTAGTCAGGCAGGCAATTCAAATCATTCATTCTGTGCTAGAGGATAACATAAGGTCAGCCTTACAAATATTCTAAGTATGGAATCATAGAGCAAACTGTCATAGGAACTGCTCAGTAAGAATAAAGAAAAAGCTTTGGCAATCAAAAATAGTCTAGGTACAGAAATGAATGTCAAACTGACACATAGTCTGCTTGATATGAATGCAAAGAAATATCTGTAAAATATCTAAGTATAAGAGCAAGAAGAAGACTGACATGAAGTCTGTCACTAATGAGAGCAGGGAAAATTCTGACATATATCCCCGAAATAGCACTTTTTATAGATTCACATGAGTAGAGAATCATTCCCTTTGCATGGTGTGCAGTGGCACCATGGGTTGTACTAATAAAGATACATTAACAGAAACCAATCAACATTGCATTAAGTAAAACAGGCTCACTTGGAACCCACCTAAACTTAATAATCACACATCTCCTTTCACCTACATACAAGAAAATTACACCACAGCTTTGCATGTATTCAAAACAATGGCCTATTCAGAAACATCCAGAGGAACCGGAAATGTTCTCGACTTGTTACATAAGTAGCTACAGTTAGAGTGCAGCTTCCTCTCAAGCAGTTTTTCCATCCCAGCACAGCACCACGGAATAGAGCTTATTTCGGCAATTTATGAAAAGGAAAAACACAGAATGAGAGAAATTATGTATGCAGTGTAACTTTTTGAATAGTCACATTTCTTCAGCTGTCAGTGCAACCAGATCAGAGTCCCGTAAATGTATTCGATGGCCTTCTTATTCTAACCTAAACACACGAAAATGAACATTATTCTTTAGTAATAAATCTGTTCTAACAGTGTTAGCAGTCTTTGCTGATACTTCCAAATTTCCATCTACTAGTTGTACTATGGCAGCGACTTCCCGTATTTATGTCTCCAAGCAACCAAATCTCATCTTGTGAGATGAGACTAGGTGCTTAAGAGACACCGTGTTATGCCTGCTCCCTCACGCACACTCAATCGGCCACTACAACGGAATTCACCTATGGTACAGAATCCACGTCTCTACCCCCTCCCCCCTCCTCAATGCTATGGCACGTTAGCGGGAGAGTCGCGCTGACCTAAGACATGGTAAACACGACCTCCTATCGCAAATCAGAGTAAGCAGAAATAATCTTTCACAACAATCATTCAACTTTGATGCTCTTTGTAATCCATTGAAACACAATGACTTGAACCATTAATCTTCAGATTGAGAGTCTAAGCCATTAACCATTAGGCCACAAGTGACTCCCCTTACCTTGAAAACCAGAGTGAGAGTTCCTTAGCAGTTCCACCCAGTGCTTAATTTGAGCCGGTGGTTGCCGGTGGGGGGCACCACCACTTTTTTTTGGGGACCGGCACTTATTTTTCTAGGGAAAAACACACATATCGGCAAGACGGACGATGAGAAAGATGGCAAAACCGTCACAAAAGGAGAAAGCAGGGACCTGCAGGAATGAGATAAGAGGACAAGGAGCGTCTGGCAGTGGATTACCAGGCACGAGGTGGATTTAAGACTATCAGCTTTGGTATAAGGCCCATCAACGTTTAATTGCTGCGGCACAGGGCTTCTAATTAGCTCTCCAGGTACCGGAACTATTGCTTTTACAAATTAAGCACTGGTTTCACCCAATGTAGGTATAAGCAGGAAGTCAGAGAAGGAGGTGTGGCACTTCGAAGGTGCTTGAGTACAAAATAATATAAAACAAAAGAAAATACTGTGACGGGGAGGAGTGACAGGAGGTAATGAGTATTTGACCATCCAGACAAGACTGTTCAGTCGGCTTTGGAGCAGTTAAGTTTATTGTATGAAATGCCTTCAAGCATTCCACACAGGGATGACAGCACGAAGGCACATCCCATCTGCAGACCATGAATAAATTAAGTACAAAAAAATAATAAAAAGGGCCCGGTCTTGCTAGGAAAAAAACAACCTGCTAAATCGCTAACTCCACAGAAGGAGCAGGTGTTCTTTCTGGGCCTGTTACTGTGTGGTATTTGAAAGTTTTCGCTGAGGAAACAGTTCCAAGCCTATAACCAGAAAATCCTCCTCGGGGAGCTCATAAGTAAAGAAACACAGACCTAAGAATGAAAAAACAGCTGTTGTGCGGAGGAACTGAAAAACCAATATGAAGCATACGCCACCCACCTCCCCTACCGAGAACTTTCGACAACCTTAAAGGCACATTCTCCAGCAAGAGGGGAATTAAAAATCAAAGCGTATCTATGACCCATCGCCAAGTGCAGCAGTCATAATGGCCATGCGTGGGCAAATTTCAAAAGTACGTGACAAACGGCTTCCTATTCTGAGCACGTGCCAAACCATTTAAAAAAAAAAAATACAAAATCCGTTAACTGTATGCTACGCATTTGAAAAAAATCTGAGATCTGTGCATTTTTGGCTTTGCTTAGTAAATGGAAATATCAAATCTCCATTCTTCGTACTGTAAAGGAGCCAGCCTTTTCTCCATTCCTACTGAAATATTTTTGTTTGCACTTAAAAACACATGCTAGATATAATGTGTTGATAAACAGAGGTGATTTAATCTTATGACACAGATGCCCTCTGTCTCTCTCATTTTCACCCTTCTCCCTCTCTCTCGTTCTTTTTTTCTCTCTCGCTCTCTCTCTCTCGCTGTCTTCAAGAAGGCCAAAAGTTGTAAACTGCATTTCAGATTTGACTCTCACCTGGATTTTCTGTGAAGTCAGAAAGGGAAAACCGTGTGTCAGTTATGGACTAAATTCAGCGGTCTGAGAAAATGTCGAAAAGTGTTGGCCCGACTCACGAAATGCATTTTGTAGTAAGTAAAGTACTACAAACAGTAATTCATGTACTACAAAATGTAATTCACAAACCTGAGCCAGAGACCTTCCCCCTGCTTTTCCTATGTCATGGTCGCAGAGATCTTCGCACACGTAAGCGTACTGCTTTGTCGGAGGTACCAGGTAGAGTTGTGGGAAAATGGGGAATAATTACTCAAAAATGGGCAGAACTCAGCGGCGGTCCCTCCATTAGGGGGGAGGAGCGCCACGCCCCGTGCCTTCACCCACAAATAAAACGATAATAAAACGGGTTTTAAACCCATTTTATTATCGTTTTATTTTAATCCCCTGGACCCACCCCCAGGACTCTAACGAGTCCTGGGGACAGGTCCAGGGGGATGACACTGCTGGTGGGGGAGTGGTAGTGCACTCCCTTCACTGTGTATGAGGGTTTGGACGGCGGTCGCAGGCCGGCCAAACCGTCATGCGCAGTGAAGCTCTCTCCAGCCCCAGCTGCACTGCCTGGGAGCACAAATTGTCAGTGCTCAGGCCAATCCTGACGCTGCTTTCATGCAGCATCAGGATTGGCCGCAGTGCAGTCTAGGAGCCTGTGCCCAGAAGAAGGAAGAGTGTGATGCGGCGGGCGACGGTGGCAGCGTTCAGGTAAGTTTTTTTCAGTTTTTATTTTTTTTGTCCCCGAAACTCCCCCTTCCCTCTACCTACCTCCTGCCCGGCACTTTGGCAGGGGATGGGCCGCTACTGGTGGAACTATGAGAAATGTAAGGAGTAATACCATTGGAATTCACAAAAAACACTTCTAAATTTACTACGGACCTGAAAGTGTCAAAACAGGCATACATGTTCACCAGTCCAATGTTAGAGCAACTCGCATACTAAACATGGCCAACCACTGATACTTCAGCAAAGTCCCATGGAAAACAATGGAGAAAGGGAAGTAAAATAACACCTTATAAAAATGAATATTAAATTTATTAAATTAGTTTGACATTTAAACATGAACACATATATTTACATTTGTGAATTGTGCGCTAAGTCTCTACTGAGTATGCATAGAAATATTTAAAAATTGGCATTGCTGATTTAAGGTCCACGGATTTGAAGAAGATTTTTTAATCTAAACTGAGCATCTCATTCAGTAAGAGGTCTGCAACATCTTTAGAAATACCACCATCTTGGATTCACAGGTCTCTTTGAACCCCTTAAAATGACAGCCAAACAAAATAGCATGACTGACAAAATGATCGCTGCTCTTAGCCGCCTGTTTGAAGATGGAGTAGGTGAGAGAAACCGAAGAGGTAGTGGGATAGTTTTACATCGGAAAGAAATTTTAAGATATAACCGTGAGTTTTATCTAAGTGCTTTGAGGGGAAAACTACATAGAAAAAGGTAATGGGTTTGCTAAAATACATATCAAGTGATTAATCTACACAACTATTGCACTGATAAACCCAAACTAGGTGTACAAATGACTGAACTTATGATAACAAACTTCCATTCCTTATTCATAGAATCAGCAAAGGTGGGGTTTTTCCCCTCTGTTGTATTGCTTTAGAATGGTAGGTATGTAATATTGTCTTGCATGCTAGAATGTAATGTGGTGAGAGTTCTAGAGTATGGAGAGCGTCCACGGTTGTCCAGGAGGACGGTTGTATCCCTGGCTCTCACCTGTTCCCTTTTTAATCTATCTGTAATAAAGTCTACTTCTACTACTGCATCGTCAGTTCCCGTCATTACAATTGGCGACGAGTGAAGAACACACGCGGAGCAAGAATCCAGAAAGACTGTCAGTATATATATATATATTTATTTTTCTCAAAACTTTATGGAGAAAAAAAGGAAAGGAACTTCAGTGTACTGCTTGGTGCGCTATACTAGGACCACAAGAAGTACTAGAGCACCACTCCATGGACGGAACGGCGGTGGAACAACAGATAATTGGTAAATAGACTCACCCGGAATGGCTGGAGACCGTTAGAAGTGGCACGGTTTGAAGTGGTGACAGCGTTCGGCAGTAAGCACCTTCCCTCGCGCTGAGTGTGGAACTGGGAGCGTGCGTGTGCAAGCGAGCATCGCGTCATCACGCAAGGTCACGCAACGTGACCCTGCGCAAGCGGCCATTTTGAAGGAACACTTTGTTGACAGTGTAGTCGGGGAAATCACTCGCTACAGCATGTATTGAAGAGGGAGTTTTCTGAACCGATTACCAACCAGAGGGAGTCTTCTGAACCGATTACCAACTTACAACGTTTAAAAGTGGGGAACAGGTGAGGCGGTCGGGGCGCGACTGTATCTTTTACAATTAATGTAAAAAAAAAAGGAGGAAAAAAAAAAAGGGAAAGCTTTTACTTCGTGCAATTTAGAACTTGGTTAAATGCGAGTAAATCTCTTGTAACCTTGGGAAGTTGTCATTCAACGTATGGAACAAGGTGATCAAGAGTGTCGGATATCTACACAAGTCATGGCACAACAAAGCTTTAGTGTAAGTCCTCCACATGCTTTTTGGGCAACAGGCTCTCAACCCACCATGAAGTGGGTGGAATGGAAAGATTATTTTATAAACTACATAGAGGCAGTGGACGAGATGGGTAAAATGAAACCTGATCAAAAGAAAAGATTGTTGCTCCATTCACTGGGTCCAATTGGGTTAAAAACGTTTTATCGGATAGGTAAAACCACGCCTAGTGAAAATGACAATGTTTTTGAGGTAGCCTTAAAAGACCTTGATAAGTACTTTGCGCCCAAGGTGTGTATGGGGGTAATACGTTACAAATTCTTTCAGAGGAAACAAAAGCAGAGTGAACCTGTGGATGAATGGATTGATGATCTCAAGAAGTTGGCAATTGATTGTAAGTTTGGTGACTTACACGATGACTTAATACGTGATCAACTTGTTATGCACAGTAACAATGCCGCAATTCAGGACCGTCTGTGGGTTAGTGGTGATGCACCTTTGGAAAATGTTTTAGCTATTTTACGCAAGGCGGAACTATCAGGAAGGTGCGCAAATGAAGTCAGAGAGCATGGAAAGGATGCGGGAGCAGTCTGCAAAGTACAAAGTAGCAACAGAGAACATTTTCCGCAAAGTTATGGACGTGGTCAAAACTATTATAAGAGGAGCTCTTGGCCTGAGAAGAAAATGGAAGATATAAAATGTTATCGTTGTGGGAGCAGAGAACATTTAGCCTTCACTAAATTATGTACTGCGATTATAAAAAAATGTAGCGTGTGCGGCCTTATTGGCCATTTAAGCAAAATGTGCAGAAGGAAAGGCAACAACATTAAGTGTGTATGGGATGCGGAGAGTGGAGACACTGATGTGGAAAATAGTAATGACAGTGACTGCGTAAAAAATTTGCTGGGGAATTTTGTCATTAATATTAGTGACGAGTCAATGGAGGGTAAACCCATTTGTGAGATATCCTTAGGTGGAGTGAGTATAAATATTTTTGCTGACTCAGGCTCGCCATACACTATAGTCAATGAAAATGTATGGAGAGACAAATTTGTTAAAAAAATCGGACCAGAGTTGCTTTCCTCAGATGTCAACCCTGTGAGTTTCACAGGTGAAAGGATAAATATGCTAGGGTTTAGGTGGCTTAAATTTTTATTCAAGGGCAGAACATCTAGAGGGAAGTTATACGTAGCGAAGTTTGGTCCTTCTGTTCTGGGTTGGGGGGATCAGAAAAATCTCCATATCATTTTGGATCCCAATGGCGAAGAAAAAGTGCTTGTTATTGATGACACCAGTAAATTAGAGGAGGAGTTAGCTAACAAATTTGGTGATGTTTTTAAAAAAGAAATTGGGAGCACTCAAGGGGTTTGAGCATAGGATTGTTCTTAAGAAGGAGGCGGAACCCAAAATCCATAAGGCTAGGCCCATTCCGTTACTAATAAGAGAGGAGGTTGTTAAAGAAATCGATGGTCTTTTGGAAAAAGGGGTCATTGAAGAAGTGGAAAGTTCTGAGTGGATTTCTCCGGTGGTGGTAGCCCGGAAGAGCAATGGCAAGATTCGTTTATGCATTGACTTGCGCCACCTGAATAATCATATAGTCATCGACAAGTTTCCTTTACCTAGAATAAACGAAATGGTGTCATCTCTTAATGGGGCAAGCTGGTTTTCAACCATTGATCTGTCAGCGGCATACCACCAGGTGGTACTCACACCTGAATCGAGGAAATTCACGGCGTTCATTACACCCTTCGGCTACTACCAATTTAAGCGTATGCCTTTCGGGCTCGCTTCGGCAGCGGCCGTTTTTCAACGAATTATGCATAAGTTGTTTAGCAAAATGTTGGGTGTATGCTTTTTCCAAGATGATATTTTAATTGCTGGCAAGAACAAAGTGGAACATGACCAGATTTTGAATAATGTTTTGTGTGTTTTGCAGGATGTGGGGTTGACAGTTGAACTTAGCAAATGTAAATTTGCGCAAAGGAGTGTAACCTATTTGGGCCACGTCATCTGTGAGGAAGGAGTGAAACCCAAACCCTCATTGATCAATGCCATCATGGGGGCAGGTACCCCTAACAACAAAGAGGAAATAAGGTCCTTTCTTGGCATGGCTGTGTACTGTGCCAAGTTCATTCCCAACTTTGCCAGTAAGGTGCACAACATACGTTCCTTGCTCAGAAAGAATGTGAAATTTGAATGGTCCAAGGAGTGTGAGTCAGAATTTGTGGAGATTAAGGGTGAATTACAGAAGGTCTCTGCGTTGAGTAGCTTTGATCCCAATGCGGAATGTTACATAACCACGGATGCAAGTGATAAAGGATTAGGTGCCGTTCTTTCACAAAGAGGTCACAATGGCTCAGAAAAGATAATACTTTTTGCATCTAGAGCATTGTCACCTACTGAGAGCAGGTACCCGATTATAGAAAGAGAGGCACTTGCTTGTGCCTGGGCCTTAGAACATTTTCGTGCTTTTGTTTGGGGTAAGCCAATTGTCGTTCGTACTGACCATCGTCCCCTAGTGAAAATTTTGACCACTGAAGGGAGTATTGGAGCCTCAGCCAGATTGGCTAGAATTTCCATGAGGATGAAAGAATTTGTGTACAAGATTGTTTACGTTCCAGGGAAGGATAACGTAGTTGCCGACTGTTTGTCTAGATTTCCTCTTCCCTTAGAGGATTGTGTAGATGACCCTTGGGGTAATTATAGTATTGCTTTCATTCAAGATTCTGGTACCCCTGCCTTTTCCAAGATGGAATGGTTGGAGGAACAGAACAAAGATAATATTTTACAGATGGTGATGGAGTACATATGCAAGGGTTGGCCTAGGAAAGATAATATCACGGAGGAGTTGAGACCGTTTTGGGAGGTAAGAATGGAGCTGTCTGTAGACAGAGATTTGGTCTTAAGAGGTGATAGAGTAATTCCACCTAAGGCTGTACGGAATAAGATGTTGTGGCTATGCCATGAAGGACATTTTGGTGTAATAAGAACAAAGCTGGTGGTTAAGGGAATTTTCTGGTGGCCGAAAGTTGATTCAGAGGTGGAAAGATTCGTAAGGGAATGTACTGTTTGCAATTCGGCAGATAAATCTTTATAAAACGCTGAGACCTCCCATGTGCGAGGGCATAATTCCTAGCCTTCCTTGGGAGATAGTTGCGGTGGATATTTTTGGACCAGTTGGTGAGGAAAAGGAATTTGGTTTGGTGGCCATTGATTTATTTTCCAAGTGGCCTGTGGTTAAAATAGTGGAAAATGTGAATACGGGCACTGTTTTAAAGTTCCTAGATAAAATGTTTGTAAGAGAAGGATTGCCAGCTTGTATTGTAAGCGACAACGGAGTGCAATTTACTTCTAAGGAGGCTAAACTTTATTTTGAGAAGTGTGGGATCAAACACAGAACTACTTCCCTGTATAACCCAAGTGGGAATGGCGTTGTGGAGCGATTTAACAGGGTTATCAAGGGGGTAATACAAGCTGCTGTAAATAAACGCTTAGACTGGAAAATGGAAATCAACAAAGCTGTTTGGTCTTATAGAGTGACTACACATGCTTCCACAGGGTGGTCTCCTTTTGTTATTATGAGGGGTAGGAAACCCAGATGCAAATTTAGTCCAGGATGGTTAGTAGAAGGTGGTGTGCAGGAATGGTCTCCTGAGGATGTGAAAAAGAAATTAGTTCAAATACATGAAGCGAGTAAGGTATATTATGACAAGAGCCGGGGTACCAAGGCTACTAGTGTAGAGGTTGGAGATTGGATCCGGATTAAAAAACCTGGTAAGGTGTCCAAGGGTTTGAGTCAGTTTGAGACACCTCAGGAGGTGGTGTAAGTGTTCAACAATGCAGTGAAATTAAAGGATGGTAAGGTATGGAACCTAAAAAGAGTCGCTTTTGATCTTAACCCAGGACATGACGTAAATGTTGGGGAGTGTTCACCTCATGGCAAGGATTTCAATGCAGATTGGGTTGAAGATTACTTTTCAACGAGTACAGTCCAATCTAGTATGTCTTCAGAGGTGTGTGAGGGGACCGATTGTATTGAAAGCAACCAAAGTTCCTTGAATGAGGGTGATGTGACTCAGGGAGAGTTGCATCATCAGGCCATTTCAGCTGACACCATTCCGGCTGAGAGTACCAACACCAATGTTTTGGAGGAGTGTGATTCCTCTCTGTGCAGTGGAGGGGAAGAGGTCATTGGAAGAAAGAAGAGGACTCTTCCGGGATGGTTAAAGGATTATGTAATGTGATTGTTAGTTCTTCGCTTACAGTTATTGTATTGGTTATTGCATTAAGTTTCCTTTGTTTTTTTTTTCCCTTTTACACCCCGTTGTTTTGTTCTTCCTTGTCTATTGTAAGGGGGGGGGGATGTGTTGTATTGCTTTAGAATGGTAGGTATGTAATATTGTCTTGCATGCTAGAATGTAATGTGGTGAGAGTTCTAGAGTATGGAGAGCGTCCACGGTTGTCCAGGAGGACGGTTGTATCCCTGGCTCTCACCTGTTCCCTTTTTAATCTATCTGTAATAAAGTCTACTTCTACTACTGCATCGTCAGTTCCCGTCATTACACCCTCGTACATGAGATTTGCTCTCACAGAAATTAGAGCAGTATGGTGGAATTTTTCTGTGTACTTGCTTCAAGGGGGCTGGTTTGTGGGGTCTTTGTGTGAGTCCACCAGCATAGTTGTTGAAAAATACACAAGATTGCAACTTTGTGGGTATTCACCAAATATGTGGAGGTAATTTCTTATTTTACATTTCGGCATGATCGCTGTGTTATGGTTTTTCAGTAGGACTCTTAGAATTTTATGTGAATTCTTACATTTTATATAAAAGAAGGTTAATCTCCTTGGGAGTAAATTTTCAACTTTTTCCCTTCCGGTTTTGTGTATGGGGCCATTAGAGATTAAAGTGTAGTCAATTGGATGTGTTTGAAAGACTTTGTGTTACCAATTCTTTAAAAAAGTTGAATAGATTTAGTGTGAGTTTTGGCTGAGCCACATTCAGCCTTTGACTTTCATGTTTTTATCATGCTTTGTAATTGGTTGGATGAGCTGTCCATGAAGGCCATAGCATTTCAAGAAAGGTCACATAAGTCACATTTGTGTTCCCATTTGGTTTTGGTGATGGGGCATCAAGCACTCCTTTTGTTAGACTACAGATGTGACTTGTAGTTTGTAATTAAGACCCAAAAAGTGTTCTTTGTTGCTTTTTCTTTGCTGCCACACCAAAGTTTTAATTGATGATTAATGCCTTTTTTGTTTAGGAAGTGCTTTCAGTTTGCATGCCTTAGCGAGTCATAAGACACAATGCTGTTACTAAACAACCACTGGCGTAGCTAGGGGGGGGGCGGTGGGGGCGGACCGCCCCAGGCGGCACGAGTTTTTGGGCGGCAGCCGGCCCCCCTCCCCCCGCTCTAACCTGCTAACCTGCGGCCGTCGCAAGGCAAGAATCGGCCGCAAACATTCGGCCGCACCCCCCCCCCCCCAGCCGCGAGGGCGGCAAACGCAGAGGCCGCCACGGGCAGCCTGAGGCCTACCTACGCCACTGTAAACAACCATGAGGCCTGATTTCGATGTTGGGTGGAGTTGCCACTGACCAACATCTCTGCAGATGTGGAACCCACCGACCTCAGGTCAGAGGTTCCGACACCGCAATTTGAATGCGACCGCACATGGTGTGATTGCAAACTTCCACTTCTCAATGGGAGCTTGTGTGGCGGGCCGAAACCGCCTGCAGCACAAGCTCCCATTGAAAAATTGAAGTTTTTGCACATCCCTGCACCGTGTGGCAGGCACCTCACAGTGTGTGCCACACGGTGCAGGGATGTGAAGCCACAACCAGAGGTCCAGGGTTGAAGGGCAGGGCCCCCAAAGACACTTTCTGGCGGTCGGAGCTTAAACCTACGATGTCGGTCAGAAAGCCTCTGACCAGCGGTTGGAGGCTTTCTGACCGACATCAAAATCAGGCCCCATGTGTGTTAATTTGTATCACTTTGCTGTGTTGATAATATGTTATTGGGTTTATTGGTTTTCTGTTAACAAATTAAAGATGTGCAAAAATACTACCTGTGTGTCTCAAGTATCTTGCATGCAACATTTTGCTGTGTATACAGTATAAGTTCAGCACTTCTTTGAGGACGCAGCTTACTGTAATTAAACTCTAGAACCTGTTGGGGAATTAATAAATTAATTAGCCTCTGATTATAGATTGATAATGTAATTTGATAAACGAATATTGTATTCCTCCTCTTCAAATAAATAAAATAAAAAGAGGATACAGCTCTGTTAATGCAGTCTGTTCAGCAAAGGAGCCATACTTTCAGATTTCATACTGTTGCTCCCTAAAGTGGTGATTCATGAATGGATTTTCATTCTAGGACAGATGGTGGTAACTAACACAAAGTTGCCCAACTTTTACTAAACACTTGTCCAGACAAAAAGCTGAACCTAAGGGCCTTGCCACTGCTTTTTTGTGCTTTGTCTCAATTTGGTATTTGTGATAGGTACTCTACCTTTTCTCTCAATCTCTCCTCACTTTTCTTGGGAACTTGGGAAATTAACCTCAACCAATCTAGTGGACATTGTTTAGGGGTTGCCAGAGGTAACTGTTGCTACTCCTGGTTTGCCCCTTCGTACCATTAATACTGCCCTCTGATCCTTGGCTCAGAGTTTACAAAGCCAGCACCAGGAAAAATGGAAAAACATGGCACTGACAGCACTTTTTATGTCTTGCCTCCTTGACAGCTTTTAGCTGCCTGTAGGTGAAAGCCTCTTGTGGACCACACCAAAAACTTACACTGAGCAAGGAACCTGTCCATTGCTTACCATAGGTTAGCTTTATTGTCACTGTCATTTGATTGCTTCTTATTCAATCCCTTGCCTTCCTCTTCTTGTGTTTGTTTCTGCCCTGGAACATCTTTACCTTCTTTTTGATTGGATGATTTGCATTCTTCCCCTGCTCACATTTAGGGAACTATTTTTCTTTTCCTTTCAGCACTCCGTGAGCGCACATGTTTTCTAAATCTCGCCCTCGTATGCTGATACATACACCTCCTAGTCTGGGTCCCACCCTCATTCCTCCCCCAAAGCTCATTCATTACTTTGGCCACCTCCCTCTGTGACTTCCTTTTTATTATTTCTTTGTTGGGCCTCCTTCGGCCCCAGCCTGAGGTGCCTCTGTTGCTCATTCTCTCATCCCACCCTGTTGCTTGCCCCTTACCTGCTCCTCCCATCCACTTCTCTGTTGCTCCCATGACCCTCTCGTAGTCCTTTACATTTTGTTTTCACTGTAGTTATTTTTTTGGAGGGCCTATCAGCTGTTGTGTGTTGCTGGGCCAGTCCGCATGTTTTTGCACAAACCAGATGACATTTATTTTTGCTTATCAATCCAAATGTCATATACCATCTTGGATCTGTAAATAAACAACCAAACCCTTTATGCCCACATCATTCACTAGGTATGTCCATGTATGATGACTCATGAGCGAGCATACATCATCTTGATTGCGTGCCTAGGGAACGATGTGGCGGCTAGTAGCAGCAGTGTCAATGCACTTTTTCCCTTTTTTTCCCCGCTGCTGCACAGCATGAAAAAACATATTGTTTTTGCTGATGCTTCAGAAGATCTAAAAAGCAAGAACTATTGTCTTTGCCAGTGCGCCTTACTTTCTTTAGCTCTCCCCATTTTCTCACCTAGATACCCCTCTGCATCAGGCTATCAATCAACTTAGTGTGGGAACTCCAATCCGTTGTCCTTCATCCAGCCTCTCAATAGTTTTCTTTTGGGGCTGAAGGGCTAATGGGTATAAGACAGGGAGCTTCCCCTCACTCACATCAGATGAAAGAAAAAGAGAAAATCCTGCAGAGTCGACGAGTATATGAGAGAAACACAGCACCACCGACTACCCAGACAAGGCAGAGAGGGGCATATTATCAAGCCCCTTATCGCCGCGTTATCGGCACTTTTCTGCCGATAACGCGGCGATATTTGCATCGCCCTATTATCAAGGCAGCGTTAAGGCAATTAACGTGGCTTTAAGCCACGTTAATTGGCTTAACGCTGCCTTGGTAATAGGGCCCCTTACACGATAAACTTATTGTGAAAGGGGGCGTGCAGTGGGTGTTGCGGTGGGCGTTCCACCGCAACACCCATTCACTTGGACGCTGCCACCTATTATCAAGCTTGGCGATAATAGGTGGCAGCGCCGAACTTAAGACCTGAAAAATCCTGGTCTTAAGGTTGCGAAACGAGGAGAAATGCTTCATTTCTCCTCGTTTTTGCTTTTTCCATGTGTGCTGCCTTGTGCAGCACACATGGAAAAAGCAAAATGCCATGATTTCTTTATGTACAGGAAGGTGTCCCTTCCTGTACATAAACAAACCTTCCCTGCTCGCAGACACTCTTGCACTCTGGTGCAAGGGTGCCTTTGCTGGCGATAAGTTGTAAAACTTATCGCCATCGCAGGGGGAAACGCTAGGCTGCACCATATCCTTGGTAATATGGTGCAGCCTAGCGTTTCCGAAGTGGCGAAGAGAGGCGTTAAGCCAAGACAGCTAACGCCTCTCTTTGCCACTTTGTTGATAATATGCCCCAGAGTTCTTAAATTCCACAGTCCCTATTGTTGCATGCGGCAAGTTCACTCAGAGTAGGACTCTGCCACATCCTATGACGCCACAGATTCAAAGGTCATGTGATGTCAGTTCCTTTCATGTTATTGGTGGGTGAAAGGACCAAGAATGTGTGGTGCCCCTTTTACCACCCTTGGCATTTTGTTTTATCAACCTTTATGCTACTTACACACACCATCGTTAGTTCTAACTTCCAGGGTTTGGGCACTAGAGGAACGTGTTTTGATGGTTTTTCAATGATAGAAGCAGGTTATGTTACATCACTGGTTTTCTCTTCAGTTGATGTCCTGAAAGTCAGGAGCCTTGCTGCTCTGCTGGCTATTCATATTCAGGGCTAATTTTTAATAGAACGAGTGCCGGTTCCCAAAGCTCTGCTCCGAAGCCCGCAACCCAGTGGCGTAGCTAGACCTACTGCCACCCGGGGCAGACCCTAAGTTTGCCACCCGGTGCAGGTAAGAGCCGGGGGGGTGGCAGCCGACGGAGGACTTGTTCTCGGGGGCGGGGGATGGTGGCAGTCGACAGACACGACTTGCTCACCTCCGCGGCCCCCAAAAATAGTGCCGCCCGGGAAAGACCGCCCCCCAGCTACGCCACTGTCGCAACCAGTGCAATTAAATGTCAGCGTGGCCAATACCTAGGCTGCGTAGTCTTGAGTCCACCTCATGCCTCTTTAGTCAACTACCAGACACTGCATGCCCCTTTATCTTGCTCTTGCAGGTTCCTCCTTTATCCAATTCTCCCTTTGTGACTGTTTTGCCGTCTTTCTCTTCATCCTTTTTCCACTTTCTTTGTTTTTCCCTCTCCTGCTCGCAGTAAATGTCTGATGCAGAAAAATAAGTGCTGATCCCCTAAAATGAGTGCCAGTGGACCTCACCAACAAGCACTGACTCAAATTAAGCACTGTTTATATTAAAGAGAAGAAATGCACCTCTGGGAGGGGCATATTTTTCATCTTTCCATCTCAATTCCCAACTGTCACATTCCTATGTGATTAAATATGAACAAATCCCTGAGGTCTATGTTTTGAATGTATTATTTCAGCATCTATACCGGGAACATGTTTTAAAACCATACTTCAAATACCACCTTCAAAGTTTAGTCACTTAGTTTTTTTCCAGTAATTAACAAAGCAAAAAACATGAGAAGGTTGGAGTATCCATGTTTGCAGAGATTTTCTTAGAATGTGTTTCCACGGGATCTCATAATCACAGTTGTGCAGAATCTCAAAAACGTGAGGAAACCTATGAGTCATGAGCTGACGCATAACATTTATCTAAATTTGCTAGTGCACTCTGAAAAACAGGATTTTAAAGATTTCTAGACATGCTCTTCCTTCCCATATTTGCGCTCCTGTGGATTGTGTGCTTGAGGGCAGCCTGCAGATTTAGAGATAGAAGAAATGCCCATTTCCACATTTTTCCACAGTTGTTTTCCAGCTGGAACATATTTTTCAATTGGAAGAAATATATTCCCATACACAACTTGAAAATGTGTTACTTGGTATTCTTTCCCATCCTAATTGCACTTTCAGTTCAACCTTTAGGGATATCGTGTGTAGTTGGACTGGGAAACAACTTTTGGGATGTTTGGAAATACTCACAAAATAGCTACTTTGTGGGTGACCCCAGTATTCCCATTGGCCATAATAATGCCCCTATGGAAACTCCCATTACCCCCAGGTACCTAAGTCATCCTCTCATTCATGACATATGGAGATATATCATCTCCCAGACAGAAAAAAAACACAAGAAATGCTGGTTCCCCCTAACCCAACCCCTCCCACTGGGAGTACATAAACAGTACTTACCCAGCATTCGTTCTGTGGTTTTTTTCTGTCTGCCGATAGAATGGGACGAGGTTTGCTGGGCTGCTCCTGCTGGGTAGTAGCAGAGGTGTTTCATGGTGCCTACTTCTGGGATCCCGTTGTGTACAGACAGTTGCTTTGTGTCTACCTGTCTGCAGGGCAAGCTGAGAAACACAGAGATGCGGAAGTCCAGCCCTTGTTTGCTGGGGTGTTTTCGTATCTTGCTGACGGCCGGGCCCGATTAGAAGACGCACAGACTCTGGCAAATGGCACAGTGGGGCTGGGGGCCTGGGCGTGCTCCTACTGTGCCTGCTTCCTATATGTCAGAGTCCTACGTCCATGCGCACCGGTCACGGAGGGCGGTCCTGGGTGGTCCTGGGGGCATTTTCTCTTTTGGTTGATGGGGTAAAAGGTTATTTATGTGGGCCCATTGGTGAGCACCGCATAGCGGTTTATTACTAATCCTGAACAGTGTGCTGGTGCTTCGTGTTTGTATTGTTCTGCTGCCTGCCTGTGGTGGTCATAGGGAAACATGCCAGAAAGAGGAAGCATATGCCTGAGTCTTCCTCTTCTTCGTCCAGTTCCTCCTCCTCTTCTCCTTCCCCTCCTAGATTAAAGCGCCACAAGGAGAGTGGGGATGCTAGGTTGAAGAAGTTGATCAGAGAGACTCTGTTGGAAATGGGGGACTTCTCTAAACCCAAGGGGATGGTGCCAGTTCCTTCTTCGTCTTCATCTGGGTCGGAGAAAGAGGGGCAAGGTCCTGAGGAACTGAAGGGGAAGTATGTTTCCAAAGACATGCTGCCGGATTTGATCAGGCATGTGAAGGCTAATATGGGTTTGCCAGATGGGGAGATACCTTCCACTTCTTCTGGGGGCTTGCTGCAGCAATTCCAGATTACGGCGCTGCTGGATGTGCTGGTACATCAGTACATTTCTGAGGTTCTCAAGCGGGAGTGGAGGGACCCGGACAGGATTATGTTGCCACGCTTCATGGCGAAGTTGTATCCCTTGAAGGATATGCAAAAGGACCTGCCTGATGCCATTCCTATTGACTCCTTTGTGGGTAGTTTGGTGGGGCAGACATCCTTGGCAGAGGATGTGGTCATCAAGGATGGAGCAGATAAGAAGGTGAATGCCTCCCTTTGTAAGGTGTATTCCAATTCCCATTTGGCTTTTCGTGCTGGGATCTATGGTACCTATGTGGTGCAATCATTGCTGACTGATCTCAAAGCTCTGTTCAGATCCTTGGATTATGCCTCTAACTGCTCTGGTCTTCTGGAGCAGATTGAATGCCAAGTGGAATGTCTTTCTGAAGTTTCTTTTAATGTGGTCCAGGCATTGGCCCTTTCTGGGGGGGGGGGGCTTCTGTGGCAGCCCGCTGGAATATCGTTCTTAAAACTGAAGGATGGATTCCGCCCAGAAGGCATCTGCGCTTCGATTGCCTTTTCAGGGGTCTTTGTTGTTTGGGGTGGAATTGGAGGGAAAGCTGCATAGCCTATTCAAGGGAAAGAAACATTCCTCCTCCCTTAAAGGCACAGCCTAAGTCACCTTTTTGCTCCTCTTCCAGGAAGTAGTTTCCCAGGTCTCAAGGACGGTTCTCTGCTGGACCGGGTCGAGATAGGAAGGCCAAGCCCCCCACCCCCCTCCGAAGCCTTGTTCCTAACTACATGCTGGATCAGGAATTTGTGGTCGGTGGTCACCTTTGGCACTTCCTCTGGGCATGGAAGCTATCTATTTACTATGCCTGGGTGTTGGATATTGTGAGGCACGGATACCAGATCGAGTTTGGAGAGATCCCGTCTGCATCAGGATTCCGTCTGACTCCTTGGCCTTCCAGGAAGAAGCGGGTGGCCTTGTCTCAGGGGATTTGTTCTCTGCTACAGAAGGGAGCCATTCAGGTGGTTCTCTCCTTGGAGGTAGGAGGGGGTTTCATCTCAATCATCTTTATGGTGGCACAATCTACGGCCGCTTCCGGCTGGTTTTGGATTTGAAGGCTCTGAATCAGTATGTGTTGCATCTCCCCTTCAAGATTGAGACCCTGCAGAGGATTATACCATTGGTATTGAAATACCATCTGATGTGCACCTTGGACTTGCAGGATGCATACTCTCATATGCCCATTCATCCCCTCTTCCAGACGTTTCTGAGATTCTGCATCAAGAGGGTTTATTACCAGTTTCTGGTCCTTCCTTTGGCCTGCGGTCAGCCCCTAGGGTGTTTACCAAAGTGGTGGCTTCTCTGGTGGCCTCCCTTCATCTCCAATGAATCTACTTATACCCCTATCTGAACGACTGGCTCCTCCAAGCTCCATCGGAGGAGCAGCTTCTGGGGCATCTGCAGGTGGTGTGTGCATCTCTCAAAGCGCATGGATTTCTCCTGAACTGGGAGAAGTGTCAGCTGGTGCCCTCTCAGGATATGGCATTCATTGTGGCTCGGTTTCGAACCAACCTCAACAGGGTGTTCCTGCCTGCTCCACAGATGTGGGTACTTCAGTCCTTGGCCCGGGAGGTGATGGGCAAGTCCTGTCTGTCTGTCCACCTGTGGTTACGTATGATGGGCTACATGGCGGCAGCAGTGTTTTTTGTACCTAGGGCCGGTTTCACCTCTGCACTCTGTGGATGAATCTGCTCTAGGTGTGGGATCCTCGCTGCAGCAACTTCGATCTTGTGGTTCCATTATCCCCGGCAGTGAGCCAGCAGCTGGAGTGGTGGTCTGTGCTGGACAATCTGGAGCGGCGGATGCCTTTGCAGCCAGACCCCCTTATTGGTGTTGACAATGGATGCCAGCGTGTTTGGTTGCGGGGAACTCTGCGGGACAGGTCATTGCAGCTCCGCTGGTCCCTGAGGGAGGGGCGGCTTTCCTCCAACTAGATGGAGCTGATGGCTGTTTCCCAGACTATTGTGGGGTTTCAGGAACTGCTGGAGGGTCACAACCTGGTGGTACATTCCGACAACTAGGTCACTGTGGTGTATTTGAACAATCGGGGGGTCCGTTCCAGGTCCCTCAATGCTGTGGTTCTGCTTTGTTCCTGTGGGTGGAGTGGCACCTTCAATTACTGCGAGCTGTGCATATTCGGGGGTGGACAATGGGGTGGCAGATGCCCTCAGCTTGTTCTTCCCTTCCTCTCACTAGCTGTCTCTTACCAGGGAGGTTTTTCGGCAGGTGTGCAGGAGGTTTGGTACACCTTTCCTGGATCTTTTTGCTACCCATCACAATGCTCAGGTTCCTTGGTTTTATTGTCGGGATCCTCAGGTAGGGGCCTGGGGAGGGGATGCTCTGATGATACCTTGGTCCGACCACCTGTTGTATGCATTCCCTCCAAAATGCACTGGTTCCCCAGTTTCTGGCCCCGTCGGTCACGGTTCCCCAGTCTCAGACTGATGGCTGTTCAGGGTCTGTGGATGGTTCCGTTCTTCCCCTCACCTCTACGGTCTGTCCCGTCTCCGGCGCTCCCGAGGCTCCATCTCTCAATTTGGAAATTGAGAGGAGGGGGCTGCAGGGCAGGGGGCTGCCTCGACACCTAGTGGTTGCTATCCAGCAGTCCCGTAGGCCTTCCACTCTTAAATCCTATGAGAGGCATTGGGGAAATTTTCAACGTTGATGTGGTTCCCTCAAGCTGTCTCCGTTGGAATGTTCCTTGACGGATGTGTTACAGTTTTTGTGGGAGGGGTTTGAGAAGTGCCTTGCTGTGGCTACCTTACAGGCGCAGTGGGCAGCCATTAAGGCTTTTCAGGCCCGAGGGTAATCTGGCTGATGTGGATGATCTGGTGGTTCGATTGGTGCGCAGTTTCTCTCTTGTCTGTCCTGTGGTGAAGCCGCTGTTTCCCTTATGGGATTTGCCGTTGGTGTTGAAGGCTCTGGTGTCTGCCCCCTTCGAACCTTTGGAGTTGATTGATATTAAGTTTGTCACCTTTAAGGTGATTTTCTTGGTGACGATCACTTCTGCTCGGCAGATTGGAGAGCTGGGTTCTCTGATGGCCAAGGAACCCTACTTGTCGTTTTCTGAAGATGGGGTGGTTTTGCGGTTGGATGCCTCTTTTGTGCCTAAGGTGGCGTCTCAATTCCATAAGTCGCAGGAGCTGATTTTACCGGCTCTGGCGGCAGTTCCTAACTCTTCCAGTGAAGTGGATTGGTCCCTGTTGGATGTGAAACGGGCTCTACTGGTCTGCCTGGAGCGCACTAGGTCTTTTTGTAAACCTGAGGCCTTGTTTGCTTCTTTTGGGTCCTCTTCTAAAGGGCAAAAGGCCTCCTCACTATCCATCAGTCAGTGGCTAAAACAGGTGATTGAGCTGGCTTATTTCCTGGCTGGTGCTCCTCCTCTGGCAGGGGTGCAGGGGCGTTCCACAAGGGGGATGGCGGCCTTCTGGGCTGACTTGCGAGGGGTGTCCATTGATGAGGTTTGTCAAGCAGCGATGTGGGCATCCTCCAATACTTTTGTTCGCCATTATCGTCTCCAGGATGTTTTGGGAGAGGATGCCAATTTTGGGTTAGGGGTGTTGCAGGCTGTGTGCTCCCAACTGTGGTTTTTTTTCTGTAACTTACTTGAATACATTTACTTGGGTGCTGCTTTAGGTGTGGTGTCCTGGGTGTTTTGTTTTAGGTTCAGAAGGCTGGGTGTCTGGCTTTGGTATTCTCCATATGTCATGAATGGGAAGAGAACTTAGGGACCTGGGGGTACTGTCCTATTACTTGTGTTCTTTTTTCTGTCCGGAAGATGATATATCTCCATATCTCATGAATGGGACGAGGGCAACGAGACCTGGAGTAATGAAGATTACAGGTAAGTAATAGGACATTTTCCCACCCCACATCATGTCTCACATACCAAAGGAAAGCTTCAACACTCATAAATTCTGAGATTTGGGCAATTCTTTTGAGTCAACTGCTATGGGTGGTAAGTGAAACTACAACGGGTATGGCCCACCACTTAAGATTTCAATACTAGAGCGTTTATTTCTGGTTTTACAATCAGCTTGTTATTTGCTTATTTCCTTCACTAACAGTGGCCCATTAAATTCTACACCCCCTACAATTTTCCCTCAGTAAATTTCGGAAGGTCAAACTGGCCACAAGTTACCAGGGGAATAATGCCTGGTAATGACCAGAATATGCAGATTGAGGTGGTAGAAAGCACCAAACCAGCATATTAGTTCACAAAAACATGTAAAAGGTGATAATTAACACACTCTATCAATTCGAAAAACCTGATAGGGCACTCATAATGAGGGCATGTGCATGCTGTCCACAGCCTCTGTCAATGGTGCAAATGCAACAGTGTGATGTTTCTTTCCAACTCTGCTTTGCACCCCTTACACTAATATCTGCAGCACTGTATCACCGCAGCCATGGGATTCATCACAGTCAAACATGCCCAAGTAACAATAGAGCTGCATTGTGGAAGGAGCTCGTGTGTGAGATTCTTGATATATTGATTGGAGAGCAAAAGAGGCGACAGCTGAGTGTTTGTCTATGGAATGCAAGGGAGAAGAGCAGTGGAGAGAAAATGGAGAGAGGAGGACAGACAAGAGGACATTGAGGGAAATTGAGGTTGAACGGCGGAGGGGAGGAAAAGGAATTGTAGACGGGAGAGATTTCTACATGGAGAAATATTAGACCCATTGAAGAGGAAGAGGGGAGAAGAGCTGTGTGGATGAAAACACAAGAACGGGCTAAAAGGAGGAAAAGGAAGGTGAAGAGCAGAGAGGACGAAAAAGAAGAACAGAGTTGACTAGATGAAAAGGAGAGAGAAGAGCTGAGTGGGAAAAATCAGAGGAAGGCAGATTGAGAGGGGGAAAGGAAAGAGAAGAGCAAAGCGGAGCGGAGAAAAAAAGACCAAAGCGATAAAAATGAGGGCAGAGAGAAAAATTATTAGGGCTAAAGAGTCATGGTGGAAGTAAGGTTGTGGTGAAATGGATGAACTGTACAGGAAGACCTGGTGCAAGGAGGAAGGAAAACAGGTGAGTAGATCAGAATGATACTTTAAAAAACGTATTTTTACAACCACAAATGTATTATGTATTGCATCAAAACACTATAACGTAGGAGAAAGGAGGGCTGGGGCAAGAAGTATGAAGGGGAGAAGAAAGAATAAGAAAAGACTGACTGGGGGAGAGTGAATGGGCAGATAAGGCCTTAGGAGAAAGATAATGTCTGAAAAGAAGATGAGGAAAGACTCGGGAAAGTAGAAGTAGAATGATGGGGTCTAAAAGAAAACAATTGCTAATAAAGGAGAACACAAATGGGATGAATTAGTGCTGACGTGAAATGCTTTACAGAGTCATGGCGTTATACTGCACATCACAAAAATATTAGTTTAATGTGAGGAACATGGAGCAGGATGACTCTTGGGCTGAAATCTAGATCGAACTACTGTGACAGTCTGATGCTCTTTTATTAATTTTGCAAATTTGTAAAACATTCCGCTGACATCAATTCTGTGTTTTATCTGTCATCAAGATGCATCCTACAGCGTAATTGCTTGTAGACGTTATGTGACATTACTTCCTGTTACTTCATCGAGGTCAGACGTTTATCGACGTCACTTCCTGTCCTGTCATGACGCATGCTATCTATTTTTTTTCTGGCCACGTTGCCGTATCCTGGACTCTGGCCCAGTACGTCAAGGCTTACTTATTAGCCGACAGAGTTTACCGTTAAAAACCAAAAGAGATGTCATTTGTTCCTGACCAGATGCCGCTAATAGTGCATAACTTGCTGTAGCCTTATGCTATTTAAAAAAGTACTCTGTTTTCGTCATTTGCCCAGTTTGCAGCATTGCCATTAAATAACAGCGATAGAGACATTATTCACCCTTGATCTCCGATAACAGGCAATGATACCGTTAATTTGCCAATATTTCCTTGAAAACAAGCTCAAGTATGTGGCATCTTAAGAAGCAAGGAGCTGTAACAGAAAGGGCTAAAAAAAAAAACAGCGAAGATAAATGCATATTAAATGCTTAATTTGGTAAAACGATAAGTACCAGGGCCCTGTCCAGGAGGCCACTGCAGCTTGCACCACCCATTGCCCATCATCGCTGTCAATGACTGTGCCAAAACAACTCTTTCGACTGTAAGTGCGAGAGTTCAGATTTTTTGAGGTCCCCCCAAACTAAAGGAATGGCCGGGGAGGTAGGTATTAGTAATTTTTAATGTATATTGTTTTCATAAACAATGTTTTTCTGCTCATCTCTAAATTAGATGAGCAGCGCCACCATGTGGCAGTCTGTCATATGTGTGTTGTAGACAATAAAGTGCTGTGCCGAACACCGGAAACCACAGGCTCAAATTAAGCACTGTACATATTTTATTTCAAAGGCTAAGTAATTAGACTGCCTAAATCACCGGGGATGTGAAGTATGGTGTCCCATATGCAGGGCCACTGAAATTATGTAATTCTGCAGCTCTGGCGTTTTTTGCATAGTAATGGATTTGCTGCATTTGCCACATAATCTGTCATCTACTACATAATGTGCATATTATAACAAAAAAAATGTTTGTTTCCAGTTCATACAGATCAAAAGTTGCTAAAAACATGGCAACACGTGTTACTGTGCAGTGGAAGGCCCTTCACAAACGTTGATCGGTCATCTTTCAGTTGCTTATTGCTGTATTTGGATGTCAAACTGGTTCTAATATGATGAAACCATTGCTCAAGCAATGATAATATGTGTAAAAATGACAAAATAATAAATAATACTATCACAAAATGTGCCTCATTACGCCACATAATTTGCCATTTCTTGCCACATAGTTTAGTCAACCCTGCTACATGATTTGGTCCTCCCCGGCCACTTAATATCAGAGGGCCTGCCTATATGGAATGGAGTTATCTGGTAACACAGCAGGTCCGTATAAACGTCCAGCTATTTGTGTCCAAATTATTTTGTGTGTGTTTCATTGTCTTTGTTTCTATGA
Organism: Calotriton arnoldi; assembly: GCA_963921515.1. NCBI lineage: Eukaryota > Metazoa > Chordata > Amphibia > Caudata > Salamandridae > Calotriton > Calotriton arnoldi. The sequence goes on along the minus strand of CAWUFW010007996.1, from coordinate 853,143 downwards.
GGTCATTCTTCTCTCCGTTGTGACACCTTTCCATGGTCTGCCATCAAACTACACCCAAAAGATTTGCCTTGAAGAAGGGCAAATGTTTCTGGGATGAGCACATGATGGTGAGGGAAGGGTAACAACGAGTTAACAGCTGAAATTGGAAATCTTTACGGAAAAACAGCCTGAGTGGAAAGCTCCATCTACCCACCCAGTCCTCGTGCTGCAGCTGCACGGCTTTCCTTAATTCAGCCTTTCAGCGGCCTTTTACTTGGCACAAGGAAGCTATCAAATTCTGAGTATTGTTACATTTATTACATTATACACTGTCTCTATATCCTACAAATATTTTGAGCACTTTGCTTAGTACTGTTTTTTTTAGATTTGTTTTCAATAAATGGAAATAGGGTTCTAATTCTTATTTGGATAGAGAAAAACTTCATCTCAAACTGTGTAAAATCTTTGGAAGCAAGATGATATTTTTGAGTACAAGAAACAAAATATAACTGTGGTGCAGTGTGGGATTAACTAATTACGTACATGAAAAACAACTGCAAATTTAGTGGAACTATAAGAGTCATGGTAAACAAGACATAGGTGCTCATTTAGAGACATGCAGTTTCGGACACCTGTTAAAAAAAAAAGCAAGCACTGGCAAAGCTGATACGTCTGGCATTTGTCGCTAGCTTTTTGGCTTTGTTAAATCTTTTCAGTTTTGTCATGGTTTTTGCAAATTTTATTGTTGGGGTAGCCCCAACCCTTGTCAACCTAAAAATAAAAAATCGGCTAAGAGCAAAAATAAATTTGGGTCTCAGAAAGTACACATTACCATAGTAGGCCCTGACACTTAAGGAAACTACTTTGTGGGTTGATGTGCTCCTTGTGAAAGGGAAGAATGCCGTCACTTACAGAGAAGTCAGCCAGTGGCTGAAGTAGGCTGACCCTTTGCCGACATGATGTATTGTGTATTGGGAGGAAGACAAAGGTTATTGACACAACAAGAGGCCAATGGATAAGGAGGCCTGGCTGAAAGCCTCCACAAATAATTCTATCATATTTATAATTTTAGCAAAAGTTGTGGCTAAGGTCAGAACTAATGACGGATGTCCTTTTTGCCCAACTGTAAGTGTCAGAAGACCTTTGCTGCTGGCGGCAGTTGGTGAACCAAGAAAGTGGTGAGATGTAAAGCCAAATCCTTTTGTGCTCTCAGGTGTTATCTCAATGTATGGATTTAACCTCGCCTGTTGAGGGTTCCTCATTTCACGAGCCACCACCATGTAGCATCACTGTATATATGTAATCAAGGAGTAGTGACGTTTTTCGTAAATGAGGCTTGGGCAGAATGGCAGATGTGCACATTCTTAATTGAGTAAGCGAAATCTCTGGTTAAAGTCAGAAATAGTCACTTAAAAGGTGAGAAAAACAGGCACTACTGACTGATCTCCTGCTCTGCACAACAGGGAAACAGCAAGCTCCAGAGGCCTCCTTGCAACTGTCCAGCTGACCTGCTGCAACTGGCCCTACCGGGACCTGCAATTGGACTGGCCTGAGCCCTGCTGGAGTGAGTTCCTGATACCCAAGAGGTGTCATCCCAGGTCCTGGACCTTTGACTGGCATCAGTTGAGCACCTCCTGTGAAATCCTGAAGTTTTGAACTCTGAGCGCCGGACTATGAATATGTAGCTTTTTCAGAATGAATAACCTGGTGCCTGTATCCTGCCCACACTACATCGCGGTCAGCCTGAACTTGTGACTTTGTCCGGGTCTAGCTCGACCAGATACCCACAGTTAACGCATTCTGCTTCTTGGCGCTATTTTTATTTAAATCTTTAAAATTACATATCTCTGGTTCTGCTGATTCAATTTATGTCATTTTGGCCACATTTTATTTATTAAATTTCATGCTATTTTTCTAATTGAGTGGGATTTTTCTTCTGTTGTTACTGTTAGTGAGCTGGCTAAATACTTAACACAGTGCCCCTGAGCTAAGCCTCACTGGTTTTGTGACAAGCTACTAGAGGGTTAAGCACATGTTGATTTAGTGACTTTTGTGGTTCAACCTGACATGATTGTGGTTGTTGCTTGAGGAGGGTCTTCACACCCTCAACCGAAACCCAATTTCTCACAATTACTCAAATCTTTAACAATCCGGTAGCACCATGTCATCTCAGCCATAAGTCCGCGCAGGGAGTTCACGTCTGCTGCAGAGAACAAAGTGGAGCCTGCAGTAAAGTACACCTGACATAATCAATTACACACATGAAAGGTGCACTTACAGTAAGTGTAGAGAGTATTTAAAATGTTAGAACTGAGTAGCCTTTTGTAAACTTGGACATTATTCTAACACGAAATACTTACCGAATCAGGTGCTTGCTAGGAGATCGTATTCCTCCTGCTGCACTCATGCAAGAAGAAAATGTAATCTACCGTATTTTAGGAGACATTCTCAATTTATCACTTCAGAGCGGCATGGTTCTGCCTTCCTGGAAACGTGTGGTTGTGAGACCTTTGTTAAAGAAACCTTCGATAGACCCTGCATTAGCAGAAAACTATAGTCCAATATGCCTGCTTTCAGATGCAAGTAAAGTATTGGAAACATTTGTTAATAGACACCTGTAGTCATTTCTGGAAAACCATAAGAAACTTCATCTCACTCGATCAGACTTCCATCCAGGATATAGTATGGAAACAGCACTTTTAGCTGTTATGGAAGAGATGAAAATAAATTCTTGACCAAGGTGGATCGGCTGCAGTAATATTATTAGATCTCAGTGAAGCCTTTGATACTGTATCTCATTCTATCTTATTACACAGATTAGAAGATGCTGGGGTAACTAGCCTAGCCTTACAATGGCTTGCCTCTTTTATTAGTGGCAGAAGTTTTCAGGTCTACGAAGAACATTTCTATTCAGAATCATATTCCCTAAAGTATGGCATGGCCCAAGGATCCTCACTAAGCCCTACTCTATTCAATCTGTATGTCCGCCCTCTGGCAGAAATTGTGTACTCACATGGGTTTTCAATGGTGTCATATGCAGACATGCAGATTGTCATCTCACTCACTCCTGACACAGCAACAGCTTCTAATCGGCTGAACATCTGCCTAATGAGCTAGCAGAATGGATGTGAGCCAGTTGCCTAAAACTGAACAGAGATATAACTGAAGTAATAGTAGTCAGAACCTATCTTAATCGTTGGGCTCAGTTGTGCTGGCCAGACTCTCTAGGTGATCATCCTACCCCCAAAGCGGCTGTGAAAAGTCTGGGGATATGGATTGAAAGCAAGCTCACCCTAGACATTCAGGCCAGGAAGCTAGCAGCTAGTTGTTTTGGTCTTCTGAGGACACTCAGGAAAATGTTGGGAGTGCTACCCCCTTCTGCACGGAGAGTGTTGGTGCAAGAATTGATGCTATCACGATTGGATTATGGTAACTCTATTTACCTTGGTAGTCCTCACTGTGTTATAAGGAGACTGCAAGTGGTACAAAATGCAGCCGCCAGGATATTGGTGAAGATACCTAAATATTACTCGGTTTCTGTTGCATTAGCCTCTCTGCATTGGCTGCCTGCTCCTAAGAGGATACAGTTTAAGACTCTCTGCATGGCCCACTGGGTTTTACATAACAAGGGCCCATGGCTTTTTCATCACTTGGCCTGTCCTTATCTTACGAGAGAACATTACGTTCCTCTGCTTTATGGTTAATAAATGTACCCAAGCTCAACAAATCTAGAAGTGGAGGAAGATCTTTTGCCTATTTGGTTCCCAAATTGTGGAACATGCTGCCTACAGCATTGAGAAAGAAGAAGGATGAACTCAGTTTAAGGAAGCAGTTAAAGACCTTGTTATTCACTTATCTGCTGAGGATACTGATACTGGTATGATCTGGTAGTGCTGGGAGGCCCGTTGGGTAGCCATGTGCTTTAGAAATGCTAAGAACAGAATACAGTACAGGAAGTGCACAGGAAAAAGCAACCAGAGAGAGCCATGACAGACACTGTTACCAGCTAGAGTTTTAGGTCCTTAATTCAAGAACAACTGAGCCCTTCAAATTGAAAAACGCGACTCTTTGAGGCATAGCCAATGCGAGCCCATATTCACACAATGAACATACTTTGTAAAAGGATAACCTGAGGCCCACCTTTTTCATCTCTTTGTAGTGTTAAGTGGGTCAGTGAGTCCTAGTGATCTCACATTACCATGCGATGAGATAGGAAATGGCCATGCATAAGAGGCTTCCCTGGTTGACATGCATTTTCAGGAACTTCAGGGCTGAAGCTCGAAGCGCCCAGGGCTGAATTTACCAACAACGTCATCTGGCGAGGTGCTTTAGCACAGAAGGCCAGTTGTTTGCCAGGCTATTGATCTCGCAGGCCTAGGTTGGTGATTGCCAACCTGACAAATGTTTGCTCAGAAGGCTGCCGCACACCCGCCAGCTCAAGAAATGTGTTTGCCTGACTCTAGCTTGTGCGTGCCGCCTTACCCTCGCTCCGAGGCAGGGTCAGTTTGACAGACATTTAGCTAGGACAGGAAGTCTATTGGCACACGTTTTACTGGTGCTACAGTACAGAACAGCAAAGTTGGAGGCAGAAAATATAGAGGGCAGAACCCCAATGCCCTTATCAATGAGCCACCATGCTAGCTTCTATGGTGGATAATTCATGGCTTATATGGAGGCATTTCATCAACTATATTAAAATTGTTTATGACATTATCATCACTCATGATGTTTGCTGCCTGGGCCTTTAAGAAGATTGCAGTCATAATGTATGACCAAAAAACTACTTCAAAGGTATAATTTCAGAAAACCAAAGCAATGGATAGTAAAAGTGAAAGAATATGCTATACATATTTTGAGGGACGATCGGATGCCATGTTACATTGCACCTTTAGATTATGAAAACTGCCTGTACAACCTGTGGCTTTTTCACATTTTTTGAAACTGTGATTAAGGCAGAGCCAATCTTGAACATATTGAAGATTCATGAGTATCCCCCAGAACCGCCTGTAAAACCAATGCCTTTTTGCCAGTTGATTTGACATTTTGAAAAATATGCTGGAAAATGCTAAATCTGGCACCATTTCATCAACATTTTCTCAGGGTAGCATACTTTAGCAATCCTTTATTTACCTTTAAATAAAGTAGCAAATTCATATGTGAATTAGAAAGCTTGGTTGAATGAGGTTATGAATGACTTTTCCCACCTCTAGCACGGTTTTATTTGTAACAGCCCAACCACTGAAAGTGCCACTTGCTTTTAACTATAATCAAAACAAGGTTATGTCTTCAGGCAAAATCAATTTACTCTGTTCGGGGCAGATTTACTAGAAAGTCATGCATTGCAATGCAGCAAGACAACTTGCTGCGCTGTGTTGCGTGACAGGGAGAGGAAAGGAATGCAGAATATCTACTAAGATATGGCAGATTCCTGCTGTCTCCCTGTGCAGGCGCACTGAGTGCAGCCTAGTTCCAACGCAGGTAACCTTGCGCCATGGTGCAAGGGTGCTGGTGTTACAGACAGGATTGTTTTTGTGCAGTACAAGATGCCTTCCTGCACAAAAACAATCCTCCGAGGCTTTCTCCTCTTTCTATGTGTGCTGCAGAATGCAGCATACAAAGAAAGAGGAATAAATGAGGAGAAATAATCATATTTCTCCTTGTTACTCCTCCCCTGGGAAAGCTTACCATTGTGATGCATTCCCAGTTTTACTAGTGTTAGTAAATCTGGAAATGCAGCAAAAATCATGGGTGGATGCGTGGGAACACCCACACTCCACCCATACAACGCCTTCCCAAGGCAGAGTAAAGCGAGGCAGCGACTTCCACTGCCTTGCCTTATGCCATATTTACTATGCCATGCAGAGCCATGAAAGGTGGCTCTGTGTGGCATAGTAAATCTCACTTAAGGGCTTGTGTTGCCCTGGTGTCACCTTGCATGACAGAAGAGCAACACAAGCCCTTAATAAATCTGGCCCATAGCTTGTAACTGCCCTGTCCAAAGCCAAATAAAAGATGAGGCATTACGACTGATCGGACTGTCATACCTTACCCTTTGGTGTGTCGGTATCAACTGTGTACTGAATGTGGTTAGTAACTCAGAGTCACAGCCAGCAACGTCACCATATGGGAGTCCTGTTTCAGGAGTAGGATATGGCCAACAGCCACATAACCCAGAAGGTTCCCATGGGCGGCTTTAGTAGCATTCCAATGTAGTGGTGGAGGTAGTGGAGATTGTTTCCTGCGAAAGTACTTGGAAACTAGGCTTAGCCCACAGGAAAACTATTCAGTTCCAGATTACCAAATAGGCAAAGTAGGCACCGGCCTATGGGCCCCACTCCTTTTAGGGGCCCTGCCACAATGAATCAAAATAATATTGATTTGATCTTGAAAGAAAATTACAATCAAGCTTTCTTAAATATTGATTCTAAAAGATAGAAAAAAATGAATCAACTCAAAGAAACGAAAACTTGAATTAAAGACTCTATAGAGAAAATACTGTATTAATGTAATGTACCCATTAACAACTTAAAGTACATAAACCAGAGATTTACATAACAGTTCGTCTCTTAAACGTTCATCTTCTGGCAGCTGGCAGTTTGTAAACAAATCCGGTGCATTGGGTATTAAGAGATAATTTGCGAGGGGGACCCCAAAATTTCGACTTCCTAGGGTCCTCCACAGGGTTTAATCCAGCACTGAAACTATTTCAAGCTTTGCCAAGCCAGGAAGAACAAGTTGAGTTGTGAAAAGTTTTGACTAAAATATGGCAGTCAGCTTGATTCCATCCAGAGGTAGGAGTGAGATATGTGTACGCCCTTCAGAGGTTGGAATCAAGCATATTTTGTCACAGGATATTTAGTCCAAAACATGCTGATTAACATAAATTGTGTGAACCCTGAGAAGGCAAAAATGCATTTACTAGATTTCTGCCTATACATATTTTGGGAATATTTTGTAAAGGCTCAATGCCAATGAATACAAGCACTGGCTATGCCAATAGAACTCTCTTCTAAACAAAAGAGCCTCCTAAACAATTTGCCGATTTAAGCACTCAATAATGATCATGCATGCACTTTGTCATGCATTCTTGCACTCAAGCAACCACTGATACACACACTGACCCATTCTTCCATTCACTCACTTTCAGAACCAAAATTAATAATCGCCCAAACTGAACAAAATATGCAAGAGAAATTAAAAGAATAAAAGTAGAAAAAGAAAATTTGCCACCTATACATGGCGGGCATATGTTACATGGTGGGCATATGTATGCAGTAACAAATAAAATTAAACAAAGCAGAGGGTGGGTGTTTTGCAATGGTATTGTACAAAGTGCATTGTTGTTTTAAAGTTCCGGCATAGCTGCCACATTTGGAATACATGTGTTTGCCATCTTTGAATGTTAAAACAATCATACACTATCAATAATACCATTCAATGATAGCTGCCTGCTTTAGATGCAGGTGCCGTGTAGGATGCGGTGCACTTCAGATAAAAGGAGAGGCAAGCCAGCAGCCCATTAGCACTGTCTGGGGAGAAGTGGTATGCTCTGTGAAATGAAAATAAAAAGAGGAGAAGCATGCTGATTGCTGTCATGGATGGAAGCAAAATGTAGATGATACTTATACAGGACTATGGCAGAAGAAGGGTGAACCAAATCCCCTCGCTGTAGGTATATGTATTTATAGATGTGTGTATTGTTAATGATTATTTTATTATTAGAACTTGGCAGACAACTAAGCTTGTCGGACCTTACGAATCTTATGAATCTGCGCTACAATTTTCCTCATGTCTCAATGATCTGGCCTCCTGGATGTCCAACCACTGCCTTAAACTGAATGGTAGTAAGACGGAGGTCATGATCATTGGGAAATCACCCTCCATCTGGGATACAGCCTGGTGGCCTCAAACACTGGGGTCTGTCCCGGAGCCCAAAACCGAGGTTAAAAACCTAGGAGTATGGCTCGACACCAAACTTTCTTTTGAGTCCCAAACCAGGAAAGTGGCAGGGAGATGCTTCAGCACCTTGAGGATGCTGAAAAAAACCCTTGACGTCCTCCCTGTATCAGCCAGAAAAACCTTAGTTCACACTCTGGTGACCTCTCAACTCGATTATGGGAACGTCCTCTATTTAGGCGCGCCAAAAGACTGCATGATGCGTCTCCAACGTATTAAAAAAGCAGCGGCACGCCTTGTTCTCAATCTTTCTAGCCGTGCTTCCACGACTAAAGCTCTAGACTCCCTACACTGGCTGCCTATCGAGAAAAGAGTTATTTTTAAGGCCATGTGTTTTTGTCACAGGAGCCTACAAGGGAAAGGCCCCAGCTACTTACATGACTTTCTCACTCCATACAATCCCAGCCGTCAACTAAGATCGACAGGAGAACACCTGCTCAAGGTTCCCAGGATAAGGAAAGCTAGGATGGGCGCCCGAGCTTTTGGCTACCTAGCGGCCAAGAACTGGAATACACTACCTCTATGGCTACGCGCAGAGAAATCTGAACCTACCTTCCGCAGAGGACTGAAAACCTGGTTGTATAAACATTAGCCCAGCAGTCTTTCATGCAGTTTTTGCTTCTAGCGCGGGGACACACCTTTGGGGTAGCCAGGCGCTCTACAAATGAACTATTATTATTATTATATTCTAGCAATAATTATTACAGTGCAAATCTTCTCCCCTAGAGTATGTTAAAGGAGCAAATCAAAACACAGCTCCATGCTAGAAAGGTAAAATGTGTGATGTCATATCACAAAATACATGTTGGTAGTCTTTAACACTGTGCAATAAGAACCCACTCTTAAAGGCATGTAGACGTTAACATATATGTTTCATAATAAATAAATCAGACTTAGAGCCTTTGTCTGAAATTTTCATAAGAAACAGATCATACCTAAGGCATTTGAAATAACTTTTCCCAATCTACCATTCAGGTCTATGGTTTTTATCACTTGCTCGTCACCATAACTGACTCAGACATTCTGTATTGTGTATAAGCTTTCCCACAAGGCGTCCTTCAGGTATACAATAATACAATTAAAAATATGCATAAAATTACAGTTGTCAAAACAATATAAAATCCATCCTAAGAGGGCCTACCAAGAATTATTATAGTGCAAGTCTTCTATCCGTACTGTTTGATCAAGTGGGTCAACAAAACCAGACTCCTTGCCAAGTCTTAAAATCCATGAGATTCTATGTAACAAGATACCTGCCTACATGATTGAGCTCAGTGTAATATCAATCCACTCTTAAAAGTTCACTGCTGTTAACACCTGCTTTTCACAACAAGTAAGTCAGGCATTCTAGTTTGCCTTTACTTTACACAATAAACAGTTCAAACCTATGGAACCTGACAACTTTTCCCAATTAACCACTTTGGCCTGTTGCCTTTACCATTGTTTTAACACCAGGGCCACCACAAGCCTTCTGAAGTGCCTATAAGCTGGCAATCATCCTGCATACATTTATAAAATTACTAATATGTACAAACTTACAATTAGCAGAGCAATATGCACACTCTCTCAACAGGGCCTAACAAAGATTAACAGAGTGCAACCTTCTAGCCACAGGGTTGGTAAGAAGAGGTAACCAACACCAAAACATGTGCCTAATACAGTAATCTTTGAGATTTCATCAATCAAAATACATTTCTTCAACCGGTAACACAGTGTGATAACACCCCACCATTAAATATCTATAGGCGTTAACAAATGTTTTTCACAATAAATAGCCCAGGTCTACTACCAATGTTCAATAGTAAAATAGCTGAGAAAAGACCTTGTCCAACAGTCTAAGGATGTGAAATTTTTGTGATGGCTGTGTATGTGCATGAAGACATCTGTACCAGCCATCAGACAGCTTGCCGAGGGTTGGTGAAGTCATGTCCTGGTGTTAGGGGCCTACCAAACCTCACAGCCTCCTCTCTGATGATGCGAGGCAATGTCACCCATAAAGGTAGCCCTGTGTGCTTTAGACTCAAGTCCTCAGTGTCCTACATGCCAAACAGCATGTCATCTCACCCTTTCCAAATCATCACAGGGTGGGCCAGTGAGCCTCACTGACCCCATTCCACAATGCTACAAGCTAGGAAAAGCTGAAGTAAGAATACAAGAGCATGGTCTGCAGCTAGCTGAAAGCTTGAGCCGGCACAGTCCCAAGTGTACACCCAATATCATAGGCTAATGTGCTTTATATAATGTGTGGGCTTCATATCTCAGTTTCCTGCTTGAGTCAGGAACTTCGACTGTGAGGGAGATGTGATCTTGCCTAGAAGTTTAAGAGTGCAGTGGCAGCAGAGGATCTGAAATGGAATCCATACAGACTGTTGAGATGTTGTCAAAAATGATCTCAAATGTTGTGTGCATGAATGAGGTGAGAATTTTGTGTGTGTGTGTGTATGTGAGAGAGAGAAAATATGTGAGAAAGCATACGTGAGAGAGAGAGAGAGAGAGAGACCATGCATGTGGCAATGATAGAGTGAGTTAGAGCGACAGCTAGTGACTGAGTGAGAGATTGGATGTGAGAATAATTGTAAGAGTGTGAGTGAGTGACAGTGGGAGTGAGTATGAGTGAGTCGGTGAGTGAGCATGAGTGAGGCAGAGAGTGAGTGTGTGAGCATGTGAGAGTTTAAGCTTCCTAGACTGCCAGTGGCCCTAGCAAATGTGAGTTTACTCTTGGCTTATGGAGACACTCTTGGCAACATCACGGGCTGGCATAATGGAGGTAATTTATTGAATAAGGGGGAAACGCAGGGAAAAATGCATGCCCCGAAATACTGGAGGTAATTCTTAGTTTATGTCTGACTTGGCTCATCAGTAGAGTATCAGCTGGTTAGCAAGACAAGAGAGTGAGGGGGTGATAGGGGACAGCAAAGGAGAGCTGAATAGCAAAACATATAGCAGCAAGGACTCCTAATTTCACCAGTAAATACTGCTTGCAAATGAGTGTATTATTTTTGTATGTTTAGACAAAATATTGTAATCAGAAAGAATACCTGAGTTAAAGATGTGTAAATAATTTGCATTATGAAAGTCTGATTTAGTGAGTGCAATTCTATATTTTTTCCAAGACCATGAAGGCCCACAGTGACTGGCAATCAGACATTAGTATCTCAGTATGTCAGTATTTAAGCACAAGTGAGCATTGTATGTTTGAAATTTTTGAAAACTGGGTCTGAAATTACAGGATAGTTAATGATATTGGTTGGATCAACAGCGGGTGTTAGAGCGGGCAGTTGATTGGGTAGACAAGAGGATGGTAGGTGCTCCAGCCACTGTTGTAAGAATGGCTTAGCTGGGGCTTGTGGCCACTGTATGATTAGAAATGCTTCAGTCTGATCAGGAACAAAAAGAATTAGCAGCTGTGTGGAAAGCAAGGCAAGATGGGTATGATGTAGGATGGTGTTGTCAATAGTCCTTCCATGATTTCTCTGGAATGAATGAAGTGAGTATAACAGTTGGGAGAGAAGGACACTGCATGGATGAAGGAATGGATGAGGAGAGTTGGTGACACAAGTTGAGTCAAGGATACCTTATTTCGTTGAGTGTATGTGTAAATAAATTTGTTTCAATTAATAAAAATTGTTACAAAAGGCCGCGCATGGTGTGTCCTTCCACACACCTTCTTCAGTCATTAATAAAAACAACATCGTATCATTTAATTTAGTACATTTCGAACAATTACACAGGGCATAAAATAGGAATCCATAAAATTTGATATATGCTCGCTGATTTGGGCCTGTGGTCTCCTTTTAGACCAAGGCTCGATCTTTGCTTATAAGTTCTTTAAGTTGATATGCAAATTTCGCTAATCTGGCCAGTTCCATGGGTATCTCTAAGTTAAAAAGAAGTTTCATTGCATCTAGGCAGGTACGGGTGCCATATTTTAAAAACAAAGGTTTTAGTAAAGTGTGACATGCGTGACTCAATTGAGGGCAGATACAAACTAGGTGGGCCAAAGACTCCTCGTACTGATGGCACAATCTGCAAGAGGAGACCCCCTCTAGGGATTTCCAGCAAGTGTTTATGTCTTTTATTGGCATGACCATTAGTCTGACTGACAGGATTTGCTTTAGTATTGATTTGTTCAGAGCTGATTCAAGGTATGTCTGCCTCAATTTGTCCTTGTAGGAGCTGGCTAAAATCCCAATGTTGCTGCTAGAGGACTCTATAACCCCCAAGTCGTCCCGCTTGGATAATAGTCTTACTTGTTTCTTTAAAATGATTTTTAGAGATCCTGGTTGATGAATAAAATAACCCCAGTTGGACAAATCAAGGTGCAGTTCAATGAGGGCAGTTGATAAGGCGTCTGCCCAAGAACTTTTGCCTTTCGTGAAAATTTCTTTCAGGGTTGTTCCAATTGTGTTTGGGGGTGGGCTGCACATGTCCCTCAATAATAACGGATGATCGATGCCCAGTGTTCGTAGGATTGTTTGCTTTTTCCGAATTCCAGCCATACTAAAGCATTCCGGTCATGGGCCAGTATCTGGAAGATCTGTTTAAATGCTCAGCAATTGGCAGACTCCATGATGTTAATTAGTGCCGCAGGAAAGACTAATTGCCCGTAAGAAATTGAGGGAAGTAACTTGGCTTTTATAACCTTTCGGATTAGCTCGGTTGTCGGGCTGCACAGTTTGGAGTTGAGTTTGCAGAGGGCGTGCGTCACCGCCTTGGCTTTTGATTCTATAGATGCAATATGCGCTGTCGACTTGACATTGCTCGTGATCCAACCCCCAGATAGTTATAATTAGTTGTTGTAGTTATTTTCAGGTTACCTATTTTCCATAGATATTGAGTTTGTTAGCATATTTTCCAAAGCTCACTACCTTTGTTTTACTGGCGTTTGCTGTCATTTCATTTTCATCATTGTAGGTACTTAATGCGTCCAGTGCTCTTCGCAGGCCCGTCTTCTTGCGATCCATTAAGACCATGTCATCAGCGTATTGCATTAAGAACAATCTGGTCATACCAATTTTGGGTGCTTACAGGTTGGCTTTTGATATTGATTTGCCAAGTTCTGATGTTTGTAGGTTAAAAAGTAAAGATGCCACCTTGTTTCAGCCCTCGGTCCGTGTATACCTTCTTTGTTGCTGTGTTCCGAGTTAGTTTGATGCGTACCCAGGTTTTGGTGTAGAGGACAATGATGGCGTTCAGCAGCATGGTTGGAATCCCCCAGTTTTGTCATTTTTGACAGAGTAAGTTCCTATTGACACAGTCGAACGCCGCAGAGTAGTCAATGAAGCATGCAAAAAGGGGGTGGTGTTTTTCCTGGGTGGACTGTTCTACCAGGCAAGCTAGGGCTAGGATGTTTTCCAGTGTTGATGCTCCTGCCTTAAAGCCAGATTGGTAGACTGGTAGTATTCCATCCTCATTAGCCCAGTTTTGTAGATTTTGTAAGAGAAGACTTGCGTATGCCTTTGCCTCGATATCCAGAAGGGCTATCATCCTATAATTGGTTGGATCTCCAGTGTCGCCTTTTTTATGGATTGGTTGTAGTAGGGAGCCTTCCCAGGCTTCGGGGATTGTTGAGTTAATCATACAGAAATTATATAACGGGGTGTGTATAGTTGCCCAGAATACGTGGTCCTCTTTGAATAGATGTCCAGGGAGGCCATTGGGCCCCGGGGCTCCGTTGCTTCTGATGTTCTTTAATATTATTAGTACACGGTTGTAAACATCAAGAAGTTCACTTGTTTCTTCCATGATTGTTTGATTTGCCATGATTTTGTTACCAGTAACATTGTGCGGGCTGGTACTTGTAAATGATTGTTGATGATCTACAAGGGTGTTGTAAGAAGACTTGCAGTAGAGTGTTTTCACATGGTTGAGCCATGTGTGACTTGGAACTCCATTTCGATGGTCGTGGCCGCGCTGAGGTGTGCTGATGTTGCAAGGTGATGCAAATATGTTAATGGTATTTGCTGAGCTGTATTTACTGAACTTAAACAGGCCTGTACTAGTCCTTTGTGTCGTGCAGATGCAGTAGGTCTTAATCACTTGCAGAACCTGGTTGTCCTTCCTCGTGCTGAGGCGCATTCATAGCAGCACCTTCTGATCTTCTCTGATCCGCACGGAGTCGCGTTAGGGGGACTCACGCTGCTTCTAACTTCTGTGGCTCGCGCAGAGGCTGGTTGCAGGGACTTTTGGTGCTGTTGCCTTACGGTGCCAATTTCAAAGGATTGTGCGCAGCATTAAAATGTTAAGTCTCAATATACGCAGCAAAACATCAAATGCAGTGAGCGCTTTGGGAGCACTCAGAGCGTAGGGCACAAGCTGAGGTTGGATATTCACCTCACTAGGGTAAAATACATTGAAGTATGTGTCGTGAGGCAGTAGAGTGCGCTGAACATGAATTACAATGGTTCCTTGGACCACAGGCCCGCTTACAGGCGGAGCTGGGAAATCGTCGCTAAAATGTTGTGAAATAAACTCTCCAACTCTCCAGTTCCTTGCTGTATCGGCTTAATCCATGTAAAACTGCCGCAAATAGTCCTTCCCCACCAGTCAGCCACACCAACTGACTTTAAGTGGAATACCTGCGTGGAACCAACATTGACATTCCACAACTGACATGTATAACATTCTTAAGCTGGAAGCTACTCCAGCTCAAGCTATGACAGTTGGCTAGTTGAGAATCGGTGCCTTTGCACATTTCTTTAACTTCTTACAAAGTTGTTAGTTTGGTGAAGAGATCCCAGCAGCAGATAAAGAGAATTCGATGCATTAAGAATTCAGGGATCTTTGAATGGTAAAGAAAGAGTTATTTGTGTTTGTGCAGGATGTATAGGATATGTGCTATGAGAAAACAATGGATTTAGGCCCAGATCTCTGTACTGGGGTGAATGTATGACATTGTTCAGCATTCTGTCCATCAATTGTTCTTTTTGCATTTGAGAAAGTTTGCAGCATACAGCCACGGAAGTGCGACAAGAGACACTGAGACAAATTTGCCTTTTATGGCACTTTCAGAGTCTTTCAGTTCCTGCTTTCGCACCCGGAGCATAGGCAGACTTTTCACAGCGGGTTTTAGAGAAGAGCTCTGCCACCAGGGACCCAAGAACTTGGGTGACCACCAATACAGCACCCTGCTCCTAGGCAAGTGAGAGGCAGATTATGCCCACACTAGTGTTACATGCCTTCTCAACCATTTTGGTGGACTGAGAGTATCTAGTACCCTGAAGCCAAGGATTCATGATTATCTTCAGAAGATCCATCGAAGGGGAATGCTATGTTCCTCATCGCTCCTTCTGTAGCACTGGGCCTTGCCTTTTACTAATGTCAGAAACCATAAATATGCCTGGAAAGAATATTCCATGCATATTTAGCCTTCCTTGAATGGTTCTGGGCTGCCTGTCACTCTATGCCCTTCAACGTAGGAGGTCAGGAGCCCTCCAGCTCTAGGACTGCATGCCCTCACACATCAGCAAGGATTGCTCATTATCCTTGTGCACAACATTTTAGGTAGGGTTGAACTCCACATTTGATAATGGCCACAAACTGCCTCTACACTGGGTTGTCTGGTCCCATTGCCCTTGCTTACATTAGGGACTAAGGCGTCCTTGACACATCACTGGATAGTGCCACTAAAAGGTGTGCTTGACTGCAGAGGCTTCACGAAGTGTTTTGAAAGGTGCCACATTTATAGTTCTTATCTTAGCAGAATAGGCCAGCTGCATAGAGGTAAGATGAATAAATAAAAGTGACCTGTAGAATATTCTTTCCTATAACATGCTTACCAATTTTCAATACGTGGCAATGGAGGTCAGAAAGGAGCTATTTCCCAGCCCAACTGGTGCAGAGGTTCGTTTTGGAATGTACAAGGCTGACAGTGGACTGATTTAGTCACTGCCGGTACTGCATGCCCCTTTACTCCTCTGCTCATGTAAGTCCAGAACCGATCAGTATTGAATTGCATTTATACACCTAATTTAGAGTTAGAAATAGAATAAATCCACTTATCATGCATCCATGCATGGGACCTTTATTTATATATTTATTTATTTATTTATTTTTAAGTTTTATATAGCGTGAACTTGACCTGAGGGGATCAGAGTACATTACAAGAATTACATATACATCGATTACAGGAGCTATAACAATAGTGGGAAGGAACAAAGAATAAGGCTTTACAAAGAATAAGGCTTTACAAGGATTACATGTACATCATTTACATCATTTACAGGAGGTATAGTAGAAGGGGAAAAGTCAACCAGTAAACAGGGGTCATTTACAGGAGATAGAAACATGTGGGGAGCATTTATTAATGCAGTGTATGGTGGGGGAGAGGTACTGGGGGCATAGGGGTCAGAATGTGCAGTGAGTTTTGTTAGACGAGGTATTGGGTAAGTCACACAAGGTGGTTTAGGTGGATGAGTTTAGGAAATTGTTGAGAAGAGACAGTTTTAAGTTTTTCCTGAAGTCAAGGTAAGATTGGTTGTCACGCAGTTCCTTAGAAAGGGCATTCCAAATTCTAGGGTCGTTTCCGGAGAAGCATCGAGTGAGGGATTTGTTTATCTTAAATGTTTCTTATGGTCTTCCTGGTGGTGATTTCCCTAAGAAACGTCACCACCATCCATTTATAGTGGACGTCCACCATAACCAAAGCAAACTTTAACTCTCCTGCCAAGTTCCCTAAAGGCCCCATAAAATCCATGCACACTGTGCCACACCATTCCTGAAACTTCGATCACTCCTCCACACACTTGTTGGTTACCCACTTTCAACCTTTTTTCCCTGTCTTTGCAATCATCGCAACGTTCCACCCATACCTCGAAAACCCCATCCATTCCCGGCCACCAGAACTTCTCAAGCAATCGCCCTTTGAAAAGGTTTGTCCGAGGTAGTGGGATTTCCTATTCCTTCTTCCCAGATAGTTACACTTTTAGGCATTAAACCCTCAACACTAAATGCTATGTCATACACAGGCTGGCGCTTGATTCTCCATCTGTTAGGAGCGGCTAGACAGTCAATAGCCTTATTTTGGAAGAAACCGCATCCTCCCCCGATTGCCACCTGGTTTCTTCGCCTGTGGAATGTTATAGCTCTTGAATTGCTAACCGCCCGCATTAACCATACAGACACACGTTTCACCCGCATTTGGCAGCCTCTTATACACTACTTCACCGCAACCAGGCATTCCCGTTTGGTTCCCCCCAGACTTCGGGCCTTGCAGTTGTTTGAGGACTCCCTTGAATCATACTATAGAGGCCAGAAGCCGGACTCTCCCAAGCGACCCACTTAGGCCCGAAGACCTGACCTTTTCCATCCAAATGACTCCCCAGCTTCCGCCCGAGGGGCGGCTTCCTCTCTGCGCATCCTCTTGTTTTTCTTTCTTTCTTTGTGAGACTTTCATATTTGGTCCTTCTCTTATTTTATTTTTTATAAGTAATTGACGACAGCTTCCTGTTGCTTTCCTGATTAGAGGGCCCCCATAGAGTAGGGGGAGAATTTATATCTTATGACGGCATCCACAGAGCGTCCCCAATGCTTCCACTGCATCGCCAATGATAGGCTGATGTTTAATACTTGGGTTATTGGGAACCTTGTTTAATTTTTTTCCTTCCGTTTCTAAGTTTGTTTTTCTGCGCTCTCCCTACAATGGGTCTCTTGTTAAGATAAATGGAGACGGGGCTTGAATGCGTGTTGTTCCCCTTTATTGCGCTACAGTTTGCTATGTCGGGCCTGATTGCATTTTGCATGGGCTAGATCCTGATATGTATGTTTTCATTAAGCTGTTGCATTATGTACCATGGAATGTGGGCTTATTTGATGCTTTTTTTTACAGGGACATGAGTCTTCAATTTGTTTGGTTTGTGTTCTATGTTTTATATTCAATAAACAGAATTTACATTAAAGAAAAAAAGTTTGTCCCAAATGACTTTTGTGTGTTAGCTTAAACAATTTCTGGCACAGACTAACCAGGGGTATGAACTTGTCCCATCTCATTTAAACATTAACCCTCACCACTGACAACTCATCCAAAATCTTCACATATGGTCATGCTTGTACACTCCTGCTTCTGTTTCTTACTAATGATACCACTTCTTTCAGATTAACATCCTCCACCATTCCTTGAGTCCACTCTTCCCTCTATACTGCACCTTGAGTGCACTCGAACACATCCTCAGTTCTCGCCACCGCGCCATCTTGTTCCCATCTTTCCACCTTCCCTTTATCTACCATTTGCCACTCAATTGGTAGGAGCAACAAGCAATAAGCTTGGATGTTGTGCAATCCTTGAATATGCTCCACTAAATACACGTATTCCTGGAGCCTGGATGCCAACCTTGTCAGTTTCGCTGCTCCTTTTCTCGCCCCACCTGGCAAAAGTACTTTAACAAATGGCTTATGGTCTGTGCGCAGAGTTACTGGTAAAATTACTTCCACACCTAAAACATGTACTGTTATTAGACTTGTGAAGAGTTGGTGTCTTATTCAGAGTATTGCGATTTGCAGCTGCTAACACTTCTGTTGCTTCGTTCTTCCCCACAAATGTAACATCCCCGGATCCACACACAATTTTCTACATTTCCTTCATACAGAACTCTGATTGTTCCACAACCTTAGCTATTTCGATAACGTCTTTGAGTGCTGGATTTTTTGCTGCCCATAACCTCTCCTCCATTTTCTTGCTTTTGCACTGTACTATCAGTTGGTCATGTATCAATTTGTCAGCCATTCCACCAAACTAACACTTAATTGATAGCTCTCTTAATCTGGATACAAAATCATCTACAGATTCCCCTGTCTTTTGTGGTTGCATGTAGAATTTAAATATGTTCATCACTACGTTTGTGTCTTTGGAAGATCTCTTTTCTAGCCTCAATTTCACTTCCTTATACACATCCTTGTTTGTGGCACTAGGTAAGTATTTAAAGACATGCTGCCCCTCTTTGCCTAGTATGCTCAATAACATTGCTCTTTTCCTTGATAGCCAAAAACTTTGGCCATCCAATGCTTCCAAGTAGTTTTGAAAAACATCAATTCATTCCCCCCATTCAATTGGTGGAGAACCTGAGGGAGTCAAAAACATTAGTGAGGGAATTATACCAGAAGACGTTGGTGGATCCATAAATTCAGTTGCACTAATACGGAGCCTAAAGAATAGTAAAATCCCTTCTTTATTTTTGTGTCCCTTTGCTTCCCAAGCTGCTGTTCTTCCACAATTTCTATGCCACACCGACTCCCAGTGAATAGTCACGCATCCATGCATGGGACCATTCATGGGACCTTTATTTATTTTTGAGATTTATATAGCGCGAAATTGACCCGAGGGGATCAGAGCACTTTACAAGAATTACATATACATTGATTACAGGAGCTATAACAACAGGGGTAAGGAACAAAGCCATATAGTATAAGGATTTACAAGGATTACATGTACATCATTTACATTGTCTACAGGAGGTACAGTAAAAGGGGAAAAGTCAACCAGTAAACAGGGGTCGTTTACAGGAGATAGAAACATGTGGGGAGCATTTATTAATGCAGTGTATGGCAGGGGAGGGGTAATGGGATCGTAGGGGTCAGAATGCACAGTGAGTTTGGTAGACGAGGTATTGGGTAAGTCACACAAGGTGGTTTAGGTGGATGAGTTTAGGAAATTGTTGAGAAGAGACAGTTTTAAGATTTTCCTGAAGTGAAGGTAGGATTGGTTGTCACGCAGTTCCTTAGGAAGGGCATTCCAAATTCAAGGGGCGTTTCCAGAGAAGCATCGAGTGAGGGATTTGTTTGTCTTGAATTTAGGAGGGATCAAAAGAGTCTTGGAGCTTCATAAAGATCTTTTTTGGCCCGTTTTTGTGATATTGTTAGCGAGGTAGGTTGGATTTCCAAAGTAGAGAGCTTTGTGTGTTATGCAGGCTGTTCTGAATATACTCTTCGCTTCAATTGGTAACCAGTTGAGTTTCTTGAGAGTGGGAATGATGTGGTTGAATTGTCTTTCACCAGAGATCAGTCTGGCCTCTGCGTTGAGCATGGACTTCATTGGCAGAAGGTTGATTTTTGGGGTGCCAATAATCGTAGCATTGCCGTAGTCCAGTTTGAAGAGGACAAGGGATTGGATTACGGTCTTTAAGTCTTCAGAGGGAATAAATGGTTTAATTTTTTTTAATGTGTTTCAGGGTGTAGAGGGCACTTTATGCTATGTTCTTTCATAGTCAGGCTTTTGTCGAGAGTAATCCCAAGAGATATGACAGAGTTGGATATAGATAGTTTACAGATTAGTGCAGTTAAACTGTCGAACCAGTGGTGGATGGGGTGGGGATTTTTCTGAGGCTGGATGAGGAGGAGTTCAGTTTTGTTGGGGTTTAATTTTAGGTGGTTGTTGTTGAGCCAAGTGTGTATCAGGGAGAGAGTGTAGTTGAGGTGTTAGGTGTCTTTGATTGAAGCGATTTTGATATAGATTTGGGTGTCGTCTGCATAAAGATGGTAGGCAATCCTGGCTTGTTTCAGGATCATTGTAAGGGGTTCCGTGTAGAGGTTGAAGAGGGCGGGGATAGGATTTAGCCTTGGAGGACTCCTTGGTTAACTGATTTTACTGTTGAAGTGGACTTGTTTATTTTGATTAGGTTAGATCTTTCGTTCAGGTATGATGTGAACCATTGTAGGACGGTACAGCTGATTCCAGCCCGTTGGGAGAGGGTGTTGAGAAAAGTTTTGTGGTTGATGGTATCAAAGGCCGCTGAGAGGTCCAGGAGGATTAGGAGACAGGCATCTCCCTTGTCGAGGGATCTGTGAAGGTCATCAGTGACGTTAAGGATTGCAGTCTCTGTGCTGCAGCCTTTCCTAAAACCAGATTTGAATGTGTTGTGTTAGTTGAATTTATCAATGTGATTGTTTAATTGAGAGAGGACCCATTTTTCAAAGGTTTTAGCAAGTAGGAGGAGGTTGGTAAGGGGTCTGTAGTTACTGAGGTCATTGGGGGTCGGCATCAGGCTTCTTGATGAGGGGGGTGATCTGGCCAAGTTTAAGAGAGGCCGCCATGGAGCCGCTGGATAGGGAGGAGTTGATGATATCCGTCCAGGCTGGAGCGATGATGTGTCTGAGATTTTTGACAAGGGAGGAGGGGAGAGGGTCAGAGAGGTGGGAGGTCGGCTTTATGGATGATAGTATTTCCTAGACTTCCTTTTCAGAAATATTTTCGAATTTGGACCAGGCTGCGTTGTATTTTGGATGGGGGAGATTGACGTTGTTGTTCTGGTATTCTGAGATGATGGAATTGTTAAGAACGTCAACAGTTGGTGAGGGTTTACGCAGGGGGCTATCATTGGAGGTGGGGACTTTGGAGGAAGGAGAAGGGGGAGGAGGCTCAGCGAGAGTTTAATGCTTGTTATTTTATCTGTGAAGAATTTCACGAACTTTTCACAGTGTTTTGTGTAGACATCTATAGGATGTTGGGTAATGAAAGAGGTTTTGTTTTATATGATCTTGAAGAGGTCTTTGGGACGGTTTTTGGACAGTTCTAGTTGGGTTCTGAAAAAAAGCAGATTTCTCTTTGTAGATGTGTTATTTATATTTTAGGTGTTCTGTTCGGAGGAGAGAGAGATGAGCTAGAGAGAGTTGATTTCTCCATTTTCTTTCCGTTAGTCTGAGTTGTCTCCTCTCATTATTAAGTTCTGTGTTGAACCATGATCTGGGGGGGACACATTGATTTTTTGTGTTTTAAGGGGGTGATGGTGTCCAGAAGGTCATTCATTTCTGTGTTGTAGTGAGAGGTGAGTTCATCGGTGGTGGTCAGCTCTGGTAGGGGAATAATTTGAGAACTAATTAGGCAATCTAGCTCTGATTGCTGGATTTGGTGTTTGTTTCTTGTCCAGTGCTTCAGCAGATGGGTTTGGGTGGGAAGCTTAGTTTGTTTGAAATTAAGGTCGAAAAAAATTAGGTGATGGTCAGATCAGTCAATGGGAAGGATTGAGTTGCAGGATATGGCATTGTGGTTGGAGATGATAATATCAAGAGTTGCACATTTGTTGTGGGTTTGCTTTTTACAGTGTTGGATGAGACCTTTTGATTCTAGGAGGGAGTCTAGTGCTACTGTAGAGTCACTGGCATCATTCAGGTGCAAGTCTAGGTCTCGTAGGACAATGTCTGTGGTATCTTTCATGGAGTTCAATGTAATCAGGTCTGTTATTTCTTTTAGGAATTTACTTTTATCACCTCGAGGGTGATAGATGGTGTGGAGTTTCAAGGAGTTTGGGCCTTTGGAAGGAAGGGTGACTCCTAGGTATTCAAAGGTTGAGTGTTCGCCTGTGTGGAAGGGTGTTAGGAGGAGGTTGTTATTGTAAATGATTGCTAGTCCACCCCCGAAACTATCTTTACGGCTGCGACGAATGATTGAGAAACCTGGTGGGGTGAGGAGATACATGATGGCTGATGAGTGTTCATGTAGCCAAGCTTCCGTCAGAAAGCATAGGCCTATTTTGTGAAGTAGGATGCTTTCCGCTATTTCAGTGGCATGCTTAGCTGCTGACCGACAGTTTAGGAGCATGCAATTTAGTATGCTTGTCTCTTTCAGTTCAGATTGTCTGAGTTAGATGCAGGTGAGTTGGACTGGTAGTCTTGGAGGGTGATTGGTGATGTGGTGCCTGTTCGTACGGAGGATGACCGTGTCAAGTACCTGAACCAAAACTGGATTTTCCGCAGGAGCAGATGATAGTTCCACAATCCCCAGCTCCGCTACTGCGAACTAGTTCACAAATAGCAAAGGGGGGGAAGGGGATTGGGATGAAAAGAGAGACTGCCACTGCTACTCTTCTTCAGGACTGGAACCCTTGCTTGTCTAGCGTTGCTTCCTGAAACAGAGAGGGTCATGTAACCACAAATAACAATTACACCAACCCAAGTCTCTTGATCCCCACCTTAGAATACCTGTCCCTTCTGTGTGGCTTGCTGCTCTCTTGAAAGTTGCTACCTTTCGGCTTGAATATAAATTGTCACTACTGGTTGGTTGACTTCACGGTGTAGGACTCTGTGAATAGAAACACACTGTAACTAACTCTATGTATGAACTAACTACGCTATTTCTCTTTATCTCACCTCGGCTATCTATAGTCACCTTTGTTTAGTTAATTAGTTGAATTGCGACTTTCTCTCTGTATTTCTTTTCTCTTGCGGAATCTTCAGTACTTGTCTGGAAACTGTAGTTCTCCTTTAATCTCCGTGGACAAGTTGGTAAGTATACTTATATATATATATATATATATATATATATATATATATATATATATATATATATATAACCATATCTACTGTTGACTGCTTTTTTCTAGAATACTGTTGTCATACCATAAATCATAAATGATAGTCTCTGAATGTCTGGGTGCTATATATACAAAGTCTCTATGTAATTCAGTCTCTATGACCAGGTACTCCTCTGGAACAAATGAGCGAGATACCCCACAGGAAATATTACACTGAGTTCAAATGTGGTTTGAAACGGCTGAATTCAGTAATTAGGAATTGCGCTGT
Source organism: Calotriton arnoldi (assembly GCA_963921515.1). Classification (NCBI taxonomy): domain Eukaryota; kingdom Metazoa; phylum Chordata; class Amphibia; order Caudata; family Salamandridae; genus Calotriton; species Calotriton arnoldi. The sequence continues at coordinate 829,701 of CAWUFW010007996.1, read as the reverse complement.
CCCCAATGTCTTTCAAACAGGATTGTCTCTGAGATGCTCTCTCTGGAACTGTAGACTAGAACAACTAACTCCCTTCAGTGAAACGTGTTCTGTTATCCCTCGTGGAAGTTGACTTCAAAGATTAAGCTCACCTTATTCACAGTGTTACCTACTGTGATAAACCTGAGCGCTGGCCCAAACAAAATCTTCCCGAATCTCTTTCTGTGGAAGCGAAACGGCCGCGAATTTGAAAACGCAGCCGTTTCCACAAATACTTCAGTTGAAGTGCGCAGAGCATCGCGCTAACGAGCGCGAGCACAGCTGAGGAGGGAAAGCGGCCAAAAGACTAGACCGACAACCTAGGCGGTCATGGCGAGCGGCCATCTTGGATTTCCGCCGCAAAGTGGGAAACAGACTGGAGAGCCAAAAGGATGCCAATCCCCAAGACATTACCCTACGACGCTTGGCAAGGCAGTACTTATACCTTTTACTACCTAAGAGGCGTAACTTGAGAGAGCTGGGAGATTTCTTCTGAACAGTCCTGACAGTACCCCCCACCAAAACTCCCCCTCACTCTCTTTGAGCTTATTAGGGTAAGTCTTATGAAATTCTCGAACCAATCTAGGAGCATGCACATTAATCTTAGGTTCCCAGGATCTCTCCTCTGGCCCAAAACCTTTCCAATCCACGAGGTAAAGCAACTTCCCCTTCATGAATCGTGAATCTAAAATCCGTTTTACCTCAAATTCCTCCTCTGACTGAAACTGAACAGATCTTGGGGGTTCTTTTACTCTTAGTTCTGGAGGATTCTTTTTAAGAAGAGAAACATGGAAAACGGAATGAATTCTTAACCTAGGAGGGAGTCGAATCTTAACACTCACTGTATTAACCATTCTATCCACCTGAAAAGGACCAATGAATCTGGGTTGAAACTTTCGATTCCCCTTCAGGTGCATATTTCGAGTCAAGATCCATACCTTGTCCCCAGGCTCATATATGGGATTTGAACGTCTTTTCTTGTCTGCCTGCTTCTTGTAGGAAATCTTAGCCTTGATCAAATTGCTAGTCGCTACCTGATACGCCTTCTTTAGTTCTTGAACCACTACCTCGACTGCTGGAACATCACTCTCCTGCTTCCCCACAAAGGTATTAGGATGCCTACCAGAATTTAGATAAAAAGGGGGAAACCCCGTGGAAGAATGTTTGGCATTATTGTACGCAAATTCGGCCGCCCAAATTAAATTAGGCCATTCCCCTTCATTTTCCATCAAAAAAAGGCGCAGATATTGCTCCAATTCCTGATTGACTCGTTCCGTCTGTCCATCAGTCTCAGGATGGAAGCTGGTAGACAGACGAGAATCCACATCTAATCTTTTGAGAAAAGCCCTCCAAAAGTGTGAAATAAACTGTGGGTCCCGGTCTGAAATTACTATTTTGGGAATTCCATGGGCCTTGACTACATGTTGAGTGAACAGAGCGGATAACTGAGCTGAGGTAGGAATTGACTTTAAAGGGACGAAATGGCTCATTTTGGTGAAATGATCTACCACAACCCAAATCGTAGTGAACCCTTGACTAGAGGGAAGTTCCACTATAAAATCCATGGAAACAGTGTGCCACGGATATGGGGCTGGGGGCAAAGGCAACAACAAACCTTGTGGAGCCATTCTAACAGCCTTTCCCTTTATGCACTGCTCACAAGAGGCTACATATTGTCCCACCTGAGTCTCCACAGCCGGCCACCAAAATTCTCTTTGAATCATCTCCAAGGTTTTCTTGACCCCCTTGTGACCAGCCAATAACTCATCATGAAAATGTCGAATGACCTCCAGTTGAAGTTCTTCATTTGGCACATAAAGGTTTCCTTTGTAATAAGGCCTTCCATTTTTTACTTCTCTTCCAGTACCTTCTTTGGCCCAATCCTGGAGTTCCAAATCCGCCAAAGATTTACTCAATCTTTCTTCAAATTCTGGAAAATTGACTACACCAACAATCTTCTCTTTAGGAATGATTAAGCCCTTCTCCATCACCTTTTCAGATTCACCAGTATTGAGACGAGACAGGGCATCAGCCTTACCATTAGCAGATCCAGGCTTGTATGTTAACACAAAGTTGAAGTCTGCAAAAAATAAAGACCATCTCAGCTGCTGAGGAGTGAGAGTACGAGCCGATTTCAAAAACTGGAGATTTCTACGGTCTGTGAACACTGTGACCTCATGTCGGGCACCTAGCAAATAATGTCTCCACTCTTGAAAGGCATCTTTAACTGCCAATAATTCTTTATCAGCAATTGAGTAGTTCATTTCTGCAGGTGTCAGTTTTCGAGATCTGAATGCCACTGGATGAAGTTGGCCAGTATTCTTGTGCCTCTGAGAAAGGATTCCACCGATGGCCAAATTGGAGGCATTGGCCTCAACGAAAAAAGGCTCCTCGGGGTTTGGATGCAAAAGAACAGGGGCAGAGATAAAGATCTTCTTCAATTCCTGGAAGGCTCCCTCAGTTTCTGTGGTCCACTCGAACTTGACCCCCTTCTTCAACAGGCGAGTTAGCGTGGAAACCTTCTCAGAGAAACCTGAAATGAATCGCCTGTAGAAATTGGCAAAGCCAATGAAACTCTGCACCTCCTTCACATTACGTGGAGAGGGCCAATCTCTAATGACCTTTACTTTAGCATCATCCATGGACACTCCTTCAGGGGATAACACAAACCCCAAAAATTCCACTTGTGTAGAATGAAAGACACATTTCTCCAACTTAACAAAAAGTTGATTTTCAAGCAACTTCTTCAGAATCAATCGTACATGTTGAATATGTTCTTTCATGTTGGCGGAAAAAATAAGAATATCGTCAATATACACAACTGCAAAACGATCCAGGAAGTCTCTCAAGATGTCATTCACGAAATGCTGGAAAGCAGCAGGCGCATTACACAGGCCAAAAGGCATGACCTGGTACTCGAAGAGACCCAGTCGAGTTCGAAATGCAGTCTTCCACTCTTCGCCTTCTGCCATGCGCACTAAATGATAAGCTCCCCTGAGATGAGATCTAATTTCATGTATACCTTGGCTCCTTTGACTTGATCAAGCAATTCGGAAATTAAAGGCAATGGATATCTGTTTTTCTTGGTGACGAGATTCAATGCTCGATAATCGATGCAAGTTCTCAACCTTCCATCTTTCTTAGGAATAAAAAAAAGTGGAGAGGAGACTGGAGATTGTGAAGGGCGGATAAAACCATTAGCCAGGTACTGATCTATGTACTCCTTTAGATGCTGATTTTCCTTTTCAGAAAGCGCATAAATTCTACTGCACGGCAACGAAGCGCCAGCCTCCAATTCGATCTTGCAGTCATACTCACGATGCGGAGGCAACTTGTTAGCCTCCTGTTCGTCAAAAACTGATGCCAAATCTTGATATTCCATTGGAATGTCTTGGGTTTCCAAGAAACAGATTGATTTAGACTGACTGGCCAACAACAGAGGAGGAGAAGCTGGAGGAAAATTGACACTCCAATCATGGCAATGCCCTTTGCAATAGTCTGAGTTCATGTCGATGGATCTCTTAGCCCAATCAATCTTGGGATTATGCTCTGTAAGCCAAGGTAAACCCAAGATGAGCTGGAATTGTGGTGCGTCGATGAGACTGAACCTCAACATACTTAGATGACTACTGGGCCCTCTCAACCAGATGTCCTCCGTTTCATGAACTATAGGACCGGAGGATAAATTCGTTCCATCAACGGCTCGAACAGATTCCGATTTTTCCTTTCTGATAAATCGAATACCTAAGGATTGGGCGAATTTAATATCACAAAAATTGCCGGTTGCACCCGAATCTATCATCACAGAAATATCATCCACTTCGGCATCTCCAAACTTGATCAGACCAGAAATTATCAAATGGGGTGCAGAGGATTGTAAAGTGTTGGCAATTGATTACGAATCTGGAGTTGACTTGTCATTAGCTTACACCAGAGCAACTCCCTCTACTGGTGGAGCCTGTCTTTTACCCAAGCATTATTTTTGGGTTTCTTGGGGCAGTGTTTGACAAAATGACCGGAATTACCACAATACATACAAAGTTTGCCAGTTCGTCTCTTCTCTCTTTCTTCCTTAGATAATGGCCCCCGAACAGAGCTGATTTGCATAGGTTCTTCCTCCGAGGAGACGTCTTTGACCTTGGTGTTCTCCGACCGGGCTCGATCAATTCGCGGAGGGAAATATTTAAAATCCTTTCGCCGTTCACTCTTTCTTTCACTCTGACGCTGATCAATCTGTAAGACCAGATCTATTAATTCGGAGACATCAGTGGGTCGCTTAGGTATCTGTGCTAGACTGTCCTTCAACTCATCTTTAAGACCTCTATAGAAAACGGCCGCTCTCTTGGCTTCTGGCCAATTCGTTTCAACAATCAACTTATTGAATTGTGCCAAGTATGCGACCAAGTCACGATTACCTTGTTTTAAATCTAAAAGTTCGTTATCTGTAGTTTGAGAGATAGATCTCCGATCGAAAATGCGCAAAAACTCTCTTTTAAAATCCTCAAACTCATATAAAATGTGATCGTTGTTGTTCACTAACGGCATGGACCAGGCTGCAGCGTCACCACTCAGGAAGGACAACATGAAGGCCACCTTGGATTGATCCTCCTTAAAGATAATGGGCCGACAGAGAAAGTGTAGAGAACATTGTGTGAGGAATATCTGAGCTTTATGAGGATCCCCACTAAACCTTTCTGGAGCTGCCAATGGGATTGTAGGTGAAATTGCGTGAATTACCTGAGTGGTCAACTCCGCCGCTGAAGGGGCTGGAGTAAACGTCTGTGACTTATTTTCCTTAGTTCCAGCTATGGCACTAGCAGAAAGTTCTTCAAACCTTTGACGCAAAAATTGGGCCTCTTGACTAGACTTTCTAACCTCTTCCCTAAGAGATTTATTTTCAGACATGGTATCACTCAATTGTTTTTGTATCCCATCTAACACTGACGCCAAAGCCTTTACATCAATTCCCTCAGCCATACTGCTCGGGCGGAAATTTTGGGTGGCACTTCAATCTGTCAAGTACCTGAACCGAAACTGGATTTTCCGCAGGAGCAGATGATAGTTCCACAATACCCAGCTCCGCTACTGCGAACTAGTTAACAAATAGCAAAGGGGGGGAAAGGGGATTGGGATGAAAAGAGAGACTGGCACTGCTACTCTTCTTCAGGACTGGAACCCTTGCTTGTCTAGCGTTGCTTCCTGAAACAGAGAGGGTCATGTAACCACAAATAACAATTACACCAACCCAAGTCTCTTGATCCCCACCTTAGAATACCTGTCCCTTCTGTGTGGCTTGCTGCTCTCTTGAAAGTTGCTACCTTTCGGCTTGAATATAAATTGTCACTACTGGTTGGTTGACTTCACGGTGTAGGACTCTGTGAATAGAAACACACTGTAACTAACTCTATGTATGAACTAACTACGCTATTTCTCTTTATCTCACCTCGGCTATCTATAGTCACCTTTGTTTAGTTAATTAGTTGAATTGCGACTTTCTCTCTGTATTTCTTTTCTCTTGCAGGAATCTTCAGTACTTGTCTGGAAACTGTAGTTCTCCTTTAATCTCCGTGGACAAGTTGGTAAGTATACATATATATATATATATATATATATATATATATATATAACCATATCTACTGTTGACTGCTTTTTCTAGAATACTGTTGTCATACCATAAATCATAAATGATAGTCTCTGAATGTCTGGGTGCTATATATGCAAAGTCTCTATGTAATTCAGTCTCTATGACCAGGTACTCCTCTGGAACAAATGAGCGAGATACCCCACAGGAAATATTACACTGAGTTCAAATGTGGTTTGAAACGGCTGAATTCAGGAATTAGGAATTGCGCTGTCCCCAATGTCTTTCAAACAGGATTGTCTCTGAGATGCTCTCTCTGGAACTGTAGAAAAGAACAACTAACTCCCTTCAGTGAAACGTGTTCTGTTATCCCTCGTGGAAGTTGACTTCAAAGATTAAGCTCACCTTATTCACAGTGTTACCTACTGTGATAAACCTGAGCGCTGGCCCAAACGAAATCTTCCCGAATCTCTTTCTGTGGAAGCGAAACGGCCGCGAATTTGAAAACGCAGCCGTTTCCACAAATTCTTCAGTTGAAGTGCGCAGAGCATCGCGCTAACGAGCGCGAGCACAGCTGAGGAGGGAAAACGGCCAAAAGACTAGACCAACAACCTAGGCGGTCATGGCGAGCGGCCATCTTGGATTTCCGCCGCAAAGTGGGAAACAGACTGGAGAGCCAAAAGGATGCCAATCCCCAAGACATTACCCTACGACGCTTGGCAAGGCAGTACTTATACCTTTTACTACCTAAGAGGCGTAACTTGAGAGAGCTGGGAGATTTCTCCTGAACAGTCCTGACAGACCGGAATTTTGGGGTAGGTGGAATGGCTGGTGGCAGTGGCATACAAGCTAATCAAGGCTTCCATTTCAGTATGTGACATTTCATGTGAAGCACGTCTAGGTTTGAGATGGTACTGTTTGAGAGGGATAGTTAGCCAGGGAGTAGAATGTGACGTGACCGGGGGTGGGTTTGTGGTAAACATATTAGGTAGTGAGCAGGGGTTAGAAATGAGTTCTTTTCGTAATGAGGTAATTTCGTCTAGTATGGCGTTCATTTTAAATTCCAGGCGGGTGATAGAGGAGATCATTAGGGCTGTAGTTGGTTTAGGGGGTGGGGGTGGGGTGGTTTGGAGGTCATCGTAGGCCAGGGAGGGGGTTGAGGTTGGGTCTAGTCTGATGTTGTGGGAGGGAGAATCCTGTTTGGTTGTTTGGGTAGTTTGTGTAGGGGTTGTGTGGTTTAATGGGGGAGAGGGTGGATCGTGTGAGGTGATGTGGTATTAAGCGGGATAGAGGAGGTAAGTGTGGGATGAGGTGGGATTTGTGCATGGAGGTTTGGGGTAGTGGGATCGGCTGTGTGGGAAGCATGGTGTGAGAAGGTTCAGCACTGGTGAGAGGGGCAGTGTGTTTGGGGGTGAAGAGTGGGATGTGAGGAGGGTAGGGAAGTGGGAAGGTTCAGTGATGGGGAGAGAGGTGGTGGGTTTGGGGGTGGAGGGTAGGGTGGTGAGGAGGGTGGGGAAGTGGTGATCGAAAATGGAAAGATTGTGGTCTGTGGCTTGAATAAGGATATTTCCATTTTTGTAGATGGTTATGAACAGTTCACTAACAAACTTATGTGATGGGGATATGGTGAGTTTGGATCCATGTGGGATGTTGATGGCATTGGTTATGTGTAGGTTCTGTAGGAAATTAGTTCTCCATTTGGCAGGTTTCTTGGTGTAGAAAATGAGATTTGTTATGAGGTCTCCATGCAGTGGGCTGTGATAGATGTAATTTATTTGTGTTTCTGGGTGTTCTTTGAAGAGCTTGTGTTTGTAGTTTTTCGCAGCATGTTTGAAGAGATTTGGCAGGAATTTAATACAGAAGGAGTTAGGACCTTGTCTATCCAAGGAATGACTGAGTGAGGCCATGATAGGGTGTAGAGAAAGTGATGGGTCACCGAGAGGGGGGTTGGTCTGGGAGTGGCTTCAGGAGGATGTGAGGATGTAGATTCCTTATGCTTGCTTGATACCCAAAATTGGTGTGGGGCTAAATTGGTGTTGGCGTATTGGGTTAGGGATAAGGAGAGTAAGAGTATATCTGTTAGATCAAGGTGAGGTGTGTGGCGACGGGGAGTGGCTGGGAAGGGGAGTGGCCACTTCTTTAGAGGAGTAGAGCACCAATTGCAGAAGTGTGAGGAGGGAAGGCCGACAATGTGATCTGGTATGATCCCTGGGAGTCAGACGGGGCCTTGATCACCGAATAGCGTTGATGGGTATGCTGATCTTTCAGAGTCCTAGGGGGCCAAGGTATCTAGGAGCAGGGGGGCAGTGACTGAATTTACTGGACCGCCTGCACAGGGTCCTTTGTAGTTAAGGGCTGACAGGGAACAGGTGCTTATGGAAGTTCTTGTTGGTAAGTTGAGAGAGGTTTCCACAGCAGGTTTTGCACGCATGGGTTTTAGGTATTGTGGCCCTGGTGCCCACCTGGCGCTGTGGGGTGTGGCCATTCCTCACTGCAGGGTCATGGACGTCAGACCCTTCTTTGAGTTGGCGGTCTCTCAGCCCCTCTGGACTGGGCGGCGAGGGCAGGAAAGTGGTCCAGAAGCGAAGGCTTTTCCCAAGAAGAGTGCCACAGCACCCGCAGCAGAACATGTGAGGCGACGGGGCCAGCACCTGGGGGTAGGGTCAGCTACGCTCCGGGGGAGTTGTGGGGGGGCAGGGGCATGCTCTGCCTCAATGAGTGCTTCGGAGAGGCTTTACCATCATGGAGGGCCCTGCCGCCATTCATGTGTGCAGTTCAATACAGGATCAGAACGTCGGCCCCTCCTACACATCTGCGATCTCTCAGCCCCGGGCGGTGAACAGGACAGTGGTTAGAATCTCAGAAGTGGAGGCTTGTGTCTGGGGTGAGAGGCAGAGTGCCACAGCACTCACCGTAGATCCGGCCCGGGATCACAGGGAGGCATGGGGAGAGAAGAGCTAGCACCTGGGTGGGAGGCCTGTTGCATTTAGGCAGAGTCAAGAAAAAGGGGCACGCATTACCTCAATGGGAGAGGCATTTGTACCATGGAGAGTCAGCTGCCATTTTGGTTGGGGTGTATTTGCTGTGACCGAAGTATTGGATCTCATATGGCAAGTGCTGTGTTCGATCGGCGTCCTGACCACAAAGTGGCGGTCTCCCAGCCCCTCAGGCCTGGGCGGCATACGGAGGGGACCAGCACCTCCAGTGGTCACCTCCACCTGGACTCTTTGATGGCCTCCTCTGTCCAGTGTGGATCCACGCGGGGTCCTCAATCGAGCATGGAGGTACAAAGTTTTCTTGTTTTTATTTCGGCGGTTTCCTAGTCCCTTGGGTCCGGGCGGTGTATGCTGATGTCTCCGGTGGTCTCCTCCCACTAGTTCTTTCGAAGGTCTCCGCTGTCTAGTGTGGATCCACACGGGGTGTTCAGTCATCCATGGAGGTGCAAGGCTTTCTTTTTCCAATATTGTCGTCTTGTAGCGATTATATGGTGTTGCCACTCTGATTCAGGACAGGATAGTGTTGGGTGGGCTAGGCTTCATAGAGATTTGTGCAGATTGCGATCCCTAGCCGCTGGCGCCTCCGGAGGTAGCTCCCTACCAGTCGGTCATCTTGATCTGAAGATCAAGGTAGCCTTTAAGTCCCCTATACATAAATGTAATTGTATTTATGTACACCTATGGGCTACATGGTGGAGGGGCCAGAGCATCCTAAAGTTAGTGGGCCATTATACCTTCATTCACTATGCATGTTAGGAAAGTTAGAGGGTTCCCACAGCCCTGGTATGCAAGGAGGACCAGCTAGATGTCGTAACAGCATTGAAGGCAATGATTGTTTGCCAAGTGGCTGCTAAGTGTCAGGTGCCTATTTAGCAGCGTATTTAGTTCTGGAAGAACAAATTCCTAAAACTGGTGTTTGTTCTTCCAGAACAAAATATTAATGGCTTTGACATGCAGGAATTTTTCTTCTTGTGAGTGGGAAGGTATGTACAATTTTGCAGATGCCTAATATTGCATGGCGGTTCTGGGTAGGGAAAACAAGTGATGCTCCACCCTAAGTAGAGCAGGACAGTTGCCACTATGGCTCAGACATTCTGTGGTGGATGGCGGCCGAGTCATATGTTTCTACCAGCTGAGCTGGCTGAGACTGCTGGGAGAAACCCAGTATTTCCTCAACTTCTAAATGGTATAGGGGGGAACCATAAATTTAGCAGAACTGTGCATCTGACTTTTTATGGTGGATTCACTCTCCCGCCAAACTCCAAATGACTACCTGTGGATTGCCAGGAGACTTGCATCAACTGTACCAAATATCCTCCAACTTGTTGTGAAATAGTGCCACACATTGCTTTGTAGATGTACCCATTGGAAATGTAGAAATGTTACTATTTTAACCTTATCACTTTCTAGAAGGTTTTAAGGATACATTTTGCCCTACTTCGATTTTCGGCATCTAATTAAGCTGGCCTTAATATTGCTTTTTTTATTGTTTTTTTTGTTCCATTTTTATTTTTTTCCCCCGCAGCATTTATTTTTCCTGCCTTTTGTTTTTATTTGGTATTGTTAAATGCATCTTTCCTCTTCACTTGTACAGCGTCCTGTTTCCCTCGAAGTGACAAGTGATTTCTATTACAAGTTTGACATTGTATTATTACTATTAGTAGTTGTAGCTATAGTAGCAGAAACAGCAGTAGTTTTGCTGTTGTAATTATTATTATTTGTTTATTATTATTGTATTATTAATATTATTTTCAACATTAATGCAGCATTGGCATAATACCAATTTAGAATTGTTATAAATGTATAATGATAATAATAACAACCATAATAATAACAGTTATAAGATGAATAATATCTTAAGTAATATTTTGGGGCCCTACATAAACAATAAACTATTTGATATCAGCAGAGCACATGAAAGGTGTTCTGTGCCTGCATTCTCGCGGCCCTAATCCAGTCTGAGCCCTTCCAGGGGCTTAAACTTTGAGGACCCCGCGGGGCGCTGCATACTCACAGTGGGGGGTGCTGGAGTTAGTACAAGGTATTTGAATGTCCCGCTGTTCGCGCAAAATTAAAATATGTTAACCCCTGAGCTGTCATCAGAATCCCACAGCAACACAATGCAGCCTGTGATGGATACGTGTGTGGATATGCTCTTCTGGGAGAGAGAAACGGCGTCGTGTCCGTGAATTATTCCAAAAGAGGAAATTACAAGGATTGATTAACATTTATTTAAGGAAGCCGAGGCTGTGTCGGCACCGCGGGCGCTGCAGTGAAGCGTCGGGAGAGAGATACTATAGCAGAGAGTATAAACACAACATTCACAGTCAACCAGGACATCTCGATTTCTGTCGCTACTTTCAAAACCTCGATAATTGCTCTCTCAGCAACTTTAAGACTTGCAGTATTTCCAAGTGGCATTGCATTGTATTACATTGCAATATCCATGTACGTGTATTCGTAAAGTGCATGTTTACCCAAGGGTACCTTGGCACTGAATATCAGATGTTTATTGCTACCCAACTCAATGGTACTCATTTTATCGATCTCAGAAGGATTAGAGGCTGAGTGGACCTGCCTGGATTTGAGCCTGTGACCATGAGGTCAAACACAGGCCCCAACAGTGGACACATTAGTCCACTAAGCCACAAGACCCGGCATATAGCACTTACTACCCCTTTGTGGGGCGCTGAAGTGCTTGCCTACATAGGTCGCACACTACACTTGGAGCAGACCTGCCAACTTGATACTTTTTCACATATGAGGAGGGGGCGCAGCCTTGAAGGGGTGGGGCTTAGTGCACAGCACAGCCTGAGGCACTTTTAAATTCATGGCTTCCATGCCCCCCACATTCCCAAACACTAAAAAAAAAAGGTTTTGGGGGTGTCGCCGATGTCCTCTGGGAAGTTTCATGCCTCATAATGGACATCGGCAGAGAGGACCTTCAAACAATTAGCTGGATACCCACTCTCGGCAGGAGTTTCCAGCTAATTGTTTGCACACCGTGTGGTACCATTTCTTTACTAGGTGACCGTGTGAAAAGAGGCATATCGTGTGACACATGGTGGCTCAGTGTGAGGTGGAAGGTCTGGTGGAGGGTGCATGGTTGTTTCGATCCTATGCGGGAAATGTTTCCTTGTTGTGCGTGATGACCACTGAGGCGCAGTTATTGTGTTATGGAACACAGCACTTAGCAGTGTGTTGGATGAAGACGAGTGAGAGAGGAGCGCATTTTATGGATTTCAGTAAGCTGGCAGCTTTGAGCAGCCCTGCATAGTTCACTTAGCTGCTTACTTCACTTGATGTCCATTATGAGATGTATTCTTTACTGTTTTAGGTCCTGAGCGGGCATAGGTTGGAGGGAAAAATGGTGAAGAGATCTGAATAGATTTACTTTGGCAATATCACCCCATATATGATTGAAATTGTGAGATATCAAAAAGCAGCGGTCATAGTATGTAGCTTATTGGGCCCTGCAATGGTTGTAGTGTTAATTGCAGGTGATGCAGTCTGCCTTTAAAGAGATATGTAGGTTTAATGGCGTCCTATAGGAATTCACAACTCTTACAACTTTTTGAGACCCTGACTTATGCATTTTGTTTGAAACACACTTATCTGCACTATTACAATTAACTGAGGTATGGGTACTGTAGGATCATTTAAACATTTAAACAAATATGATAAAATAAGTTTTAAAAGCATGTGTGTAGGCTTTATTTGTTCTAGTGCCCCTGCGGCTACTGGGGCGATGGAAGTGTGAATTGAAGTACACGGTATAAGAACAGAGAAGGCACTGCATAAGCAACGCACGTTCCCCTAAAATGTATCTGCAGTGCACCTGTCTCCTGCTCTGAGAGGGACACTATGACCCTCGTTCTGATTCGTGCGTTGTGTATCCGCGTGGGAAATACCACCCAGTCCGATTCTGAATTTCATGAGGGGCAACAATACACACTGTAAAACCTAATGCTTTTATGCATACATTTTCTTCCTAATAAAAGTAGGAAGAAATGTGCAAATAAAAGAGCCCGACATCGAACTGCATACAGTAATGGACCCAGTAATTTGAAGTCCTGCGCATTACTCCCCACTCTGGGTGCGTAATACCCAGGGGGATAATACAGGCCCCTGCAGTCCCTGCTGCATGGGGGGGGGGTCAAACCTTCAGGCCCCCCAGCTTTTCAATGGGGCCCCATTCAGCCCAAAGTCCATGAAAATCGGTAAGAGATGGGAGACTCTGTGCCCTCTCCTTACATCCTGCAGGAGGGCCCCATCATTTTGCGTTACGCCACTGGTAATAACCAGGTACAACCTAAGGGTTTTGGGGGCCCTGGGCAAACCTATTTTGGGGGACCCTATTTTGAACAGCTTTGAATTTATGATCCAATTTCAGCTGTTTAATGCCCTCTTTGGTCAGGTCACTGACAGTGCACAGACACACTCATCCAAATTCTAAACGTGTGTACATCTAATCTTCAGCGATTGTGAAGTGTGTTTTTATTACAGTGGCGGCTCGTCCGCAATGGCGGAGGAGCGTCGCCCCACTGCCTGGCTCAGAGCCAGCAAATGTAAAATAAAACAATGTTCTTGCATCGTTTTATTTTACATTTGCCGGCTCTTAGTCAGCGGTGTTGGGAGGGGCGGGACCAGGCATGGGAGGGGGGAGGAGGAGTGCTAGTGCACTACACTCCCTAAGTGCTTATGTGTGTTAGGCCGCCCGTCTCAGGCCGACCAAAACACACATGCGATCTTAGGTTTTCTCCAGCCCAGCTGCATTGAGCAGCCAGGCTGGAGAAACCCCCACACACTCCCTGGTCTGAGCACGGCGTCTTTCCTGCCCACTCACACCAATCCCCGCGCTGCTCTGCAGCACGGGGATTGGATGGGAGTCTGTCCCAGGGGCTGCTGGGACCCAGGAAGTGGAGGAGAGGCGGCAAACGCGACACGCCGCTGAAGGCAGCCGGTGGCTAAAAGGTATGTTTTTTTAATGTAGTATTTTTCACCCCCTGTGCGACGTCTCTCGTGCGACCCGACCCGCCCAACCACCATTTGTTTATGGCTGGTTTTCAATATTGTAAAACAGCAGCAGCTCACTAATATTACTGCAAATAATCTCTGTGACACTCTCCTATTTTCATATATGAGGTCCTGTTTTAATCTAAAAGAAAGTTTTTTATGGCTGTTGTATGAAGCATAAACACAACATTTCTCTGCAAAATGCCTCTAATAGACTCTCGCACATCACCCACATTAAGAATAAATGGTATTTAAAAAAATCTGTTTAAGAATTATTCAAGCTCACCAGGGCAAGACTCTCTGCAGAACAGAGCTGGCTCTACCACCCCCTGAAAGTCTGGGGGCCTGGACCAGAGCCCACTTTGCCCATGCCTTAAAACATCTCTGGTAATAACGTATAACTGGATGGTGATACCAGCCGAAATCGGTAACTCCGGGCCCTGTATTTCCCTAGTTACTGGTCATCTCGGAATGAAGGTCCATGTTAGAGGGGCATTTTGGACAAAGTGAAGCTCGGCAGATGTAGATGCCCCAATCCGTGGGCGTCTGTTTGGAGATACTTGCATCAATCTTGTTCCACCTTCAAATGGAAGTAAGAATGGTGGCAAAATGGCATTGTGTGGGCAAGGCATTGTTTTCCTCATCTGCGCTAGTAGCATAGATGGAGAAAATAATTACATTGTGAGCATGAACTGATTCACAAATCAAATTTTTGTATTTTTCAAAATGTGCTGTTGTTGAATAATTTGCATTTTCAAACCTTGAATAGTACAGATGCAAAATGTGCACTGGGGATACTGTGTGGGGGGCAACGGAACAAAAAGGGTATGTACTGTTGCATCCCTCATTCACAAAAGGAGGCAATGAGATGTTAGCTTCCCACACAAACTATTTCCCTGCACTATGTCAGTTTTGCTCATCTCCTGCGCCAGGTAGAACAAGGACAGAAATGCCCACTGTCAGATTTTCAGGCCCCGAGTGCTACACTGTGGATGTAAGAAATGTGTAGTGAAGTACATCATTAGGGGCCTGATGCATTAAAGGTCTCTACCCATTCTGGGTCTATGGGGAAATATGTTAGTACATAAGAGTCTAGGGGCCATATTTACCAGTTTAGTGTCGCAGGGCAGCACAGCAAGTCACTTTGCTGTGCTGCCGTGTGTCCCAGGAAAAAGGGCAGAGATGCCCCTTATTTATCCAATACAGCGCATTCCTCTCCATTCCCCCTGTACTGGCACTCTTTTGGGAGCCTAGCGCCAATGCTGGCACTCTTGCACCATGGTGTAAGGGTGCCTGCGCTGTAGGCAGGATTATTTTTGTGCATGAAGGGGAATCTTCCGGTACAAAAACAATCCTGAGAGGCATTTTCCTCATTCTATGTGTGCTGCAAAATGCACCACATATAAAAAGAGGAAAAAACGAGGAGAAATAAACACATTTCTCATTATTACGCCTCGCCTGGGTGGGCGTATTTTTTTGGCGCATTCCCAGGTTTACAAGGTCTCTTATATCTTGGAATGCATCAAAAACCATGGGAGTTGCATGGGAACATCCATGCAATACCCACGGAACGCCTACCAAGGGCAGAGTAACTCAACTCAGAGATTTGTGCTGCATTGCGTTACTCTATATTTTTGGAGCCGCTCAAAGATACACAAAGTGGCTTTGCGTGGCTTCAAAACTATAACTTAAGGTTTGTGTCGCTCTTGCACCCCGTTTTCTAGTGCAAGAATGATGCCAACCAGGCCATAAATATGGCTCTGGATTTCTACCCCAAGACTTAGGGGAAGACATGTAATTCAGTGAGTTGACCTGTACTGACCGTTAAAGGTTTACACAAAGCACTGTTGCTGACACGGGTAAAGTGGCTGGAGACTGCTAACATCAACTGAGCCATACACTCTGGGATATGGCTCCAGGAAGCCAATGCATATTAGAGTGCTAGGAACACGTCTGCTTCTCTGATATGCGCAGAGTAAACAGCACTTGTCTCACAGCCTGTCACAAATGGCTCTGAAAATATGGCTGCATGTTTGTGAGGGGCATTTTGCACCTCTCAAATCAGCAGCCATACTTTCATGAATCATCTACTTTGCACCAGCAGGGATGTCGCAAGCTTTTGTATTGCCTGGAGTAGAACAGTTGGTGGGTTCCCATTAATTTGTTTTGCGCAAGTACGGGCCAGGTTATCTTAACTGCTGTAACTAGGGGTGGGTGGACCTTGTGGAGTTTCACTCTGCGGAATTCTGAGGAGTTACATAAAAACTCTGTAAGATTCCATTGAGTTCTGCATATGGGCAGAAATCGGTACGTCACGCTGCTCACGTTGATTTTTAGCATCAGGAGCTTGTTCCGTGGTGTAAAATCAGCATGAATGGCACCACGTGGTGAGCCAGAGGATGCTGCTTTTTTACTGCTGCTCAAGTAGATTTTCTACTCGAGTAGCACATTTACCATTCTGTATGGTCGCAACTGCCCGCATTGAGAAAATCTCACCGGGTGCCATTCCAGCGCCCAAAAATCGCGCTAGGGGACGCAAATTCTTGCTCAAACTCACCAACTTAATGTTGGTAAGCCATGCATGAGAAAAAATGGTTGGTGGAGTTCTGCTAAAACCCTGCTTTACCAGCATAACACAGAGTGGGAAAAACACCACAGGCGCAGCTGAATTTATTGCCCAACCCTAGTTGTAACTTGTTATTTCAGCCATTTTTTACCTCCCTGTTTGCCATAAATGTTTCGATGCATACTCTGCTTCTTCTATGTGCCTCTTCATGCACTCATACATCTCTGCCCTTTTCTGCTTCTCTTCCCTGGCATGCCATGGGCCCTATTACACGTGAGACACCTTGAGCCATTTCACACTTTTTTTTGTCAACAACACTATGCATTCAGAAACTTGTAGTTATACTTTTCTTAATATAAGTACTGCACATTCACCTATCCTTCTTTCTTTTTTCTTGTTTTTAGTTGTATCATACACCACCTCACTCAAGGCTTGGCACTGTCGTATGCATCTGTCCTGAAAAGTGTCCCACATATTTTACACTTTTACAGACATAAGCATAACAATTGACAGTGACCGGAGATTCCTTTCCCAAAGTGCCACATATCGGCACTGGTTTTTACACAAACCGCTATGGATCCTAGAGATTATAGCTTCACCTTCAGAATATTATTATCTAAAAAAACGCATCGCTGAAGGTGACCCTCATGGAGAGGTAAACATTATGTCCACTGATAAACAAAGATATGAACCTCAGTTCATTTTCACTGAAAAAAATCACACAAAGTGTAAGAAAGCTGACACCTCCATGTCTGTCTGCTTTTGTTTACAATTATCCATTGCATATGTACTTCACAATGTTCACTTTTAGGTCTGGTGTTAGTCAAGACCTTTTGATTTAAAAATATATATATATACAATATACTTATTTAAAGAGGTTTCAGCCAGTTTTCTTCATATATTGGTCTGTTTGTGTGTCATTCACTTTTTGCTTCTGCCCACTCCAGCATGGGGCAGGGGGCCAGCCCACTTCAGCCACTGGATAACCTCACTTTGAGTGCCTGCATTACGCTCTGTCCAAAAGAACACATCTGCACACAAGCTAGTTCCCTTCTGTGTCAATGTTTTTGTTTCTAATATGTTACTTTGATGTTCCCTCAGTGTTTAGCGGCTGATGTGACAGCAAGACGCTTCATACCAGTGAGCCAGGTGATGGCACAGGCCGTATGCCACACTTTATGAGTTCCTCTCTCTGGCCAATGCTGTTGGAAATTCCTTTTGAGTGTCCTTTATCCCACTGCTGGTAGTTCACAGCAGAACAGATTGCATCCATTTGAAACTGTTCGGTATTAAATTGTCGAAAGCTTCAATAATATACATGTTAATTCATTAGCAGACAGTTCTTCAGAACAAGTTTATTCTGGACTTAATTTTACCAATGGTTCCTTAATGAACTTTGCCCACGAAGAAAACCAGTGTTTATAGTTTATAATTTGTAGCACTTGTAACACTTTTCTTTCTCTTGTTTCTTTCTTCATTTCTTTCTTTCTTTTTTCATTTTTTTTTCTTTCTTACTTTCTTTCTTTCTTTATTCCTTTCTTCATTTCTTTCTTTCTTTCTTCCTTCCTTCCTTTCTTCATTTCTTTCTTCATTGGCATTGTGTCCTTCACACAGCTATACCAATATGCTTCAAGTTTGACCTAAAACACCAGCAATCCCCATGAGCAGAGACTCCTGCAACCTGGCACTTGGCAAAACGCAGGGAACATACATTTCTATCAAAGTAAATCACCTTTGACCTGCCAAAACCTACCTATTATCTACAAACCAGACCTGCAACATCCCTTGCATTTCCATTACTGAAACCTGCATGCTGCTCATTCAAAACCTCCAATCGTTCCTGTGGTGTTGTGAAGTACTGTATTGATGTCATAAGTGTGATGTGGAGGAGAGAATGTTGGGGTAGAACCGTTGGGAGATACAGTTGGAGGAGACCGCTCTGTAGGAAAACTGACCATTGTTGACCAGCCCTTGGCCCAGACACACGGAGCACTTTATCCAGAGCCCCTGGAGGGGCTTGAAAAGCAGCGCGGCGGTCCCGCGAGGCGGGAGACCGCTCTGGAGGAAAACTGACCATTGTTGACCAGCCCTTGGCCCTGACGCACGGAGCACTTTATCCAGAGCCCCTGGAGGGGCTTGAAAAGCAGCGCGGCGGTCCCGCGAGGCGGGAGACCGCTCTGGAGGAAAACTGACCATTGTTGACCAGCCCTTGGCCCTGACGCACGGAGCACTTTATCCAGAGCCCCTGGAGGGGCTTGAAAAGCAGTGCGGCGGTCACGCGAGGCGGGAGACCGCTCTGGAGGAAAACTGACCATTGTTGACCAGCCCTTGGCCCTGACACATGGAGCACTTTATCCAGAGCCCCTGGAGGGGCTTGAAAAGCAGCGCGGCGGTCACGCGACGCGGGACGCGCGCGGGCTCGGCCCGGGCGAAGACCGGGCCAAGACGGGCCCGTCTTAGCCTGCCAGAGACTGGACTGGGCCACGGCTCTAAAGTCTACATTAAAAGGTACTTTGGACATAGATTACTTCCTTTCCAAGCTCTTAAAGGGACTATATCCACCGCATATAGAAACGGAGGAACTATATATTATATTGTGTAATTGTTTGGTGGGGTAGAGTGGGGTTTCTTAAAATCTTAATAGACTAGTTTTTACATTTTTTTATCCCTACCAAGGAGTTCTAGGAGGGCAGAGTGATATCTCGGAAAAACGATGGGGAAGAGAAAAATATTAAGTGCCCCTACTAAAAAGCAAAAGGACTCAGGGATGCACCCACGTGAAAGCTTGCTTAGTTACCTTACGGGAGCCATGGGTGCAATTGAGCACCAGATTGTTACAGTAGAGGAAGCTCTTAATCCAGGTATTCCAGGAAGGGAGGGGGGAACCCCAACGGCCAATATATCAATAAAGGGGCCCGTTTTACCTTTACCTTTATCGGTATCTAGCAGTCTATCAAGAGCAAATGGTTGTATAGTAAATATACAGGGTAACATAGCAGTTAGCGATGAAGATTTGGATATTCAACCCCGGATGAAGTGGGCTAGAAACCCAGATAGTTCATTTCGCACTATAGGGGAAAAGAGCTTAACGGATAGTGAGACAGCACTTAAAGTGCCGAAAAAGTTTAAAAGGGACAAACCTTCATTAGTGACACACAATACAGCTAGAAGGGGTAAATCAAATTCTACCACAAATTTGCGTACCCAGAATGAGGTTATAAATTTAAAAACAAAATTGGACGCATTAGATACATTTTTGAGGGAAAGCCTAGGTGGTCTAATACATAGAATTGCCCTAATAGAAGAGACTTTAACTAAAAGCTTAGCTAAACCCCAGCCTCTCGACCAACAGTCTTCTGCTCAGTTGGGAAATCGGGAACATCTTTCCAAATGCAGGGGACTCTGTGATAATGGCAATAACTCTGGCCATCCTGAGGAAACAATACATGTTTCACATACCATTGCACAAAATATCCCCATGGCACATACAGTGGCCTCCCCTACGGTTGCCTCGACAGCCCCCAATAGGATTAAATATCATTTAGCATCTAATAGCCCAAAGGCAGACAGTAATGCGACTGTAATTGGGACTGAGAGATATATAACACGTTTGGGTCTACCTCCGGCAGCGACACCTTACGTGGTGGTTTTAATTAATGTCCCCAAACTTCAGAATAGGGTGGATGAGGCGTGGGAAAGGGAGAGGAATAAGGCCTTGCATTGGTTAGGAGTAAGGACGGGTCTCACTGAGAGGCTATTTAATGAATTTAAGATGATCAGAAGAGTGAGCTGGGTAGGAAATGGGCCAAAGAACCAGATAGGGGACTGTGTTGTGCTGACCTTTAAAACGCCACAGCTAGTTAGATTGATCCTGACTAGAGTAGGTAATCAATGTCCAGTGGGACAAGGTGTTAATTTGGTCCCATTGGGATACTTTTACCAGCCCATACCCTCTGTTGGCCCAAGGGATATGGGACCCCAAATTCAGCACCATAATCGGGGGTTTAACCTTTCAACTTTTAACCGATTTGATGCACTTACTAACCTTGAATTGGTGGATTGACAACAAAAGGGAGTTCCCACATCGCATGATATAACCGAAATAGTAAAGGCTATCCCCAATCTGAGTGAGAAGGTAAAACCAGTTAGTATCGATCATACTTCTTCCTCTAACATAATTATGTCTACAAATATAAAGTCTGTAAATTACTTAGATTTAGACCCTTTGACTGTCCCACCCCCTCCCCTATAGTACAACCTGCGGAAACACCTATGAAGCGAGTTGAACATGGGGGAAATAGTAAAGGCCTGGGGGTAAAAGATATTTGTAATATTTTGTTTTGGAATGTGGCGGGTTTAAAAACAAAGGTGTCCAATATATTATGGCATGATTTTGTGAGTAAGTATGATATTCTGAGCCTACAAGAAACCTGGGTGGAATGGCCAACACACATTTGTGGGTACAAAACCTTCCACACGCCTGCAGTACCGTCATTACATGGAAGAGCGAAAGGTGGCCTTTGTATCTATATTTCAAATTTTTTGAATTTAAGACAAATTGTTTTTAATGTTACAGATCAGTTTTATCAAATCATCAGTCTTCACATAGATCAAGCTTTTAGTATTATTTTATTGAACTTTTATAATAATGCATCATTTGAGCAGATTGAGGGATTGATGGGAAAAGTGAGTAGTGATCTACACAAATTACAATCATGTATATCAAAGGAGACCTGCTTCAGCTGGGGTGGGGATTTTAATTCCCCTACATGCCAGTACATGAACAACGGGGTATGTGGCATATCGTATGATAAGGGTCCCAGTTTTGCACATTTCTCACATACATGTTATGGTGACCTCCTGAATGACATCATGTTTACATTTGATTTTGGATTCGTTAATGATTTATGTGTTCCCATGGTCCCTTTTCAGCCCACCTTTAATGGTCGCGGGACCTTTTCCACTATTGATTATGTACTAGCTTCGAGTAGATTTTCCGCTCGTTTAATAGATTTTATTATACATGATATAGCACTTAGTGACCACTTTCCCATTAGTTTTGGTGTGAAGGTGAATACAAAGAGTGCTAGTATTAGAAAAGATTCAACCCATTTTGTGGAAAATATTTCTCTGAGTAGACAAAATGGTTACCCACTGAAATGGGAAAACGTGGATCCTGAGACTTTTACTAGCAAGGTGGTATCGAATTGTAAAGATATGTTTTTAACTTGTTTGGATGACAAATCATCTTACAAGGATATTTTAGATAATTTTTTAGCCATCTCAAGTTTTATTAAGGAAACACTTCATAAGAACCCAAGTAAGAAAATGAAACAAACAATAGGCTGGTTTGATACTAGCTGTACAAAGGCCTATTCTAAACTTAAAAGAGCCCTTCATGTTGGGAGAAAAAATTGTGACAATATTAGAGAGGCAAGACGTGAATATAAGAAGGCATTGAGAGTTAGAAAGTTCGCGCTTAAAGAGGAAGCCTGGCAAGCGTTGCGCGATGCCTCGGTCAATCGGGATCCCGTAGCTTTTTGGAACGCAGTTAACGCACCTTTTTTGGTCGAAAACGATAAAGCAACCATAGAGATCGCCATCACTGAACCCGAATGGATATTACACTACTCTAGTTTGTATAATAATCCATCGCCCGATGATCAGGGTATTCTAGTAAGTGTTGACGACACTATGAAATTGTCGACTACATCAGACTTATCCATAGATTTTACTCTTAAGGAGGTCAACTCGGCCATTAACTTAAGCTCTGGAGGGAAGGCGGCAGGACCTGACGGCATCCCAGTGGACCTTTTTAAGTCTAATTTACCTCTCTGGGGTCCACTGTTAACACAGGTTTTTAACTCTTGCTGTTCCCAAGGCTTTTTATCAACCTGGTATGATTCAATCATAGTGCCTATTTTTAAAAAAGGGAACAGGGCAAACGCAGTGTGTTATCGCCCAATTTCTCTACTGGACTCTACAATTAAAATCGTGGGTCGAGTCCTGTTAGATAGGTTGCAAGTGTGGGCAGAGGAACACTCAATTTTAAGTGATTTACAATACGGGTTTCGCAAGGGATTGGGCACAATAGAACAGGGTTTAAACCTACACATTATATTAGAAAAGTATACAAAAGCAAAAAAGGAAAGGTTGTATGTAACTTTTGTCGATTTAACGGCGGCGTTCGATTGTGTCATCCATGAGAAGCTCTGGTCGATTTTAGAGGAGATGGGTGTAAACGTTTTAATAGTCACTTTTTTGAGGCAGCTTTACTCAGGGGCAAGGGCTAGGGTTCGATTTGGGAGAGGTGGTGAATGCACTGAGCACTTTAATGTTAGAAGAGGAGTAAGACAAGGGTGCATTCTCTCCCGTTCCTTTTTTTGCTATATATAAACAATTTGGAATCTGCTTTGATACAGGAGTGCAAGGATTTACCTGTAGTGGCAAATTGCCCTATTCCGGCACTCCTGTATGCGGATGATGCGGTCCTAATGGCCCGCACACCGCTGGGTCTCCAAAGGGTGGTAAATGTTTTTGTTAATTTTATGGCGAGTCTGGGCCTCGCAGTAAATTGTT
Source organism: Calotriton arnoldi (assembly GCA_963921515.1). Classification (NCBI taxonomy): domain Eukaryota; kingdom Metazoa; phylum Chordata; class Amphibia; order Caudata; family Salamandridae; genus Calotriton; species Calotriton arnoldi. The sequence goes on along the minus strand of CAWUFW010007996.1, from coordinate 806,945 downwards.
CTAAAACTTTTACAATGAACTGTGGGAGAGGACTAAAATAAAAAACTATGACAATTTTTATAAACTCAAAGGTTATAGAGCATACTAAGACTTTCTCCTATTTGGGGTATTTTATTCGATCATTTAGGGATGTGGTCACTGGCGATCAAGGCAAGAAGGTTGCTATTGGTTAAATCGATTATGGCCCTGCTAAACTGCTGCAAAAAATTAGGAAGACGTGCCCCTGGAGAAATTTTACCAATATATAGGGCAAAATGCGTATCCATTGCTACGTACGGAGCCGGAATTTGGGGCTTTTTAGGGGTCAATGCCTTACAGCTTGCAGAAAATATGTTTCTGAGGTCTCTCCTGGCAGTACCAGACAGCACTTCAACTTATATATGCCACCAAGAACTTGGGGTACCGTATTTAGAGGACATAATTAAGATACAGCCTGTCCTCTTATGGCATAGAGTATGGACTGCAGATGAGACAGAGTTGAATAGGAAAATATTGAAGGATGCCTTGGTAATGGATGGGGTCAGAAATATAAGATGGTTAGCTTATGTCAAAAAGTTTATGATTAAACTAGGCCATCCTGAATATTTTAAAGATCCACACACTATGCAAAATGTATCTAGGAAAGACCTAAAAGTAAGATGTATGCATTATTTGGGCGAAGTGAGGACTACAATTGAATTAAAGAAACCAACAGTGCAAGCATATTTTCCGGTTTTAGTAACCCTTACGATGCAGCCATATATTGCTCTGATCACTGGTGATTATGAAAGGTTTCTCCTGACACGTTTTAGGTTGAACATTTTATATCGATTGTTTAGTTTCCCTGTACAGAATGATTGGTCGAGAGTTTTATGCAATTGCCCATGTGACGAGGTCTCGGCTCAATCGACGATACATATATTGTTTTTTGTAAATTTTATTCTATACCAAGAAGGAGATGGATCATCCCTGTGCTTAAAAAACTTGGTATTAGACAATGTTATCCGGCATTTACGACTCTTCAACAGCTAGATGATAATTTTATTATTGTATCTGTAATTGCTTTTTAAAAAGTGTTTTTAGGTCCCGAAAATCAATTGCGATGTGATTCAATTAATTTTATGTAACCTTAAGCTTGAATGATGTTTTAATAGTTCTGTTAAATGCACTGTGCTTTTATGGTTAACTGTAATAGTTGCCGAATAAGGAACTTTTGATTGATTGATTGATTGTGTCATTCACTTTTTGCTTCTGCCCACTCCAGCATGGGGCAGGGGGCCAGCCCACTTCAGCCACTGGATAACCTCACTTTGAGTGCCTGCATTACGCTCTGTCCAAAAGAACACATCTGCACACAAGCTAGTTCCCTTCTGTGCCAATGTTTTTGTTTCTAATATGTTACTTTGATGTTCCCTCAGTGTTTAGCGGCTGATGTGACAGCAAGACGCTTCATACCAGTGAGCCAGGTGATGGCACAGGCCGTATGCCACACTTTATGAGTTCCTCTCTCTGGCCAATGCTGTTGGAAATTCCTTTTTGAGTGTCCTTTATCCCACTGCTGGTAGTTCACAGCAGAACAGATTGCATCCATTTGAAACTGTTCGGTATTAAATTGTCGAAAGCTTCAATAATATACATGTTAATTCATTAGCACTCAGTTCTTCAGAACAAGTTTATTCTGGACTTAATTTTACCAATGGTTCCTTAATGAACTTTGCCCACGAAGAAAACCAGTGTTTATAGTTTATAATTTGTAGCACTTGTAACACTTTTCTTTCTCTTGTTTCTTTTTCATTTCTTTCTTTCTTTTTTCATTTTTTTTTCTTTCTTACTTTCTTTCTTTCTTTATTCCTTTCTTCATTTCTTTCTTTCTTTCTTCCTTCCTTCCTTCCTTTCTTCATTTCTTTCTTCATTGGCATTGTGTCCTTCACACAGCTATACCAATATGCTTCAAGTTTGACCTAAAACACCAGCAATCCCCATGAGCAGAGACTCCTGCAACCTGGCACTGGGCAAAACGCAGGGAACATACATTTCTATCAAAGTAAATCACCTTTGACCTGCCAAAACCTACCTATTATCTACAAACCAGACCTGCAACATCCCTTGCATTTCCATTACTGAAACCTGCATGCTGCTCATTCAAAACCTCCAATCGTTCCTGTGGTGTTGTGAAGTCATATTTTTGGAGCCACTCAAAGCCATAAGTGTGACATATGTGATGTCATAAGTGTGACATCAATCAGTTCTATGGTGTAATAGAATGTTGGGGTAGAACCGTTGGGAGATACAGTTGGAGGAGAACTTGTTGAAGTTGTACACAGTTGACCTGCTCTCCCCATGTATGGAATAGACGTACATATGATCACTCCAACCCACGTATGTTCTTTATTACAGTTCCCTGCAGTGCTTCATCTACCAATGCATCCCACCCTTGCCCTGATGCACCCCCTCTTTTTTTAAATGACATATAGCGCTTCAAAAAGACCCATGTAAGCGCTCCATCCCGGGCAGTAATGGACGGGCATAACAACTCAGCCCATGCACCTTGATTCTGTCAGGAAGCAACCTCTACCATCCCTTCACGTGGGTTCACCTAAAGCTGTTTGGTACGTCACGAAGGCAGCTCTGCTATTCCACCCTATGGATCACACAGATGACTCAGTGCACCTGAAGGCTAACCCACAGAAGCCCCTGCTATGCCCAAAACGACTTGGCACTGCCAGGCCTGTCTGATTCCACACTCATTCCGCCCAAACATTCACTTCATACAGCTGTCCACATAATTTCTAGAGAACAGAAATATAAACACATCATGCCATTTTTCAGAAAACATGCATTTTCTTCCATGCACTGTCCTTCTATAATAATCTTCCTTATGTGATGTTCGCTCCCTCTCTGTTCGCCTTCTGGAGAAAAATCAAAACCCTACACTTCTCTATCCATCTCCCGATGATTGAGCCCTCCCCCAGCCTACCCACCCGTACACTAACTACGGTGCCTTGAACTTTCATAGCGTGCTAACAGTGTAAGAATGCAATATACTTCTGCCCGTGCTCACACAATGCACACGACAGGACGTACTGCCAAGTCCCCACTACTGACCGGGGTAAAGTCTGTATTATATAATGCCCTATAGATACCCTAAAAGAAAGTACACTCCAGTTATGCACTCCAACTGATGCAAGAGAGGTTAGCTCTCACTTAACATTTCTTGCTATTATTTAATTGTAATCTATATTTTTTGTTTTTGTGGGTCGCTACTTTCTCATTTTTTGGACTCTTTCAGATGCCTGGAATTTGGTGTTGGGTCCTTCATGTGGTCTTCCCTCTTCGATTGTGGAAGACGCAGGTAGAAGAAAAGGTAATGAAAAGTGAGGATTCGATGGTGCATTGCATCATTGCATTTTCTGACCTGGAGTGTATTCATTTGCAAAATACGCAACTTACTTCATGTTATTAGCAAAAACGATTATCCCATCCAAACAATTACTACCGGGTTCATAGTTTCACATGCAGACATGAACAAATATTTCTATGGCGGTCCCCAGAGCTTGCAGTCAAAGAAATTGCTGCACTCAGGTTATGTTCTCTTTTCATCTTGTTTTATCTAAAGAGCTTTGCAACGCCTCTTTTTTTTAACGTGAGGCTACAGTACCTAAATTTGCTCATAAATTTGCTCTGTGCCACTGCAGTCTATGCCACTGCACTTTACACCACTCTACTCCACTCTGCGCCACTCCACTCTCCGCCACTGCAATCAATGCTGCACCACTCTGCTCAACGCCACTCTACGCCACTGCGCTCTACGCCATTACTCTATACCACTGCACTCTACCCTGCACCACTCCACTCCACTCTACTCTGAAATAATCTACTCTATGCCACTGCACTCTATGCCACTGCATTCTATGCCACACTGCGCCACTCCACTCTATGCTGCACCACTCTACGCCACTGCACTCAACGCTACTCTACTCTAAACCACAACACTCTACGCCAATTCACTCTTCACCACTTTACTCAAAACCAATGCACCCTACTCCACTGTACCTATGCCAACTAATTTTCACAACTGCACTTTACGCCACTATACTTTACAACATTCTACTTGAAGCCACTGCACTCTATGTCACTGCATGCTATGTCACTCTACACCATTGTGCTCTATGTCACTGCACTCTCTGACACTCTGCTCTACTTTGCACCACTGTACTCTTAGTCACTGCTCTCTACACCACTCTACTCTGCACTGCTCTGCATCACTTTACACTACTGCACTCAATGACACTGCACTCTACAACACTCTACTCTGCATGACTTCACTCTACACCAGTGCACTCTATGCCACTGCACTGTACGCCACTATACTGCACTGTACTCCACTGCACTGTATGCCACTCTATGGCACTCTACGCCACTGCACCACTCTACACTATACCAATACACTCTACACCACTCTAATCTGCATCACTCCACTCTTATGCCACTGTTCTCTACCATATACCACCTAACTCTACTCTGCACCACTCCACTCTACGTCACTCTACTCTGCAACACTGCTCTCTTCGCCACTGAACTCTATGTCACTCTACTCTATGCCACTGTATTCTATGCCAATCCACACTAAGCCATTACACTCTGCTTCACTCTACTCTATACCACTGCACTCTACGCCACTTCATTCTACTCTGAAACAATCTACTCTGTGCCACTGCAGTCTACACCACTCTATTCCACTCTGCACCAATCCACTCTATTCCACTCTGCGCAAATCCACTCTACGCCACTCCACACTATGTCCCTCAATTTTATACTGCTGCACTCTATGCCACTGCACTCTACACCAATGCTTTCTACCCCACTTTACAAAAGAAAATACAGTCTTTGCCACCGCACTCTTTACCAATCTACTCTGCATCACTGCACTGTACGCCGCTATACTCTACTCTATGACACTGCACTCTACGTCACCCTACACCATTGCACTCTGTCACTTTACTCTGCACCACTCTATGCCACTGCACTCTACACCAATGCACTCTAAGCCTCTCTACACCACTGCACTCTATGACACTCTACTCTGCAGCACCACACTCTCTGCCACTGAACTCTATGCCACTCTACTCTGAGCCACTTTGCTATACATTGCACCACTGTATGCCACTCTACTGCGGTCTATGCCAGTGCACTCCACACCACTCTAATCTACTGTGCACCACTGCACTCTTTGACACTGCACTCTACACCGCTCCAGTCTAGGCCACTCCACTCTGCAACAGTGCACTCTATGCCAATGCACTCTACAATACTACTTTATACCACTCCACTCTACCCTGCACCACTCCAGACTACCCTGCACCACTCCACTCTACACCACTGCACTCTACTCTGAAACAATCTACTCTGAGCCACTGCACTCTATGCCACTGCACTATATGCCACTCCACTCTACACCACTGCAATCAATGCTGTGCCACTGTACTCTAAACAACTGCACTCTACGCTAATGAACCCTACTCCACTTTACTCAAAACCAATGCACCCTATGCCACTGTACCTATGGCAACTACATTGCAGCACTGCAATTTATGCCACTATACTCTACAACATTCTACTCTATGCTACTGCACGCTACGTCACTGCACTCTATGCCACTCTATTCTACTCTGCACCACTCTACTCTACATCACTGCTGTCTGCACCAGTCTACTCTGCACTGCTCTACTCTGCACCATTCGACTCTGCAACACTCTATGACCCTGCACTCTATGACTCTATATTCTACTGTTGTGTAGTTTCCCCCAATCAGTAGGAACTGCGTGTTTGCAGACAACATAAACTTAGAATGGTGCCAGACTGATTCCATGCACCCCCATTGGATAAGTTGTCCCTTGGGCCAGCTAGCTCGCAGTGCCACCGTTAGCCCCCCTAAACCTAAACAGGGAGAAAACAGTTCTGGCAACTACTGAACATGACAACTCTGTTCCCTCAGGAACCGTGGTGACAGACTTCAAACTTTTGCTCAGTCACTCGTGCTTTCTTTCACTCAGTGGAATATACAAAGAATACACGGAGGGGCGTTTTCAATATTTATTGAACTGTAGTGATTCTTGTATAGAATATATGGGCTGCCATGATTAATAGACAGAAGCAGATAAAAGTTGTAATGAGTGTCAACACAGAGAATAACACAAAGAGCTCCACCATCTTGTTGAGACAGGTTATATATGCATACATATAATAGAGTATAACAATTGGGCGTACCCCTACAATGCTACCCCTAATCTATGTGTCTAGGGTGTGAATGTATGGTCTGCCAAGAAAAACCCCATCTGGATGATCTAACCCCTTTACCTGATGGGTAAGAGTGTATGACCTCGTCTTGGTCACAAACTAGACACCCCTCACAGAAATGTCAGTCAACTGCTAGGCGAAAACTTCAGCATGCAGGGATCCCTAGAGATCAGCAGAGGTGTCTCCTCTGATTAGGTTAGGAAACAAAAAGGCTATATATAGAAAATGGCATCCTTGCCTTGGGTCGAGATTGTGATCGAGCAACCATTGTTTGTGTTCTACAGATAGCTGTGTCGCTATATGGATGTAATAATAAAACACATTTGTATTACGCATGAGAGAGGCCTTGTACCAAATGCCAAGGCAGTGTGATAGTATTCTCACCAAGTGTACCATGTCACCAAGATAGATGTTTCTACAAAACCAGTCCAAGCGTCACGAATGCAAAATGTGTGTCAAACGTTAATGTGACAAAGAGTTGGCAACTTTACGAAAAGGGATCGTGTAAATGCAAGATTCGCTCTAATTCCTACCGGGCCTAACTTGGGTATATGACACCCACTCCTCGTACATATGTTGGTGTAAGAAGCTATCAAGCAAACTTATAATACCTTAGCATAAAGAAAAGATGCTAAAACTGTATGTATAAAAAATTGCTTTACACTAAAACTGTGTATAGTAAAAATTGCTTTAAAATCACATTAAAATCTAAGCACTCAGGAGGCCCACAGCATAAAGAAAGCTAAACGTATATAAACATATAAAAGCATTTAAAAATGAAGGCAATGTAAAAACAAATGTGGAAATAAAACAGGCAGAATAAAAGGTTCCCACCACATGGAAATTCAGATGTTTACATGTTCCAAGTGGTAGACGTAACATTGTTGTTCTCAGCGTCCGCAGATGATGTTCCCAGAGGCTAACCTCGGAGCAAGTCAATAGAGCAAGTATGTTCCCATCCAGCCCCCAGAGCAGCCGCTGAGGGAGAAAACTCACCCACCGGATGTTTCATTGAAACAGAGCTTAGATCCAAACTACTAGGTGCAGAACAACCCAGGGGAGCTCGTAGAATGCAGCCAGGAGCAGAGGTATTCGCAGGGGACAGCTGTACAGATGGGCCTACAGCGGGTCAACCAGCACGTATGTGTTCCAAGGTTCAACCAACTGCAATCACAAGCACAGGTCCAGGGCACACTCTTAGGTGCACAAGAGACAGCGGAACACAGGCTCTACGCAATGAATCCATACATGCTGGAAAGACAGAAACCAATACTCATCCAATTCTCAAAGCAGGGCTATGCCAAAGAAGTGCACCATGCGCTCACGGCACAACAGGACATGAGGCAGTACCAGCTTCAGTTGTTCCCGAACTGGGACATCCATTGCAGAGAAGAAAAAATAATAAAAGCAGTAGCCCTGCAACTAGGATCAGGACCAGTGGAAGGCCTCCAAAGATGCTTCCGAGGATGGAGTGGATGAAGGATGGAAGAACTTCGAATACAGTCTGGAAGGTGCTGACCAACCCAGAGCCTATACTCTTGAAAAACCCTACAATTCCAGTTGTATTAGACATGTAAAAAATATGATGGACCAGCTCCCAAAAATGTTGTGGGATATTAGTACAGAGAAGTGCCTGTATCTCTGAAGAGGAACGTGCCACCTGAAGATTAAACATCTCCTTGGTCGAAGTTAAGACCACATCTTTCTGAAACAATAAGGCTTTCAGTTTGCTCAGGGCATCAGACCGCACGCTGGTAAGACTAATTGAAGGCCACAGCGTGTCCTCCCTAACTACACAGGTAGGAGGAAACAGGACGTGTGTGCAACATGTTACAATGGAAGATACGGTCACCACATAGGCAACCCCTGGCTTCATTCCACAGCAACCTTGATCGTTCAACATCAGGTAGCTCCCATTCGAGAGCAGTCTGAAAGCTGGACATACCACGGCTGCCGGGGACCCTCTTAAGTGGCAAGAAAGTATCACCATAAATGCATTGCATGCCCTGTGCAACGAAACGTCCTTGCACACTAGGGACCCACTTAAAGTATTCTTGCAGTTCAAACCACTAAGAAAAACTTCAGTGTCCTTATTCCTACACCGGAAAGTGAAAGGAAGTTCCCATTCGTGTATGAACCCTTCACCTAAAGCTTCATACCTGCCCACTTGATGGTGTTGTAGACAGTACTGTATGTGAAAAGTGGAGATCGGCAGAGTAATATACCCATGGATTATCCAGTCCGAGGATGCCATCTCTGCAATGGTAAAAGGTAATCTGTCTAGCTTCTCAATGTGTAACATTGTGTATTTAGCATCTTTCCATGCCATAGCTATCTGTTGTTCCGAAAGATGGCTAGGTGAAAACAGGTTTGTGACATTAACGTGTCGCCATGGCACATGACCAGAATGTAATGTTTGTAATGTCCAGCTCAACAATAGAATTGAACTAAGCTGGGACTGCCGATGTTGTAATGCAGACAAGTCTTGCTGAAGCACATCTATTGTGGATGAGACAATGTTACCAAGGGAGTAAATTCTAGATGATAATATATTCATCCCGTTGCCCACCACTGCCAGAGCTTGTTCTAAGTTAGCCCTGTCGATCTCACGCAGCCTTGCAGCAGCTTCTTGTTAGAGACAGCATAAAAGAAGCACTTTTGACGTGGTTTCCGAGGACCGACTAAAAAGACTTGTAAATCCAGGTCATCAGACAAAAGGGACAAATGCGGTTTTACCTGGGTCAGGGTTGAGGTTTTTAGCCAATCAAGGCACACCTTCCCATCAGTGTAAGGGGTTATCACCCCCGAATTTTCACTCGCCGCATTTCGCATGTCAGGTCTATTTGCTGTAAATCCCTCAATGTTGCCCAGGAATCTATCCTGACATTTGTTAGTATCTAGTGGCCACACTAACCATCCCTTCCAATTGGGATCAGATGAGTTATGTTTCCTCTTACGCAGCATAGCATCAATGTTGTGTTTTTCGTATGGTGTTATTTGCTGCCAGTATTTGAATCATGGTGTGTTTCAGTCTTTTATCTTGGCGAGGCCAAGACACGTAGTCTGTTGCTCAGTTTTGTTCAAAAAAATCATCTGCTGTGGTATTAAGCAGGCCCTGAATAAAGCCTCAATTCCCTGAACCTGCCAATCTTTAGTCCCCCAGATATATTTTACCTCTACCGTATGTCTCCAAAAGTTGAAACCTTGTACAGAGAGTTGGTAAAGAAAAGAAGCAGAATATATCAGCTTAGTGTCAGTTAATATAGTTTTCTTTACATAACGTGTATTTGTAAAGCGCACGTTCACCCAGAGGCATTTTGGCACTGAATAACAGATGTTTATTGTTACCCAACTCAATGGTACTCATTTTATCAACCTCAGATGGATGAAAGGCTAAGTGGACCCACCGGGATTTGAACCTGAGACCATGAGGTCGAACACAGGCCCCTGCAGTGGACACATTAGTCATTAGCCATCAGTCCCAGTTACAGGTGATGGTGAAAGTCTATAATAAAATGAGGCTGGGTCGGATGTGTCATAACCAGAAAAATAGTAAACCTTCTGTGCAAATGCTTTTGAACTACCCCTTGGTGGTGTAGGGTAAAGTTCCCATTGTGTAAAGTTAAAATATTCACGAGGTGTACTAGCTTTGTGCAGAAAAGGATGTCCGTAATGTTGATAACAGAACGTCTCATCAAAATAAACTGTCCAATCATAAAACTCATCAGAAGAAAATACTGTTGAATGTTCCAGATCTTCTAACATTTCATTTACAGTATTAATATCCCAATTGTCAGAAATAGTGCTAAGAGGGATAATGTCATTTAAGGAAATCTTAAACAAATGTGGAATTTGTAACTACTCAGTAGGACCATACACATCAAATGATACCTTGTCCCATACAATCCCATCTGGAACCAGAATAGCTGAATTATTCACCAGGAACAAGTCTCTTTGTTCATAGTGTGATGATGCGTGTGACTTTAGAACCAAATTCACAGTGTGTACTGCAGAGCGTTCTGGGACAAAGTGTCCATTGAGGAGAAGGAAGAACACAGTCACAAAACCAATCCAAAGAATTAGGAAAAGAAATGCAATTGTAATCCAAAGGTGTAACCAATAATAAAGAACATTTCTATACACATGTGAGAGGCCTTGCACCAAATGCCACGGCAATGTGATATTCTCATGAATTGTTCCATGCCAGCAAGGTCGGTGTTTCTACGAAACCAGTCCAAGCATCATGAATGCAAAATATGTGTGAAACGTTAATGTGACAAAGAGAAGACAACTTTAGGAAAAATGATCGCGTACATGCAAGAAACGCACTAATTCCTACCAAGCATAACTCGGGCGCATGACACTATGACCCTGCACTCTGGCCCTCTACTCTGCATGACTGCACTCTATGCCACTGCACTCTGACCTGCACCACTCAACTGTACGTCACTCTACTGAACTCTACACCACTACAGTCTAAACCACTCTACTCTACTCCACTGCACTCTACGCCACTGCATCACTCCACTCCATGCAACTTCACTCTATGCCACTCTACTTCACTCTGCGTCACTACACTTTGTCACTGCACTCTACCCCACTGCACTCTGCGCCACTGCATCACTCCACTCTACGCCACTCTACTCCACTCTGCGCCACTCCACTCTATGCTACTGCACTCTATGCCACTGCACTCTGACCTGCACCACTCAACTGTACGTCACTCTACTGAACTCTACACCACTACAGTCTAAACCACTCTACTCTACTCCACTGCACTCTACGCCACTGCATCACTCCACTCCATGCAACTTCACTCTATGCCACTCTACTTCACTCTGCGTCACTACACTTTGTCACTGCACTCTACCCCACTGCACTCTGCGCCACTGCATCACTCCACTCTACGCCACTCTACTCTGCGCCACTCCACTCTATGCTACTGCACTCCATGGCACTGCAATCTACTCTGCACCTCTCTGTTCTATGCCAATGCACTCTACACCATTTTACTCAGAACCAATGCACTCTATGCCACTGCATTCTATGCCAATCTACTCTGCACCACTGTACTTTACGCAACTTCACTCTAGGCCACTCTGCTCCATTCTACTGCACTCAACTCTACTACACTCGACTCCACGATACTCCACTCTATGATCCTCTACTCCATTAAACTCTCCTCCACTCTATGCCACTCCACTCTACAGCACTCTACTCTACTCCACTCTATGCCATTATACGACGCCACTTCACTCTACAAATCTCTACGTAACTCCCTCTATGCCACTCCACGCCACTTTACTTCACTCTATTCTGTTACACACTACTCCACTCCACTCTATGCCATTCCACTCTATGACAATCTACTCCACTGTATGCCACTCTACTCTACAGCACTCTACTCCACTGTACGCAACACCCTCTATGCCACTCCACGCCACTTCACTTCACTCTATTCTGTTACACACTACTCCACTCCACTCTAAGCCATTCCACTTTATGACAATCTACTCCACTGTATGCCACTGTACTCTACAACACTCTACTCCACTGTACGCAACACCCTCTATGCCACTCCACTCTGCTCTACACCACTCCACGACATTCTATGCCACTCCTCTCTAAGACACTCTACTCAACTCTGACACTGTGCTCCACTCTACGCCCTTTCGCTCCATAACACTCTACTCCCTCCACGACCCTCCACAACACTGTACGCTTCTCCATGACACTCTGCTTCACTCCTCTCCACGCCACTCAACTCTACTGTACGACACTCCACTCCATAACACTCCACTTTAGTCCACTTCACGGCACTCCACTCCACTGTCCTTTATCCTACTAACATTTAGCCATGCTGAACAGAAGCCACTCTGGTGTTAAGCATTGCTAAAACATATTGGCAAAGCCAAGAGCTCTTGCATGAGCTTGTTCTCTTTAGCTTCCAGCACTCTGTGGCGGTGCATAAGTTTTCTTCCTTTCTCCCCTGTGAGCTGCTTCCTCCTCAAATCCTCATCCTCATATGCACCTCCCGTGTTGCTTCCTCCTAAACTCACCCTTTGCTTTTCCCACCCCTCTCTGTCCTCCATCTTGGAACAGTAAATATATATATTTTTTTTAAAACATTTGCCACGTGGGGATGCATGTTAGCATATACATCATCCCCTCAGGGCTGCCAGGACATCATGACATGCTTTTCTTTGAGAAAGCTATTCCACATCGGCAAACAAGTATTTTTTTTCAATTTGCTGATATGGAACATCATAGGTAAAAAGCATTGGCAAAGCCAAAAGGCCAGGTAACACATTGAAAGGTAAGATCTATGGGCCCTATGAATGCTTGTTTGACTTGAGAACCAGAAACCACAAAAGAAGCAGTATGCCTGACAATATCTGCACTGCAGCAGTCCACACGAAAGGCATACACGGTCACTTCAACTACACCAAAAAAGCCTTTGGAATGGCTTTTAATATTAACCTGTTCATATCTGTTAGTAGGTGCAACATTAAGTGAATAGCAATATGCAGTAGTGAACAGTGCTGTGCTCCTCTGTGAACAGCAATAGACAACACAAGCTAGTATAGCTCCCCCTGCTGGTTTCTGTAATCGGAAGCTTGAACACATTTCTGTTAATGGTAAGTAGGGTTAAATCTAGTCCTAAGGCAGGAAGTAGGTGTTCCATGTCAGAGCTAGCCAGAAAACTTTGTGCACATCCGGACACTTCTAAGTTTGTGGGTATTCACAATTTTTTCTAAGCCTTTCCCACCCTGGAAATGGTTAAAGGCGTACTCTCCTCAAGGGCAAGAATACCACTTGTTTCAGGGAGGGAATGGGCAGGGCTCACACACCCTTAAGTCGGCGGGGGTAGAGAAAAAGCTGTTTCGTCAGAATTTTTTCCCCCCCAATGGAGGAAAAACAGAAATCAGCAAGTGCACTACTGAAAAGCTGCACTCACTATGGCGCATTATGTAATTTACACACTCAGAAATGGTTTTGCGTGAACGTAAATTCATCGAACATCCAGGAGTTCTCCTGAAAACTGTGATCGTTTCAGCTCTCCAGAAGTATGCTGTAAAACCTTTGTGAACATAGAAATATTAAAATCCACTTTCAAACAACATAGGTGTAAACGTACATGTGTAGATTTTCGATCGCCGTTGACAAGGGACCCTCACACTCCACAGGCATGTTTAGGTGCAACAGTTTAACTGAAAAACATCCCAAAACAGTATATTTCACCTGTTTTTTTCCTGTCAGCCTACTCACTGGAGTTGGTTTTACAGGCCTTCTTTGAAGCTTCTGATTTAACCACAGGGGATTAAAGGTCTGCAGTCTCAATGTGGCCTTTACATGTGCAGCACGGGGCCCTCTGGCTGGCAGCACTGGCTCGGTGGTGACAGGGCCTGTCAGGAATTAGTCAAAAGCACAGTGTAATCTTCCGCAGCCAACATATCTCCCATGATTACAGGCTTATTATCTTAACATGAATTGATCCGGTCAGTCAACATCACACGAAGTACTGGCATTCCATTGCATTTAACAAACTGGGAAGCCAGAAGTTATTTTCTTTTAAATTGTCATGTTGCATTTATTTATTCAATATTAATCTATAAGACTTTTTCAAACTATAAACGTACACTAACTGCTGTATACTTTATACATAAATTGCTTATGTGAGAGACAGTGATGACGGCTCCAATGCCCAAGTAATGTTCTAATTTATTTTATTAACTAAACAGGCCTCGGTAGCCCCTGCGGCTGAGGGGGCCCCTCCACCCATCAGGGGGCACCCAGCCCTTAAGGGTGCACCCAATCAGTCCAATGCCAATGAATAGCTGTGATATCTGGGAGCCTCAGGGGCCCTTAATTACATTCTGACGAGGAGCCCCATCCTTTTGCGTGACGCCCCTACAAACTGCCAGAAATAAGCACTATTCTCCCGCAACACATCAGGTCCTCAGCCGTCCACCAACCGCACGCACCACCCAGCGCTCCACCCCAAACCTCAGTGACGCCACAAGACCCAATGACGTGCCGGTGTCGCACTAAGGATGTTAACGTCACCACTCAGACATTGCACTTCAGTTATTAAATAAAATGTTGCCTACTCACTTGCTCAATTATCAAGCATTTTCTCCCATTGGTAACCTGCCACTCTTGCCTAGATCTTTCTTACCTTGCCTTGCTTTCAGAGGCGGGCATTCTGTGGTATTCTGACTGTGCATCCGAACAACCCCTACAGAAATGTGGAAATACAGTGGATTATCGCACCCAATTCCCGCTGTAATCCCCATTTTCGAGATGTGCTGCATCTTGAAATTTCACCAGCTATCTAGCTTTGATCTGGCAAAGTATCCTTGGAACTGCGGCAATGCAGTATTCCTGCTTGTGTTTCCTGACACATCAGGGACTGCAAGGTCTGTGGAATTACAACGTAAAGGCATTATGACTTCTTCCTTGGGTGGCACTGCCCTCTGTGTGGGCCTGGGTGTTACTAGTACAGGATTGAGTATGCTTCCTATCCCATTTGCAAACACGCAATAGAGACACGACAGCGCCAGTGTAAATTCAAGGGTCTCTATACTGGAGCTGGGCCCAGGGAAACATCACCATCACGCATCCCCCAGCGAAAAACAGTGACAAGATGTTGGATTATTATTATTAATTTATTAATTAAATTTGTAAGGCGCAACAGCTACCCAAAAAGGGTTTCCCAGCACCGACCAGATCTAGGAATGGATAGCAGCTTAAAGATTATTGGTTGAAGAGCCAGGTTTTTAAGGATTTGCGGAATTGGATATACACCGTTTCATTCCGAATTGAGGTGGGGAGGGAGTTCCATAAGGAGGGACCGAGGTATGTAAACAATCGTCCACCCATCCGGGATAGTTTGACTCTAGGCACAATGAATTTCCCTTGGGTAGATGAGCGAAGGCAGCGAGGAGGCACATAGGGACAAACCAGAGACTGCAGATACTGAGGGGCCACACCTGTTTTGATTTTAAACATATAGCTCAGGGCTTTGAACTTAATACAGTTCTCAACCCTGAGCCAGTGCAGGTCCCGCAGGTGACCGGAAACAGAGATAGCTCTAGGAACCCGGCAAAGAAGTCTTGCAGCAGAGTTCTGAACCATCTGCAGCCTACGAGTCACCTCCTTATTGGCCCCCAGATAAAGAATGTTACCGTAGTCCAGTCTTGAGGTGACAAGCGCCTGGACTACTGTTCTCTGGGCGGACTCCGACAGCATCCAAATGATCTTTTTTAGCCATTTCAGAATGGTAAAACATGTGGCAGCTACCTTAACAGCTTGATGTTGCATAGTCAGTGAATCATCAATGATGACACCCAAGTTACGAGCATGGCGGGAGGGCTGAAGAAGTGCACCCATCTCGCTAGGCCAATGTTGGGGGCCCCAGAGATCCTTGTTTTTCCCCAAGACCAAAACTTTGGTCTTCTCTCTGTTGAGCTTAAGGTAATTGGCCAGCATCCATGAGGCAATTTTACCCAAGCCCAGCCGGAGGAGGGAAGTCTCAGCCGCACTCTCCACTGACAGAGAGAAGATAATCTGGGAATCGTCCGCGTAAGAGAACAGGGACAATCCAGCATCTTCAGCAACATCCGCCAAAGGTCTGACATACAGATTGAATAACAGAGGGCTAAGGATGGAGGCCTGAGGTACCCCATAGGGTGAGAGAAGGGTGTCGGAGCTGGCAGTAGGGGAGAAGACTTGGAAGGTCCGATTGGCAAGAAAATAAATGAGCCAATCGAGGGCTGAGCTACAGATACCACAGTTAGATCTTCATTTACAGTCTTGTCACTGCAAGGGACAAAGCAAAAAAGACACAACTGCAGCAGTTTGTCCTAGAAGTGTATGATGCCTACTCTAGTTAGTGATCGATGAGCAATAAGGTACTACTCTTCATGCGAGCAGATGTAGGGAGTATTTTCCAAAATGTCTCTCTCCGCTCATCTTAAATGTCAGGCGCTGTGACTGATCCCACGCTGGGAAGTGCAAAAGTATGTGGAAGTGTCTGTGGGAAAGAACCCCTCTGTTGTGTGCTGCAACTTTGCACATTAACATGCACAAGGGCTTGGAAGCCCTTAGTGCTGCACTGTGTATCTCACACCTACTGCCCAACAAGGAACAGTGGGTCTGGATCTGGCAGCACCCCTCCATCTTGTGTGCCTCGGCACCTGGTTGAGTCACTTGAGTGGAGTTCCGTGACTGGGACAGCCTCAGAAAATCTGCCAGTTGGTGGTTTATAAGCAGGGCCGGACTGGGAACAGAAACCGGCCCTGGCACACTGCTCGGCCGGCCCCCCCTGGGGTGAGGGGGAGTACAGCCGAGCAGTTTGCGAGGGCCGGTTTCAGCCGATTTTGTTACAGGGGGCCGATATTGCCGACCCCCGGTAACAAAAACGGCCCTCCAGGGGCCCAAAACCGGCCCCCACCCTAGCGGCCTACCGGGGAAACGCCCCCTGTTTATAAGGCCCGGTGCCTGGCCACTCAGCTCTTGGCTCCTCTCGGATATGTTTCTTCCTGTCAAGTTAGGGATTCTGACCTATTAAAATCCTCCCTCCCTTCAAGTGTGATTTTAGGTCCTTGCCACCATTGCAAGGCACTGCAAGATAGAGGCACAATAGGACTGCTCTAGGGGCGGTGCCTACAAGCGCCCCTCTGCCCCCTCCAGAGACCAGCTCTCAATTCAGCTGGCTTACTAACTACTCAAATGTACTACTCACACGTCATGTATGTGTCACCAGCCAATCAGAAAGCAATACTGCACCCAGTCAGACAGACATGCAAACAGCTCCTGGTTGCTTGATATTTCTCGCTCATCGTCCACAATCTGCCAGAGCTTTCTACACATGCATTTTGAAGTAACTCCACACCACTCTTAGGTTTGAAGGCAGAAGTCGGTGTATTTAAATGGTTTAGCAAAAGACAGCTGAACAATACACAGGGAAATAAGTTTAGGGCTGGTGGTCTCTACCACATGCATACTTTTGCCTCCTTTCATTTCGGTGCGCCATGTGTCGTGCTACGTTTCCATCTTTGGCCTGCCATTCTAACGTATCTTTCAGTTTCATTCATTCTTTGGATCAAACGCACCTTCACAAGGGGCTGCAGCAAAGTGTAGGATTCTCTGTACTTGGTCCTGCTATTAGCAATGTAAACACACCCCTGTGTTTAGAGCTCTTTATAAACACACTTTGAAGCCCTATGACTAACATTTTAAGGCGTGCTCTTTCTTTAGATGAGCTGAGTGGGGGGGGGTGGATAAGCTGCATTGTCAGGGCAGTTTGCTATCCCCTTAGTCTTCCTGGACGAAGATGTGCGAGCTCGATTGGGGCACTTGCAGAGGGAGCAGTGGAGTCTCTAAAAGTAATTTTTTAGGTGGGGGGCAGGGGCCACCATGGGTAACAAATAAACTTGGTGAGGACATCTGCAATGGGCACTTATGCAGATTGTTCACGTGCTTTCTTGTGTGTATATATCTATCCAGCAGTGCTAACTTGTAAAAGATTAAGTGCTGAGGCGCGAGGTATTTCTCAAGAGGCCACTGCAGTTTGTGCCAGTCACTGCCACTGCCATCGCTGCTAAATTCCAGTACCAACACAACAACTAATCATAATCATCACACTCCTACAACTGCTACAATTTAGACTACTCCATGCCACCCAAAGCTGCAAGAATGGGGCGGCCATGCTGGTACTATTTTTTTTTTTTTAAACATACTTTATTAATTTTCTCAAGACATAGTACCTGATATGGTTCTTATTACATACAGCATATTGCTTCCCCACATTTTTAATGTATATTTGTTAAATACTCTGTTGATGTGTTCACTTCAAAAACAGACAAACAGTGCCACCATGTGGTGAACTATCATAAGTGCTGGTGTTAAAAATGAAGTGCTGATGCCAAGCACTGGCAAACACGGGCTCAAATTAAGCACTGCAATGCAGATATAAACACACATACATATAATATCATATTTAAACATTTTGTGCAAGTATGTAGACTTGTATTTTTAATTGATGTGCAGCTCAATTGAAAGGACAAAATTATATTTTGCTCTGTGGGCACCTTGTTCCCTTGCATTTTTAGACTATTTGTTGCAGTCTGCTGTCATTTTGTGGCCATTTCTCATGGAACTATGAGGCAGCGGCCTACAGTTGTTGAAGTGTATCATGGACACAGTTGATAGGGAAAGGAATGAGTCAAACAGTGGTCTGGAGGGCATGGAGGCACACCAAGCAGGCTAGAAAGGCAGTGGTTCCACAGTACACGAGAATTAGCAGTTGGAGGCCATTGCTAGGTTAGCTCCAGACGGTGAAAATACTCAAGACCTTGATTCGCAGCAAGGCTTTTGCACGTGCGATCTTACACCTGAAATAAGTTGTAACAAGCATGCAATATATATGGGTGTGTAATGAACACACTCACAAGTACACCAAACACGCCTGCATTTGCACGAGGTTCACACACATTTGTATTCCCACGGGGGTGTCAAGGGACGGCTCAGAGAAATCTAGGACAAATGATGTGAACCTCTGCAATGTCTTAATGTTTTTGGTGTTCACAAACATTTTCAAATTCCTTTAACCAGACATATGCACTAAAACTGAGGTCTAATTCCCCAGTCTAATGTATGTATTCTTTATGCAGTTCATACAGTATGCAGTAATAGGGCCCCGAAAGTAAGTTTACGTTAACATAACGTGTAAATTATGTATGTGTAATTGAGAAATGTTTGTGATCAGACAAACACCTAAATTACAGCTATGCCGAGGCATAACTTATATGTTACAGTTTACACCTGATTTGTAAATCGGGGGCAATGTGACTAACTAGCTATTTAAATCGATCTTGTTGTGGAAGGGCAAAGTGTGTCAAAAGAAAGGCTAGACGGATGGGGTTACCAAAAGCAAGGGCATGATTAATCTTTTAGACTCTGATGCAGAGATATTAAGACACAGTGTTGTGGAAACAGTTGCTGCTTTAGCAAGCATTTGCAATGCAATAGGTCTCGCATTTACACGAGTTTAAGCTATTGTCATTGTAAATGACAATGCATGTTATTTATGTTTCAAAAACCAAAACATAAATAAAAGGCATTGTCATTTACAATGCCAATAGCTCAAACTTGCGTAAATGCGAGACCTGTTTCATTGCTACACTGAACTGATGCGGACAGCGCTGCTAATAATTAAATAAAGCAGCGCAGCCGCTAAAGTGAAAGCGGACCACGCTGGAATAAGGAAAGACCATTAAAGAAAATAGTGCTCACCCACTAAATAACAGAGACCGTGTAACGAGCCAAGTAAAAGGTCCAGTCGTTATGGGCGGTAACAAATGCAGACAAGGCGGTACCAAGGCAGGACTGACAAGCCTATGTATGAATCAGAAGCAAGTATTTTCGAAGGACAATGACACAAACCAATGATAAATATGGGTGGAGAGTGGGTGGGGCTTCCAGTGCATACCTTAATACAGCATGCCTCGCAGAGCGAGCAGTGCATGCACGATGCCACTAGGCTCTACCTAAAAAGGAAATCCAGTCATGATTCTGGTCAGAGGAGAAGATCTAATGGCAGATTTCGATGTGTCAGAATAGGGAAGTGTTGATGTAAGTGTCAGAGAACAGAGAGGAAATATATTGGAAAGGATGTCCTTCCAGGTATTTTGAACCATGTCAAGGAGAATATAGGATTTCCGACAAATGTAAAACCTGGAACTTCTTCAGATACTCTGCTACGCCAACTTCAGTTTTCTCACAATCAGTATTACTCATTCTTACCCATATCTTCGATGCTATCCTCAGAGACTGGAAGGAAAGATCCAGATAAAATAAACATTTCTAGATTTATACAACGCCTCTACCCTCTCTCTGAAATTGAGTCAAAGCTCCCAGATGTGATTCATGTGGACTCTATGGCAGGCAGCCTGGTTAGGAGGAACGCAACATCAGAAGATGCAATCAAAAGATGCCACAGGCAAAAAGTTAGATTTGGTGTTAAGGCTAGTTCTGGCTTTTAATTGGCCTTGACAGCAGGGATATATGGAGCATCCACCTCCTGATCCCTGATAACTTACTTCAGGAAACTGTTCAATACAGTGGAAGAAGGAAGTGAGAGCTCTGACTTGTTATAAGGGATAGAAATGCAATCTGAGTATCTTTCTGACATTTCCTTTGATAGCGTTTGACCATCTGAATTATGCAGACAGAAGCAAAAGTTTCTTGAAGGGTAGGCACACAAATGCAGCATAAAAAATCGACTGTTCTTCCGTCTGTCCTTCAAGAGTAGACATCTATTCAGAAATTAGCTTGAAGAGGGAATGCATCATCTGTTTAACAAAAGAAAGCATCCTTCATCCTTAAAAGGACAGCAGCGGGATCCATCCTCTTCACTGACTTCAGCTGGAAAACCCATCAGAATGCCATCCACAAGTATCCTCCTTCTGTGGAACTTGAGAGAAGGGTGTTTTAAGCTCATGTCCTAAAAAACAAAAAAGTCCTTTCAGGAAATTTGCAGGAAACTTTGAACACCGTTCATAGATCTGTTTGCACCTTGAATGTTCAAGTTCCTCCTTTCTGCACCAGACATCCTATGGTGGGTGCACAGAGTTGCTACATTACTAGTAATATGGCCTCAGAAGCTATTGTGTGCCTTCCTTCCTTCCTTTCCTGTTATTTTCTAAGTTATTGACCAGGATTGAGGTGAAAGGGAGGTGTGTAATGATGGGGATTTCATTCTAGTCTCGAAGGTCATAAATTCCTCTCCTAAGATCCATGGATCAATATCCGCCTTTGAGCCTATCGATATTTCCCTCCTCCCTGGTCCCATGATGTTTCCAGTCTCAGAAGCATGTACCTTTTGGTACCGAAATTGAAAAGAGGGGTTTGCCGAACATGGATCTCCCACTTCGCTTAGCCAGAGCCATCCAGAATTCTCATTGGCTTTCCACCCTCAAATCATGTTCACATAATCGGAAATGCTTTCAGAAATATTATGAAGCTCATGGTCTCTCTCCCCTAGAGTGTGCATTTTCTGTTATTCGTCAGCTTCAAAGCGATGGATTTAATTGAGCTCTTTCCATCCCTCATCTAAGACCACAGGAGGCAGCAATCAGAGATTTAGAGCATCATTATGACACATCCACCCTCTCTTGACAGTATGGCCTTTGCCCTGGCTTGGTATGTCAGGAGGATAGCGGGATTTCCAGCCTCTTTATGGTACCCAATCCTGGGCAGGTGGGGCTTTCATTCTCAGCATTTTCCTTGAGTTTCCTGCCTTGAGGGTGGTTGATACAACTCATAAGTAATGATGGGGACAAAGTTAAGTAGAACTAGGAGTAATGAAAATTATTGCTCAGTTATGAGGTTATCAGGACAATACTTACATTTTTCAGTTGCCCCACTGCTAAAATATACAGCCAAACATTTGGTAACATTGGTGGTAATACCACATCCTTTATACTACACGTTCCAACACATTTTGATCATTAGTCAGAGAGGGCATGTGTTGGTATCTTGTACAGCAGAAGTGTGGAGATACCAGAGGGCATATGTACAAGCCCCTAGTGCCACCCAAGTGTCACTTTTTTGACGCTCTGGTGGCGGTATGCCTTGCACCATATTTACATAGTGGCGTTAAGCCACTTTTTGTAGCTTAACGCCGCTTTGTAAATATGCTACCCTTTCACACAGGTATCTGCGTGAAAGGGACGTGCAATGGGTGTTGCTGTGGGCGTTCCACAACAACACCCATTGCTTTTTGACGCTGCCCCAAATTTACAAGGAGGTGTAAATCTGTGGCAGCGCCAAAAACTAATGCCATGCAAGAGCAGACGTTAGAATGGCACACGAGGAGAAATGCATTCTGCAGCACACATAGAAAGAGCAAAAAGCCATGAATGATTGTTTATGTACAGGAAGGTGTCCCTTCCTGCACATAAACAATCATTAAATAATGACGATTTGCTACTTCTATGTGTGCTGCAGAATGCAGCACAAAGAGAAGTAACAAATATCCATTATGGCGTTGGCGCTAGGCAGCTAATTTTAGCGCCAGTGCTAGGGAAAACACAAGGGTGTGCCGTATTGTAGTAATACGGCGCATCCCTGCGTTTTGAAAATGTTGAAGCACGGTGCTGCCAAATTTGGCACAGCTCCGCTCTCCGATGTTTTGTTGTACATTTGCGCCTAGGTTTTTGGCAGAGGAGGTCTGTCATTGATTTTACCTGCCAGCGCATTGACCACCAATATTCTAGATACCATAAGTTCAACTTTTGTGACTTTATGGTATCTTTTACTCGATGTAACCTTTAATTTGACCTGGCTAATGTACTATGCTAACTTCAGTTTTAGCCAATTTAAGCAAAATCACTATGTTGAAGTAAAGATCAGTCTACATAGTTGTAGTCTAAGTCACAGTGGTTAAAGTAACGGTTGTCGAAGTGTAATGGGTGGAGGAATGGGGTGGACCATTAACAACATGTTTGTAAATTGTGCCTATGGTGAGACTCGCGAGTGCTTACCGCCTCTATATGTGGTGTGATCTTTTAGCACATTTTCTCTTGCTTTTTATTCGTTTAGAATGATTTACAAAGAGGACGTTTTTCGCATGAGGAATTTCTGTATGATGAATTATTGCTTGCTCTGTTTCTGCCTGTGCTCCTGCAGATGCACTAAAAATGTGTAGTAATTTTGCATTTACTGCCATTCACAAAATGAGGGCATGTGGTGGATAGAAACATAAAGCAGAACAAGCTAATAACATCAAGGAATTTGAATACCCTTTTGGAACAGGCATGGGAAAATAAAGTTTAACAGGGAAAAGTACAGAATGATGCCTTTAAGTCACAATCACACAGTAAAACTGCATACAAAATTTGGTGATGCTTGAAAGTCCAGTCCAAATATCTCATCTTGGACTGAATATAAACAACAATTTGGACATAAGTGTGGATGGATTTTTATTTCCACCTCTATTATTTGAATACTAATATGCAACCACTTGCCCCTCCCATTAATGTGAATGGTTTATCTTTTCCATATATGCAGACAACCACAAGATCCTTCTTACTTTGTAAGAATGTCTGGTAAAGACTACTACAGTCATGGAAAAACAGCTGGAGCCCTCTGGATGTCTTGTAACAAAGACTTAAAGGCAAGATTTAGATGTGGGTAGTTAGGGAAAATTCTTTAATCTATGGAGGAAATGGGAAATCTCTTGCTGGAAGACCTCCCCACCATTGCAGAATCCACTGGCCAAATTACATCCGCACCAGGGATAGTATGAAAGAGGTAGTTTCGCTGGAGGATTCGCCACTAGAAGGGAATCTTTCAACCAAAAGATGAAGGTCTATCATGTTTCTACATCAAACACATCTCTGATACTGAAGTTTCAGGACAAATGTGACAGATATCCCATCCGCTGTAGGTGCATTTTATCCTATGGCACTTGTACTACGGCAAACTGGATAAACGTCAAGTTTTTGATGTAGTAACCCATCTTTCAAACTCTAAATCAGGCTCTAAGTCAATTGGGAACTGTTGAACCGAAAAAGGCAACTGTGGTGTGAGTATGGCACATCCCCACCTTCAAAGCCTAGTGATCTCAAAATTTCTGGTGCTCAACACTATCGTCAAATCCGTTTCCACAACGTGTTGTGGCAAGATCCTGGGAAAAATCAGTTGGCCCTAACCCAAAATATAGCAAAATCAATTAATCAAACTGGCACCCTGTTAGATATGAATATAACAAGTATACCAAATTGATTTCAATCTTTGTACAATCCTTCAACAAAAAGTCCAGAATTTAGCATAGTAGATGGTTTCTTTACTTCTTCTTGATACAGTCACACAATCAATAGTTATTCCAGTATTGACAAGTAGAAGATAATATAGCCCAGTAATGACAAATAACAGATGATTCAGCCGACACATGTTTCATCCAGTCCTTTGGACTTTTTCAAAGCTATCTCCAGGAGGTTATTGGCATCCCAGAAGTAAAATAGTGAAAATAGACAATCAAGGTCTTTCTGTCCTTACCAAGCGGATGCCAATTTGCCACGGCACGCCATACTTGATATGGTACACTATTGGACCTATCAAGGTCCAGCAGGATCTCACGTTTTGCTGTGGACTACTTGGACACTCATTACTTTGATTGTGTTCTCATTAATGTTTTGGAACAGACCTTTGTTAAAATTCGATTTTGGGAAAGACAACTGAAATCGGGAATTTAAATTGATGAGGTTTCTCACGATGCTTAGTGGTTTCTTATCTCCTAACTTTGGAGGTTCATCTAACAATGTTACTAACAGTACTAACAGGTTTATCTGTTCCAGCTACAATCAGCTTACTGTCTGAATAAACCTTGATTGTCCATTTTTTATTATCAGTTTTATTAATTGTGTAATAATTATACATTTTATTTATATTTTAGGTGTGGGCTGCTGGATTTGTAGGGTTGTAGGGTGGGAAGTTGATTAAATAATAATTAACAATTAACTATTAATTTTTAATTAATTATGTAATTATCAATTATGTAAATTGTGTTATACTTATTTATTTCATTATATTTTAGGTGTGGGTTGCTGGGTTTGTAGGGGTATAGGGTGCAAAGTTAATTAAGTAATAATTAAAGAACCATTATGTTTTTATTGAAAATTAATTATTATATTATTTGTGAATTTTGTAAACTGAATAATTGTTGTTTATTTTCTAATTTTTATGTTTAGTAATAATGTTTATATTTAAAGTTTGCTATTTTTTCTAAATTAATAGGGTTATTCAAATATGTAATATGTATGAAATGAAGTAGTTTATCTACTATTTCTTAGACTGGATTGGGAATAGTAAATTTAACTCTTCCGAAGTCCAACACTTTCCCTACTGTTGCACAGACTGGAGTGGGAATAGCAAATCTTAGCCCTCAGAAGTCCAACGCTTCCCCTACTGTTGCACAGACTAGAGTGGTAATAGTAAATTTAACCCCTTCGAAATTCAATGCTTTCCCTACTGTCTCGCTTTTTGGAGTGGTTATAATGTATTTAACCCCTCCGAAGTCTTACAATTTCTCTACTGTTGCATAAACTGGAGTGGGAATAGTACATCTATTATTTCCGGACTCCAATATATTTGATAATATTGGTTAAATATATTTTTTATTAATATTTGATTATAATTTTAATTTTATAGTATTTGTTTATATTTTAATTTGTTTTTACATTTTTATTTAAAAAAAATGGAATATGTTTTTTTAAAATTTCTTTTATTGTATTTGCTTGGTAATTTATTTAATGTTTTGGAATTGAATTGTTAACATTTTTCTGTTTCATGTAATATATATATTACATGAATATGCATATAGTCATAAACTAAAAAAAGTAACAAAAAAATTAATATAATGTTAAATATATATTTTAATCATTGTGTTACATTCTATATATATATATATATATATATATATATATATATGCACACACATATATCTATGTATTTATATATACTATTTATATTTATTTATATATAGTATTACATATTTGGGAGATTTATTTAATTAACATTATAATAATGGTATATATTAAAATATTTAGTATGTGCTACTTTAAACAATATATATATTAAGAAACAATATGTTTGTATGTTTTTAACAATATTAGTGCGAAGCAATACTTTTTTCTATATTTTAGTATTTACCATTATAAGGATAGGAAATCGATATTTTTGTAAACGATGTTTTTGACACAATGTTTCTGTTGCACGATATTGTTAATTCCGATATTATGTCGGTGATCTGTCCACCTCCACACTCCCAAGGCCCTTTCCCACTGTATGGGAGCAACGCACATCTCAACACAGGGGATCCATTGGGGGTCAGGTGACAAGCGGACACTGGCAGGATAGCCTTTTGGTTTTAGACAGGAAAATGAAAACTTTCTAAATGTGTCAATATAACATTCGCCTTGACCATTAGGTGGGATTCTGAATTATTATTAAAAATGAGTGCTTGAACTATTTTTCTAGCTACTCCCCAACTGAATTTAACACTTATTAAAGATGATAGTGTAAACCAGTCTTACCTATGGGAGGGCCAGCCGTGCCACAGAGAAAAAAGACTTTGGAGGTTTTTCATTGTCAGGATAGGCAAAACATTAAGGGGCTAATTTATTGGAAAGTCACACAGTGCAGCGCAACAAGTCACCTTGCTGCGCTACACTGCACTGCACTCCGTGACAGGGAAAGAACAGGAATGTGCAGTATTTAAGGTATCACAGTGCATTCCTGTCCTTTCTCTTGCACTGGCGCCCTTTTGGCAGCCTAGAGCCACCGCAGGCACCCTTGCACCATTGTGCAAGGGTGCCTGTGTTGCATGCAGGATTGTTTTTGTGCAGGAAGGGGCACCTTCGTGCACAAAAACAATCCTGGGAGGCATATTCCTCTTTCTATGTGTGCTGCAGACTGCGGCACGAATGGAAAGAGGAAGAAATGAGGAGAAATAGAGAAATTTCTCCTCGTTACGTCTCCCCTTGTAATGTGTAAGATTTTGGCACATCCCCAGTTTTCCAAGTTCTTGTAAATCTGGGGATGTGTCAAAATCCATAGGAGTTGTCTTGTGTGGGAACACCCACGGAACCCCTTCCCAGGGCAGAGTAACGCAACGCACTGGTTTCAGCTGTGTTGCCTTACTCCAGATTTTTTAAGACACTCAGAGCCACGCAGAGTGGCTTTGTGCGGTTTCAAAAATCTGACTTAAAGGTTTGCGTCACGCATGTACTATGTTGTGTGGTGCAAGTGTGATGCAACTCTCTTATAAATAAACCCCTAAATGTACATGTCATACATGTACATGGCCTACCTTAGGGATGATCTCATAAGTATCAAAAGGTAGGTCTAGGCCTGGCAAAAAGTATGTTTTAACAGCACAAAAAAGGCCACCCTGAGTCAAGACAAAAGAAGAAAAAAAGAAAGAAAAAGAGAGAGGAGTGTGGGGGGTTCCCTTTTTTAGGACGAATTCCCTCACCTACCCATGGGTGGCATGCTTCATCATCGGGAACCTCCTTGCACTGCGAACCTGGTCGCAGTGCGGGCTACAGCCCCCTCACTGAGAGGGAGGAGCTCAGGGATGTTTTAGTTGAGAATGACAAGAGGTATACTAAAACCTTTAGATGAGGCGGGTGTAGAAGGAGAGTGTGAGAAAGAAAGTGCTTGTGAGGTTAAAACTAACTACCTGGTATGTTAAAAATCAATTTTAATGGAACATTCAGGGGTCAGGGTTAAAAACAGTGAAAGTCCCATGCCTGGAGAATTCAAACTAGCATGGTATATGTGATCATAGGGTCGACATGTTTCAGCCGTAGTGCCCTCCATAGAGGTGCCGTGGCTTTCTTCAGGACCAAATGAGAGGTGTGTGAAAAAGTAGCACCAGTTAGTTTCTATTGTAGGGGAGTCGCCCCCTGCTGGTCGGTAAACCTCCTCTGGCCTTCTGTGTGTTTACAAAAAGTATGTTTTGCCAGGTTGAAATAGCAGTTTAAAACTGTACACCCAAGCTTCAATAGCAGGCCTGGAGATATGCTTTACAGTGCTACTTTAGTAGGGGGCACATTGAGACCTGCAGCCCATTAGTAGCATTTAATTTACAGGCCTTGGGTTCATGTGGTACTATATACTAGGGACTTACAAGTAATTAAAAACTTGGCAATTAGGGATATGGCAGTTTTAACATGTTTAGAAAGGCGAGCAGAGGCACTTTATACTAGTTTGCAGGACCAATGTGTGCAGAGTCCTATGGCCATAAAAAGAGGTTCAACAAAAGAAGACAAAAATCTGAGGGTATAACATGCCAAAAATAGTAATTACCAACAGCCATGTTCTCTCCTGTAACATTACACTCGTGGCATGTGGTTCATAGTTGCATTCTATTCTCACATTTAACCACTCACCCATCCAAACACACACAAACTCGCCAAGCAATGAACAATATTCCCCATCAAAAATGCTGGAGTGTTTGGTTTTGCTAGTGCTTGTTTTGTGTTCTACTCAAGCGCGTTCTTCCCTGTAACATTACAATCCAGTGGTACATTTCAAATTTGTACACCAGGTTACTGCCCTGAACAGACACCAGCAGCAAAGCATCACTGGTTTTACCATTCAGAGCAATGACCCCAAGCTCAG
This sequence comes from Calotriton arnoldi, assembly GCA_963921515.1. Taxonomy (NCBI): domain Eukaryota; kingdom Metazoa; phylum Chordata; class Amphibia; order Caudata; family Salamandridae; genus Calotriton; species Calotriton arnoldi. The sequence goes on along the minus strand of CAWUFW010007996.1, from coordinate 778,475 downwards.
CAGCTGGGTTTGTTTACAGGGCTTGATATAAACAACAGAATGACTGGGCCACGTCCAGCTGTTTTCTGGCACACCCACTGCTCCTCGCAATGAAGCCTGTGGCCCGTGCTGTCCTTTTACATTCTTGCCACTAAATGCTGTCCAAGAAGGCGGGACTAGCAGAAATAGAAGTTCCCGCCAACCAAGGCCAGAGTCATTTTTTACTGGCTGCAATAAACGGACATGTGTCAAGGAGAGTGACATGTTTGCAGTGAGTAACCTTGATGCTGAGTAATTACTGTGCATGCACTTGGTGTTTTCACCACAGACATAAACAACATTATTGTGACCCACCTGACCGCTCCCAGTGCCAGTCTACCAGTACTATTTGTACAAATGAATGAACCCAATGATGTTTTATATTTACTGGATGTGCCAGCGCTCTCCTCAAATATATAAACCTTGTTCCAGACTAAAGAACCTTGAAAGGGGACAAGCAGGCTAGACGGAAAAATAATATGTCCTGCAGTGCCTTGTGAGCACCTTTTAGAAAAGGTTTGCTTGGCTATGAAGAGTACAAAGTTGTTATATTTACTTTTTTTGTTGTCTCAATGTAACTTCACCCTTTTGTGGGCCTGATAATTGATAATGTGATCAGCAAAACAAAGCACACAATATGTCTGACCGATACAGTCGTACACAAGAATTAAAACGTGGGAGAAAACTTGAAAACAAATTTTGCACAAACGTCAGAAGCAAGTGAATATTGTAAAAACAGGGCATTATAATGCACGCAACGTTTACATTTCTATCTAGCCTGTCCCTTGAAACAGCAATGCATGAAATGCCACATTATCGTGGTGTGAGATAGATTTCTTAGACAATATAAATCGTATTACGTTTGTGTATATAACAAATATAGCCGAGGTAAGAGAAAAGTAAGAATGACAGGGTTGAGGATGTTGGACTGGCTTTAGGGAGAAGTACGCTTCTGAGGCATTTATTTATTAATTGTTGTATTTCGTACAGTGCTTAATTTGAGCCGTTGGTTTCCGGTGCTCAGCATCGGCACTTAATTATCAACACTCGCGCTTGAGCACCAATTATGGACACATTCATTTTTGGTGGGCACAGGGAGATTAAGTGATTGGCCCAGAATCACAGGTTGTTGAACCGACGCGGTGACTTGAACCTGGTTCCCCAGCTCCGAGGTCGCATTAGCCACATCCCCTCCCCACTTGTAGGGTTTGTTGGTTCTGTGTTAGGCAGCCCTAACAGGAGAAATGGGCGAAGCTGCCTCTCGACGAGAGCCTCAGCACTTCTTTTTTTTTTTACAAATTAACCACTGATTTCGTACATCAGAAAAGTAAGGGTCCCACCTCCTGCCTTCCTTAGTGGAGTGCCAAGTCCCTCTTACGGCCCTGCTTTGCATTCCAAGTGTAAAACTGGGCCACATACAAAACCCCTGCCACACTCCATAGCAGAGCAGCCTGTGTGTCTGAGTCTGATCTCCTCACAGTAGATTGGTGGGGTGTACAGTGGCGGCCGGCACGGCTCGCAGGCGGGGGGGGTGTAGGTGGGCACAGGGGGTAGAGGGGTACGCAGGCCACAATAATTTTTTTTAAAAACACTTACATTCCCACCGGGTCCCGCGCGTCTCTGCTGCTGCTCTCGTCTTTCAGGAACAGGAAGTATGCAGCCAGGCTCCCTCCTCTGACCAATCACAAAGGTGCAATGCAGGTAGGGGGTGATGCTCCTTTGCCTTAACGGAGGAGCCGCCACTGGGGGTGTGGCACATTTTATATTCCAGACCTCACTGGGCAGTGCAGACGTCGGAAAGCCTGGGATAGTCAATGGATCTCTGCACCACCTCCCATCAGCATCAAATATGGTCCCAGGCTCCAGTGCATGTTGGGTACCTAGGGCCGCCACCCGCCAGCATCATGAAGATGCCCCTAGCATCAAGCATGCCCGGGGGCACACAGGAAGTGCCATTTGTAGTTCCATTTCCCAGGGCTTTTCAGGATTCAACCCGATACATAAAGAGCAGCGGAGGGTTGTATTAAGCCCAGTCCATTTACAGAATCATGTTTTATGTAGGCACCGGAGGGATCAAGGATTTTCCCAACTCAGATTGTTTGGCTTACTGGCTCAAGGCCATGTCACTTGATGTGTCCCTCCCCATCTTGGGCAGGCTAGGAGAGTTTGTGTGTATGCCCTGTGTGTTTGAGCACCCACAGCACAGGCCACGCTGTCCGATTGCTTCCCTTACAAAGGGGGGACCCGGCAAACCACCTGACGAGTTCTCCACTCATTTAGTCCATGGATCAAGGGTAGCCGGAGTTAGGGAGCTGGTAGACGAGTTGTTTTGCTGCATTGTGTTGCATGACTTTAAGATAAATATGTCCCTGTGTTTTTTTCTTCAGGTGTGCTGGTCCCATTTTATGCCAGCATGGCACCAGTTTTCTATTTATCAACACCTAAAGGGGTTGAGTAGTGTTATCAAGAGTTGTTTTGCCACAGGCACAGTGATCACCAGCTCCAAGTGCAGCATGGCTTTACATGCCCTTCAGCCTACTGAGGTGCAAGCAACAGAGTGTTTCAGTCTTGGAGGGGTGACATTTTACACCCTTGGTGCACTAAACCCTTCATTGAGACATCATCATTAATGCTTTCTCTGCTCCAGGCTGTAAGTAATTACAACTCACCCATCACCACCAGTCAACAAGAACATCAACGGGTCCCTTCGTTTACAGCGTTTGTCTTGCACTAATTTGGGGGGGGAGCTTCGGGACAATTCACCGAAACTGTATTTTATTTCAAAACAGGCCCCAGTTTACTGATATACACCATGTGCAGTATATAGTTACTGTATGTACAGATTGGATAAAACTTACCTTCTGTAAACAGCTTTTCCTCCATGTAGTTGGTAAAATGAATGTTTTTTGTTGTTTATGCGCTTCATGGAGTTCTGTTTCTTGCAGGTAATATGACATTTCAATTTTTTTTGCATTTGTGCTACTGCCAGGTGGGGTCATTTTTCAGGTCCATGACCCGAACTGCTGCCCACTCGTGCTGTTCTTTTGCTGCCGACTTGGATTTAATCTAAGATGAAGATTTCTAGTTTCTGAAGGTACTTCGGGCATATTTACTAATCTTTTACATAACGCAGGGCAACAAGTAAAGTTGCTGTGCCACATTGCATATAAGGGAGAAGGTGGAAGTGCTCCATATTTACAAAGATTTGGAGAATTTCCGTCTCTTCTTTCGCTGGTGCACTGTGTGCTGGGTAGCGCAAATGTAGGCATCCTTGCACCATAGTTCACAGGTGCCTGCATTACAGGCAAGATTATTTTCTTGCCAGAACGGACACCTTCCTGCACAAAAGCAATCCTTAGAGGCATTTTCCTCTAGCTGCGTGTGCTGCAGAATGCGGCACACGTGGAAAGAAGAAATAACAAGCAGAAATAACGATATTTCTTCTTGTTACGCTTCACTGGGAAAGACGTGGTATTTTGACACATTCCTAGGTTTACTATCTTTAGTAAATCTGGGAATGCACCAAACTCCATGGGTGGATGTATGGTAACGCCCCTGTTCCACCCATGAAACGCCTCCCATCTTGAAATTTAACCTAATCTGGCACAAGTCACTGGGTGGCAGTACATTTATTTCCAAAGCGACGCATGGCAGCACAAATCGCCCCTTGCATGGCTTTGTAAATATTGATGGAATCTTTGCATTGTCTTTGCATATCCTTGCAAAGGCTTAATACATCTGGGCCTTCATTTCATTTACACAGCTTTAGCAATGAACTTGAGGATAAAGAGTCCTTCCTAGCAAATCATGTCCAATATTTGGTGATAATCTCATGTGTGTCACAGAGCTGCATATAACAAGCAAGCACTGGCAAAGCCCATTAGTGTGGCATTGGCTGCTACCCTTTTAGTTTTTATCAATGTCTGTTTTGCTTTTTTGTTAAAGAGCAACGGTGCAATTGCTTTGCATAAGAAATAGTGTTTAAATACTACACCTATGTACGAAGATCAATGTATAGTCTGCGGAACTTTTTTGAAAAAGTATGGGCTTATGCCAAACAGCTTTGGGCACACCCAAAATCCATAAATGAACTAAACAACACATAACAACTATAGTTACTTAGTATATTCAAAATCATATATCTAAGTGGTACAGATGTTTTTGTTTCATGTGATGCTGTTGCACACGCAATAAATAATCAAAAAAGTGGCTTGGTGATACAGTGACACAAACTGAACATATAAGTCTGACAATACACAATGCAGACAACATCTGGCCTAAATATAAAATAGATAAATAATACACCAAAGGAATGGCCATTCTCTTATGTGTCGACAGTTCAACATGCAGCCAGTATCATTATTGGCACTTTTTTAGGATGGTTGACAGAGAACATGGGTCAATAAAGTTGCCATTGACGTTTCGACCCTGTGAGAATGTGCTATTGGTTAGACATCATGGCGGGTCTTACTCAGGACTAGATAAACGTGAGCATCCTAGATGCAAGGTGACCTTTGGCAAAAGAAAAACTCCTCCAGTTCAGGACAGAGTCCACAACATGGACTGAAATTTATCCATGAATGTATATCCAATATCATACATGCGAGGACCCCCAAAGGAGTACACGGTTCATTGTATACACAAAAATTATGTTTTAACACAGAGTCAGCGATAAGTGCAGCATCAAGTATGTAGACTTCAGCAAGTGCAGTGTATTCTCACGATCCCCATGCACGTCAAGAGCAGCCATTTCTCAAGACGATGTCTTCCTGTGGCGCGGAGAAAGGCAGAGGGCGAGAAAGAATGGCTCAAAATGAGAGAGAATGAGAGATTCAGAGAAAACTACTGGGGGACAGGAGGCAAGAGGGAATGAGGCAATGAGATAGAGAGCAAAAAAACCATGTCAGAAGAACTATGAGAGAGAGAGTAAGAGAGAGATATGGAAAGAGAGAGAAGTAGTAAAGTAAGTGGTGAATTAGCAAGAGGAATTTAAAGAGCAATAAAAGGAGGAGGGAACGAGAATGCGTTAGAGAGCCAGATGCATATACTTCATGATAGAGAAAAGAAGAGATAGAGAAGAGGAAATAGATAAGAAAGATAAAGAGCTAGAGAGATAGAACGATGAGGAATGGCACTGATCAAATGAGAGGTAGAAGGAGATAGAACAGAGGGAAGAAGCAGGACTCATACCCACAGAGAAGAGGTTTAAGAGTGAACAGGCAAACGGAATACTAGATAAGGTAAATCCATTTATGCTTCACGAGTGAATGCTGGGAAGAAGCTCTAATACCATCATGTGAACTAGAGGGAAGGTATGCTGAGGGAGTGGGAAGCAGTAATGCCCAAATCTTATTCTAGATTATTTAATTCTGGTCCTGTGGGGAATTCAGGAGAGATGAGAGATCAAGCAGGATCTGAACGACACAAGATAAAAAGATAGGACTTTCCTGTCTTTTTTATGTGCGGAGACTCCGCAGTCGTAAAGATAGTACTAGTAAAATACCTTTGTATTGTGGTAGCATAATATTGTGGCAAAAAATATTGATATATTCTCATCAAGTAATGAACAGTAAGGAGTGTCAGTCGCATGATCCAAGCCAGATGTTTGATGATCAAACACGACTTTCTAAAACATTGTAAAAGATCATATGGGAGCTTGTCCCTCTTTGTGACTGTGAATGTTATGCAGCTGCCATGCTTTAATAATAACTTCAAACATGGGTTAAAAATAAAATCAACATTTGGAGGGTTCTGGTCCACAAGCTTCACTACTTTTAAAACATGTGAACTGCATCCAAATAAAGAGACGCAAACAAAATAGATCAAACTCAGTCAGTGATAAGCAGAAATCATGTAAAGAAAGTGCAAGCCTGGAAAATAAACATGTTCATTTGTGAGGCGCATTCTCAAGTTTGCCAATTGCAAATGTGAATGCAAGTTCTATTGCAATCAGGTCCCAATTGAAAACAACAACTTCATGGGCTGCCCTCCATAAAACATAAACTGCAAGCTCCCATGAACCACCTGGATCTCAGCAGGCACTCTGTTCATCCTTCCACATTCGCAGTTCTGGATTACCAAATAGGCAAAGTAGACACCGGCCTCTGGACCCCACTCCTTTTAGGTGACCCGCGACAATGGATCAAAATACAACTTAAAGTACATAAACCAGAGACATAAGATTCACATAACAGTTTGTCTCTTAAAAGCTCATCTTCTGGCAGCTGTCAGTTTTATAAACAAATCCGATGCATTGGGAATTACGAGATAATTTGCTACGGGGTCCCCGAAATTTCTACTGCCTAGGGGCCTCCACAGGGTTTTCTGGCACTGCACATTCGTCATGTAGCGCATTTGCTTGCATTAGTCTTCAAAGTATGTGCATGGACATGAAAAGGTCTACATTAGTTTGTCTATACTAGAGATGGGGATGAAATCCTATACAGTGGTGCTCATGACTTTCATAGGAGATGGTGTAGGGTGGAATTGGAATAAACTCATGTTGCCTGCATCGTTCTTTCCTCCAGAGTGCCCTCCGCCAGGGGAAGGGAGCATCTGAGCATCTGTGTGCATTACCTCCTCGTCCTGTCTTCCTGTCCCATTCCTTAACAGTGAGCAGGTAGTCTGCTCCACAGAAACCTACTACCTAGCAGAGCTTTTCGCACTTTCCCCAACATGGCGCCACCATCAGGTGAGGATAAAAGGGGGAAGTGCGTCACAGAACATCCTGTTCTTTTTTTTCTGCCTTCGCAGTCTACTGATGTCCTAGCAGGAGCTGTTGGGGGTAAGTTTTCTCTCCATTTTTTGTTGTTGGCGCGGCCTGCTTTAGCGGCCGCCTTTTTTCTTTTTTTGTTGCATGTGTGACTACCGGAGGTTCGATCCCTGCACTTTGTGGCTCCGCCTTCATGTACTTGTATGTGGGGGGGGCCTATCACTTGCGCGGTCCGCTCTAGCGGCCGCTTGTGCATCTTTTTTAGCCGCTGCTCACCTGTGCCTCCTCGGCCTGCTCTAGCGGCCGTTGCTCTCCGCGCCGGTCCCGATGTGCCCTGCTTTAGCGGGCGGGGATTCTTCTGCGGTGTTTCCTGCAGCGTGCGCAGCTCCCTGGGGATTTTTTTGGGCGGCCGGCCGCTTTTTTAGCGTCCTCCCCCTTTTCCTGGTCCCGTGTGAGGGCGGGGCCTCGGGGCTTCGTGCCTTTCGAGGCGGGTCTTTTTTTCTTGGTTCCCGTCCTCTGTGGCTGTTTTGTTTCATCCTCTCTTGCGTTGCTGCCATGGCACAGGGTGCCTCTTCTTCCGCACCTCCTCTGGGTTCCTTGCGCCTGCTTCTTAATGTAGCGGTTGCTGCTGCCTTCCGGGCTCGGGTGGCTGTTGGCCCTCCTGCCAGGGTGCCTCGTGGGTCTGTAGATGCCCCTTACGCTCCTTTTGACGGGGTGGGCCATGTTGCTGAGGGATGTGTGTGTGGCAGATTTGTTCAGGGTGCGGAGCTCTCTGACTTGTTCATCCATGTGTGGGATGCTTTGGGATGTACGCAAGGTGCTGGTTCGTGATTGGTGGGAGGTGGACAAGTCTGCCTTTCCTCGCTTTTTGCTGCTGAGTTCCCCCTATCCGTCCTGGTTGGCGTTTTGCTGGCTGACCTTTCCTCGCACTGATGACGCCCTTCCTTCTGGCGCTGTGGATAAGCGTGTTGAGGGGGCGGTGAAGCGTTCCTATGCTGCTTCCCACTTTTCTGTCAGGCGACGGCCTCTTCCACTTACATGGTCCGTTCCCTTCTGTAAGTTTCCAGGCCCTGGCTATTCTTTACGGGGTGGAGAGGATGCCTCCTCTCTCTTGGCCCTCCTGGGGTTACAGGTGCGCTGCTTGTCTGACATTTCGTTTGTCACTCTGTGTGCCGCTGCGGCTGCTTCTGGTGCTTCGATTGCTGCGAGGCGTCCTGTCTGGATGCGTTCCTGGAAGGCTGAGTCTTCTCATTGGTCGGTCCTGCTTAAATTGCCCTTTGTGGGATCCCGGGTGTTCGGGCCTCCACTGGTGGACATGATCGTGCTGTCGGCAGGGAACCGCAAGCTTGTGGCTCCTGTCCGCCCTCCTTCTCGGGGGCGTGGGTTTGGCTCCTGCCGTGCCTTGGGGCCTTCTGCTCGGGGTGCTTTGCAACCCTTTTCGTGGCGGGGGTCGTGGCCGGGGGGCCCCTGGAGGTGCCTAGTCCCGTGCCCCTGCCGGTGGTGCTGCCCCCGCTCCTACCTCTGTGCAGTGACTGTCTGCTTTTTCCGGTTGGGGGTCGCCATCGTGGTTTTCCTGCCCCAGTGGTTGGCGGTTCCGGATGCCTGGGCGGTGCGGACTGTGTCCGGGGGTTGTCGGATCGAGTTCTCCTCTCCTCTCCTCCCCCCATGGTCTTCCGGGTGACCCCCCTGCCCCGTCATCCTCTACGGCAGGAGGCTTTGCTGATCGGTGTGCGCCTCCTGTTGGAGTAGGCGGCTGTCGTGGAGATTCCTCCTCTGGGGAGGGGCGTGGGTTGTTCTTCGATTCTCTTCCTGGTCTCCGGGTACGATGCTTCGGATCTGCGCCCTGTCTTGGATCTGGTGAGGGTCGTTCTCTTCGTCCCCCACCGTACGTTCATGGTGGTGACTTTGTTGTCCATCCTGCCTCTGGTGCTTCCTGGGGGCTTCCTGGCGTCCCTGGTCCTGATGGCTCCTTCTCTGCACGTCCCGGTCCATCCTGCGGATCAGCGGTTTCTCCGGTTTGCGGTTGGTTCTTGGCACTTCCGGTTCCGGGTGCTTCCTTTCGGCCTTTCCTCGGCGCCACGGGTTTTCACGCAGCTCTTGGCCTCTCTGGTGAGTGTTCTCCAATCCAGAGGTCTGCATCTGTCGGATGTGGACCGGGTGTGTCATCTTCTGGGGTCCTGTGGGTTCCTCATCAATCACCGGGAGTCCTCCCTGCTGCCCTCCCTGACTCTGGAGTTCCTGGGTGCTCTGTTCCGCATGGTTCTGGGGATGGTGTTCCTCTCCCAGGAGCGCCAGTTGACTTTGTTCCGTCGCCTTTCTTGAGTTCTGTCCCAGTCCCGGGTGTCTGCCCGTCTCTGGTTGCGGAGTCAGGGGTGTTGGCTTCCACTCTGCCTCTCCACCTTTGGGCCCTGCTTCATTTGTATCCCCTCCTGCTTCATGTCCTGTCGCAATGGGATCCTGCCTTTCTGGTCTGAGTTGCCCTGATTCCCGTCACACCGGGGATTCGGGATGCTCTCCAGTGGTGGTTGTCCCCTCCGTCTCTTTCCCGGGGGTTCAACCTTATTCCTCCTCGGAATGTGGTTGTGTTGTCCGTGGATGCCAGTGCCGTGGGTTGGGGTGCGGTCCTGGGTGCTTCCAAGGCTCGGGTCAGTGGTCCCGTTTCGGGTCTCTCCTGTCCTCAGACTGGAAGGAGTTACGGGCGGTTTGGTTGGCTCTTCAGTGGTTTGCGCCTCTCCTTCTGGGCCATGCTGTCTCGGTTCGGACCGACTGCCAGGTTGTTCGGGCTTCTGTCAATCGGCTAGGGGGCATGTGCCGGTCTTTGTTTCTCCTTTCCAGGGTGTTCGGTCTTTGTGCCGGACGGTATCTCTGGCGGCTGTGTATCTTCCGGGGACGGAGGTTGGGCCTGCAGGCTCTCTGTGCAGAGTGTTCCCTTCCTCTGTGACTATGTGTCTGTCCCCGGCTCTGTTCGATCTGTTTGTCCTCCGGTTCCGCCTTCCCTGGCTGGATTTTTTTGCCTCGGAGGACTCTGCCCTTCTGCCTCGGTTTTGCGGCCTCGTTCCCTCCTGGTTGGCCTGGGCGTTCGACGCTTTCTCTGTTCCGTGGTCACTGGGGCTCCTGTTTGCCTTCCCTCCGTTTGCTTTGATTCCCCGGGTCCTCCGGTAGATTCGGTTGGACCAGGCGGAGGTTCTTCTGGTTGTGCCGCAGTGGTCCCATCAGCCTTGGTTTCCCCTGCTTCTGTCCTTCTCAGTATGCCCCCTTTGGCGGTCCGCACTGTGTCCCTCCCCTCTGCGGGCTCCTCTTCTCAGGGTTGCCTCCCTGCGCCGCCTCCGGCTGGGGGTTTGGCGCTTGTGGGGTTGAGTTTGTTGGGTCAGGGTTGCTCTGCTGGGGTTGCCCAGTGCTTCCAGTTGTCTCGGCGCCCTTCCTCCTTGTAGTCCTACGACCGTCATTGGAAGTAGGGTCTCTCTTCTTCCTCCTGTGAGGCTGTGAGGGTGCTGGACGTCTTGCGGGATGGGTTCGTCCTGGGACTCGCTGTCTCTTCGCTCCGTGCGCTTTGGGCTGCCATTCTTGCTTTTCGGGGTTCCTCTGTGTCTTCTGTCTCCCCGTTGGTGGCTCGCCTTTTACGGGGTTTCTTGATTCAGCGACCTGTCTCTCGCTCTCCTGTGCCGGCCTGGGGTCTTACCCTGGTTCTCCAGGCCTTGACGGGCCACCTTTCGAGCCTTTGGTTTCGGTGGACCTTAGGTTCCTTTCTGCTAAGGTCTTTTTCTGGTGGCCATTACTTCTGGGCGGAGGGTTGGTGTGCTTGGTGCTTTGTTAGCTTCGCCCCCCTTTTTGCGTTTCTACGCTGACGAGGTCATTCTCCGTCCCAGTCATATTTTTCTGCCCAAGGTTTTGTCCTCTTTTCCCTGTCAGGGGGTTTTTGTTCTCCCTGTTTTTTTTTCCGGACCCTGCCTCCCCGGAGGTGTTGGTCCGCTGTTCTTTGGATGTGCTGAGGGCTCTCCGCATCTCTTTGGTTCGGACCTGTGGTTTCCTGAAGGTTGATTCCTTGTTTGTCACCTGCGGCCTCTCTGGGAGGGGTCTTTGTCCTTCCTTGTCTACCTTGACTCGTTGGGTCAAGGGTGCTGTTGTTTCGGCCTACATGTCCGCCCGCTGTCCTCTCCCTTCTTCGGTTCAGGGTCGGTCTACCAGGGGTGTCTCCTCCTCCTGGGCCATGTTCAAGGGGGCCTCCTTGGGGGACGTTTGTAATGCTGCCACATGGGCTTCTCCCCATCCTTTTGTTTCCCGTTATCGCCTTTGGTTGGGGATGGCGTGCTCGGCTGCCTTTGGCACCCATGTTTTGTCTGCTGTACATGGTTTGTTTTGTACTGCTTTGTGTTGATTGAATGGACCTGCTTTTCGCATTTCTGGTCTGTTTTCTTACAATCACCGTGTGCTTGGGTATGGGCTCACTGTTAAGGAATGGGATGGGAAGACAGGACGAGGAGGTAATGCCCGGTTACTCACCGGTAATTTTCATTACTCCGAGTCCTGGTCTTCCCGTCCCATTCCTGAGCCCTTCCCTCCCTCCCTGAGTTTTGTGTTTGGTGATTGTTTCCTTTCTGGGTTTTCTTTGGTATTCTCAGGATGTTCTGTGACGCACTTCCCCCTTTTATCCTCACCTGATGGTGGTGCCATGTTGGGGAAAGTGCGAAAAGCTCTGCTAGGTAGTAGGTTTCTGTGGAGCAGACTAGCTGCTCACTGTTAAGGAATGGGACGGGAAGACCAGGACTCGGAGTAATGAATATTACCGGTGAGTAACCGGGCATTACTCTTTCAATAAGGAATCCACACAGATCTTCAAATACCACACGCCCCGGCCAAACCCAAGTGGACATTTTGCACAGGGAGCTGTTGAATGTGAGCAGTGCAATTTACACTCTTGCATCATAATTTTTGAGCAAAAAAAAGGTGGTGAATTTGCGCATATGCAAAATGCACTTTTTTCACCTACTGGGATATTGGTAAAAACAAATAATCTGAGAATCAGGCCTAGAGAGTGGATACCTCACCCCACCGTTCTCTGTGGTCCAATACAATTTGTGTAAAATTCTGTGTCCAATATCTTAGCATTGACTTCAAGCACAGAAAAGGCAGCAGACCCATACCTGTGCCGCAGCCAATTACGCTCTCCTGGAGCACACCGCTGGAAAACCTCATTTAAGGACCATCATTAAAGGCCTGCTGCCGGTGGGCATAATGTTTGGATTGTCGGTCAGACAGGTTGTATATGATGCAGATATATGACTCACGGATGACTTCAGCGAAACATGTTGGTAGCAGCAAGGTGAGTCATTGCCTCCAGCACAGAAAGAAAACAACAAGCTGGGCAAAGCTACCGTGCGCCCTGCAAGCAGGCCTACCCCGAGCAGAGGGCCTTTCAAGTCATGTTACTCAGCAAAATGACAGGAATTGATAGACTTTTTTTCTGTCCGCGTTGGCCTAGTTCTTTTGGATTCCACCCAAAGCTGTCCTCAAAGTTATCTAATACTTTTCACTGCACTAATTAGGTTATTAATATTGTTTAAAATGAAATAAATTACACGATTTACCTTGAGGTCATATTTTGACTTAAAGCTTAAAATACGTGTTTTCGTCCAGTATTTTTCGTCTTTTACGCGTTGAACTTTTGAGAGACGTGTGGGGATGAGTCTGTTTTTCCCCAGATGAGGCCGCCAGTGCTTTTCTTGGCTGGCTCGGTGAATTATTATTATTTTATTTTTTGTTTTTGAACCTTAGTAATACAGACTCTAAAGTTACACAAAATTAAAGAAGCGCGTCACAGTTTTTAGCTTTCCCTCAGAAATTGTTTCTGATGATTCCGGCTGTTGCTCACGAGATGAGTTATAGCCCTTTTACTGGAAAATCGGAAAATGCTTCTGGGTTCCAAGAAAGTCCATCAACGAAAACAAATTCTAGGCTCCAGGTTTAAGTGACTTCACAACAATTAGCATCCAAGTCAAAGCCGAAGTTCTGACGCCAACCATAAGCCTGAACCCGTTTATGTTTGCTTCCAATAAGATTCGTGTCTACTAGAAAATAACTTGGCTCTTCCGATGGTCAGACCTAGGGTTTATTTACTCCATAACATGGAACCGTCCACATCTTTCTTCTCTTGCAATAGGAGCAGTCTGTGAGATTGGGTAATAGTTTATAAACGGGGGTGGCGGGCGTGAGATTTGTGCTGTTGTGATTAGGGGCACTAGGTGGGTGAAATGATGAGCGGTGGTAGCAGAGCTGTAAGTGGAATGAAAAAAAAACTGGGGGAGTTTCTCAAAGGGGCGTGGCCGATGCAATTAAGGGCGTTGCTTTAAAACACCTAAGCTAAAAATCTGTGCTTAGCATAATGGGGCCCCCCCACTGGTATTTTGCTGCTTCTGTCATTGCATCCAGCTATATAATACAACAAGCAACATTACACCTACAACAAGTCAGGACTATTGGCTTTGTCAATGGTTGTTAGTTGCATGCGATAAATAAGCAACAACTATGAACAACTAACAATATTGAAAATGCTTCGGTTTTGAAATGATGAGACTGTGAGAGAATTATAACGTGTCTCTTTGAAGTTTTAATAAAAGGCAGTGAAGGGTGGTACTGCTGCAATTAAGATTTTTTTTTTCACCCTGAGGGTGAGGGCAAAAATGGAGATCCTGATAGGGACCCGTCTCAGCACCTCCTTTTTAGAACTGTCGGTGCTGAGCACCGGTAGGACCCGACCTACTTAAAGCCCTGAGTAGTAGGAGGGCAAAGGATTAACCTTGTTAGGGGTACCAGACGAAGGGTGGCCAATGTTCTGAACAGTAAACATCATTCTTATATCCCTTCAAATCTATCCAAGGAGGATGTCATGGCCAAGCAAGATGGTTGAACAGCCACACTAGAGCACTGCTCTGCCATCCTCCATCAAAATAATACACAGTCCTGACTACAATCACCACAGCAATGCCCAATAACTGTAGCAACAGCATGGCAAGCAGCTAGTGGATCTGAATGAATAGTAAAACTAGCTCTCAGTGCACCTGAGGGCGGCATACCAGGGAAGGACAGAGTCAGGGTGCCTTATGGGACTTTTGAGGAGCGCTTTGGTTGGACCCACAGTGTGAAAAAAGCATCAGTCTGGCGTGAGTGCTAAAGAAGTCCTGAGCCACGCTCGGGACTGAGCTGGAACCGCCTGTGTGTGTCAGACAGCACGGGGAGTGTGGGCAGCCCGACAGAGGATGCGCAATATGGTGCCGGTACACCTACTGTCAAAAAGCGCAGTGGCCTGGGAAGTTGCTGTGGCGGCTGGTCCGTCCACGAGGGTGGGCAGGAGAGGCCCAGACCTTGTGGTGCAGTTGACAAGCGGCTGTGCTGCTGGTCAGGCTCTGCCGGGAGAGGAGGTACACTCAGAAACCAGGCAAAGAGAAGTTCTGGGTTGTGGGTTTGAGCACTGCTGATTGTAGAAGCCTGCTCAAGTTGGACAACTTGCTGGGGATTGTCAATAAAAGGGTATCTTAGGTCTCAGAGAAGCAATCCAATGAGAGAATACCAGCACAATAAATAAGCATTGTCAGAGTAAACAGGTCTGGCGTTGGCAGCCAACCTTTTGGCAATTTTTGCCTTGTTTTGTCATGGTTTTTGCAAAACTTTACTGTTTGAGAGGCTGCCAGGCCCTCATCAATTTAAACCAAAACATTGGCTATAGGCAAAAATGTTGTTTTGGTGTAAAAAAAACACACACACACATTGCCATAGTGCTCCCTGGCACTGAATGGAACTTCTTTGTGTGTTTATGTGCTCCTTGTGAAACGGCAGCAAACCATAACTCACAGCGAAGTCACCAATGGCTGAAGTGGGCTGACAGACTGCCCCTTGATTCATGCTGGAGTGGGTGGAAGAAAATGTGAATGACAGAACCAAGATTAATCGATGAAGTTTGGCTGAAAACCCCTATAGTTAAAAAACAGGTTTTGGCTTACACAGACTTTAAAAAGCCAGTTAGTCTGGCTTTTCCTGCTAGCCTCTTGCCTTTGGGAAAGAAAGAAAGAAAGAAAGAGAGAAAGAAAGAAAGAAAGAAAGAAAGAAAGAAAGAAAGAAAGAGAAAGAAAGACAGAAAGAGGGAGGAAGGAAGGAAGGAAGGAAATGTAACAAAGGAAAGAAAGAGAAATGAAGAAAAGAAATAAGTAAGAAAGAAATAAGAAAAGAAGGAAAGACAAAAGTAAATAAGGACAGAAAGATGGACAGAAAGGAGGGATGACAGACAGACAGCTAGGGTTGTAAAGTTAGAGCACCCTCATGAGCTTATATGCAGAATTCATGTTAGCTGGTATGCTATGAAAAAGCATCCGTCAGATAGAAAATGGCACTTCAAAATGAATTTCCAACAGCATTGGCAGGAGACAGGAATTAATAAAACTGGAAAGTGCACTGTGCTCTCATTTGGTAGAAAGTGTCCTGCTATCACAAAGGCAAAACTAAAGTGATAACAAAATAAAAACAAAAACACTGCCATTGAAGGTAACTATCTTTTGTGTGGATGTGCTCCTTGTTAAAGGGCAAAATGCAGTCGCTCAAAATGAAGTTAGCCTGTAGCTGAAGTAGGGTGACCCATTGCCCCATGATGTATGCTATAGTGGGCGGAAGCAAAATGTAAATGACATAAGAACAGACCAATGGATTAAGAGAGGTGGCTGAAAACCCCATTATGCAAGTACATTATCTATATAATTTTAATAAAATCAAAAGGTGTTCGCTAAGGCCAGACCTAAAAAGCTATAGCAAAGGATGAGGTCCTGACTCAGTGGCTTGCCTTCCAAATTGGTCTCTGGAAAGCCTCCTAAGTCATTGTCCTAAGATACAAATCATACATTTAATGCTTAAGCCAGGGGTGGAAAAGCTGTCAATGCGGGTGCCTGGCTGCTAAATCGAACAGCAGAGGGTCAACGAGGCGGACTGCCTGGAATGCATAGTAAGAAGCGCAGCACAGCCTATATGGAGTGTGGTGAAACTAAAGGGCAGAGAAGAATCACACTCATACTAGAAACTAGCAGGCAGTAAGGAATTGGCTAATATTGGGTAGGCGGTGTATGGTTAATTGTGGGGTCAAGAGAAATAGAGGTTTTTGCATAGACACTAGAAAAAAGGGTTGGTGAAGAGTTTGATGCTAAAGACATGCTCTCTTTGTTCGTAGGGCATCATGTTGCAGCGAGCACAGGGCCATAAAATAAAACAAGCAACACTGAGAGTAAACACAGAAAAATACAATTGTTGGGCACTACCGGACAAGCAAGATGAGGAGAATCAAGGTGTCCGGGCTGGCCCAGAGTGACAAGACAGAACAATAAACTGAGGCAACTGATACTGATAAAGCTGTACCACCTGAGAACACCCTTCAGAGACAGCATACACAGGATGGAGAATCGTAGCCTGTCATCCTGATGACAATAAAGGCCCAGCTCGTAAAGCCAAAAGAGTTACTATCTTAATCCAAGTTAATTTGTTGAGAACAGATCTCAGGATGATTTCTGAGAGCCAAAGAAACTGATGTGCAGCAGTGGAGCATATCTAAGGGAACGGTCAAGAACTGCAAGATAAAGTGACCATACTTGCAAGCCTAGCTGAAAAACTAGGCAACAAGGTAGAAGATGCAGAAGGCAGGTCACACAGCAAAAACCTGGACATCCTGGGATTCCCTGAGCATGCACAGTTTTAAGAAGAACTGGAAAACCTCATTTACCAGGGCAATTAAATGGGCAGAATTCCAAGAAGTGGTGGAGGGCTGGGGAACCTATGGCCAAAATATATAGGGTTAAAATGCAATTGGAAAGGGGAATCAGCACGCTTCAGGGTGATCTCATAAATTTCAAGACGGAAGCTAGACCTAACATGGAGAGGTAAGGTTAGATAACAACACTTACCAGGCGACTCGGGAGCAGCTGAGATATTGTTTACAAACATGACATAGAGCACTCCTGCCCCCAAATAGTCGGTAGAAATTAGAATTGTATTTCTCATGCTTCAGTTAATTAAAACCATACACGAAAATAGTCGCCATAAAAGTAACAGTAAAAATAGAACTTACAGTTAAAATTATTGTTAAAATCACATTTGTGTCTCAGTAAACACAAACACGGGTAAATAACCCTGATATGCTTCTTCTACTCCTCATTGGTTCGCTTCTGTCACTCCCGGGATAGCGCTCCTGTTTTCAACACTAGGTGCCATTCACCCGCCCTCAAAGTCATCCCTTGAGGGAAATCTTAATATTATACTTGACGCAGTCAACAGTGTGCTATTGTATTATTAGTCTCTATAACTCCAAAAATATTTAACTTATAACATTTATTATACCTTTTGCGTATTGTATTGTTTTACCAGCTTTGTGCTTTTTCGATCTTAATTGTTAAATAATTGCCTTTATCAATTTCAACCCCCATATTTATCGAACCATATACAGCAATACTGGGGTTGAAAAAATGGGGATGGGGTCGGGCTAGGATTTTTGGGAAAAGTTAAATAATCTCTGTTTGACTAAGATTCAACTGAAGCCTCTTTTCTATTGATTTTAAGAAAAGCACCGAACAAAGTCATACATTTTATTATGAATTCTGAACGATTTATTTGT
The DNA here is from genome assembly GCA_963921515.1 of Calotriton arnoldi. Lineage (NCBI taxonomy): Eukaryota > Metazoa > Chordata > Amphibia > Caudata > Salamandridae > Calotriton > Calotriton arnoldi. Next base: position 761,106 of record CAWUFW010007996.1, on the reverse strand, counting down.
TCTTCTGTTGCTTGTCATTATTTCATTTTGAAGAATTTAACTTTCACTTTTTTTGACGCTCCGGTGGCGTAGCTCCATTTCTCATATTTACAAGGTGGCACTAAGCCGCTTAACGCCACTTTGTAAATATGGCCCTTTCTGCCGCAGTTCTGTGTGGCAAAGGGGCGTGCAATGGGTGCTGCAGTGGACGTTCCACTGTAACACCCATTGCTTTTTTTATGCTGCCCCCGATTTACAAGGCTGAGGCAGCGCCAAAAACGTAAGCCAGGGAATTCGTGGTCTTAGCATGGCGATACAAGGCGAAATTATTAATTTCTCCTTGTTTTTTGCTCTTTCTATGTGTGCTGCGTTCTGCAGCACACATTGAAAGAGCAAATCGCTATTATTGATTGTTTATGTGCAGGAAGGTGTCCCTTCCTGCACATAAAGAATCACCCCTGCAGCGCAGGCACCCTTGACATATGGCAGCAGGGTGCCTGTCCTGGTGCTAGGCAGCTTTTTTTGTGCCAGCGCTAGGGGAAAGACAGAGGTGCGCTGTATTCCTGTGAATACGGCGCATCCCTGCGTTTAAAAAATGTTGGAGCGCAGTGTTGCCAAATTTTGCGTAGCACTGCGCTCTATCATTTTTTTGTAAATATGCCTCTTGGTCTTTCAGGGAGAATATGTCAAGCGATTGAGGGTCCCCCACCCCAAGAACAAGAACCTGGGGACCCGTCCATGCACCGCAGTGGAAGTGGGGCCTGTTTTACGCCCATGCTCATATGTCCAATGTTGGACTTGGCCCTTTTTGCAGGGTCATCCCTGAACTTTTTGCCTTCCTCCTGGTATTTTTTCTGACCTGGTGTTGGTGGTTTTAGGACGCTTGGCACTTTATCACTGCTGTCCAGTGTAAAGTGCATGTGCTCTCTATGGTAAACTTGGTAAGATTGGTCTACACCTGTTTGGCGTTTTTAATTTACCTATCAGTCCCTTGTAAAGTGGTAACTCATATATCCGGGGCCAGTAAATTAAATGCTACTGGTGGGCTTGCAGCGCTGCTTGCGCCACCCACCAAGGTAGCCTTTCAAACCTGTCTCAGGCCTCTGCCATTGCAGGGCCTGCGCGCGCAGTTTACTGCCGCTGTGACGTGGCACATAAAGTGGGTACCACGTCTGTGACTCCCCTTTTACTACATATCAGTCACCCCTAAGGTAGGCCCTAGCTAGCCCTATGGGCAGGGTGCGCTGTAGGTAAAAGGTAGGACATGTGCCTTAACTATGTGGCATGTCCTGGTAGTGACAAGCAGCCATTTTGGTTTCTCACTACTGTGAGGCTGCCCTCTCATAGGAATGCATTGGGGATTCCCTGATATGTGGTTCAGTGGTAATTCCTGATATGAGAGGAGTAGCGTGATCAAGTTTGGTATGTTTGGAATAGTGGTAATAAATGCTGCGTAATGGTGTTCGCAGATTTATTATCACTATTTTAGAAATGCCACTTTTAGAAGTGGGCATTTCTGTGTGCTATGTGTCTTTGTGCCTGCCTGTTGTGTATTGCATGTCTGGCTCTGGATGATAGGGGCTGGGGAGGTGCAGTGGCTCCAGAGGGGCTGGGTGAGTCAGCACTAGGCTGAATAGGCCGTTCTGCATTTGGAGTAGTGGGAGGAGTAGCACCTGGACCTGACTAGGACTGTGCCTGCCTTACACAATGCTGGCTCCGCCCGCTGTGGTGTGTCTGGCGCCAGAGCCTTCACTAACAATAAGGGTGTTTGTGCACATGAAAAGGTGTAGGTAAATACCCCCCAGAACTGGTTTGGACTTGGCACAGAGCCCTGTGCCAGGGGGTAGAACAAAGACATTTGCAATATAAATATTGGGGCTGTGACCCCATGTCTGGGTGGAACTTTGTGCTTACTGGCAGAAAGGACTGCTGGACGGCCAGGAGGAACCGCCGTGGGACCCAGCTGCTGTCTTCTGCTGGGAGGCCCTGCGCTCTGGCCTGCCTGTGCCCAGCTCTGCCCTCGTGGGTTTCAGGAGAAGAGCGCTGCCTACTCCCTGGTTGTGCCAACAGGGGGAGACAGGCTGAGCGCTTTATGGATTGGGGCCTCAGAACCCAGCGCTGGTGAACGCCATGCTTTCCCTGCATCCTGTGGTCAAGTGCAGGTGGGAGTGCTTTTCTCCTCTTGGGGGCCAGGGCGCTTTTTGTTTGAGGAAGCTCTGTGTTTTGCAGCCGTTGTTTCCCAGGCACGAAGGGAGCCTCTTGGGCATCGAAAACTAAAGGCGGCCACTCGTCCGCCGAGCGAGCACCGCCGGAGCTGCCAGTGTTGTCCAGCAACCGATCGGAAGCCAGAGGAGGAATCCGGAAGTTAGGCGAAGGACGCCTGACTGTGGGCGGGGCTCCTGTACGTAAGGGGAGAGCCCCGCGTGTGTTCTGGGCCTGTTGTCGATGGGGCTGGTGGCAAGAGGAAAGCGGAGCCTCACAGGCTCACAGGGCCGCTACAAGTTGGACAGGAGCCTCGCGGGCTCCATGCTGCTGCCTCCCGCCTCTCCTACCTGTCCGAGGAGAGGCAACCCGTGAAGTGAAAAACCGTAAGTCAGGCAGTTGTTGCCTGGTTGTGGGCGGGGCCTCCCTACGGGAAGACGAGAGCCCTGCGTGGTGACTGAGGCTGCCGGAGGCGAGAGGAGAGCCTCACGGGCCCCAAGGAGACTTCGCTCCAGATTCCCCCGCAGCAGCCCTTCATCAATCAGTGGAGGAGCGGGAGAAGCCCTGGTGAGTGGGGCTTACAAGGCACACTGTTGGTGCCTGATCAGTGTTGCAGCTGCAACGTGGGGGCATTCATTGAAGGAGACAAGGGTGAGTTGCACCCCGCCCCCTTTACATTGCGCACGTTGTTTTGTCTGCATCTGCAGCTAGGGGTGCCAGTTTGGAGGCCTCGTGATCAAAGGGACACGAAGTAGGGAGAGCCCTCACTTTGCATTGAGGTGGCATTGCGGGGCGATTCCAGGACAGGGCCCCCACTTAAGAATGTACTGACTTGGGGACAGTACCCCTGTGGCAGGTGTGCTATGGGTTCCTGCTATTGATGTGGGGATCATATGTGCACCCTACCAGTGTACCAATAGTGCCTTGCTAATTATGTGTAGGCACACTGTACTATGCTGGGTAATGCTACACGCAGTTATGTTTATGCCTAAGAGAGGCATGAGGTGTTATAGAAATGAGGCATTACTGATGATATTTTATGCATGATGTGTTTATGTTACGTACAGTGTCTACCAGTAGTTACTGGCTGTCTTATCTAATAGTAATGGTCATTACACTGGCCCGATTGGCCTTGTGATAGATGTAATGTTATGACAGTGGCCCTGATTGGCCCTGTAGTGTATATAATCCCTGTAAAGTCATACCTAGTGCAAGGTGGCACAGTGTACATATGTGATTGCGTTCTAATGTGTTTTATGGGTAATACAAAGGCTATTTTTGATATAACCTTGTGTGGAGTTTCTTTTGTGGTGTGCCTAGTGTGTCGCTGCTGTGTGTGTGTGTGTTGTGCAAACGCTTTACACATTGCATCTGGGATAAGCCTGACTGCTCTGCCAAGCTACCAAGGGGGAGAGCAGGGGTTATCTTCAGTGTGTAACTCCCTTGCCCTGACTAGAGTGGTGGTTTCTGCCTGGCTTAGGCGCCAGCCCTAGCCAATCAGAAATCCCATTTCTAACATCCAATAACTGCTGTTCTCCCGTTTCCACACAGCTCTAACTGAGCAGGACAGTTTTCATTCTGCCTCGGTTTGGGCCAGTGCTTTAAATGGGCTGGTACTGTCTGGTACTGAGTCCCTGAATTTCTTGAGTTTGAAAGTGAGAGTACCTGCTCTTCCCAGTATTACTGCAATACATTTAATGGGAGAGTACCGCCACTTCTCAGGAGCAAGCAGGTACTCTAAATAGTGAGTACCTGCACTTCTATTTTTCCATTTAAAGCACTGATTTAGGCCACTATGGACATGCACAGTCACTCAGACCGTACATTTATAGAAAGGAATATGTCTGAAGAACTCATTTTCCACTGACTGCCCAAAGAAAAGCCACATTGTGGACAAAATGTAATCCCATCAGGAGTATATTTCTCTCAATTTAAACAAAACCCATGTTTAATTGTACAGAAAACCACAAGTATGAAACTTTTTATGTTTCTTTCGCTGTCAGGAGGACCTGCCACTCAGTTACCGCTCTGGCAGCTTAGGCAGCAGCTCAGCTTGCACCCAGGCCCCGCCCACCATCTTTTAAGTCATTTCAGTCAGAGACCACCTGGCACTTCCGGTCTAGTCCTGACTGCATAAATATTTTCCGTCATCAGATCCCCCCTGCGCCGACACTGCTTTAGATCTCGCCGACAGAAATAACACAATTATCAAAAATTGGTGTTCTACCGCGGCTGCACATGCGGGCACTTCTGAGCAGCTCCAGAAATTAGGTGTAAATGGACCAGATCAAACAGCAGTTGCTTCATTTTTTTTTTTATTCCAAAAGGGATTCCGTAACTAAAAAAAATAAACAGGGATTTCGTGTCAAGATTTCAGGAGTAGTAAAATGTGTCATCGCTGATTTGTTCGGTCAAAGAGCCGGCAAAACATCAGCACAGCTCTGGGATTTCTGCAGTTTTAAAATGGAAATGTGGTGTTTCTGGAAGGTGGTTGATTACTAGAAACTGAAACCTCTATTTACACAATGTAAAAAGACGGAGGCAGTGGGGTGCACCAGCATACCTTTATTATGCTTTCTGTACAGCTGATGTGCACCCGTTTGGCTGCATCAGTTACCTCCTCAACAGTGTTTAATTTGTAAAAAAAAACATGTGTCAGGGCCTAAGGCACTTCATAAGATACCACTACAGCTGGCACTACCCACAGCCCTGCCACTGCAGCCGAATGTCAGTACCAGCATTACCTATGTGGCAGATTTATCAGCCGTAAATAAACACTGCACTGATAAATTCGACAGAAGAATAGACACTCAGTGCCACCATGTGGTGTAATTGTATGAATAGCTGCCGGTGTTTAGAAATAAGTGCCGGTGTTGAGCACCGGAAAACACCGTCACAAATTAAGCACTGTTTACTCAGGGGCTAAAAATTAAGTTTGTTTCATCCTCTTTAACACTAAAATGCAGCTTAAAATGTGAAGTCAAAACCCACAAATTCTACTGCCTCATAAACTTTGCAAGTCACATGAACAGTAAAGTTACATCAGAACCATAATCAGTCAACATAACATTTTTTGTATGCCGCTTTCAACCACAGTTTATCTGCTTCATCTACCATAAATATCAGGTCTTGTGCATTTTGATGTTGCCTAATGTATCGACCTAGGAAGAATGAAGCACCAGTCGATCCTGCCAGGATTTGCATTTATGAACTCAAGGTAACTCTAGAACTCAGCAGCAAGTGCTTACACTCTGAGGCAACTGTCTGGCTAAAGCGCACACGAAGCACAAGAGCATGGACACAACTAGAAGGTGTGGCCTCAGAAGATCGAGATGGGAATTTTGATGGCACAAAATATCGTAACCAGAGCATTGAGGCCGAAATATCGAAAAATAAGTAAGAAGAGATTTTCTATATCTATATATCTAACTGCACAGATATGTACTTTGATGATACATACAGATATATATATATATATATATATATATATTATCTACTGGCGGTCGCCAGTAGATATAGTTACAACCTATTATCCATAGGAAATCCGCGACATTCTATTTGAAATAACTCTCTTGCCGGTTGACGTATCTTCGCAAAATTTTCAAACTTTGTGGGGCGCTCCGGTCCGCTCCTACCCTGAAAGTCTCGGGGGATTTGTAAAGCGGGGGCCGAGAAAAAGGGGGTCCCAAAACGCGTTTTCCCCATGCAATTTTCCATAGGAAACTTTAGACACGGCTACAGCCCGAACTGCTGAACGGAATTACACCAAATTTGGCAAAGAGGTAGTTCTTGGTTCAGAAAGAACCCTTTTGTTAAATGGTGTAAATCCGTTCAGTAGTTGCTGAGAAAATCAAAAGTAAAAAGATAGATATATCTATGGCCGCGTCGGATTCGCGCACCCTCCCGATCACGAGCTGCATGCTAATTGGCTGTCAACACTCCAAATCAGGAAGTGTTGGCAGCCATTTTGTCCCTCGGTAGAAAGTGCGCAAAGCGCACAAAGGGGGCAGGGTAGAAACACTCTGACCCCCTAGGTCTGCTCAGGGGGTCCCACAAGGACCCCCTGGGCAAAAAAAAAAAAAAAAAAAATTTTTTTAAAAATCGGCTGGATGCGCTCAGGGTGCGCGAATCCTGCCGAAAGAAAATCGAAGCGCGGTCTCCCGCGCTTCGATAGCACTGGCCCCGGGTGGGCCAAGTCCCGGGGCATGCTGGGGGGGTTAATTGTATGTGTGGGGGCCTCTAGGGGCCCCCAAGCCCCGGGGACCACCACCCCCGGGGCTTTATGTATAATGGTGCGGGAGGGCTCTGAGCCCTCCCGCAGCCCCGGGACCGCCACCTCCCTGGGGCTTCTTTTTTTATTTTTGAAAAACCTGTGTGGGGGCTCCAGCCCCCACACGCCCCGGGACCACCACCTCCCGGGGCACTAAGAAAATTACAATGGGGGTCCGTTTTGGACCCCCAAGCCCCGGGGACCACCACCTCCCGGGGCTTTCAAAATGTAAGGAGGGGGGCCGCGCGGCCCCCTCCTGGAGCCTGTGGTGGCCCTGGGGACCGCCACCCCCAGGGCCGGCTCCTGCAGTGTCCCGGGGTGCCTACCCCCGGGACACTGCTGTTTGCAATGACAGGACGGAGCCTCGCGGCTCCCGTCCTGTCATTGCAACTGCTTTGGATATTGGAAGAGAGAGCAGGAAACCTGCTCTCTCTCTTCCAATATCCAAAGCTGATTGCTTTCCACATGGGGAGCAGCATGTTAGCTGCTCCCCATGTGTAAAGCAATGCCGGCTCCCGTAGGACACGGGAGCCGGCGGGACTGTGGGGGGTTTGGGGACCCCCACAGTCCCCAACGAGAGGCCAGGCCCCGGGGGATGGGGTCCCCGGGGCCATAAGTGGCCACGGAGGGGGCCACGCAGCCCCCTCCCCAAAGGTAAAAAATGTAAAAAAAAAAAAAAAGTGAAGGCCGGCCCCGGGGATGGGGTCCCCGGGGCCTCAAGTGGCCTGAGGAGGGGGCCACGCAGCCCCCTCCAAATAAAAAAAAGAGGCCATGCCCCGGGGATGGGGTCCCCGGGCCAATACAGGCCCAGGGAAGGGGGCCACGCGGCCCCCTTCCCGTTTTTTTATTTTTATTTTAATTTTAAAAAAGGGGTAAGGCCCTGGGGGATGGGGTCCCCAGGGCCTAAAAATAGGAAAAAGGAAGGGGGTTACACAGCCCCCCTTCAGGGGGAAAAAACAACAACAAAAACGATCGGGCCCGCAGGCCCCGCCCTTCCTTCACCACTCTGCAAACGCACCCCCTGGCGCGTTTGCAGAGGGGGAACGACTCCCTTGAATACTGGGGGTCCCTGGGGGCCAACTAGCCCACCAGGAACCTCCAGTATGCGCCAGGGGCTGCCTTGCAGAGAGGTGTACAGAGGCCACGCCCCTTTTACACCTCTCTGCAACGCAGCTCTGTGGCGCTTTTGGAGGCATATGGTGGGCTAGTTGCACCCCAGGGACCCTCAGGATTCAAGGGAGTTAATCCCCCGACTTAAAACGCGCCACGGGCGTGTTTGCACAGTGGTGAAGGGAGGGGCGGGGCTTCAGGTGACATGTGTGCAAACAGGCCCCGTGGCGCGTTTTAAGATGGGGAATTAAATCCCCTTCAATCCTGAGGGTCCCTGAGGGCCAACTAGCCCAACAGGTACGTCCAGAAAGCGCCACAGAGCTGCGTTGCAGAGAGGTGTAAAAGGGGTGTGGCCTCTGTACATGTCTCTGCAACGCAGCCCCTGGCGCATACTGGAGGTTCCTGGTGGGCTAGTTGGCCCGTAGGGACCCTCATGATTCAAGGGGACTTAATCCCCAACTTAAAACGCGCCACGGGGCGCGTTTGCACAGATGTCACCTCAGGCCCCGCCCCTCCCTTCACCATTGTGCAAATATTCCTCTAAAATCAGCCGAAATACGAATTCTGATTTACTCACCTGTTATCAGGAGAGACCTCAGTGCTGCATCTTTCAGCCCAGTACTAATCCTGAAAAGTAATTTTAACCGTACTTACCAGTAACTTGAATTTCCTTCCATAGGCTAACATTGACTGGTTTCACTTGGAAATTCTTCTAAGTGTGGAGTTTTGGAACTTTAAAATATTCCTCTAAAATCAGCCGAAATATGAATTCCGATTTACTCACCTGTTATCAGGAGAGACCTCAGTGCTGTATCTTTCAGCCCAGTACTGGTCCTGAAAAGTAATTTTAACCGTACTTACCAGTAACTTGAATTTCCTTCCATAGGATATAATTGCCTGCTTTTTGCTGAAAAAGTTTCTAAGTGTTGATTTTTGAAACATACAAATATTCCTCTAAAATCAGCCGAAATACGAATTCCGATTTACTCACCTGTTATAAGGAGAGACCTCAGTGCTGTATCTTTCAGCCCAGTACTGGTCCTGAAAAGTAATTTTAACCGTACTTACCAGTAACTTGAATTTCCTTCCATAGGCTAACATTGACTGGTTTCACTTGGAAATTCTTCTAAGTGTGGAGTTTTGGAACTTTAAAATATTCCTCTAAAATCAGCCGAAATACGAATTCCGATTTACTCACCTGTTATCAGGAGAGACCTCAGTGCTGTATCTTTCAGCCCAGTACTGGTCCTGAAAAGTAATTTTAACCGTACTTACCAGTAACTTGAATTTCCTTCCATAGGATATAATTGCCTGCTTTTTGCTGAAAAAGTTTCTAAGTGTTGATTTTTGAAACATACAAATATTCCTCTAAAATCAGCCGAAATACGAATTCCGATTTACTCACCTGTTATCAGGAGAGACCTCAGTGCTGCATCTTTCAGCCCAGTACTAATCCTGAAAAGTAATTTTAACCGTACTTACCAGTAACTTGAATTTCCTTCCATAGGCTAACATTGACTGGTTTCACTTGGAAATTCTTCTAAGTGTGGAGTTTTGGAACTTTAAAATATTCCTCTAAAATCAGCCGAAATATGAATTCCGATTTACTCACCTGTTATCAGGAGAGACCTCAGTGCTGTATCTTTCAGCCCAGTACTGGTCCTGAAAAGTAATTTTAACCGTACTTACCAGTAACTTTAATTTCCTTCCATAGGATATAATTGCCTGCTTTTTGCTGAAAAAGTTTCTAAGTGTTGATTTTTGAAAAATACAAATATTCCTCTAAAATCAGCCGAAATATGAATTCCGATTTACTCACCTGTTATAAGGAGAGACCTCAGTGCTGTATCTTTCAGCCCAGTACTGGTCCTGAAAAGTAATTTTAACCGTACTTACCAGTAACTTGAATTTCCTTCCATAGGCTAACATTGACTGGTTTCACTTGGAAATTCTTCTAAGTGTGGAGTTTTGGAACTTTAAAATATTCCTCTAAAATCAGCCGAAATACGAATTCCGATTTACTCACCTGTTATCAGGAGAGACCTCAGTGCTGTATCTTTCAGCCCAGTACTGGTCCTGAAAAGTAATTTTAACCGTACTTACCAGTAACTTGAATTTCCTTCCATAGGCTAACATTGAGTGGTTTCACTTGGAAATTCTTCTAAGTGTGGAGTTTTGGAACTTTAAAATATTCCTCTAAAATCAGCCGAAATACGAATTCCGATTTACTCACCTGTTATCAGGAGAGACCTCAGTGCTGCATCTTTCAGCCCAGTACTGGTCCTGAAAAGTAATTTTAACCGTACTTACCAGTAACTTATATTTTCTTCCATAGGAATCCATTGTCTGGTTTTCAGCAGAAAAGTGTCAACTTTTAAAATACAATAATATTCCTTAAAAATCACGACTGTAACCAAAACGCTTTTACTCAACTGTTTACAGGAGATGTACCAGGACTGAATCTAGGATCCAGTCCTGTGGTTAGAAAAGTAATCCATAAAGTAACTAATTGCATTTAACTAGAAATTCACATTGAGCTGAATGTTGCATTGTGTTTGAAAATGTGGTGCCCATTGCAACAACTGTAACTACTGTACTTAAAAGTCTATTGCCTATGTGCAAAGTATTTAAACTAAAGTAATTCATTCTGAGAAAGTATTTTTTGTAATGTAATGTATAATGTAATTACAATGTAATTTAAAAATAAAATATGTAAAAAAAAATTCTAAAAATGTAATAAATCAGTATGAAAAAAATTAATATAACAATTAATACATTTAAAAATTGTCATTTACAAAACCTTTGAAATTCACAAAAAAACGTAGGTTTCAGACATGTTATAGTTAGGAATTAGCATTTAAAAAACCTTTGAAATTCACTGAAAAAACCATAGGTTTCAGATAAGTTATAGTTAGAAATTAGCATTTAAAAAACCTTTGAAATTCACTGAAAAAACCATAGGTTTTAGGGACAGTTATAGTTAGTTGGACATTGCACTCGTACAAAACCCGTGAAATTCCCCCGTTATAGTTAGTTCAGCTAACTATAACTCGCGCCCCGCAATGCACTGCTGATGACGTCACATATTACATCACTCATGACATGGTCAGTGACATCACTGATGACATCACTGATGACATCTCAAATGACATCACTGATGACATCATCCACGTGATAATCTGATGCACCTCCTCACACCCTAATATAACCTTTGATACACCCAATCTAAATTACAGACTGCCATTCGCAAAACCATAGACACTCCAACACCAATAACTACATACCCACTCACTGATTCTTAGGTCTACACACACACACATCCACTCACTCACCCGTACAGTCACTCATACTTATGGTCACTCAGTACAGGACAATCATATGCACTCTTACTCCTATATAGACACTCAAACACCGCCACTCATCCATAGAGGTACTCACACACCTAGTCAGTCATGCAAATAATTAAACACACTGCCATTTACTCACCTATACAGTTATACACACACCAGCTCACTTAATCATACAAATACTAGCACATTGTTACGCTCTTATACAATCACTGATACAAGCACACACTCATCCATACAGCCACTATCACAATCACTCACTCTCGCTTATAGCTATTTATATACTCCAATACACATATATACTGCCTTTCACATATGTAGTTACTCACACATGTACCACTGGGACATACATTCACTCACTAACACACTCTTACACACACTTACCCACCCATACAGTCTATCACAGATGCACTCTTGAAACCATCCACCCAGTGAAACACCCACTCACACATCTATGCACAGTCGCACACACCCCATCCACACAAACACTCAGGCACCCATACAGATACTCAGACAACAAATCAATAACTCTTATAGACACTCATGTAGCTATTCACAAACCCATGCAGCCACTTACACAGCAACAGACAGACGGATACAGACATTCACCCAGTTTAGTCACTGACCCATGCATTCAGTAAGATACGTTAAATCACTCACTTATAGAGTCAGTCACGCACCTACTAAATCATCCATACAGAAACTTACACACCCATTCATTCTTCAATACGCCTTTCCCTATATATATTAAACATATTTAAACTTTACAGAAACACACAGTCCCTGGATGATGTCATCAGTGATGTCATTTGAGATGTCATCAGTGATGTCATCAGTGATGTCACTGACCATGTCATGAGTGATGTAATATGTGACGTCATCAGCAGTGCATTATGGGGCGCAAGTTATAGTTAGCTGAACTAACTATAACGGGGGAATTTCACGGGTTTTGTACGAGTGCAATGTCCAACTAACTATAACTGTCCCTAAAACCTATGGTTTTTTCAGTGAATATATATATATATATATATTTCTTTAAGGTGCATAGATGTAGAATTAAGAATAGTAAATCTATACTTACCTTTCGATATTTTTGTCCCTCGATATTCTTTCTGTCCGCAATATTCTGATACCACGATTTGCCTATGCTTGATATTCTGTAGCACAATCAACTAGAATCACCATAAACCGAATACATATACCATTATACACGGAGAAGGTCCCTGTGCCAGCTCCCCCTCGCTGCCTGTAGCAGGTCTCCCTGACACCGCCGATTGTGTGCCACTGCCGCTCACTACTGTTGTTATTGTTGTAATTGTACCCTCAGTTTTCTCTCCAGTATAGAGTAGCCCAGTGTTGTATCCCTTGGTCTTCCCAGTATAGCTTAGCCCAGTGCTTGTGCACCGCTCTTACCCCACTTGCCACCGCTACCACCTATTTTCTGTACTGTACTGTGCATCTGTTAGCATTTTTACTGTTGTAACTGTGTCCTTTCTGTCCAGCATAGCCTAGCCCTAGTGCCTAATTAATATTGTTTTCTGTCCTCAATGCTGCTGTAATTTGTGCGTTGTGGTATTCTGTTTGATTTCCCAGGGAGCCAGCCCGCTTCGCTGCTTGCTTTCCTGCCATTTTGCCGCTACCACCTCCTGCTACTCAGCACCCCCCTCTCCCACTAGGGCCTACTTAATGGAGGCCACAGTGCATCCACACAGAGGACGCATGCAGCAGGTGTGCCACTGGCGCAACAAATGCAAGCCAGTCAGTGCCTGTCCTCGCCTGGATCACGCCCAGCGCCAGGAACCCTGGATCTCTTGTCACCCACAGCTACACTGGTGCCAAGCTCACAGCCTTGGACCCCATATGCTGCATCAACAACAGCTGCTGCATCTCCCCTCGCTCAACAGTGGGACCTTATGCATGCCGCCACTGCCTCTTCTCCTGCAACACCGGAGCACCCACACACGCAACTGCTGCCACCACGACTGTGCTTGGACAAGTCCACTGCCTCCTGCTCAATGCCAGATCGCTCTGCAAACAAGCCACCGAGATCTGGGACACCATCACCTCCCTCACCCCGACATAGTCTTCCTCACCGAGACCTGGCTCAACCCTGCAGCCACAGTTGACATCACCACAGCCATGCACAACGGCTACAAGATAGCACTCCAGGACCACATCAACAAACACGGAGATGGGATCGCCATCATCCGCAAAGAATCCATCCACTGCACCACCGCCATGGACGACACCACCCCGATCATGGAACACCTCAGGTTCCAACTCAGAGCAGAAGGCAAAACCACCATCAGAGGCACCCTTGCTTACAGACCTCCAGGACCACACCCCGACTTCTGTGACGCCATGCACGGAGTTCATCGCTCATCAAGCCATCAACACCGAACACTACATCTTCCTCAGAGACCTCAACTTTCACCTCGATGACGCCAACACAGCCAACCTTCTCAAAAGCATGAACAACATCGGCCTCACCCAGCTAGTCACCAACCCCACACACATTGCAGGGCACAAGCTGACCCTATCTTCACAGCCAGTAACAGAGTCAAGTACAGCCCTGTCACCGAGCTCACCTGGATGGACCACTCAGTCATCCACTTCACCTCTACAGCAGCCCCCAGCATCACCAACATACCCCCCAGCACCTCACACCACAGCTGGAACAAAGTATACAAAAGCAAATGGACCGACACGATCAACACCTCCCACCCCGGCACCACTACCAACCTTAAACAGGCTGTCAAGAATTTCACAACCTGGATCTTCGACTGCGCCAACAGAGTCACCACCATCAAACCCACCAGACTCAAGAGATCCACCAAACAGGCCAGCTGGTACACCTCGGAACTGAGAACCACGAAACGCAACTGCAAGCAACTGGAAAGGAAATGGTGCACCAGCAAGGAGCCCACCATCCAGACCACCTTCAGGATACTACCACTGACTCCTGAAAGAGACAAGAAGGAACACCTTAGCTGGCCGCATCAAAGACAGCTCCAACCACATCAAAGAACTCTTCAAGATCATCAAGGAGTTCTCCAACCCCCCAGCAACTGAAAACATCATCACTCCCTCCCAAGAATTCGGCAACATACTGGTGGACTACTTCCATGACAAGATCTCTACCATCTTCAAAAACTTCATATTCCAACCCTCTGCCGCTGACATCCTCAGTCCCGTCGCTCACACAGTCACAATCTCCGACTACCAGATCAACGCTTGGGACCATCTAACCATGAATGACTTACATCATGTACTCCGTCCACTCAGGATCACCCACGAACCTGTGTCCACACCAAATGTTCAACCTCGGCAACAGGATCATCAGCAACAAGCTCACAGCCATCTTTAACACATCCATCACCTTGGCCACCTTCCCAGATGAGTGGAAACATGCCGAAGTCAAACCCCTCCTCAAGAAACTATCCGCCAACCCCAAAGAGCTCAAGAAATACCGACCCATCTCCCTGCTCCCCTTTCCCGCCAAAGTCCTCGAAAGGGCCATCAACCGCCAACTCATGGAAAACCTCGAGAACAACGATCTTCTGAACGCATCCCAATCCGGATTCCGCATGAACCACAGAACTGAAATCACCCTTATCACAGCCACTGACGACATCAGAACCCTCCTAGACTGGGGATAAGCTGCTGCCCTGATCCTCCTCAACCTCTCAGCTGTCTTCTACACTGTGTCCCGCCACAACTTGATCAAGAGGCTTCATCAGATCGGAATCCCAGAGAAGATCCTCAAATGGATTGCATACTTTCTCACCGGAAGAACACAGAGAATCCGCCTGCCACCATTCACCTCAGAGCCCAAAAACATAATTTGCGGCATCCTTCAAGGTTCACCCCTCAGCCCCACTCTGTTCAATGCCTGGCCTACATTTTCGAAAGCATGGACTGAACATTATTTCCCACGCAGATGACGCCCAGCTCATCCTCTCTCTATCTGAAGACCCATCCACCACGAGGGCCAACTTCCACCTGTGCATGACTAGCATCTCCGACTGGATGCAAAACAACTGCCTGAAGCTCAACACAGACAATACAGAAGTACTGATCTATGGGAACAACACCTCCCTGTGGAACGACTCCTGGTGGCCTGTTGAACTGGGACCCACCCCCACCCCACGGACCATGCCTGGAACCTCTGCATCACCTTGGACAGTAAACTCACCACGAGAAACAAGATCAACGCAATCGCCTCCATCTGCCTCCTCACTCTGCGCATGCTCTGAAAGGTCTACAAATGGCTCCCAGCCTCCACCAGATGCACCGTCATTCAAGCCCTCGTCACCGGCCGCATGGACTATGGCAATGCATTCTAAGCAGGAATTGCCACACACCTCCTGAAGACTTTAGACCATTCAAAACTCAGAAGCCAGACTCATCCTCGCCGCAAAGTCCTCAAACAGCCTCCTCCTCCATCTCCGGACTTCAACTTCGCTTCAGGAATTCAGAAGGGGACTCAAGACCTGACTATTCGACTGATGCCACCAGAGCAGCTTGGACCTCAGTGCCTGGATACCCTCGAGGGTTATTACCTGCGCTTTATAAATCCTGATTGATTGATTTCAGCATTAAGCGGATGATATGCCAATGGAGGAGGAAGGGGTCAGTGACAAATGACATCGACAAAGAAAAAAAACAGCAGTATCTTATATACCGCATATTTGTAAAGTGCACATTCACCCTGAAGGGTATCTTGGTGCTAAAATAACATTTTTATTGTTACACAATTCAGTGGCACTCATTTTATTGACCTTGGAGGGGTGAAATGCTGGGTGGACCTGCCGGGATGCAAACCTGCTATTATGAGGTCAAACATAGATCCTTGTAGTGGATGCATTTTTCCACTAAGTCATCAGACCTGGCTTATCATGACAGTGTTACACAGTGGTGGGAATGTAACAAGACACAGATGTTTGTTCCTGCATGGGTCGTGCAAAGTGCAACTAGTAGAAAAGCAACATCTAACAGCTAGAAGATAAATTTGTTGATTCTTTGGTAGAGGACTTACAAATGCCAGACTGGTGCAGCCTTTAAGCGTTGCCGTTCATTTGCAATTGGTATGACAACACAAGAAATTTTCTGCGTCCCTCTACCCTCTTCTTCAAACTAATCGAGTTCAAACTTAAGTGATCAACTGTACCATTAGAGAATCCTACCCATCATGATCATGGCGCAACCAATATGTTTACTAGCTTAGTGTATTTTAGGAGGCAAGTATTGTTAACACCAGACTGTTGCACATCAGTCATTGCCTCCTTACGATCCCATATACCTCCTGGAAGTCTACATGGTCTCTGAGAGAATTCTGAGGTGATGCTGCAAACATACCGCTTCAAAATTACTATTGTCCTAAACATCACCTGCCAGTTGAAAGGATAAAGGTGTATCATCACCGAATGGTTACGCTGCAGCAAATACTTGCAGTGCTGAGTGGAGGAAAAGGGCATTACCTCTTAAGCCTTTTCAATCTCTTACAATGTTATACAGTCAAAAATTTGCATCACTGGTATACTAGCTACCTTTCCACTCAGAATCACAACAAGGAGAAACAGATTGAAACTTGGTGAAGCCGGATTCCATGTTTGTGGTAGAGTGTGCCTACAGATCAAGGTCGAGCAATGTACATGCGTGTTTCGCTCGCTTGATATTGAACCATATGTTGCATCAATTGATACCTGCCCATCTTCCTCCAATTCTGCTGATGTAATACTTCCACAATACACCAACAGTATCAGCTTTGTAATAGTATTGAGTGGGCACTCCTGACATGCACATTTAGTTCCTCATATTTTAAGGTAAACAGAAGCCCGCCACCCCGCAGTTACAAATACAGAGGCATGGGTAAGATGTATTTTGGGATACTCCATTGCAGTTGAATGCACACCCGGATACCCTGCTGCAAATATCCTTAAAATCTATTGACAGATTTTGGAGGAACCAAAACACCTGTTTGTACTAACTCTTTTGTAAAATATTTTACTGCAAAATTGCCCTTTACAACATGCAATCACCTTCGCAACAATATATTCATGTTACATACATATGAATATGCTAGAGCTGATTTCAGAATCGCATTTTGCAGAACAAAGTTTATTATCTGTTACAATATCGCAGTATAAAAGTAATCATTATCGGCCAATTAAACAAACAGTATAAAAGTATTGCTATCCAGTGTGCCTGAAACACTCAGGACCCAACAATCACAAAACAATTATACTTGTTGAGGATAAGCAACAACAAAATAGTCCACAGCCGTAACATTTAAGAAATGGTCCCAACAACAAAATATGAATTCTCACTTCTTTGTGATATTTCTTTTTCTCTTGGAACCTAGAGATACTTTGCACACTTATTAAATATATGATCAAGTTTGGAATCGAAAATTCGCTAAGGATTCATATAATAACTTGCAAACTTTTTTTCGCAGTCATACTTTAGTGCCGAACCCATGAGTATGTAATCTGAAAAAATGATGAAATATGTGAATTGTATGTAAAATTTGCAAATTGTAAGGCTGTAAGGCACAAGTCATCTGACTACCTTCAGTATATTTTGAGCTTTGCAAAGACCCATATCATTAGCACTAGATTCCCACTAGCCTAAAGAAATTTCAGCCTAAGGCTGAACTATCACACTGACAAGACTTTATTTTATGTTAAATAGAATAATATAATAATAGTTCATCCTCAATGCCGTTTCCAGTTTATGTGTCAATGTAAGTTTTTTTCATTAAATATTTGTAAAAAAACATACTTCAGGGTACTGAATGTTTGCCCTCCTAGTAATATAACCCTAATTAAACAAACCCATCTTTTAGGTTCAACCATCACAGTAGTCCCATGCTGTTTTTATGTACAATGTATTGACCGGGAATGAGCACCTGTATGGTATGATACTTTTGATGTGGACTTCTTTGCAAAGATGATATGCACCAGTGGTGGGATAAATGGTGAAGTAACTCTTTCTGAATTATATTTGTGTCACAGAGTGTAGTTACATGAGTACTTCAATTATAAAGTATTTCAGACTTTCTTCGACAAACAATGCAACCGCATGAGGTTCACTCCATATTCTGTGACCAAGTTCCACCATATTGGTGGGACATTATATCACAAATATTTGTCATGCTCCAGGTTTTTCTGAAAAGTAGTACAAGAAGACCTCTCGTACTTGGTACAAGTTTAACCCAAACAGCACTTTTTGATATAAATATAATTTTAAACAAATACGTTTAGTTACCATGTTTTATCTTGCTTATATTGAAAGACGTTTAATAAGTCCTTCAGAAATTGCCCAAATGCAAATGATGAACATCGTCATGACTTTGAACTATGATAATCTACAGAAATGTAATTAATGTTCTTTTTAAAAGCTTGCTAATGTAAGCCTTTTGTCCTTCAGCTTCCATTTAGCCTACGGGTTAGTGGTTTCTCCAGGACTTATAAATAGTGTGTAGATTACAGGGGTCTCCAACCTTTCCTGCAATGAGAGCTACTTCTGATCAGTGAAAATTGCCGCGAGTCACTGAAGGCCAAGTAACTCACGCACTGTTACCAGACACCCCCTCGCCCAGCTTCAATGTCCGGGAGCCCGATACTATGATTTGAACAAAATATTGTGACTAGGGGTACTATGATAGCGCTGCCATGTGTGCCAGTGAGTGCAAGGTCTGTGGAGTGTATGAACATGTGTGTGAATGAATGGGATATATGTGTATGGTTGACTGAGAGCCTTTGTCGTATGTACTTGTGGCACAGGCCATACCTTCCGCCATATGTGCCACAGTTTCATATTCAACACAAACATACAACCTTTTTTTGGAAGAAATTTTAAGTGCAGAAAAATGTTCTGCAAAAATGCTCATAATAAGGAGCATTGTTCTGCACATTAAAATTCTCCCATTTAAAACAAATGGCTGTAATTTTCAGTTATAAATATGGCAGTGTGTCAACTAGCCACTGGGAGCAAGATGCCCGCTGTGTGTAAATTCGACAGTTTGAAATGGGAGAAAATTGCACTAAAGAGTTAACTTTATGTTTGTATGCATTACATAAAACTCATCATTTTAATTCTCTCTCATGTCAAAGTGTGTTTACAAACCGTAGGCATTTTACTCCCAGTGGCCTTTAGACATGGTGCCATATTTATAACAGGAAAATACTGTCATTTGTTTAAATGTGAAGAATTTAAAGTGAAGAAACATGCTTCATAAAACATTAGGACTTAATTGGCTTAATTTAAAGTAGAGAAAAACATTAAGACAATGTTTCATAGAAACATTTTTCTTTACTTTAAATTTCTCCCATTTAAAAGAAAATGATTGTATTTTTCAGTTATAAATATGGCACTGTCCCTACCAGCCACTGGAATCAAGATGCCTGCTGTTTGTAAATGCAACACTTTGAAAAGGGAGAAAATTAAAATGAAGAGTTAACTTAATCCTTACGTTAACTCTTCATTTTGATTTTCCCTCATTTAAAAGCATTCAGAAATATAATTTTGTTCTCATGCTCCAATATTGAGTTAAGAACCACTTTTATTTAAGAGTTAATTACCTCAGTGCTTCAGTCCTGAACCTCTGTGACCCACCTGGGTCATAAATGTGAATGGAGCACTGCTCATTATCAGGCTCTGCTATCTGCAGCCTGGTAATAATGTAAAGTAAGCATAGACTTTCCTTAACCTTAAAAGTAAAGCACAACAGTTATTTATTGCAGTTCTTAGTTAAAAATGAACTCAAGCCTGGGAGCTACTGTAAAGGTTTCTGCCAGCTACTGGTAGCTCGCGATTGACTGGTTGGAGACATCTGGTTCAGGGAGTCCTCTCTGTGTTTCACATATGGGCCCTGATATCGTTATACATATGCTAAATCATATCCATATAACTTTTTTAACTTCCACAGTCACCCATAGAACCTGCAGTACAATTAGTGAAATGAAGTTGCTGTATGAACTATTATCACCCTCTGGCCAAAGGCATAGAATTACTTTAGTCTCATTCAGTACATTTTCTTTCTAAGATTTTGCAGGGATAACATCTTTATGAACCTCAACAGTTGCTTCTTAAGAGTGATTGCAAATATATTGTTGTCCACATTGTTTAAAGACATTGGATGACCAACCCCTCAATTGTTAATATATTTGCCACAATTAACGATGCAAGTTATGAATGATTCAAAAATGGTTAAAGGTAACAAACCCGATGCAATGGTCTGACTAAACGTGAGTTTATTCTGACTTGAATGGCCTTTTGGTTCCATCAGTAAACTTATCCAGAACTGGGGCCGCATTACCTAAACTGCTCGAATGTGCTAATTTGCCCCATGACATACTATATAGCTGTGTTAGACTGCTGCTATTTTTTGCAATGAAGAATTTTTTGCACAGTTGAAATAATGACAAAATACAAATATCAATATTATTAGCTTATCCACTTCGGGTGACTACCACCAGCAAAACCCCTCACTTCCTAGCACGTACAGCCATCCTTGGTGACCTACGCACTTACTTGTGTTACAGCCTGTTGCACATTGTTTTTCTAGCTCCGCAAGTCACTGTTCCAGTGTCCTGTCAATACTAGCCACGATTCCAGAATCCCACAACCATAGCAGTCTTCGGCCATTTGCTCCAGGCTATGTCCTTGAAGCGGCCATGGGTTTCATGTAGGCTGACTTTCGAAAACCTGCACAACCGATCACAAATATACAGGAAGGTTATGAGAAGAGGTAGTAGTAATACAGGAGAAGTCCTTTACATACTCTTCTATGCCTTTGTGAATCGGCCTGAAACATCCAACTCCCCATTTTGAAAGTGCAAAGAGGGCACAGTTATTTCTATTTGTACTAATTGCATATGAATATTCCCTTACTATTCCCATGCAATTAGCATTTTAGATATTTGGGGGCTAATTTTCAAAGGCATGTAAGAGTACATAAAAAAACTACTACATGAGTAGCCCTTTAAATAATCTTAAATGCCTTTGTGAATCACAACCTAAATGCCCTTTAGGGCAGACAGCACAATGCTTTCTGTGAGTGCCCTTTGTAATATTGAGTCCAAAGAATATTGCACATTGTCAGGGATCATTGGCACCTTTGGAAGAATTGAATCTTGAAACACCAGAGATTCACTTTACCAGAGCTTAAATAATGTTACATACACAGCTCATACGCGTTTCTTATCAAAATAAAAAATGCTTTCCAGGAAAGAAAAAACTCTTTGGAAAAGTATACAATAACTCTTCATCATTTATACATGTTTGACCATGTTCTCATTGTAATGTGACAGCCACCTTAGATCTTCAAATCAGCTCTTTGCAAATCTTATCACAAATAGAAAAAAATCTTTATTTCCAAGTTTTGCTTCAGCAGAATGGCAAACGAGAAACAGAGGCAGGAGCAGCAGGAAGTAACCACCATTCAGTCTTTCAGAACAGAAAGTGACATGCTGGCAGGCGCATATTTTTATTCCTTTCATAAACTGTCTAAATAGCTTTAGTAAACAGACTATTATCTGGATGAGCAGTTTCTTCCTTGTCCCTTTCATGTGAAATTTTGAAAGTACAGTAACGCCAAAGTGTCTCTCTCTCCTCTCCTCTCTCTGACATGCCTGTGTTCTACAAATCTCCTAAACTAAATTCCTGAAAATTCAAAAGGAAGGAAAATCGCGATTCACTCACGCTCGAATAAATGGTTCAGTGGCCATGCTGTGTGCTGCAAAATGAAGAGCTGCTGTACACTTCCAAGCAGCAGAAGTATGTCAAGATGGCAGAAAAGCGCCTCAACCAAGGAGACAAAAGGGCCGAAAATACTGGACTTCATGCAGTAAAAAACAAATCCTGTCTATGGCCATGCCTGGCTGGGGGGTTGGCCGCAGGGCTTGGCCTGTGGCCAAGCTCTGCATCTAACCCCTCGCAGGGAGCCAACCCTCCGCCGCGCACAGATTTCGGCCAGACAACCAACTGTGAATGGGATAGGGTTGGCTGCAACCAGCCTGCACTTTGAAGGGCGATTAGAGATCCCCTTGCAGGTGGGTGCAGTGAGTGACTGCATCTGAATGCAAGGGGATGTCAAGGGGGTTCTATGGGACTCCTTTCCCCCACCAGACGAGTGCCATCAGGGGGCGCACTGACAGTGCGCCTCCTGACAACTTCTTTGCCTCTGCGCCCACATCTGTAATGCGGCGCGGGCGCAGAGGCAAAGCTATTTCTTCATTTGCATGGGGCCACGCCCCCATGCAAATGAGGGAACGCCCTCTGATGATAGCGTTGGTGCTTTATGTGCGCCAGCTCCATCGGTATTACGGAAGGGGACGCACAAGCGTCCGCTGCCCCTTCTGTAATACCAAAGTGCCCCAGGGGTGCGCAAAGCGGGTGCAAACGCCCGTTGTGCCACCGGGGCACTTCAGTAATACGGCCCCAGCTGTCCTAGGGCACATGTTGAGAAAATGAAGTTGAGACAGTGGATGGAAGGAAGCGGAACCTGATTCTGAATAAGTCTGCCACCTGATGAGAACCCGGCAGTTCCTGATCGATATTCCAGACTGGCCTGCGTAGCAGGCTCACGCTCCGCTGCACGCTTAGGGTTGGCCAAGAGGCTTTAATAGGACTTTTTTCTGTTACTCATAATGCTCTTAAACAAACTCCGCAAGAAACTGGGGGGCTCGGGTCTATTCAAAGTACACAATATGTTCACTCAGTTTGAGAAACAGCTGTGAGGTGGGGGTGAAATAACAGTAGTTAATAAAGTTACCAGATTTGTAAACATGTCTGCCTGTCAGATTTCCTGCGATCCAGACACGTAATACTTCGTTTAACCCCAAAGTGGCCAAAGACAGATGCCGTGCTCAAACTGAAAATTCTGGGGCAGATTTACAAGCCCCTTGCGCCACTTTTGTGTCACTTTTCCCATGTTAAAAATGACGCAAAAGTGGCGCAAGGGCCTTGTAAATAAGCCCCTCCATGTTTGGCAGACCTGAGAAAACGGAGGTCAATGTTGAAAGCATGTACAGAACATTCTCTACATAACACTCTTGAGAACTTTGGCGTGACACTCATGCAATGTCTACTCTGCACTTCCTGCTGTAATATTTCAGAAAAGAAGTTGTAGTTTAAATTCCACTAACCAATAACTTTTATGTTGGGAAGCGACACCACTGCACCAGCTGACAAAGGTTTGACAACCTGAATACGTGCTTTGTAGTTCCACGCAGTCTATTCAGATAGTCAGGCTCGCTAGACAGCTAATAGTTCGTTCTTAAGCGCTCCCAATTCTGCAGATAAACTAAAGCACCAGAAATTCAACTGGCTTGCCCAGTCAGTCACAATTCGGTCAAATGGCGGAGCCGGACCTGGAACTCGGGTATCGAGGCTCCACGGTTCACCACTCGAACAATAAAGTACAGCACATGTTGTCTATTCATAACCTTGTAATATCAACAAATATCATTTGTTGGTGTCCACTCTCAGGATGCATTAACCCCACTTTTGTCCAGATTTCAATTGCTTACAATAGGTCCACAACCACTTCCCCCTCATTGGAGCCAATTCACACAAAAATAATAGATAGTAGATTTACACCTACAAACGGGTGCATATTTACTACTTTTTGTGGAATTCCCAAGCATTTCCAGTAGTGTGCCTTGAAAGCTGAATGAGGCGCAGGTACCGGGAACACTACTGGCAATGCCATGTGACAGATTTTTCAGGCTGTCATCTTCCCTGTGCATAACTGTACATAGCATAAGAACAGGCACAGAGGGAATGGAGCCCGCTATACAAGTGCATGTTTTTTCTCTCTCCGCGGAAAACATTTTTCCCTTTGGAGAACTCTCTTCTCTTACACCCCTACCAAGTTAGGGGGTTATCCATTCCCTTTCCTGGATGGGGAGTTACTGGAGTAAATATCTATCGGTTTCTAGGCTGGGAAATCGATGAATTTCAGTTTGAGAATACCTACAAACCAGCGGCGGCCCCTCCATTAGAGCGGAGGAGCGCCGCCCCCCCTGCCATCACCCGCAAATAAAACGATAATAAAATGGGTTTCTAACCCGTTTTATTTCAATCCCCTTGGACCCACCCCCAGGACTCTGACGAGTCTTGGGGGCGGGTCCAGGGTGATGACACTGTGGTGGGGGAGTGGTAGTGCACTCCCTTGTCCCTGCACTGCGCATGAGGTGTTTGACTGGCCGTTTCAGGCCGGCCAAACATCTCATGCGCAGTGAAGCTTTCTCCAGCCCCAGCTGCGTTGCTGGGGCTGGAGAAAGCAAGTGCAGGCTCCCAGTCTGCCTGGGAGCGCAAAGTCATAGCGCTCAGGCCAATCCTGACGCTGCTTTCCTGCAGCGTCATGATTGGCTGCTGTGCAGTCTGGGAGCCTGTCCCAGAAGCAGGAAGAGCGAGATGGAGCAGTCGGCGGAGGCGGCGATCAGGTAAGTTTATTTTTATTTATTTTTCTGTCCCATCGAACCCCCTCTCCCCTCCCCCAGCTCCCTCCTCTGGCCCGCCCCGCCACTTTGGCAGGGGACGGGCCGCGACTGCTACAAACGTTCAACTTTTGGGGTTTCATATGCTTACTGGGCAACACATGCTGTTTTATGGCAACTTTGCATTTTATTTATTAATGTATGTGCAAAGATGTGCATGACAGCTTGATGTATCACACGGAGAGAGGCCAGAGCCAGCATTAATAATACTACCCGGATGGCGTAAAAGCCTGTGAACACTACTGTTTGCATAACATCAAATAAATCATACATAAAAACGCTGTTGGTCATGAAAGTTTTTTCTCTCTCAGGGACAGTACTTTTCAATACTATTTGTGTGAATTTGGCTAAGATGGCTGCCCAGCTACCCACCCAGAAGAAGAACTGCCTGTGAGAAGTTGGCCTGGCATATGCTGTCCACTAATTATAGTGGGCACCTTGCACCAGTCCAAACAACCCCTTATTGGAGATAGGTTAAAGACAACCTTATTGAAAGCTATCCTAGTGGTAGCTATGGAGAGCAGCCTTCAGGCTAAGTCTTGAAGGAATGTAAAGCAGCTTGTTTTACCAGTCTATAATCTCTTGAGTGATCAAATGAAAGAGCACCACACCAGGTATATATTCAAAATATATGTATTTATTGCTAAACACACCCCTCTAGTCTCTTTATGAGGCTAGAGTTCGAAGTACACAAGTTATAAGTTATTTAAACACAGTAATAGCACAAATACACGTTTGGGCCCTAGGGGCGTACCAAACCATATACCAATAAAGTGGTATAAGAACCACGACTGAACTAGACACTAGGCCTAGAGCCTCTAGAAGTGCTTGGACCACAAGGAACCACCCAAGGTAGTGACCCAGGGGACCCACGGGGACGCGTGCAGTGTAAATACACAACCGCGATACGCCGTTAACTTCTATGGAGAAAGTCGCGATCAGGAAATTAAGAAAAGGGACACTTAAAGAAGGACTTGGAGCAAACCCTTTGAGAACTAGGTCGTTCTAGAGTCTCTACCCACGGGAGCACCGGAGTACTCGTGTTACCTCACCCAGGGAAGCCGGGTGCATAGGTGCCTTTCGGGGTCGGGTTTCGTCGTCGATTTGAATGGCGATCTGCTGCAAAGTGCTGCTGGCGACCAAGTGGAAAGTGTCCGGGTGGATCCAAGAGTGGATCGGAGATCTGAAGAACCTGAAAGCAGAGGGGACAGAGTCTGGGTCACTAGCCAGTGACCAGGAAGGCGATGGACAGATGCCCACCGATGTCGCGTGCTTCAGGTGCATTGACGGTCGTCTTGACTCTTCAGCCACGAGGTCCAGGAGGCGTTGTCAGCAACCAGGAGCAGGATTCGGGCTGGTACACAATGTCTGTCGAGTGCTGAGGTGTCGGCGACCGGATTGGACCCAACAAGCCTTGGCAACGGCAAGTCTCGATGAAAGTAAAGAATGACGATGATGCAGACCAGCAAGGTCTGAGGAACTCACCCAGCGAGGGTAAGTGAGGGCAAGCCTGGAGCAACCAGGGAGCCCAAGAAGAAAAGGATTGGCCTTCGTGAAGGGCTACTAGCCAATGGGCTAGCGACCGCTAAGGAGCCTCAAGACATCGCACGTGGAGCTGGCTCACAGGACACTCGTGGAGTGGAGGCCAGTGATCTTCGGTGCAGTTGGTGCTGGAGGCTAGGGCTACTCGGAGACCAAAGCACGACTTCGTGGGAGACCCAGAAGAGGATGCACTAGCAAATGCGTGCGGTGTCCAGGGGTCACGGTTCCACGTTACCCACGACAGCTACGGGCCTCAGCTTTGCTGGAGACTCAGGGAAGCCTCGGGGAAGTCTGGAAATCCACCTCTGGTGATGCAAAGACTTCGGCGTCCGACGGGAGCTTAGGCGATGCAGACCGGACAATTGCTTCTTTGGTGCCTGCCAAGCAGGGGAGTCACTCCTTGACCCCAAGGGAGATTCTTCTGTCCTCTAGTCTTGAGTAGAGCGTCGAAGGTCCAGGATTCTGTTTCAGAGTTTCGTCCAGGGATAATCTAAAGTCCTAAGGACTGGGTTCCTATACTTATACTAAGTTTAGGGGTTGGACTTACTCTGTGGTCCCACCTATGGGTGGGTCAGGGCAGAGGGGTGGCTACACCCCTTTCCCTTTGTCCAGTTCGCGCCAAAGCAGGGGCTGCAAGCCCCTGATCCGGTTTGAACTGGGGTATGCACAGGGACACCAAGTGTGCCCCCAGTGCAGGACTTCAAAGCACCCGAAAGTGCTCCCGCCCAGGCCCAATACACACTATCCTGTCTGGGGAGGTGGTCACACCTCCCTGGGACAGGAAACCTATTGTCCAGGCCTCCCCTGCCGGAGTTTCGCCCAGCAGCAGGAGGCCAGACTTGTGTCTGTGGCAGCAGCATCCATTTTGTGATGCCAGGGCTTTAGAAAGAAGTTACCGGCCAGGCCAGGGTTAACATGTCTCTCCCTCTAGAAGGGTGGAATGCTACCCCCGCCGCCAGAATTGGCGGGGGGGTAGTATTCCAAGATGTTTGACACCAAACACGACATGTTTCGGTGCAGCCATTCCAAAGTTAGCATTTAACGCGAGGTTATAATGCGCTTAAGAGTATATGGTCAGGCTGCACTACAAACAGCGTCAGAGAAGGGTCTCCGAACGCTGCAGAGGGGCCCTGCTCATGCAGGGGAACCCTCTCACATAGGAACCACGCACTCTGCCTTCAGGATTGATAAGGCCTGCCATAGGAGTGACTTATAGGTTTATATGTGTGTATGTATATAGTGATATAGGTAACCTATATCACAGTAAGGGGTGCATGCACCACCTTACCCAGGCTGCAGTAGCAGACCTGTGGTGTCAGTTTGGATGGCCTTCCAGGGGTGGCACAATACATGCTGCAGCCCCTGGCAGGCCTCTGAGGTACCTATGCCCTGGGTACATAGTATACCATATACTAGGGACTTATAAGGGCACTCCAGATTCCAATCAGAGATGTGCCTAAGGCACATGGAAACCATTTTACAGAGAAAGCAGATAGACTGGGGCCCTGAATAGCAGGATCCCAGTCCAACTAAGTCATAAACCAGCAAAACACCATAAAAAAAGTGGGGGCAACCATATAGTCAGATTCCACCTTCCTACATAACCCCCCAAACGAAAGGAGATAAGGCTAACCTTGGCCAGTTGAGCCTTTATTGACTAAGTGGCCATATAAGGAAGCACCTGCACTAGCATGGTTGCCCCCTGTCTTATGGTCCACTAAGCAATCCCTCACCCTAAGGGTATGAGAGGGTCTCCACCATGGGGAATCACTACCTATGGTGTGCTTAGGTAAAGTACAAGGCTGGTGAGGTGTCTGAGTAGGGAAGTGAGACCCTAGGAATGTTGGCCTCAGCTTCCTCAGATCACTGGTCACCATGTATGCCTGTCTTTCCATGACTGAGTTGCACTTTGCTCTAAGGGTCAACCTTTGGCTGCCTACAGCTGGGGGTTGGGTCCCTTTGGATGGACTACTGGAGGGACATGGCAGGTTTGGAACCTTCTGGTCCCAGGTTTGCTCTTGCCTACCAGAGTCCTGCTGGGGGAGGTCCCTACATAAAGGTATGGGGGATCCCTCAGTGTGTAGAGGAATTTTCACCTGGCTAGGGCTACTAGACTGGGTGC
Organism: Calotriton arnoldi; assembly: GCA_963921515.1. NCBI lineage: Eukaryota > Metazoa > Chordata > Amphibia > Caudata > Salamandridae > Calotriton > Calotriton arnoldi. The sequence goes on along the minus strand of CAWUFW010007996.1, from coordinate 733,026 downwards.
CCCTAATCTGCTGATGGGGGGTTCCTCTGGACAGGGGGCCCTGGGGGTCCACTGACCTCCCTGACCTCTGCAGCCCTGGGCTGGCTGAGGCAGGGTAGAGAGGGGCAGGTTACCTGCTCCAGACTGGGTACCACCTTGGAAGGGTCCTCTGCCATCAGGGGTGTGGCCAGGCCAGGCCTGACTACCTCTGGGGCAGTTCCTTCACTAGGGGTAGGGTCAGTTCCCTGAGGAGGCTGACCCTTACCTACTGTCTGGAGGGAGAAGACTTTTCTTCAACCCTTGTGCTCTCTTTTGGGGAGAGTGGGCCATTCTTCCAGGCTCCATCTCTCCAAAATCTTGGGCTGGGGCTGTGGCCATCACAGCCCCACTAACCTTTACAGGGACGCCCAGCATCCTTAGATGGGTTTGGTGTTCAACTTCAGCCCAGGCTGAAATTTCCAGATCATTGCCCATCAGGCAATCTACAGGTAAGGTTGGGGACACAGCCACTCTTTTGGGCCTGTGACCCCCTCCCAGCTGAGATTGACTATGGCCATGGGGTGATCTGTTCTGACACCATCAATGTTGGTCACCTGGTATTTAAACTCAGGTAAAAACTGGTGAGGGGGACTAGTTTCCCTGCCACCATGGTGACACTAGCCCCTGTGTCCCTAAATGCCACAGTTTTCTGACCATTAATTATTGGCTCCAGTCTGTACCTGCCCAATGCTGTGGGACCCATGGTAAAGGTGGCAAATCCTATACCACCATCAGAGTCAGAGGAGTCTGTTGAGGGGTCCCTGTCTAAACTAGGGCCCACCTCTGTTCCTCTTGCAAAAGCACCTAACTTTTTGGGTGCACTACTCCCAACTGGAGGATTACTACTGGTAGTACCAGGAGGGGTGGTAGTAGTTGTGGGAGGAACATTTTCTTTATTGCCAATCCTGGGGCAACTGGGATCAGTTTTCCAGTGCCCAGGCTTTTTACAGACATGGCAATATGGTTTCTTTTCAGGAGAAGAAGGAGTTTGGGACCCACCCCCAGAAGAGGAATTTTGGGGCCCTGTAGTGGACTTATCCTTAGATTTGTCCCCACCTTTCTCTTGGGACTTAGTAGAATCTTTCTTCTGGTCACCACCCTGATTTTTAGTTTTTACTCTGGTTCTGACCCATTTGTCTGCCTTCTTTCCCAATTCTTGGGGAGAGGTCAGATCAGAGTCCACCAGATACTGGTGCAAAAGCTGGTTTTGACAATTATTAAGGATCTGCTCCCTCATAATCAAATTGTACAATCCTAAAAAGTCATGCACTTTGTTGCCATGTATCCAACCTTCCAGAGCCTTAGTAGCACAGTCTACAAAATCAACCCAGTCTTGAGTCTGAGATTTTTGGGTGTCTCTGAACTTCAACCTATACTGTTCAGTGGTTAGGCCAAACCCATCTATCAGAGCACTCTTCAAGACTGTGTAATTGTCAGCATCCTCTTCTCTTACAGTGAGGAGCTTGTCTCTACCTTTGTCTGCAAAGGAGAGCAACAAGATTGCTGCCCACTGCTTCTGGGGGACCTTCTGAACTTTACAGGCCCTCTCCAGTGCAGTTATCCATTTGTGGATGTCATCCCCACTCTGGTAGGGAGGGACAATCTTGTTTAGGTTTCTATGGTCATAAGACCTTTCCCTATCTTTAGGGATATTGCTGCCACCATGGGACTCTAGTCCCAACTTTTTCTCTCTTTGTAGAGATCTAGGGACTCCCTGTCTATAGCCAGTTGCTGTTTTCTGAGTTCAAGCTGAGCTTCCTCATATTGAATCAGCCTCTTTCTTCTCTCATGAGAGGATTCCCTCCTATGAGAGGAGACAGAGGTCCCTATTGAGGTGCCAGAGTGGTTAGACTCCTGAGAAGGAGACCTAGACCTTCTGGGCACACTCACAATCCTTCCTGGGGGACAAAGTGGAGGTCATCTTGAGCCTCCTCCTCATCCACAGGAGGAATTGGGTTATCCAGGTCAGGGTCATTGTCACCCTCCTGGTCAGTTCCAGAGGGGGCTGGGGGTACTGCTACCCCTGGCCCCATCCTCATCTTCTGCCCCACCCTCTGCTCCTACCCCTTCAGTCCCTAAGGGCCTGCTGAGATCATAAGCCTCCAACATCTCTCTAAGATGTTGGGTGGTGGGACTTTGTCCTGTCTTCAATTTCCTCAAGTTACATAATGCTCTCAATTCCAAGAATGGGAGTGTATCATACTTGGAGGGGAGAAGCCCATGGGCTTCTGGCAAGGACTCACTGGGTCCTGGCTTTGAAGACATCACTAGTGAGGTGTGGTGTATGCACTACCTACTCTAGTGTGGCCTACTAAACTCTCTTGAGTTGTAGAAAGGGTGTGCTATCCCTTAACACACAACTCTAAGTTCAGTAGAACTTACTGTATTCTAAGCTTAAATTATATGTACCTTAGGTACCTTTAGTGGTTTTCAGTTGATCAATTCAATTGAGATTATCTGGTAAAACAATAGCAATCTGGAATCCCACACGCTGCACACCAATGTGAGAAGTTGGCCTGGCATATGCTGTCCACTAATTATAGTGGGCACCTTGCACCAGTCCAAACAACCCCTTATTGGAGATAGGTTAAAGACAACCTTATTGAAAGCTATCCTAGTGGTAGCTATGGAGAGCAGCCTTCAGGCTAAGTCTTGAAGGAATGTAAAGCAGCTTGTTTTACCAGTCTATAATCTCTTGAGTGATCAAATGAAAGAGCACCACACCAGGTATATATTCAAAATATATGTATTTATTGCTAAACACACCTCTCTAGTCTCTTTATGAGGCTAGAGTTTGAAGTACACAAGTTATAAGTTATTTAAACACAGTAATAGCACAAATACACGTTTGGGCCCTAGGGGCGTACCAAACCATATACCAATAAAGTGGTATAAGAACCATGACTGAACTAGACACTAGGCCTAGAGCCTCTAGAAGTGCTTGGACCACAAGGAACCACCCAAGGTAGTGACACAGGGGACCCACGGGGGACGCGTGCATTGTAAATACACAACCGCGATACGCCGTTAACTTCTATGGAGAAAGTCGCGATCAGGAAATTAAAGAAAAGGGACACTTAAAGAAGGACTTGGAGCAAACCCTTCTAGAGTCTCTACCCACGGGAGTACCGGAGTACTCATGTTACCTCACCCAGGGAAGCCGGGTGCATAGGTGCCTTTCGGGGTCGGGTTTCGTCGTCGATTTGAATGGCGATCTGCTGCAACGTGCTGCTGGCGACCAAGTGGAAAGTGTCCGGGTGGATCCAAGAGTGGATCGGAGATCTGAAGAACCTGAAAGCAGAGGGGACAGAGTCTGGGTCACTAGCCAGTGACCAGGAAGGCGATGGACAGATGCCCACCGATGTCGCGTGCTTCAGGTGCGTTGACAGTTGTCTTGACTCTTCAGCCACGAGGTCCAGGAGGCGTTGTCGGTGACCAGGAGCAGGATTCGCGCTGGTACACAATGTCTGTCGAGTGCTGAGGTGTCGGCGACCGGATTGGACCCAACAAGCCTTGGCAACGGCAAGTCTCGATGAAAGTAAAGAATGACGATGATGCAGACCAGCAAGGTCTTAGGAACTCACCCAGCGAGGGTAAGTGAGGGCAAGCCTGGAGCAACCAGGGAGCCCAAGAAGAAAAGGATTGGCCTTCATGAAGGGCTACTAGCCAACGGGCTAGCGACCGCAAAGGAGCCTCGAGACGTCGCACGTGGAGCTGGCTCACAGGACACTCGTGGAGTGGAGGCCAGTGATCTTCGGTGCAGTTGGTGCTGGAGGCTAGGGCTACTCGGAGCCCAAAGCACGACTTCGTGGGAGACCCAGAAGAGGATGCACTAGCAAATGCGTGCGGTGTCCAGGGGTCACGGTTCCACGTTACCCACGACAGCTACGGGCCTCAGCTTTGCTGGGGACTCAGGGCAGCCTCGGGGAAGTCTGGAAACCCACCTCTGGTGATGCAAAGACTTTGGCGTCCGACGGGAGCTTAGGCGATGCAGACCGGACAATTGCTTCTTTGGTGCCTGCCAAGCAGGGAGTCACTCCTTGACCCCAAGGGAGATTCTTCTGTCCTCTAGTCTTGAGTAGAGCGTCGAAGGTCCAGGATTCTGTTTCAGAGTTTCGTCCAGGGATAATCTAAAGTCCTAAGGACTGGGTTCCTATACTTATACTAAGTTTAGGGTTGGACTTACTCTGTGGTCCCACCTATGGGTGGGTCAGGGCAGAGGGGTGGCTACACCCCTTTCCCTTTGTCCAGTTCGCGCCAAAGCAGGGGCTGCAAGCCCCTGATCCGGTTTGAACTGGGGTATGCACAGGGACACCAAGTGTGCCCCCAGTGCAGGACTTCAAATCACCCGAAAGTGCTCCCGCCCAGCCCCAATACACACTATCCTGTCTGGGGAGGTGGTCACACCTCCCTGGGACAGGAAACCTATTGTCCAGGCCTCCCCTGCCGGAGTTTCGTCCAGCAGCAGGAGGCCAGACTTGTGTCTGTGGCAGCAGCATCCATTTTGTGATGCCAGGGCTTTAGAAAGAAGTTACCGGCCAGGCCAGGGTTAACATGTCTCTCCCTCTAGAAGGGTGGAATGCTACCCCCGCTGCCAGAATTGGCGGGGGGGGGGTAGTATTCCAAGATGTTTGACGCCAAACACGACATGTTTCGGTGCAGCCATTCCAAAGTTAGCATTTAACGCGAGGTTATAATGCGCTTAAGAGTATATGGTCAGGCTGCACTACAAACAGCGTCAGAGAAGGGTCTCCGAACGCTGCAGAGGGGCCCTGCTCATGCAGGGGCACCCTCTCACATAGGAACCACGCACTCTGCCTTCAGGATTGATAAGGCCTGCCATAGGAGTGACTTATAGGTTTATATGTGTGTATGTATATAGTGATATAGGTAACCTATATCACAGTACGGGGTGCATGCACCACCTTACCCAGGCTGCAGTAGCAGACCTGTGGTGTCAGTTTGGATGGCCTTCCAGGGGTGGCACAATACATGCTGCAGCCCCGGGCAGGCCTCTGAGGTACCTATGCCATGGGTACATAGTATACCATATACTAGGGACTTATAAGAGCACTCCAGATTCCAATCAGAGATGTGCCTAAGGCACATGGAAACCATTTTACAGAGAAAGCAGATAGACTGGGGCCCTGAATAGCAGGATCCCAGTCCAACTAAGTCATAAACCAGCAAAACACCCAAAAAAAAGTGGGGGCAACCATATAGTCAGATTCCACCTTCCTACACTGCCTCCCAAATTAAAGTAGTAAGGAGCCTCTCCTCAACCAATCTCAACCATATCTCATCTCCAATGTTTACCTAGTGACCCACTCTAGGGTAAGATTCTGCAGCCAGAGGGCAGTACTAGGCCAACCTGTTCGCAGGCCATTACAACTCCAATACCTTCTGATGAAAAACTGTGCCGGATAATACTGAGGGACACGGAAAGTATAAGTGAGTCTTTCAATCCCCTAAATTTCGGTATTCCCTGAGCCATGGAGTGAACTTCATCACTTCTGACCAACATAGGATCTCTGCTCTATCTTCGTTCTCCTTGAAAGATCTGCAGATGATGCATTTGATTGCTCTACAGTGTTGACTACCATTCCCTCCATAAGTTTCATCAGAACATTAACAATTTTGTTACCTCCTACCACCCCTGCCACTACCATGCTCTTGCCCACCGCTGTGCTCATTCTCGTCTGCATGCTGAGTTTGCCTGCTTCCTGGCATCCTGTGCTTATTGAGGATGTCAAGAAGCCAAAACGTCAAAATGCAGCTATAGTGGTCTTAGCTAGCAACAGCCGTCTCCCGCCGAGGAGGCTTGTAGTTAGTAACTATGCTTGACGCTCTGTAATCCGCCAATGTAGCCGGGTGCCTGGGCATTTGTGCTTTTGATGCTGAAGCTGCCCTTGGTGCAATTGTGCTTTTGAAGCTGAAGCTGCCCTTGCATCACCTTCTTGGTGACAGCATTTCCGAAGAGCAGTACTGCCGTAGATCACCGGTGTTGGAGTGGTGCTCGCCATATTTCCCTATTGCATCACCCAGTTTTCCCTCCACTGGCCACAGCTACCGCGCTCAGCCCCCCTGGGGAGCTAGGGGGTTCAGGGTATACGGCAGAGTGGCCATCCAATGTTGGGCGCTGATTGTGGGCAGGGAAAGCTGCAATACTTATTGGCAGACGTTTCAGATGAAGAGTGGGAGCACTAAATATTGAAATTGCCAAAAATAAAGTGCGTAGCTGACCATTATATATTGGGCAGGGGGAGGCGAATGTAGCACTGAGTCAGAGGTGGAGATAAGCCCCTGAGTTTTGCATCACTCTTTTTCTTAAACTAGACTGTTTAGTTCAAGCTATCAGCTGTTTGATTGGTTTAAGGATACAATAAGGTGGAAAATGCCACAGAGCTAAGTGAAGGCACGCGGTGGCTATGGCCAAAAGAGGGGGCGGAGAGATATTTCAGTGAAAAGGCACCCGCCCCAGGAGCCCCAACATAGTGATTCTTTGGGGAGCACTGCTATCGGTGCCCTAGAAGGAAAGATGACTCTCAGTATACTAGGGGAGGAAGACCTCACAGGCATCCCGGTGCGCCCTATGGAAGAAGCAGGCGCGACGCCCTTGGGACAATTAATAAAGGAGTTTGTAGGGAAGTATTTTAAAAGGAAACCTGATACTCGTGGTCAATCCATATCATCTGCAAAACCACTTAGTGGAGAACTGAGAAGGGGCTAGAGTAATGTAAAGTGACTCTGATTCTGGAACCAGTACCGGACTCAGTCGCAGATGCTACCTGGAAGCAGCAGTGGGGTGGGTGGGGTTAAGCGGGGGAGAATCGGGTTTAAAAAAATCAATTATCTTCCGGACAGCCGGCTGGCCGGCCGCCACAGCCTCTCCTGCGTACTCTTACTGGCTTCTTGGGAGAAACAGGAAGCACCAGGGCTCCCACATTACCCACAGCCAAGGGTATAATACAGGGGACAGTTTATAGGTATACCCAGAACCCCAGGGAGGGACAGATAGGAAACATCAAAGAAAACTCAAGCCCTTGAACCACTCGCAACTACTGAAAACACTGGTCAAATGTCCTAGCCTGTGTGAGATTGCATCCGCTGATAAAAGGCAAACAGCGGTCACAAGAAACTGAGAGGGAAAAGAGATGATGAAGGCCCTTTTTTGCTTGGAATGTGTAAAATAGGTGGTGGTGAGGGCGGAGGAAGAACTAGAGAAGGAGGGTATAAGACTGGTACCGATGGGTGAGTTAGGGAAGGAGGCGGGGAGGGGCCATAGGGCCCTGACTTGCTACATAGTCTTAAACATAGATCAAGTAAGGAGCAGCTCACAGGGGTCCAGCATAGAAGAACATTTACTGATTTAAGTGAAGGCGGCTTACGAGTGACCATAGCAAGTGGAGACAAAGGACTGAAACTGAGAAATCAATTTGAATGTCTATCTGACTCAGTATTAAGTTGTGACGATAGTAGAAGGGCGGGGGGGAATGAGTGATCTGGACTAGGCATCGGAGGGCTTGCACAGCCTAGGAGCCTTTTCTTGGAACATAGGGGGTTACAGGAAACATCTAACCCAAAACAGTTTCAAAGAAATGTTGGGAAGGTACGAAATTATGTGTTTACAGGAGACTTGGCTGTGCGAAGCACCCAAACCAATAAATGGATTTTAAAGATGTCTGGCAATTGGGCCCAGGTCGCCCCTCAGGTTGTCTGCTTACCTTAGTTTTGACCAAAATAGCCAATAAAGTGGCCATGTTGAAGGCTAAAAGTCAATGGTTATTGGCTGGCCAGATAATGATCTACAGTTGCACTCAGGTAAAAAGATATATAATTGTAATTAACAAATATATCCAACCATGGAATGCAGCAGACTATGTGGCACAGCTGGGACTGTTAGAAGAAGACCTGGAGACAATCTACATGGCAAAGGCAACTCAGCTGATAATGATTTTAGGGGATTTTAATCATAAGCCAGATCCATCCTCCAGCAATAAGATGTACAAAGATTTGTTAGCCGCTACACAGGTACCACCGGCTACTTTCCCTAGCTCATGTAGCTCAGCACAAGATGAAGCCCTAGTGAAGTTCTTAGGATCTATAGGGTTGTTCTGTGTAAATGGACGGGTAGATATACACTGCCCCGAGGGCCACACTTTCCAGGTAGGCAATCAGCTCTACCCAATTGATTATGTTTTTATTGATCCCTGGCACTTTTTCCCAGTGGAGGGGTTTGAAGTGCTGCACACAGAGGGCAGTGATCATAGGCCTTTACAGTACTGTTTAGTGTAGGACAGTGTGAGCAAAGAGACAAAGTCGCCCCTCTGCAAGTAGAATACCAAGACATGTAACAACCCGTATAACAGAGGAAAGTTTAAAGATACTTAATGATCTGATGATAGATTATACGTTACTCATCCTGCCAGAGGACTAGAGTGACGCCCTAACATGGTACAACCAAGTGATATAGCAGGTTGCAAATTGTTTGAGGGTAAGACTCAACTCGCGAGCCCGGAATAAAGCACAAGAGTATGATACAGGGGACAAGAGAAATGGCTGGTTTAATGATGATTGTAGGATGTTAAAATGAGGGTACGAAAATGGGAGAGACGACTTGGCAAAACTCGAATACAAAAATAAGCTGAGGGAAAGTAAAATGGAGGTTATAAATAAAAATTGGCAAACTATGTTTGAAGTGATAGGCACAAATAATATCAGGATGTTTTGGAAGTTGGTGCTTGATGGCAGAGAGCAGGGGAGAATGAGGTGTCTAGTAGGAGAGGATGACTGGGTCAACCACTTGAGTAATCTATATGGTAGTAATGATGTGGATGAGGTCCCGAAGAATAATGTTGAGGTTGAAGAGGATATTGGGTCGTATTTTTTATTTCAGAAAATAAAAGAAGCCATTCAGTCTTTCAAACTAACAAAGGTGGTGGGCCCAGATAATCTCCCGGCAATTCTAATAAAAAAGAACGTGGATTGGTGGGCAAATTTCTTTCATGTCATTTTTCAAAAGACCTTGGACTGAGGGTGTTTTCCAGAGAGTTGGAAAGGCGCAATAATTAGGCCAATATATAAGAAGAATAATGCCACGCTGCCCAAGATTTACCGCCTAATCAGCCTGGTGTATGTTGGGGGAGAAGTATTCTCCAAAGTATTGCTAGGCTTAATAAACATTTGGGTGGAACAAAATAATTGAATCCTGGTTGAGCAAGGTGGTTTTAAAGAAGGCCACTTAACAATCGACTGTTGCATTAGTCTAAGGGCATGGCAAAGAAGTCAATTGAGTTGAGGGGCCGTTTATTTGGTTGTTTTGAGATTTCCGTGCTGCCTTTGACCTGGTTGACCGTATGTTGCTGTGGGATATGATGAGGCGGCTCAGCATCAACAAGGTGCTGCTCTCTCTTATTCAGGAGCTAAATAGTCAGAATTGGGCCCGAGTGATCTTAGATATCCGAGGGACCCTATCAAAGAGAATACAGATAAAGAATGGCCTATGAAAGGGTTGTGTCCTAGCTCTTCTATTATTCTCTTTATTCTTGTCCGACATACCAAATACAATAAATAAAGCAAGTGCCCATTGCCTCAAAATGGATAAGACCCACGTCCCTTGACTACTATACACCAATGATTTGGTGATAGTGGACTTTACGGAAGCGGGTCTACAAAAGAAACTGGATACCTTCCATGACTTTTGCTTAAGGAAAAGACTTACAGTTAACTTGGACAAGACAAAGATAATGGTGTTGGGGAAAGGAAAGGGAGATTTTAACTGGCACTTGGGTGGGAATAAAGTTGATGTGGTCGACAAATATAAATACTTGGGTATGTGGTTCAATACCAAGTTAAATTGGAGAGATCACATTGAATCGCTAAAAACAACTGTATTGTCCTCGGTACAGGGCCTAAAACAGTTTAGCCGAACGTATGGAGGGTCCTCCCTATGCCCTATATTGTCTGCCTTTAGTGCAATGGCTCACACTCAATTACAATATAGGGGTGGAAGTGCTAATCTTAGGTAGCAAATTAGATTGGAACCCTGAAGAGGGTCGATTCATGGAAAGGCTCCTTGCACTGCCACCCTCAACCATGATCCAAGCCTTAAGGGTAGAATGTCAGCTTATGGCCTGGAACTATTTGGAGTGCTAGCTACACTGAACTTCTGGCATAGATTAAATAGAGAAGAGACTCCCAAAATATTGCATCTCTGTAAAATGGAGATAGAGAATAGTGAACTGAACTGGTCCTCCCAAGTAAGACATATGCTAGGTAAGCTCTGTGTCAAATTGCCGTTAATGTTGGATCAGTGGAAGGAAGGGCTACAGATCCCTAAGCAGGTGCCACACACCATTGTAACCAAAAGTGCTAGAGAGGAGGATCTGCTTTATTTCTGGTCAATGGTTGGAGTGATGACGACACATTTCCATACATTGAGGCCCTGCCAAATCCCAAGCTCAGGAATGCTGTATTAAAATTCAGGGTCGGGATAAACCCATGTCACACAGTTATGAAGATAATAGCAGCAATGAGAGATGAGCAGCGTGTGTGCACATGTGGGTTAAAGGCAAAATGCAAGGGGGCACATATTTTATTGGATTGTTTATGGTTGTTAGGTCAACAGAAAGCATTTTTTAAACCTATTTTTATCAACTATGGAATCACTAATCAGGATCAAGCCCTTAGCTTGCTGGTAAATATGAGATTTTTAAATGCTGTATGTGCAATTGGGAGATTTTTAAATGCAACACAGGAGATTTTAAAAGGGCTGTTGGATAATTTATAAGAGACCTGGTGGGTGGTTTGAGACCTTTCATCAAACTGCTTTCCTTTTATACTGCTGTACGTACATTGTTGATACATTCTTTTAACTACTTTTATCATTTGTAGGATTTTAGGATGTATTTATGGTAATGTTTATAGGCCACGGTCTAATAAACAACTATTTGACTGACTGACCTCATACCTTTCAAATTCTTTTCCCTCTATCTCTTGATACTCTTTGCTTGGTGAATGACCAAAATATAGTTTAAAAAATATTGTGGTGCAACATTATTGGTTTTTATGTATATAATAAAAAAAAATGAAATATCATTATATGTATTATTGTTTATGTTAACAGAGTTGTATTAAATATTGTTTTCAATATATTTTATATATATTAGTTATATTATTTTAAGGCATTAGTATTATTATAATAATTGTCTTATTTGTTTAGTATAGTTTGTAAGTTTTAACGTGTAATTACATGATTTTTACATTTCATTAGTCATTTATAATTTAGTACAGGGTTGTTGGCTTTGTAGGGGAATAGGGTACGAGTTAATTGAAACATAATTGAATAGTTTTTATTGTAAGTTAATTTCTTATGTTAATTAAATATTTATTTGATAGCTAATTATGTTAATTATTTAATTGGTTAATTTTTTTTTTTTTATTTAAGTGTATTTTCTGATATTTAATGTGTGATATATTTGTAAACAGTTTAATTACTCATTTGTAATTTAGTAGTGGGCTGTTGGGTTTGTAGGGGATTAGGACAGGAATTTATTGAAAATATTATTTATTGGTTTTTATTTCTAATGAGTTTTTTGGGTTAATTAAAAGATTACTTGATAATTATGTAATTTATTTAATTGATTATTTGTGATGTCAATTATTTGTTGTATTTTAATCCGCTGTTAATTCAATGATAAGTGTTTTAATAATAAAAAAATATAGTTTTATAATAAATGTTTGTTCTAACCTTATTGGTTTTATTTCATTCTATGTGAATGTTAATAATGTTGCATTTATAATTTATTTTAATCTATTTGTTGTTCATCTTTTTGGTAGGGAGGGGAGTGTATTTATTTTAAACATATTTATTTTGATTCATATTTGTTAAATTATTTTTCTATTATTACGTTTTTTTCTATTACATTTAATTTACTTTATTTATAATGCATACAATTTTTATTTTATATATATTTTGAAATTGTTGGGTGTTTAAATGTTTTTTAAATGATTTGGAATTGAAATGGTACATCTAACCCTTCCAAAGTGCACCACTTTCCCTGCTTTTACTTACGTTGGAGTGAGAATAGTCAATCAGACCCTTCCAAAGTCCAACACTTTCCCTACTGTTGCTTTGATTGGAGTGAGAATAGTAAATCTAACCCCTCCAAAGTCCAGCATTTTCACTAGTGGTTTTTAGATTGGTGTGGGAATAGTCAATTTAAGCCCTCCAAAGTCCTACACTTTCCCTACTTTTGCTTAAATTGGAGTTAGAATAGTAAATCTGACTCCTTTGAAGTCCAACACTTTTACTAGTGTGGTTTATTATCAATTGTTTTTATTTTATTTTTTCCCTTAATGTTTATATTATTTGTAAAAAAAATCTACCTTTTTATATGAATTGTATTTTTTGTTATTCATTTTACTTGAGATATGTTTTTCTTAATGTTTGGCAATTAACATTTTTAAGTTATTAATATTTCTATGTAATTCTTTTTCATTGTTTAAATAGTTTGTATGGTTAAATAGTATGTATGTTTTTATATGCGTTTTAATTTTGTCATTAAATGCCATATGTTCTCTTATATACATATGTATATGTTAATTTGTATTTTTAAGTTATTGTTAATATTTCAATATGTTTTTAAAAATTGTTCCATTATTGTTTTTATATTTTTACAGAATATATAAATGTAATTTTCTAATTAAAATTAATTAATTGTAATTCTTATTTTATATGAGTATTTTAAATAAATTACATATAATATATATATATGTATGTATGTATATATATTTAAATGTGTGTATATATATATATATATATATATATATATCCATAACGCTGTAGTCCTGTATTTCTTCGGGTCTCATCCACCGGTCGAGGTCGGTGCAGGGCAGCGGGGCACAGGATCCTGTGTAAATTAGCAGCATATTCGCGCAGCATCGAAAGTAAGGCCTGCACTCCGGAGAGGTATTATAAGTGCATTTATTGTGGCTAACGCGTTTCGACCGAACTGGTCTTACTCAAAGCCAACAAACCAACAATGACAGTGCCCTATCTCCAGTAAAAACAAACCACCCACGTCAGTGTGTACAAATAAAGATAATAGAAAGACTGGCGGGACTAGTCATGTTGTGAAGAAACTCCCACTGGGAAAAAAGACTCATTAAGTCAATACATTTCAATGGATACTGACTCGATACAATGCAGATAATTATGCAAATGTATATTCCCAATGTCATGATGGTATACATTGCAATTATTGTAATTAATACAAAATAAAATGAAAAAGAATAATAGCATAACGCTATTTTTGGAATATACTCCAGTCATGTGACTGTTAATACTGGAAATTGGGCACTGTCGTTATTGGTTTGTTGGCTTTGAGAAAGACCGGTTCGGTCGAAACGCATTAGCCGCTATAAATTCACTTATAACAACTGTCTGGTGTGCGTGCCTTACTTTCTAGGTTCCTCTTGTTAGATGTGTTAGTTTTCTCCGAATATCTCCAAATAGTCTTCTATTTCACTGCTTACAAGAGGTGTGTCCAAAGTACATTCAGTCCCATAGCTGAATTTTAGCTTGAGATAAAACAAAATACACTGAATCAAAATGGGAATCATTAGAACGTTCAAAGTTTATCCTGAGAATCTAACATGTTGTTGGGCCTTCTGGACGTTTGCTGGGTGCCCATGCCTACTGAAAGCTGCTCTTGTGTCACCCACTTTACCTTTTACATTTAAACTTCAAACTCTTTCTTGCCTAACAACTCAAAACAGCCAGACTCCCCCATACCTTAAACTTCTTCGCACCCTCCCCTTACAGGTACTGATTCAAAACAACATTTGTAAGCACCTGCAGAGTGTGAAGAGACAAAGGTGATCATGCAGAATCACGCATATCAGCTGCAGGTGTGAGCACACAGTGGCGATTGTTGTGCTCAACCTATCATGCAGCGCCAGCAAGAGTGTTTTGGCTCCCTCACGGTTTTTTCCCCTCAGCTTCTGCCTTTCATCTTTGAATACCTGGGCCCGTATTATAAATAGGTGTCACTGTCACGGTCTGCGCCATGGCTCACCTTTAACTGGGTGCACCAGAGTGTACGCCAGGACAGTGCACCCTACTACAGTAAATGTGCTGTCCCATGTTCAACCCCGAACTCATACCTGCTTTCAGGGCAGCACATGAGTGGAAGGTAGACCAGATGCTTGAAGCTGCAAGTTTGCCTTTCACTGTGCAGACAGGAACGGGGCCTGCATTTGAAAGAGGACCAAAGACCCCCCTAAAGGTATGTGCAGAGGGTGACCACACCTGCTTGCAGGGGAGTACCTGGGGAGGACCCTGGCACCCCAAACCCTGCTGTCAGACCCGCCCTTATAGAATGCACTATGTGCACCACGTCTATGAAGAGCACAGTCAGTGCACATACCAAAACTCTTTTGCCTCTGCACCCATGTCTGTAATATGGCAAGGGTGCAAAAACAAAGTGTTTCCTCATTTGCATGGAGCCACCCCCCCCCCCATGCAAATGAGGAAATGCCACATTTGATTGCGCAGGCACAAAATGTGCACCATCATGATTCGTATTATCGAAGTGGCTGCAGAAGCATCTGCGACCACTCCTAAAATACCAAAGTGACCCGGGGGGTGCAAGAGGTGTGAGCAAATGCCCATCGTGCCCGTGGGCCACTTACTTTATTATGGCACCTGGAGTGTTACACACCTAGGTTTTGGAAAACTATTGCTGCTCCTGAAGAGTTTGGTGCGGGAATACTGTCTAGCAAGGGCACTGACAGCACATGAAGGGTGAATAGACAACCATTTGGTGAGTTAACCAGGCCATGATCACTGCAATATGTATGCATTTTGCTGAGCATTGAGCCCTCACCCACTTAGTCCTCAGCTTCAGCAGAACGGACCATCAAGTGCATCATTTTGTTTCTGAACTTATGATTTATGACTGCTTTTGCTCTTATTGCTTTATTTGTCTGTTTCGTTTTTTTTTTTTTTTTTGCATTTTCTTTTGCAAACTACCGGTTGTTCCAGTCTACTTAAACTTGATATATTTTGTTGTCCTGAGTTCCCTATTTATTTTTATTATTATATCTTTTTTTTCACATGTTAACAAACATTTGTCTGTCACAAAAGGTACAAATGGCCGAAACGGTTTCAATAAAATGTAAAATGTCAGACTTTCCCCTCAGTACTCTCAAGTTCATTTTCACTCACTCCTATTTCGCATATTCTGTAATACGCTCATCGTACCTTCCAATTTCTGGGAACATTGCAATTTCTCTTTTCTGAATCTGCTGCTTACGGTGTTGCCAGAGAAAGCTTTTGATTCAGCATTTGAGACCCAGTATTATTTTGAAATGAATTTGAATGAGGATTCTAATCTACATCCTAAATGTCTCAGGTTGGCCAGCAGATGATATAAAATGGAGTGCTTTAAGAATCTTGCAGAAAATGGTGGTTTTATTACATTTTCCAAAGCATTTCTAGGCCAGTTTTCCACTTTCAGAGGAGGACTCATTAAAAAAAACCTTATGTGTGCACTTTGTCATTGGTGTAGGTGGTAGGTGTTGATAGGAAGCGCAGAGGTGGTAGTGGGCAGTTCATATGTGAAAGTTGTTGAAGGTATAATGGGGCTGTTTCATAGGTTATGTGTCACCACCAGTGGACTTCTTCTATCTTAGACTGAGTGACATTTGAAACTGCTTCTCCTATGGAATGCTCCCCTGCTACAAGTAGATACTAGAAACCATAACGTATTTAGTTTGTAGCACATACCATGACTGGTTGTATTAACCGTTCCATTGAAATTGCTCAGCTGACTTTTCAGGCTGAACTCTTCGGGCCACCTACCATTGCTAGTTACATAAGGCCCATTCCTATAAGCAGCCCATTGCTGTTCTTTCAGTTTCTACTGCCCATTCCTATGGTTTACGGCGGCAGCTCCTCCGCTATGGCGGAAGTGCGTTGCCCCCCAAAACGGCAGGAAAGAAAAAATAAAACAACACTTATTTTATTTCTCCTTTCCTGTTGAGTCCTGAGGGCGGGGCCTAGGCGGTGACAGCACTGAGGGGATTGGTAGTGCACTCCCTTCACTATGCATGACGGTTTGGCCGGCTTCCTGAGACCGGCCAAACCGTCATGCGCAGTGAAGCTCTCTCCAACCCCAGCTGCATTGCTTGGGTTAGAGAAAGCAGGCACAGACTCACAGTCTGTCCTGGAGAGCAAATCGGGGGGGCTCAGGCCAATGCTGAGGCTGCTCTCATGCGTACCAGCTGAAGGTACGTTTTTTAAAAATATTATTTATTTTTATTTTGCCCCCCTCCCTTTGTGATCCCTATGCCCCCTCTAACCCCCACCCCCTCATACCCCGCCACTCGTCACAAACAGCGGCCGCTACTGTACGGTTTGCTCTTTGCTGCTGACAGGTGAATTCTTTAGAGCATATACCATTGCTTGTTGTATAAGGCTGATTCCTCCCACTCCTGGACAGCCTCCTCAGAGCATATGCTACAACTAGTTGTACACAGCCAAACATGCGGTTGCCACTCTTAGAGAAACCTTCAAGGTATATGCCATGGCTGATTGTACTTAGCCCATTCCAATGGGTTTCTCCTTTGCTCTCAGAACATTTACTGTCTGTATTTGCATAAACCAGTCCTTTGGGAAAGGTGTGCTAAACTGTCAGTGTCTCTATGAACCTGGCCACCAGGGAAACTTGTAAATTATTGTGGTACTTTTACTGTGCCTACTCAGCTAAGGTCAACTAGATCTGCAATGGGATTACAGAGCTTTCATGAACCGAGCCACGGGTAAATTTGTAACAATGTATTATTCTTACATCTAATCTGCTAAACCCACTAGAATTGATATGTAATCAATCTACCAATGTCCTGCCTCATCTTCAATGACAAGATCTCTGCTTAACAGAGCTGCATCACTCTTTCTAGCCTGCGGTACCAAATGGAAGGTGAACACTTGTATGACAGCTTCCATGGCAGAGCTTCTTCTGCTTAAGCATCCCATCCCTCACTCCTTTTCGCTTCATGTTCATGCACAGGTACAGCAACAAAAACAAGATAACGTCACACGCCTTGCTCCAAACACTCCTCATCTACACTGCCCATACAACCATGTGAGACACACTCTCCAATCAATAGCACTCCCCTAAAGTAACAAGCTACCCATCAAAACCCTCGTCAGCGCCCTTTCAAGGATAAGGCACACTATATAAATGCAATTGTAATAAAGTATAATCTGGAGACCTTTGATTCATGCTCTTTGGCTGAGAGACAGACAATCGAGTGATCCTAAAGTACCTTTGGTGGTTGTGCAGGCATTAATCATGTTGAAGGTAGAGTGGGTTTCACCAATCCTAGTGGAATGTAATCAGCCCAGTAAATTCATTTGGATAAGTGCTTCAAACGACTGAGATTTCCCAGTGAAAGATACGTAGGCTTGGCTCAAAATATACACCTGCCTGAAAGGTGAACATGGAAAAAGTTCTATGGAAACCCCACAAACAAAATAAGCAAATGCAGAATTTTAGCAAAAATAACCCTGAGATGGCAGAAGATCTTATGTATTTGTTGCATCACCCAGTCTTCCATTATGCCGTATGTTATACTACCGCGTCACACCTGCAGTTCGAGTTATCCCGGGTAGTAGCAATACAGTGGTACTCCTGCATCTCTGGTACTGGGTAGGCTGATGGTGAGTGTGCAGATCTACCACACAGTCCACAAACACTAGTAAAACTTGTAGATCCCCAAGAAGTGTGCCTGTCATCATGAGTGTCATTCAAATACTCATAAATGCATACAAACATCTTGCATTTTTAGGTCTCACACTAATTCTGCTGAAAGTGGACTGAAATTCAACTGTGATGACCCTGCTTGAAGCAAAGATATGGAAGTCTTGTAATATTACTGTGATTAGATTGCACGCACCTCTGACTTGGTTCTGGAGTCACAAAAAAGGCTCATGCGCATCTGTGTTTCTTATTGCAGCTATATTGATATGGGGTTTGATTTGTGGATGTACACAAATACTTTGCTAGTATTTGTGACTTTCCAGGTGGGTATAGTGCAGTGGAATCTGTTTCCCCCAACCTGTACTGCATTTGTGCGAGGGGGGTGTGGAAGCTGCAGTATCCATCTTGAACTGAGCTTTGGACACAAGTCTATGCTTACTGGCCATAATGGAACGGTGCATGCACAGACTGATATCCAATAAGAAAATTCTTCCTGGATTCATCACAAATTCATGGAATGTCAGTTATAAGTTGTTGTTACGAGGCAACACCACATAGGACTAGAAGATATTGTCAATTAATTAAAGTAAGCAGAGCCTCTGCACCCATTAGTGGACCTACACAGATGTCAAAATATGGCAAAGACAGACCGAGTAAGAATCCTGCTGTTAAAAAAGGCACTTTGACATGTGGGGTTTGGGTCCAGGTTGTCCACTGGCTCGGAAAAGTTGCTTTTCTTCCCAATGATCTCAATGAGAACATGAAAAACTGGCCATACATCTATTGGTGAACCTCCATCTGGATGATATAGTTTGATAGATGGATATGTGCCTGCGCAAGAAGATGCAAAATAAGGGGCATATTTACAAGGGTTTATCACCACAGGAACGTCACTTTTTACGACGTTCCTGTGGCGATAAACCTTTCGCCTTATTTACAAGGTGGCGTTAAGCCACTTAATGTGGCTTAACGCCGCCTTGTAAATAAGGCCCACTTTCACACTACACTAAGGGCCTAATTGCAATGTCAGGCGGACTTAAGTCCGCCCGACACCGTCTCGGTCCTGGGACCGACCGACCTCTGGTCAGCGGTCCTGAACACCTAATTAGGATGCTACCGAACACTGTTCGGTCGCATTCCTACATTTCCCTATGGGAGCATGCATTACGGCCGTAAACCGGCCGTAATACATGCGCCCATAGGGAAATGGGAGGTGCTGTTGTTGGGATTAACAGGGGGGCACCATAGGTGCTCCTCGGCCCCCAACAGGAGGCCGCACACATAAGGAGGCCGCACACATAAGGGGGCCCTGCTGGGGGCCCCCAAATACGCTTTCCGACATGGTTTCCATGTCGGACAGGCTGGCATGGAAACCATGCCGGAAACCGTGCATCGTAATCACAAAGGCGGAAAGGCCCGCCCTTTGGGATTACGAGCCTGTTCCAACTGGCCGACGAGCTCCTTGAGCCTTTCGGAAGCCAGCCGGAATGACCATCCGGTTTAGTTTCCGACCACCAGCATTGTAATGCGGAGGTCGGAAAGTAAACCGAGGGGCTGATTACGATGCAGCCCGGAAGGCTCCGACTGCTGATCATTGCCTTTCCGGGCCACATCGTAATTGGCCCCTTAGTGTGAAAGGGGTGGGCAATGAGTGTTGCGAAGGGCGTTCGGCCGCAACACCCATTGATTTCGATGCTGCCCCCTATTTACAAGGGTGGCAGAAATAGGAGGCAGCGCCAACATTAAGACCATGGAAATCCTGGTCTTATCATGGCAAAACGAGGAGAAATGCTTTATTTCTCCTCGTTTTTGCTGTTTTCATGTGTGCTGTATTGTAAAGCACACATAGAAACAGCAAAACGCCATGAATGGTTGTTTATGTGCAGGAAGGTGTCCCTTCCTGCACATAAGCAATCATTAAAAATATGACAATTGCCATACTGGATTGTTTGTGTGCAGGAAGGGACACATTCCTGCACATAAACAATCATTACCCCAACACTGACACCCTTGCACCATGGTGCATGGGTGCCTGCGTTGGCACTAGGCAGCTAGATTTAGCGCCAGGGCTAGGGGAAACACAGGTGTTTGCTGCATTCTTTTGAATACGGCGCATCCCTGCATTTTCGGAACGGCAGAGCAATGTTTGCTTAACGCCACGCTCCGCCACTCCCTTGTAAATATGCCCCTAACTGTTTTCAACACTTCTAATTGCATCACTTCTAAATTGAAGTGTTTGTCTTTGAAATTAAAGGGAGTGTTCTGTGTTGCAACTGTAGGAAACTGGGTTTTTGTTGCAGTAGTCACCCCACTTTTTTTCTGGTATTTGATGCAACTTTGACTGAAGTGCTGTGGGTTCCTGCTAACCCGGTCCCCATTGCCAGTGTTCTTTCCCCAAAACAAGATAACTGGTCACTTGATCCCCACGTGACCAGGCCTTTAGCTCCTCTGTGAGGCCCTAGTATGTGGTACCTCTGGTACCTAGGGCATGCCACTGCCATTGCTGGCTGCGTGACAAGGTGCTCCAAAAATTGAAAACACGACATGGCACACACTTGTGAGCCAGGTCCCCTAACACTGCCGGTAAT
Organism: Calotriton arnoldi; assembly: GCA_963921515.1. Classification (NCBI taxonomy): domain Eukaryota; kingdom Metazoa; phylum Chordata; class Amphibia; order Caudata; family Salamandridae; genus Calotriton; species Calotriton arnoldi. The sequence goes on along the minus strand of CAWUFW010007996.1, from coordinate 712,655 downwards.
ATTTGTAAGTCACGACTACAGCAGGCCTACAGCCCTAAGGCAGGGTGCACTATATTACATGTGAGGACACATCTGCATGAGCAGATATGCCCCTGTGCTGGCCAGTTCAATTATTGACAGTACAAGTGAACATGGAAGCCATCTTAAGGTATGTACTGGGCACTGGTCACAACGAGTTTCCCAACTACATAATGGCTTCGTTGTCACTCATGGTTTTTGGTATCAAACACCTGGTATTAAATAACCCACACTGATTCCAGTGTTGAATTTATTAATACATGCACCCAGAGTGTACCTCAGAGGTACCCCCTGAAACCTATCAGCTTCTAGTGTTCAGGCTGACTGGTCCTGTCCAGCCTGCCACCACAGACAAGTTTTTGACCCCCAGGGGTGAGAGCCATCACTCTCAGGAGTTCAGGAACAATGCCTGCTCTGGAGAGAGGGGTCATCATCTCCTCCTCTCGGAAGGCTAGTAAATCAGTATACCAAGGTAGGAGGCTTCAAAGGCCTCTAACACCTTTGATAGGCGACTCAAGGCTTCCCCAAATTGGGAAATGCCACCCCCTACCCTGGGCCAATCTGGCAGCAGGACAGGCGGGAAAACTAGCTATGCAAGAGGCGTGTTACACTGCCAGGCTGGACACACCATTAAGGTGACCAGTTTGGAGTGAACACAAAATTAGGAATTCCACCATCTTGTGTGTGGTGGAATTAGGCATTCTGGGCCAGGGTGATGCCCACTCCCCAAAGAAGGTGTTCATCTAGGAGGCAGAGTGACCCCAGGGGTAAGTAGCCCATTGGCTACTGCCCCTCACTCCCCTTAACAACCATAAATTGAGTATTTAGGGGACCTCCTGATACCAGGACTTCAGATTTCTACAGACCAAAAGAAGAAGTGGACAAAGAAGAAGACTACTGACCTGAGAACTGAGGAGCACAACTGACTTGGTGCCAACCCTGCCAGCCTGCCTGCTGCACACGGCCCTCGTGGAGCAACCAACTCGTCCTACCACTGTGCAGACCTCAAGAAACCTGTAGGGCTGCCAGTGATTCACCAATTGCCAAAGTAACTTCCTTGGAGTAGGGGAGGTACCCCTCTGCAGCCGCAGGCACCAAAGAAGCAAGACCCGATACACCGACCTGTTGCCTACGGGGACTACTGATGCAGCAACCACCCTGGAAGAGGTAGCAGTGCTCCTACAGGTCAGATCCATCCTCCCTCCAAGTGTGGGGACATCAGGGCCGACCGGAGCAGCACAACACCAATACTTGGGGTACAGGACCCCTTGCAGCAGCCATGGCTTGTGTCCAGTTCGGACCCCAACGCCGAGGAAATCCGACCTGCATGTTGAGGGACTTCAGGGATAGGGAGACCCACATCGAAAGTGGCCCAGCTGTCCTGTTTGCCACCTTGCAGCAGAAACAAAGTCAAAGAGTGAGTCTGCGACAGGCGCCACCCGACGCCTCAAAGCACCTCTGCACCTGCGCTCCAGAGTTCGAGTCCAAGGGAGGTGACGGTGCCATGGAATGGCTGTCGGAACCCGACATCTTAATCCCAACGGTGGAGCTGCCGTCATTAAGGGATTATGCGGTCTGTCCGACGGGTCGACGGGCTCCCCGCAGGTTTATCTCCGATCGCTGTCATCCTAATACGGCGGTTGTACTTTAAAGCTACTATGTCGGGCGGAAAGCCTCCGACCGCTGGTCGTAGGTTTTCTGCCCAACATCGTAATAAGGCCCTATACGCATAACTCAACACCCACATCTCTTTACCCTAAACTTTTAACATTACACCCTTTACCTTTAACCTATACCATTAATGCTAAGCCTTATACTCTAAACCCTGTACACCAAACCTTTAACCATATGACCAAAACTCTTAACTCTCTATGCTTAACGCTGTAGCCCTTAACTTCAGTCCTTAACCCAATAACCTTACCTCATTCACCTTTAACTCTAGACCCCTTATCATTCACCAAATACTCGAAACCCTTAAACCTTAACCAAGTACCCAAACCCTAAACACTATACCCCCAAACCATTGTTCCTATATATCAAACTCTTACTTCTATATTCAGACCTCGTAAACCTATAAGCTTAACCCCAGCCCCTGATTCCATCTCAGTGATCCCTATAACTATTCACTGTAACCGTAACCCTATATACCCCTAGTCTCTATACCCTAAACTTTTAACCCTAGTCCCTAAACCCCTTTCCCGCAACCCCATATCCCTAAAACCTGTGCTTAAAAACCTGTACCCTTAACCCCAACCCATACTATTAACCCTATACATTTAACCACATACCTTTAACTCCTAATCCTTAACCCCTAACATCTTAATTCATAATGCCTAACCCTTAATCCATACCTCAAACACTTAACCCCATACACTCAGTTGTATACTCTTAACTCTTGTACCCATATCTTAACCTTTATACCCATATCCCTAAACGCTTAAACGCTTTCACAGTGTCCTAACTTTAATGTGTTTTGGGAATAAGCACTTTGGGAAGTGTTCTTTTTTCAAAGGTTTTATTTTTAAACGAATAACTGAAAAGTTATTTTTAGATGTGCTGCTTTTGAAAGAAGAAGTATTTTGAAATAAATGTCTCCCAGGGAATGAATAAGTGTATATTCTGAGCCAAAAACATTAATAGTAAAAGACAGATGTTCAACAGTGCATTTCACGAAAATGAAGGATCCATTATTTTATTTGTCACAAAGCTGCATTCTCTGGTAGTTACTGTGTCTTTCACCAGTTTTTCCTAGGACACGGGTTTATGGCTATAAATCATCAAAGAGGGCATCTAAAACACTGACATTGGTACAATGCAGTTCAGATTAACCTATTAGCAAGCAGGGTTAATACAATGCAGTTCAGATTAACCTATTAGCAAGCAGGGTTAATACAATGCAGTTCAGATAACCCTAATAGCAAGTAGAGTTAGGATATGTGCTCACACAGATCCAAACTTAGTAACATACTAGCAATAGGATATGTACATCATATGCTAATCAGCGGCGAGTACATGTTCTAATGCAGACCCAACAGCCAGTACCAAGACAACTAATGGCAAGTAACAGACTCAAATGGCGTTTGAAGTGTAGGCAATTAGGTTATTTTTTGCAAAGTTTCATAGGAGGGATTTGTCCTCATGGAGGAGGAAATGGAGTTCTCTCATTGAAAATAATTGCCTTGAAGTGCTGGAATTCTGAAAATAGGAGTTTCAAGTCAAAGAGTATTAGCATTTCAGAAGTAGAGAGCACCTCCAGAGACACAATTTTTGGGTAGGTAATTTGTGGTCACAGTGTGAAATATTTAATGAATGTTACTGGTCAGTTTCAATAAAGTCCAGGGGTGTGTTTAATTTGACTAATTTTCTTTTGTGTAATTACGCATAATTCAGCATAAAATATGCAGTTATTTTTAAATGAAAACCTGATACTTAACGCTAAATTCAAGAGCAAAGGGATGAACGCAGGGACACATTTCACACAAAAAAATTCAAAAAAACTAAGTGCCATGAATAACAGCTGCTCGCGCTCTGGTCATTCATGTTGCTACTGAACTAGAATTTTGCAGAGAGTGTGGTGTAATTATGCCACATGGTGTAATGGTGTGATTTATGGAATTTCAAGTAACTAGCTATGAAATCCTGGCTGTTGAGTATCAAAACTGCTCGCCCAGAACGGAGAGGAATACCAGCTTGGAAAGAATGGACGTCAATGTCAGACTGAAGATTTGAAGAAAGCAGAGTTTAATGGTAAGCATCCCAGCCACAACCAACTCACAACTCTCTCCTCAGCCCTCCGAGAATGTTCTACATCAGAACCTTGACAATGCTTAGTTTTTGTGACGATGTCACAGCAAATCACCACACATAATTCTTCACTACAAAGAAACCAATATTAAAATTGGGGGCAAGAACCCGAAAGAAACGAGATGAAGACAAAAACAAACAGGAATAAATATACAGTTGTCTAGCAGAAAGGAAAATGTTCAACAAAACGTCTTAACAAAGATCCTACATAACTTTGCAGGAAAATGTGCATGAATGGAAGAGACAAAGAAATAAGAACATTGCATCAGAAACTTAGTTCACTACATAGACCTTCAAATAAACGGGTGTTGTCACAAAACAGCCAGCATAACTTCTCAAATCAGGTGAATGGGTTCCATCCTCAACCCTTATGTTTTTTAACTAATTGGCCAGAGTTGTCACTCATAATTCCCTGAGAACTTACTCCAAAATCAACTCTTTTCACACACACCATGGCACTGCTCAAGTTCCAGATCCTAGCATTCTCTAACTTTACAGTGTTGTGAAAAAGCCTCACAACCTGTAATGGGCAGGTAAACTTATCACGTGGGAAATAGTTTAGTGTCCAGTTTTCTTCCTATGAACAGCTCTAAAGGTGTTCTATAAGTGGCATATGTGCAAGGGGATTGTGCCACCGGAACATCACCTTTTTCGACGTTCCGGTGGCGCAATGCCCTGCGCCATATTTACAAAGCAGCGTTAGGCCAATTTGCATGGCTTAACGCTTCTTTGTAAATATGGTACCATTTCACTGAGGTATCTGCGTGAAAGGGGCGTGTTATGAGTGTTGCTGTGGGCGTTCCACCATTCCAGCGCAACACCCATTGCTTTTTTATGCTGCCCCAGATTTACAAGGATGTGTAAATCTGAGGCAGTGCCAAAAACTAACGCCATGCAAAAGCAGGCGTTAGATTGGCGCAATGAGGAGAAATATTTTCTCCTTGTTTTTGCTTTTTCTATGTGTGTTGCATTCTGCAGCACACATAGAAAGAGCAAAATGCCATTAATGATTGGTTTTGTGCAAGAAGGTGTTCCTTCCTGCACAAAAACAATCATTAAAAAACGGTGATTTGCTAGTTCTATTTGTGCAGCCATCTGCAGCACACATAGAAGTAGAAAATCGCCATTATTACATTATTTTTTTTGTGCAGGACTGGACACCTTCCTGTACATAAACAATCATCCATGCAATGCAGGCACCCTTGCACTATAGTGCAAGGGTGTCTGTGTTGGCGCTATGCAGCTATTTTAAGCACCAACGCAAGAGAAAAGTCAGGGGTGCATCATATTTTTGTAAATATGGCGCATCCCTGCATTTTTTAAATGCTGCAGAGCAGCACTGCTAAATGTGCCGCAGCACCGTGTTGCGCCATTTCCTTGTACATATGCCCCTAAGTTGTTTGATGTAGTGATAAGTGGTACCCTGGCAATCTACCCTTGCTGCAAAAGTTTCTGCCAGCCAAGAACATAAACCTTCGCTAGTTGGATCTCTTTTTATTTGTCCTGTTCAATCTCTCCATCACATCATTGGACTCAAGATGGTAAAGAGCACACTTGAGATGTCCAATACCACATGACTTTAAAAATATCTCAAATTCCTTAGAACAGAATTGCACTCTGTTGCCACCCAACGCATATTGTGGAAAACCTACTCTCTGAAAGATACCTTTGAACATACAAATTATATGCTTGTAACTGATATCCCTCAGAGCCCAGAACTCCGCCCAACATGAGTGTAAATCAACAAGAACAAACAGATAATGAAAAGCCATTCACCCAACTGAGGCCTAACTAAATCCATTGCCATTTCTTGCCATGAGCCACCTGGTGACTAATGCACACACATAGATGGGGTATGGGTTTTTAAATCTTCATCACTACCCCATCATTCACTGCACTCTCTAATCTTTCTCTGCACCTCAAGATTTAAACCATGCCACCATTAATCCATTCCCAATCTTTTCTTCATCTTAACAACTCCTAGATGCCCTTTGTGTGCCAACTTCATCAACCTGTTCCTTAAACCTCTAGGAACCACCAATTTAGAGCCCCTGAACAGTAATCTACTCTGCACTGACAACTCCTCTCTCACAGCCCAAAGAGATTTTAAACTTTCTACCCTACATCTCTTTTTTTGACTGCCTGAAATGGTAAAAGACCTCACTTAAACCCACTGAGGATAACTAGCATGTGCACTCTTCCACTCTTCTTCCAAAACCACACCTTGCTTAACCACACAAAACTTTTCCATCAAGTTTTCTTCACCTTGCACATCAGCATCACCGCCACAGTCTGAGTGACCCAATCTCAACAAGCAATCAGTAGGTTTCTTTTGTACTTGTTTAATGCAGCAAATCCGAAAAGTGTATTCCTGTAAACCCACAACCGACCTTCTTATTTTAGTTGCGACAGAGTCCAAACCCTTTTTGCCAAAGATCTCACACAAAGGCTTGAGAGTTTTGATTCCTTTTCATTGTTAAATTTCTACATTTGATGAATGTCCTGAATGTATTCAAAGCCCAAATGACAGCCAGGGCCTCTTTCTCGATTACGGAGTGATTCAGCTCTGCTCCCTTGAATGCTCTTGAGAAGAACACCACAGTATTTTCTTCACCATTGATTATTTGAATCAAAACAGCCCCTAAGCCGATTGAATTTTCTTCAGTGGTCACTATACAATCTTTGCCAGGTTTGAAAGCTTGTAAACATAGGTGCCCTTTCCAATTCATCCTTTACGTCAATGAATTCCTTAAGACAGTCATCATTCCACAGAAACTCAACATTTTTTAACAAACTTCTCATTTTATTTGTTTATTCAGACAGATTCTTTATAAACCTACCATCAAATTCAATCATGCCTATGCCATGAATATTAAAAGTTTTTCTTTGCAACCAGGTTCCATTATGCTCTTAATAGTCTCAACCAAATCTTGTTTAGGTCTTACACCCGCACCTGAAATCCAACATGAATATTTGAAAGCCCCAAATATGAGATTTCCTGTTTTGCAAAACAACTTTCTCTGCACTTAATGTCAGACTATATTTTTGAAATCTCACCATAACTTTCATAACCCATTCATCATGTTCCTCTTTTGTGCTGCCATATACTATAACATCATCCATTTAACCGCTGTCAGACCTCCTCAGCAGATGTGCCATGGTCCTTTGGAAAACTACCACCGCAAACACCAGACCAAAAGGAATACTGACAAATTTGAAAGCTCCCATGGGTGTATTGTCTTAAGGCTCCTCATAAGATCAGATCTAGTGGGGAAGCAGGCCAAATCAAGAGTTGTAAAACATTTGGCTCTGGACAAAAGAAAAAGAATCTTAGTGATGTTTGGCAGAGGAAATGTTTTAAACACCACTTTCTTAGTGAGTGCTCTGAGGTCAACACATAGTCTAACTTCACCACTAGCCTTCTTCATCACGACGATGGGGCCAAACACTCAGTGGCTTCCACAGGCAATATCACACTCAGGTGACACAACTTCTGCAACTCAGCTTCAACCTGTTCAAACATAGCAACTGGCAACTTCCTTACCTTCAATTCTACAGGCTTGACATGACTTTTCTCTTGATCCTGAGTACATATCCCTGCAAGCAGCCCAACTCCTCTCTGAAAACCAATGATGGCAATCTTTCATATTGCATCAGTGTGCCATCCACTTGCTGTACTTTACTTTTATCTAACATAAACCAACTTGTGGGATGGCATTGTTGTCCAAAAAAACACCAAGTTCATTCTGATGCCACCAACTCAAAGTATTATCCCCACTCACTGATACATACACTTTTTTCATGATCATCCTTCCTCCAAATCAATGATTACATTGAAATACTATAAGCATTTTACATTTTGGCCATCATTGCCAAAAGAATTACATCCATGCTCATCAATTTACACTTGGTCTTTAAGAACATTTCAGAAATCTATTCGGAAACAATGGTCAACCTACAACAGTAGTCAAACATCCATTTTCCATTAACCCAATGACTCAACACTCCTTCAGCTGGATTCTCTGCACATCCAGCACCTACTAGTAGCACAATTTCTTCACAAATTACTTTGACTTTTTTTGTTTCTTTTCCACAAGGCTTCAACAATTCTTGAAATGGCCATTTTTTCCACTAAGCTGACAAAATGCTTTTGGCACTGGACATTTTTTTCTACTGGTCATATGAACTACTAGACCATACCCGCAACATTGGCCCTTGAATTTCCCTACAGCCTCTACATTCCTCTCTTGCGAGATAGAGTAAACTGCGTTCACGCCACCATGGTCACCATTTTTGCTGTTGACCTCATGGACCCACAATTGCATATGCTCAATCTGTTTCAACGCAATTAAAACCACACTCGACGATGACTCATGTTTCAACCATAATTCTTCTCAGACTTTCTCTGAATGACAGTGCAACAGGAATTGGCCTCTGTCTCTCCTCTGTCTGAGACACAAATTTACAGGTTTCTGCCAATTTTCTCAAAGTGGTAACATAGTCTTCTGTGGATTCTCCCTCGGTATGAACCCTGCGCACACAATGGCAGTGTTCCATATTGGTGGAGACCCTGGGAAGATACTGGTTATCTATCTTTTTAAACACATTTCAAGTACATTCATCACTTTTTTGAGTCTGTACAAATCGGACAAATCTTCTAAAATCTCTTGGCCCTCTGCACTCAAACAATGCTGCAGAAGACCTAACTTTCTGTCAACTCCAATGTTGGCTCCCTAAACACATGCATAATTAGGGAAAACTTTTTTTCCATTTTCCTGATCTAATGAGACGCTCACCTGGATGACTGAGTTTCTGATTTTTGGAAATGTAAACAATTCAATACAACCTAAAAGGTGACTCTAAACGATAGTCAACAGGATATATGCTCATTAAAACCAAAACAACCACTTTCTCTTATGTACTTCCTCCTCAAAATACCAGTATCTTTTCAATATAGATAAATAGAATACCGATCACCTTGTAGAAGGGCTGAGTTCACCACCATCAACTCAGACCCAAAAAGTTGTGTCAATCACCATTAAGAAATTCACAAAAGAGTGGTAAATTCAAGTGGTCAACACTGGGGGGCCGATTCCGATCTCGGCCGGTAGGGCTCCGAATCGGATTCGGCATAACCGGATCCGATTCGGAGCCCTATTTCCCGACCGATTCGTACGCACGTCCGGACGAGCGAGTACGATGCGAATTCGCCGACCGACTCGTTCGGGCGTCCCAACCGCTCCGACCGACTCGTTCCCGGGTCGAACCACACCGACCGACTCGCTCGGACACGACTCGCACCGCGCAATGGAGACGTTCCCCGGCCGGGTAAGTACGATGCGCGCCGCGAGCAGTCCGACCGACACGCGCCGCCCGGCTCGAAAGAGCAGTCGGAGCCGTACCTCGGGGGTCCGTGTCGGACCCCCTGTACCGCGTAGCCGCGCGAGTCGCACACATGGGGGACCCATGGGTCCCCCCTACCTGTGCGTGTACGGCGTGAGTCGCTTCGCCGCGTACCTGCTGTAGGAGGCGCCCTTGTTCGCCTCGCACCCATTGAGGCAATGGGAGCCCGCGTACGCGTTGTACGACCGGCTCCCATTGACTTCAATGGGAGTCCGATAGCATACGGACGCATCGTACTCGTTCAGTCGGGCTGCACGGGTCCGATTCGGTCGGAAATCTCTCCGGGTCTGGCTCGGTCGGAGAGATTTCCGGCCCGAATCGGAATCGGCCCCTATATGTTTTCCTTTCTGTTCCAATAATAAAACAAGCATTGGCATAGCCAATAGGTCTCGCCTTTGGGACCTTATAAGTGTTTAGCCATGCAACAGTTGATGTTGTTGCACCAAGGATATTGTGCTGCATAACTAAATACTTATAAGGTCCCAAAAGCGAGACCTATTGGCTATGCCAATGCTTGTTTCTTCTAGCCTGGATCAGAAGTGCAGAGGGGATTCTGATGACAGACCTTTGGTTAGAAAATTGAGAGGCCCTAGGCCTGCTTTTCCCATGGCAGGCCCTTGGCGTGGAGTGGCCCAACCCTCTATTCGGATAACGTCAGGTATCCAGAGCAAAATAAGGAATGGTCTGAAAAATGTCTATCTCACCCTGAATACTGTAAAGTTCTCCGGGTGCCTTGTTCGCCACAATATAAAACCACACATTAAAGTAACTAATCTGGGACTTACTTTGAGTGACGGGGAGTGGGGGGGGGTACACATTGCGGGTTCTCGCGCTGGATCGTGGCAGGGCCTAGGTTACGCCCCTGAATCTCATGTTTAAGGGGCTCGCTTCAGCCCTCAGCCTGGCAGGGTAACAACGCCTGTGGCCAGTTATTTACCCTCGATGTGGAAGTCTGACTAGAAGCGGGGCCCACCTCCCCGGGTGCTGTGCGCAAACAGGAGTTTTGAGCTGCTCCCGGGGCCGACAGGGACGGCGTTTAAAAGGCAGCGAGTGTTTACCAGGGAGGCAGTGTTCATTCAGGCAGCTCCCATAGAGACCGTCGAGAAAGGGTCAGTGAGAGAAGGCAGGAGGGCGCGCGGGCAGAAAGTAAACACCAGAGTACTAATGGGAAAGGAAAAACCGAGAAGAAAGCAGCCGACAATAAAAGAAAGACTTTCAGATCCGATACATAGTATTATGCAAATATTCGGTTCACGGTAGCGGCAGAACTCAGAGCCCCTAGTTACGTAGATGGAAGAGCCGATAGGCAGGAAAATGAAGTGATCGGTATCCCACAACTTAATAACACACACAAGTACACTAAATGTCAACAGCCATACTACACCCCGGAGTTAGCCCGGTAAATGCAAGCGTACATCCTCAACAGGACACCATACTTTCAACTAGCGCCTGCACACACGCATGAAATACTGCCGCCTGCTATAGCACACACATGACTGGTTCATGCAGACAGGACACAGCACGTGGACCACGCCTCTACCACTGATGCTTCAAATCACACAACCAGCAATCAGGCTTTTGGCATTGGCGAGACCTATTGGCTATGGCCGCGCGGCCGTAAAAGCAACGCAGCGCGGCCGCTAAATGAAATAATAAAAAAAAACAGCACAAGCGCGCGCCTCGCGCGGCAGCAGGGGGAGGGGGCCTGCGCGATTCCCTTGCGGGAGCGTGCAGCAAGGCGCGATGATTGCGACCATATGGCGCCACCATATGGCGCCGCGCGCTCACGATGGGAATCGCCAGACGTGCACGCGTTGCCATTGCAAGCAATGCAACGCGTGCACGTTTTTGCCCCCAAAGCTGTGCCGATCGCTAAAGGTCTCTCCTATGCAGCGCATGCGCGCTGCGTAGGCGAGACCTAAAAATAGAATAGTCTCCAAGATAGCACTTCAATATCACACCAAAATCGCCAAAAGTCTTGTGAGGTGGAGATGGCCAGGCACATTACCACAAAGCTTACCTCTTGGTTATTCATAGGCTGCTCACCAACACCACAGTGAATTTTCCGGGTCACTGTTATTCAAAAGTGTATAATGATGATTTGATGTTGAAGAACGGAAACAGACCCAATACATGGCTACACTAACACGCAGCCATGCACTCCTTGCCTCAGAATGTCTCCTTAACGTTAGAGGGAGCTGGAACTTGGCCTTGCATTTCACCAATTGTCAGTTCTCTGTAACGCACTTTATGCAGACATGCCCTTGAAATGCAGATATACCATTTTACTCTCTCCAATTGCAATCTTTAATGACGTAGACAATGCACACTTGTCACTGAAGCACAGGTATGCCTTCTACTGTGTCAATGGGTTTCCTCTGTCAAATTAAATTTCCTGCCTCTACCTTTTCCAAGAAACACACACTCCATGGTAGATGTGCCTCAGTGCCACTAATCATATGTGCCCACATTGTAGTTGTGTTTTGATTATTGGGTGTCGAAACTTCTCTCTCAAAATGTCGATGAATATCAGCATGGAACGAATGGACTTCAAGGCCAGACTGACGATTTTGAAGAAAGTTTAGTTTAATGGTAAGCACCCCAAGAACAATCAACTTTCAATTTCCACAGCTCAGAACTCTCCCCTTAGCTCTCCCCGAAGATTCCCCATCAGAAGCTAACAATACTTAGGGTAGATGAACAAAACATTTTTACAGTCACGAACCGTTTGCGACCGCAAAAAGCCCTTTACAATATACAAAGGGCAAATTATGATAAGGTAACTTGTTACAACATCGCAATTTGGGTTTGCTACCAAATACCAATTCGATATTTGGAAGGGGCGCCCCTTCCAAATACCGAATCAGAATGGTATGTATCAATGTTTTGCGACCAAATTCCGGTTGCAAAACAGTAATACTTTACCACCCTTGAGGACCCTTTCCCATTTGAGAATTCTAAGAAAATATTTTTTAAGAGCAGGCAGTGGTCCCATGGACCACTGCCTACTCTTAAAGAATGAAACTGCAAAACTTCATTTTTTATTTTTAAATGCATGCTGTTTTCCATTATGGAAAATGGGATGCATTTAAAAAGAATCTTTTTTTTATTAAAAATCAATCACAGACATAGTGGTCTGCTGACTGCAGCAGGTCACCATCCATGTGGTGGCTGCGATTCCTAATGGGTCGCAAGGTCTACCTACCTCACTGATATGCATGAGGTAGGTCTATTTGCGACCCACTAGGAATCGCTAATGAAACTCAAAAGAGTTTCATACATTAGGAAAAGCGATTTTCTAATTGTGATTCGGAGAGAATCGCAATTAGGAAATCAGTATTCCTAATGTTTGCACATCTGGCCCTTAGTTCTGTAAATATGTCACAGCAAATCACCACACAAGTGTAATGCAAGATTTGGGAAATTACACAAGATTATAAAGGTGTAATAGAAATTTCACTCAGCCCTTCGTTATGAACCATTCAAGAGTGATCAGGACTGTGGTGATCTGTTAGGTCCTGCAGCTTCCTGAGACAAGTATAGCAGAAGCTGAAAGGACTGCTAATAGAGGGGCAGGGTGGATTTTGTGTATGCAATCAGGTAAGGAATTGCTACAATCAGCCTATAAAAACACTGATTTAAAGTCCTCTGATGGGACCAAGTATTTTATTCCATAAAGGAGTCTGATTTGAAATTGTGCTCGTCTGGCTAAGGTGCTAATATGGGCATACAGATCAAGTATTTTGATAGGTGCTTTGTAATTGACAATATTTAGTGAATGAAGTCAGGATTGTATTAGTTCAGTAGGTTCAGGAGAAGCTTGGTTTTGAATGTACTCAATTTGAGATATGGAGGGATATTCATGCTGCTGATGTTAGTTTGTACTACATCACCACCAAGAAGCTTTGGTAAAAATGATCTAAATAAATAAAATAAACATAACATTTATATAACATTTCAAAGGGTAAGTACTCTTGTTTTCTGCTACCGAATTAGTTTTCCTCTGCTGAGGAAGAGGTGCAGGGTGAGACAGAGGCATGTTTCAGCTGTGAAGATACCTGCTGTTTTGAAGTAAAAAAACAGAGTCCCATTCAAAGGCAAGGAATTTGTACTTGGGATTTGGCAAAAGGAAAATCGTTTCTTTGTGGCGTAAGATAATGGATTTGTTGAACGATGCATGCAGTCACTACAGAAAATCATACAAAGTAAGCATAATTGTCTCTGGCACTATACTAGTGTTAAGATACCATCATAATTAGGGCTCCCGGTTTTATGGTATTTATTTTTTTGCCATTTCCGTCTGTATTTATCCATATTTATTTTTTGCTAATTTTATCTGTATTTGTCCATATTTATTTTGGGTTTTGTGGAAAAAGTATGCTGAAATTATTATATTTCCACATTTATTCAACAGAAAAATTAGCACGCATGCTTGAATGTTAGCTAGGTTTCAGTGCTGTGAACACCTACAGAAGATAAATCAGTGCTCTTATATGAAAATAGGCAAATTTCAGTATTAACCTTGTGTAACTGCTGTTAAAGCCTCTTTATTAAAATTCCTTCCTTGTTTACCCCCTTAAATATCAATACACACATCTATTGGCTTGGCAGTCATGGCAGACAGTATTTAGAATTACTCAAAAGCAACCCAATTTCCGTTTTTATACACATTTAAAAATAAATACAGACAAGAAAATTAATGTTTTCTGTCTGTATTTATCTGTAAAAATCAGTAAAAACGGAAAACAGGGAGCCTTAATCATAATACACTGGCTCAAATGTACTAAGGCTGTGTCAAAAAATAACTCAAAGTGACGCACTAGTGTTTACTTTCTAGCACAATAGGTATTTTGTGCTGGATAGATGCCCTTTTCTCAACACAAAAAGCGATTTGTGTTGCTTTGCATTGCCTTGCATCGAGGGAGCATTTCCACGGCACTACTTTAGCGGATGAGTGCAAATACCCATAGGGTTTGATGCAATGCCCAATCAACTAAGATAGACTGAGTGGGCTTTTCATAAAAAATAATGCTTCCTTAAAGGAGTAGTTAACTAGGGGAAATATTTTCATTTCTCCAGAATAATCCAAGCATTGCATGTGTGCTGAAGGGTACGGCGTACATCCAAAGTGTTCGATACTTCTGGGTTTGTTTAGGCGTAGGTTTTTGTACTGGAAGGGTATTCTGCTAGTACAAATCCTATGGTAGGCAGTGCACACTCACCTCTGCGCTATGTTGCGAGTATTTGCATCAAACAAGGCAGATTAATTTGGGTGCCAGTGCAGCGAGTGACAACAGCAGCAGGCCAAACTTAGTAGATATGGCTCTGTGCTGTGTAACGCAGCTGCACCATATATTGTAAATAATAAGTAAATTAGCTTTTTAGAGTGCAACTAACAAATGACCAATGTCAAACTTTTACCCTCAACCCTCCTGCCTTGCTGATTTCATTTTTGGTGGCTTTAGAACTCTCTGCACTTTATCACTGCTAACCAGTGCTAAAGTGCTTATGCTGTCTCCTTAAAACATGGTTGAAATCGCTTATACACAATTGGCTTAGTTAATTTATGTATAAGTCCCTAATAAAGTGGTACTACCTGTGCCCAGGGCCTGTAAATTAAATGCTACTAGTGGGCCTGCATGAAAACATGGGGGGTTGGGCCCATTCCTAGCACCCAGACTGAACCCCTTTTACAGTAATATCAACAGTTTCAATGTCTAGGTGCTGGATTCAAATTATTGAGTTTTGCTGTAAGAACCACACTTACAAAAATAGTGGCCCTAGTGATTTATTTCACACTCATTTCTCTGTTTTCAAAACAATTTTAAACATTCATCGCATGTCTTTTTTTGAAGGGCAACTTTTTTTTCCTTATTGTTCTCATATATACATTTTACAACGATGATTAAACATACAAAAACATTATCACATAAATAAAAAGACAATACAATTGTGAAATAGACCAGTCCTTCAATCTAAGAAAATGACACCTGGCGGAATTCTCATTTGTAAATCAATAACACTATGCATCCTGCCGGTGTAAGCTAGTGGGGATATGATACTGCAGGAACAGGCAATTTGCCATATTTCCTAACTCATACTGATTTATTCACAAATTTTCTTCCCCCAACCAGCTGGGTCAATGCGTTTCGAACCCTCCACAATTTCTAGGGTTCTCCTCAGGACCGGGACTTGGTCGGTGCTTTCTCGATTATGTTCACAACTGAAACCTGCATTGCTTTCTGTCCTTAACGGCTTTTGTCAAAATCCAACTGTTCAGTTCTTGTTTAGGTGGGTTTCTGCTCACTTTGTAACATTCCGTATGTTTCAATTGTTGAACGTGCACGGAGTGGCTCCTTTGATTTCGTGGACCGGCATGTCTTTTAAAGAAAATCACATAACTTCATGTCTTCTCCTCAAACAACCGGTAGCATTCTTGGAACGCGGAAGTGGGCCTGCAGCACTGATTGTGCCACCCACTTAAGTATCCCTTTAAACATGTCTCAGGTCTGCCATTGCAGCCTGTGTGTGAAGTTTTATACTGCCATTTCGACCTGGCAAAATAAACCTTTTGCCAGGCTCAAACCTTTCTTTTTAATACACATACGTCACCCGTAGGGTAGGCCCTGGACAGCACAGAGGGCAGGGTCCAGTGTGGTTAAAAAGTGGGACATGTACTCTTAAAAACCTCTAGAAGCTTTTCCCACCTCAAAGGAAGGCCCAGGTATAAATATTTGACCCCAAACACCAACTCTTCATTACACGTCTGGACCTGTGGTGACTATGCCAAGAAGAAGGAGTGCTGTGCTGCTGAAAGGACTGACACTCTGCTGGACTGCTTTCCTGCTGGACTGCAGCCTTGCTAGATTGCTGTCCTGCTGCCCTCCTGCCTGAGTCAGAGGTATTTGGACCTGCACCTGAACTCAAGACTCCCAGAGTGTCTCCAAAGGCTAGTCTGCTGGCCTTCTGTTCAGAGCCACATGGGCATAACAGGCTCCCAACCACCTGAAGCAGCACCTAGATCCAGCTGGAGCAAGCCCCTGGCCCCCAAGTGGTGCCCCTTAAGTCCTAAACCCTTGGTGTGGCATCAGAGAGGCTGAATTGAAGTTTTTTGGCGCTTTGTGACCGCAAACGGTTCAACCGGTGCCGATACCTTGTCAATCACACAGCCCGCCAGCGCAAAGCTCCGTCAACTTGGCTCCGCACTATAGCATCAACGGCTCATGGCGAGTGCCACGGCGAAGCTCCAACCCGCCCACTTGCGAGGACAACAGGATCTTTGCGGTGCAGCGACGATTGTCTGCGAAGCCAGGCCTACTCTTCTCACTACATCGACGACCTTACGCGACGCTTCTCTGTACCTCAGAGCCCCCTCCACCACAAACAGGACTTTTTGCACTGGACTAAGAAGGTAACTTTAAAATTTTACTCGATTTTTCTAAATGGGTGTGGTATTTTTCTTGTGTTGTGTTTTTACTTTATTAGTGTTTGAAATAATGCATAAATACTTTACACATTGCCTCTAAGGTAAGCCTGACTGCTCTGTGCCAAGCTACCAGAGGGATGAACACAGATTAATTTGGGGATTGTTGTGCCTCACCCTGACAAGGATTGTGGTTTCTGCTTGCGTAGGGTTTCACCCCCCTCAACCAGTAACCCAATTTCTCAAAACCAATTTGGGAGAAAAGTTGGTAGGAGATTGTTGCATTGTCAATCTGAGGAGTTAAAAAGGCATAAGGAAGTATGACTCAGTGACTGGAAACAGGAACAGACGAAGCTCTATGTGTAGAGGAAAAAAATTGCATGGGCTTCACATTTTTATAGATGATACGTTGTAGCAGCAGTGCAAGAAAGTACATAGAAAGGTCAATAGCAGGGGATCACCAACTGGAAGAAAATGATGGACACTGTGCAAACTCAAGATAACAGAGTGATAAAGAATTTGTACCAAGAGATGAGTTCAAGAATTATCCACTCACCATTGGCAGGCTTTGCCAGTTTCAGTGACGCATGGGCAGGTTAAAGGATCATGAAAGGGTCATCGAGGATGAGTCGGAGGATGCTGGTTGCAAAAACCAACCGGCTGCAGAGGCAGAATGGGCAGATGCAGAGTACCCATGCTAAAAAGAGGTTGGTATCCCTGCAAAGGATGATGGTTGTTCAGACGCTCGCCTATCAATGCGCATACTGGGGGAACCTGTGGCATAGTTGCTGTTGATGCTAGACATCACTTCCTGAAAGGAGAGAGGACAGAAAGTGTGGAGAGGACAACATTTGTATTGCAGAGCTCGGTAGGAAAGGATAAATCATCCCTACAAAGATGATTCCTGCAACAGGGCACAACTCCTTGCAGGGGATGCAGCGGGGGCTTCAGGAAAGAGAGATGGCGGAGAGATCAGAGAGTGAGAAGAGAGATGGAGAGAGACAGAGTGGATGGTTGTAAAGACAGAGAGTGAGAAGGTGGAAGAAAACAGGCCTGGTTTGAACATTTTGTCCAAAATCGCTTTTGGTTCCCACTTCGATCCAAATAAAGAGGCGCTCTTACCCACAGTGTCAGGCATCTTTTGTGGAGGGAAGCAAATCAACACCATACGTTTGCTGTTCACCAAATCAAAGGACAGGAGAATCCAAAAGTGGAATAAGAACACTGCGGTAAGCCTGTGAAGGGGGATAGGTTTTTTTTCTATGTTGCTGCTTCTGTGGGTATCATGCTGATTTCTTTAGTTCCTGCTCACAGAGAATTGCGTGTGAACTATAAAACAAATGCCAGACATTTACTGGTCTCTGTCCAAACTCCAAGGGCCCAATAATGTGGTCAACAAAGCCCCCTCGGAGTAAATTTCAAATCTAGTAAATATTGATTGCATGGTGTTCTGTAGATTGTGTGATGGAACAACGCATGCCTCAACCACGCCGTCTTAACCACGACCACGTCTTTACCACACATGCGTTTACCACTCATGCCTTTACCACGCAATTTCGTGGTTAAGACATGATTGGTAAAGGGACATGTGTGGTAAAGATCACACTCCTGCCCCTCTGCCCTGAGCCCTAAAAGTTGGCCCTCCTGCAGTCTATTCTATCCGCCCCAGCCCTATAAACTACCCAACCCCTATCCTTCTCCTTAAAACCTGACCCCCTAGCCCCAATAAACTCCTCCGACCCCTGCCCCCTCCGTGAGCCCTAAACCCAGCCCCCATCCCCTAAAACCCCCTAAAATCCCCCTAAAACCCATGCCCACCTCCCATCTGCCTCAGCCCAACTGCCCCCTTGGCCTGAAAACTGCCCCTTTCCTGTCCCCTGCCCTGAGCCCTAAAACTCCCGACCCACAGCCCTAAAAACTGCCCCTACCCCTAGCCCTGAAAACTACCCCCAACCCATACAAACTACCCGCACCCCCAAATCCCACTTACCTCACCGAATCGCGTCACATCCTCTACCGATCATTTCTCTTCCTGCTTCCACCAGCCAGCCAGCCAGCAACTAGACTGCGCATATGCCTTAACCACGCATATGCGTGGTTAAGGCATATGCATGGTTAAGGCAAGTGTGGTTACGCTTGCGATGTCGGAACACGCGTGGCTGCGGCCGCGGTGTTCTGACTGTTTCCCTGTTCTGTATTTGCAGAGTGCGCCACTAGCACGCGATTCCTGTTTATACAACTCAGAATGTGAGATAATCCTCTACCAGTCGCGGCTCCTGGAGGGAGTGCTGCGGGGCGGCGGGGGAGGGGCAGGGTGGGGGGTAGTAAACACCGGCATACGGCTGAACGGAGTTAAGTACATAAATAAATAAATAAAACGAATTACATTGTGCGCGCTGCAACGCCGAATGGCGATGCGGCGCGCGCAATGTAATTTGCTTTATTTATTTATTTATTTATGTACTTAACTCCGTTCGGCCGTATGCCGGAGTTTACTACCCCCCACCCTGCACCTCCCCCGCCCCGCCCCACCTCCCCGCAGCACTCCCTCCAGGAGCCGCGACTGTCCTCTACCAGTGCATGTTATCCCCTATTCCAAATTTTGACCTCGCAAAAATCAGCTAGGCAAAAATTGTTGTTGCGTAATTTGCACCACGGTTAGAGTTTGAACCTAACTCGGTATGACCTCAGCAATTGGTATTGGGGCCTAAATGTCTCAATGACACCTAAATCAGAGACAATGTGTCCAGTGACCCAGATCCGGCACTCCCGTAGCTCAGTCAAAGGTGTTGCAATTACAGGGTTCCAACATGACACAAACACAGCAGAGATTACCAGTGTGGAAGCCTGTAGCTGGGCGTGGAAAGCAGGTGATGTAACAAGGGGAAATGGAAAAGAAATGAGAATAACACACAGGACTGACCAAACCAGCTGAAATTAAATTGTAGATTAAAAGCTGAAACTACAGGAAATAGATGCAGGCAGGACCAGACTACAGGAGCACAGGATACAAAGTCAGCACTTTAGACATGAAGACACTATCACAGGAAAGAAGCAGGTGAACCCAGCAGATAGCATTGCCATGTTTCCACGGAAAATAATGGAGCCCATTTTTTCCGTGCAAGGTTATTAATACGCTGATGGACCTTTGCATGATTTTTCTGATATACTTATTAAAAATCCGAATGTGCGTCAGGTTGATAAACAGGGCTTGATAACTGGTCACAGATTTAAGGCCTTATTTTGAGTTTAGTAGACCTAGCGTACTCCATCAATATATGGCAGACATCCGAGCTGCTGTACTTATAGTGCCTTTGACTACAATGCACTTGTGATGCAGTGGGCAGCGATCTGCCGGAGGCGAATGGGACTAGCAGTGCAAGAGGGCTAGTCTGACACATCAGTGTTATGGCTGTTTTTTGGCTGATTCTGGGCCGTTTTTTTGGTCTTGTGGGCTGGGTTTTATTTGTGATTTTTCTGATACTACCACAAACATTGCCTGCAGCACGCACAAATGCATCCAGTCTCACATACCTTGCAAAACACCTATAACAGTGTGTCTTCACAAGTATGAAACTGCCCTGATTTGCAAATGTGGGTCACTTTTTTAGCTATCTGATTAATTAATTGGGCCACTTTTAATATGGTGCCCGGCACTATTTTCTGTCCCAGTCCGACCCTGACTGCATAGCTCTCAACAAGGTACTGATCATGGTCTTCACAGCTGAAAATGACTCCTCCCCTAATCTCCTCTCCACAGTTTGCCAATGCTTGTTAATCTTATCTTGTCGATTGCAATATTTTGACATCCAAGATGAAAATACTTTTAGAATCACGTGCAAATACTGTCCCTAACCCTCCATCAGCACAAGATCTCTCGGTCCCGCTCTCACTTTAATCTCTTTCTCGCTTCATCTTTCTTTCCATTGCTCCTTCTCTCTGACACTCTTTTTCTCTCTCAATCTATCTCCCAGTTTCCATTGTCACGTTCATCTGCAACCCCTTCAGGCTTTGTACAGTAAAGGGATCCCAACTTTCATTTTTCACAACTCCCCCAGGGTGCGTCAAAATATGACGTGCTTATTACAGATGAGAAAGCGAGTTTTATCATGTGTACGAAATTGTCGCTCCTGCACGTTGGCTTTGCAGTTACATGGTCTCGGAAATGATCATATGGAACTGCGCCCGACTGAAGTAAGATTACAAAGTTATGGATGTACATTGCTATTCACGACGTAAAAAACATAAGTAAAATTGTCGTTCTTTATATTTTCATATTTTAGCCGATAATGCATTTTTAGTCACCGCACCTGGAGGCGAGAGATAAGACTAGAATGAAACTTGACTTCAGCTTCGAAATGAAAAGCAGGAAATGCCCTAATTGACGCGAGAGGTCAGTCAGCAGTAGAAACGGAGCGGAAGGAACGGGGAGTACTCTGACCTGCACGAGCGCACTGCCAAAGGGCGTCTGGCAACAAGTCCGAATGGCTAAAGGTCTGCGAGGGACGGCATGGCGGCATTCCCCTGATATGGCGGCATTTCCTTCGCAGTGGGGATGGCTGAGTCAGCTAAGGCCTGACTCAAAATGTGAGCTTCTTCATGCTGGCCCAGGCAGAGGGCAGTAGCAGCTGCTATTTGACAAACATGGTGGGCAGCGCAGGGTGGACGAGAGGGGGGGCAGGGGAGAGGGCAATAACAATAGATATAAGCACTTACCGGCGGCTCACAGCCTCAGTGCCTTCTACTCTAGTGCACAGGCTCCCAGACTCCCCTCCGGCCAATCCAGACACTGCTCTCATGCTGGTGATACTATCGCCCAGCATGAGAGCACCGCCGGGATTGGCCTGAGAGGGCTGGCTTTAAGCTCCCACGGGGACAGGGAGCCTGGGCCTGCTGTTCACTCCACCCAGCAATGCAGATCGGGTTGGAGAGATCTCAGTGCGCATGTCTGTTTGGCTGTCCTAAGACAGCCGGTCAAACTGGCATGCGCACTCGCAGCAGTGCCCACCACTCCTCCTTCAGTGCTCTCGTCATGATGGCCCTGCCCCAAAGACTCGGCTCCTGAAGAAAACTAAAATTATAATAACCTTGTTTTATTATCATTTTATTTTTCGTGTTTACAGGTGTTGGCAGGGAGGCGACGCTCTTACGCCATGACGGAGGATCCACCGCTGGCAGAGGGAAACGATATGTCCTGATTTGTAGTGCCTTTTAGTCAAATAATTGTTCCTGGTTTACACAACGTCCCATTAACTGTCCCTCTAGCCTAGTGCTTTAAATGGAAAAAATAAGTGCAGGTACTCACCAAAAGGAGCAGTGAGTGGACTGGGGATGGAGCTTGGGGTAGGCTTAAGCGCAGTGCTACGGGGGGGGCAGGACTAGGTTTTTGACCTTTATAAGCAAGAAATCTGCATGCATTGGGAGAATGTCTGATGTTTCGGTCCATGAGTTATTACACTAATAACCATTTATATAGCACTTACTAATAAGTGTTTATTATTAACCAAAGTAATCCTTTTTCAGCAATGTTGGAATAACAAAATATTGAGGAAAAACAACACAGTTCTAAACGTATGCCTTGTAGATTGAATGCATTTCCTTGATGCAGGATCATAAGTCACTATTTGACAAGGATTTTAACTTGTGATCTGCAGGTAACACAAGGATCTCTGCAACAAAAACAATATCCTACTGAGCTATCTACATAAAAATACAAATCTGTGTTCTGAATGTTTCATGCTGTGCTTTCCAGAAGGCAAATTGGCCCTCCATTTAATTTTATTCTGAGTTAAACCTTTTATTAGAATGCATACAGAACTTTCCATCAGGTGCATTAACTACCCGAGTTATTAAAGTGCCATTGTTTGTACACTGGACTAGATGATATTTGATATGCAGCCTGTTGTGATCAGTTAAGCCAGCCCTAATAGAGTTTTTATCAAATTTGTCATGTTATCAAATTCTTTCTTGTAAAACATTAAAAAAATAAACATTATTTCTTTGAGTAAATTGGTGGAGGGGGAAGGTATTTTCTTTCACAAAAACACATTTTATTTAAGTTGCTGATGGGTGATGATTTTCAGGCATTTAAAACAATGGGCATGCTAAAAAGCTGTACTGCCCTGAACAATGCGGCTAACACCCCCGTCCATTAGGTTTTATAATCACCTTTTAACCCTACTGGGAAAGATGCAATGTTAAAGGAAAACACCTCTCTCCTACCATCCACAGAGGCACAGTAGATTATTGTGCCCTGGAGACACGAGCAGTTCAGGCACTCTTGCACCAGCTCGGCCAGGTTTCCTCCCTGTTGCTGTAAAGGACGTGCTGTCAGGTACAACTAATGAGCGTGGAACCACCTGCGTCTAAACCAGGCCCCTATGAGTACCAGTACTCTCCTTCTCCAAGGGAACGTTCCGGTACTCAAGAGGAGAAAATAGAAAAGTGCTGGTACTCCGTACTGGTGAGTACTGGCCCATTTAAAGCACTGCTCTACCTTAAAATGGCGAGGGAAAATACCTCATCATTGCAATCCATGCCTGACCTACACACTCCAAGCTTACACTGACATAACGTCTGCTTAAGCTTGTTTTAAGTGGAATTTCCGACACTCTGGTAATTTCAGTCACAAGTTCCCCCGCTTTGATTTACAAATATGCTCTACTGAAGCGATCATTTCCTTACTCTGCATCACCTAATGACAGGAGACACCGACATGTTGGTAAGGAACTGTGGCAGGCCTACAGAGCTCATCAGAACCAGAATACTCTTCCTCACCATTGAATTGTAGCCATGCTTGCAATCCTGAAGTATAGCATCATGATTTGGGGTGTTATGATATTTAGGTGTTAGAGAGTACACAATCTCCTCGTTTCCACGGCTTCTCGGTTCTAACATCCGTGCAGAGATCAGCATAAGGTGATACTAGTGAGGCAGAAGTCTGATATTGTTTTTTTTCTGGAAAGCAGGAGTTGTTTGTTGCTAAAAGTTAACTGGAAGGGCATGCCAGAGAGAGGCCCAAAGTACTGGAAATTCACAAAGATTCTGGGCTGTGTCACATAAAGTGGGCACTACCAGTGCTAATTTAAGACAGTGTCTGCCACAGTTTTGGACAGTTTAGTGCAGTGGTCTTCAAACTTTTTGATGTCGAGACCCCCTTGTCAAACCTTTTTAGGCATAAGGACCCCTTCTGACAAAATTTTCTAGAAACTGGTTCTCCTCATCATCAACATCTATCGACAACCATAAATGCCCCTGTTAGATCTGGCATCTTTTGGTATGTTTCCCCTGTTTTTTTCCTTTCTGACCTCCTAGTTTTGACTCTGTTTTTACAGGTTCAGTGTCTCTGCGCACTTTCTCACTTCTGTTCAGTGTTAAAGTGCAAATGTTCCTATTGTAAATTGTATTATGGATTGGTGTTTCCATGATTGGCATGTTTGACTTACTAGTAAGTCCCTAGTAAAGTGCACTGAGGGTGCCAGGGCCTGTAAATCAAATGCTGCTGGTGGGCCTGCAGTACTGATTGTGCCACTCACCCATGCAGCCCTGAAAAGGGTTATCCAACCTGCCACTGCAGTGTCTGCGCGGTTTGTAACTGCCATGTCACCCTGGCAAGTGCACCCACTTGCCAGGCCCTAATCTTCACTTTTCTTACATGTAAGTCACCCCTAAGGTAGGCACAAGGTACCCCCGTGGGCAGGGTGCCGTGTATATTAAAGGTAGGACGTGTACTGGTGTGTATTTTCTTGCTTAGCCATCCTGTGTGCCTCTGCTGGGTTTGTGGATTGACTGTCTGGCTTTGGAGTGACAGGGGCTGGGGATGTGCATTTTCATCAGACAGCCACTGGGGAGGTCACGGTGTGTCCTGCCTTTCCTGGATGAGTCAGGGCTGGGCTGAATAGACCTGGGCTGTATTTATAGTAGTGGGAGGAGATTTTCTTGCACCTGAATGGGCCTGGTCTGCCTTGGACAATGCTGTCTCCACCTCCTGCCAGGAAGCTGGGCCAGAGAGGATGGAACTGGTTTGGGCTGGGCACAGGCACTCTCTGCCCAAAAGCACAAAGAGAAACTGAGTATAAATATTGGGGTCCAGACCCCAGAACTTTAGAACTCGCTGGAATCAAGGAACCTGCCAAGAAGAAGAGCTGGAAGAACTGCCAAGAGGAGTACTGCAACTTTGCTGTGTTGTTGCTTTGTTGGTTTGGCCTGCAGTTGCTTTCTGCCTTGGGCAGTGAAAGGACTGGACTTTCTTTACTTGTTGCTGAGTATCTCCAAGGGCTTGAAGTAGAACTTGCCTCCTGTTCTGAAGTCTCAGGGACCGCAAAGACTTCACTGACCTCTGGGTACCGCCTCTGGAACCGTGGTTTCAGTTGCCACAGAGGGGGGGGGAAGCAACTGACTCCGTCACTGACTCCGCTGCTGGCTCCGTGTCCTGAAGGCACCGCTGTATCCTGCACTGCAACCCCGGTCTCACTGACGTCGGCCACCGAGCTGCTGCTTGCACCGTGACCTGTGGGCACCGCACTCCGCACCGCCTCGTTTCACTTTGCCGCCCTGGTTTCACCGAGGCCGTCGCTGACTTCGACAACCGTGACCGCACCGTGGCTTGGGGGCACTGCTCGTAAGTCTTGCGACACACTGCCCCTTCCCACACCGCAGTCCGGACCGACCGATGCCAGCTCCCCGCAAAGTGCATATTTTTAAGTACTGTATGTTGGATTTTTATCGTTTTAGTCTTGTTTTGAATGTAAAAGTATTGGATATTTTTCTAAACTGGTGTGGTGTCCTTTTGTAGTGTTTTCACTGTATTACTGTTGGTTATGTGCAAATCCTTTACACACTACCTCTGAAATAAGCCTGACTGCTCGTGCCAAGCTACCAAGGGGGTGAGCAGGGGTAATTTCAGTAGTGTATCCCTCTTACCCTGACTAGAAGGAAGGGCCCCTACTTGGACGAAGGTGCAAACCATTGCCAACTAGAGACCCTCCATTTCTAACAGCCCCCAATTACCTTAGCAAATAATCTTTAGGGTGGGGAAATTATATTAAACAGTGTTTTGCAAACCAAAGGTCATTGAGCGTAGGGTTGTAGCCAAAGGTGTAGCTAAAAACTAAGGGCCTCATTTATGTGGAATTGGCATAGGGCAGCGCTCCAAGTCTTCTTGCAGCCCTGCCCTATGCCAATGTGAAAGGGCAGGAATGCACCGTATTTATGAAATACGGTGCATTCTAGTCCTTTTACCTTCACATATTGCTGCCTAGCACCAAGATAGGCAGGATTGTTTTAGTACAGGAAGAGGCACCTTCCTTCACCAAAACAATCCTGAGGGGCGTTTTCCTATTTCTATGTGAGCTGCAATATGTAGCACACCTGGAAAGAGGAAAAAACGAGGAGACATGAAAACATTTCTCCTCGTTACGCCTCCACTGGAGAGGCGGCAGATTTTGGAGCTGCCCCAGGTTTACGTGATTTTGTAAATATGGGGCAGCATCAAAATCCATGGGCTTTGCGTGGGAACCCGCGCAAAGCCCATGGAACACCTTGACGCAGAGTAAGGCAACGCAGTGACTTGCGCTGCTATGTCTTACTCCATATCTATGAGGCAAAGCCAAGCAGGGTGACTTTGCACTGCCTCATAGGTATGGTTGAGATGCTTGCGCCACTGGAACATCAAAAAAAAAGTGATGCTCTGGCGATGCAAGCCTCTCATAAATAAGCCCAAAATATTCTATACGTTTTTAGGTCTTTCACCTTTAGGTATCTACATATAAAATAATGGGCAGCGTAAATGAAAAATAAATAAAAAAAGTTATTACTCAGTGGGAAATGCACTGTAGTACATTATGAAACCTCTATTAGTTAATGCACTGCAGAGGTCTGTGTGTAACCAGAGAACCACAGAATTAAATCTTGATTGGTGCAGTGGAGAATAGTGATGTGTATTTTTAGTGCTACGAAGTCACAGCCTGTGACGGAAAGCACTGTGAATATGTAAGTCAATTTTTTATACTTGCATTACACACAGGGTAAGATAGAATGCTGCAAAATGTGCGAATAGTTTTACAATAAAATGGTGCTTTCGAAATGTAGGTTTTAATAATACCAGAGCGTATGTAATGCAGTTTTCTTTTTTACATAACTGTCCCTTCAACACCTCTTTAGGGGCACTAAGGGCTGTGTAAATGCAGTTAAAATTAAAAGCAAGAACTTCTCAGCCCAGTTGTTAACTCTTTGCACTTTCACTCAAAAAAACACATCTTTGTCTTTACAAAGAGCCAGAACTGCTCCCAAGCATCCTTTACACTTGCAGATTAACAGATAAGGCACATTTGCCTTTCATTCAGGCAAGCAGCTGATAACAATCTTAATTAGCCATCCCAGGACGGCTGTCTTTTTGCAGGGACAAGTGAAGCTGGGGAATCTGCGACCCCCTTCCTAGGACTCCACGATCCCCCTGGGGGTCGCGCCCCACAGTTTGAAGACCTCTGGTTTAGTGTTTTAACTAGTGGAAGAGCTGGGCATATCTATTTTACAACCTAATTCTGTGGTAAGAGGTTGCTTGTCAGGACAACTTTAAAAACGTGCTACTTTTGACTGAAAATGTAGCAGCATTAGTTTAGATCTCGAAAGTAAACAAGCATTGGCAAATACATTAGGTCTCGCCTTTGTGGCCTATTGGCTTTGCCAATGGTTTTTAGTCATGCTGCACTGCATCACCGATGCTGTGCGTTGTGGCTAAAGTAAAAGAAAAAAAAACAATTTTGCGGCTGCCTGCATAATTTTGTAGGCACAAGCAAGCACACATTTATCAATGACGAGAAGCGCACGGGCAAGCGCAACAGGGAGGGTGACAGGGAAAAGCATACAGGGACGGGCAGCAGATCTAGGGGGAGATCAGTACACAAGGGAGACGGCTCAAAAACACATGCAGTCTCTGTGAGTGCTTATACGAAAAGAAAGAAGTAGTTTCCTGACATCAAGCACAGACACCAAACAAACACTCACATAGTAAAGAGGTAATGCTCCATCGGAGGGAGAAACAGAACATTGACAAGCTGGGATACAAATAAGAAGCAGGCAAATGAGAGTGATAAGGAAATCAAACCAGTGGTAAGTAGTGGCCGGGCTCCAATCCCCTCTGTGTTCATGGTAAGCCACAATAAGCCTCACACCAGACAGCGCATGCACAGTCTGGTAGGCTCTACCTAATAATTTGACATAACATAAGGAAATGCCTCTTTTTGTATGGTCACCCCCAAAGTCTTGGACTGATGCTGCTGGTTTTTCAACTCTGAGAGTGCACTGAGGCCTGCTAACCAGACCTCACAGGCAGTGCCTATCCCTTAAACGCGTACGTTTGATTGGCTCCAGCCCAGCTCCAAGATTCTGGATATGGGTGAGCTATAAAGAAGCATGTGTGGGCCAAGGAGTTTAATGGGAAAGAAGGCAAAAATCAACTTAGGGTTGTGAAAAGTCTGCTGTTTGAGTCAATGACAACATCTGTCCAGTTTTGACATGTCTAAGAAGCAAACTTTGCAAATCTTTCATAAAGTTGGGTCTAATGGATAAGGCCATTGACTGTAACTTGTATTCAGTGCCCAATATGTATTGTGTGCAGGGGTACTGTATAGTGGGAATCAGTACAGATCCTACTCTTTGCTCAGTGCCGAATGGTAACACCTGTAGGCCATGCCCAATGTGTACTGGCAGAAAAGTACCTTTGTTTAGTGCCTGATAGGCACAGCAGTGACCAGAGATTACCACAGGGAGAAGTGTTTTGGACTTAAGACATATCTGAAATTCATTAGATGTAAATTTGGATGATGCTGTGCTGGCATAGCCAACCATAATTAAAACTCAATGTTTTTAGGTCCTGGATCATAATTATAATCATATTTCAGTAGGGGGTTAGAAACCCATGTTTCACAGGAATAATATCACACCTAAGTGATTTTAAATTTGTTATAATTTGTAAAATTCCATTATCTATATGAATTATGGATTTCAAGATACGAGAGCTGAACGATAGTATATTAAAATGTATTGTATGTTGTGTTGTTTTCTATACACATTTTCCATTTTGCAAACATGCTATGCAAAACATGCATAACAGATAATCTGTTCTGAAGTTATGGTGACCCTTATCAATCACTCTGTCTCATGTTTGATTAACTTGTCAGAAGAACCCCACATTGGCAATAGGGAACTATGGTTGTGCAAATTATAAACTTCACGCATTTAGGTTTGCATCAGCCCTGTTCCATTTCCTGCAGTTGGAAGTTCCACCAGACTTCCAATTGCAGGGATATTGATTCGTTGCTGTTTCTCAGTACCTTAAGCCCTGAGTGACAGAGGGGAAAAGCAATAGCTGCTGTCAGAACAGTTTCATTCCTCCCTTTCCAAGGTGCTGGAAGTTCCGTCATGGTGCTTCCAACATCAAGGCAGAGGACATATTTCGACTACTGGGAGCCAGCTAGACGCGGTTGGCACTCTGCAGGCTTCAGGAGGGAGCTGGCACCGTCAATGCGGCAGCTGCAATACAGGCTTCTGTTTCGCAGTTTATTTATTTTTCAAGACTTCACAAGATTCACACTTTTTCAGTGAGCACTTTTCAAAGTGCTTTTTAAAAAATATATGGAAAGTGCTAATAAATAAAGATGGATGGAATACATATTCTGATTTGATAGCTCTGTATGGTGCACTACTTAACTCTATATAGTCATGTCATTCAAGTTTTACAAAGTTTTCAGGAAGAGGTAAATCAACAGGGTGTGCATTCTACAACACTTAAAAATATATCTCAAAGGTACTAAAACATACCAGTTAAGTTGCTTTTGAAAGCACACATAATAGTGCAAAACAAGATAATTCACTAATTCAGGATGATCACCGATATTGCACTACGTCACTTCTTGCATTTTTTAAGAAGATAATAGAGCTATGATTTTTTAAATTATAAATGTATGTGGTGCAGGACTTTTTGAGATCTGCTTTATTTTGTGTTTTGTAGTGTATGTCTGATTTAACTTTAGCTTCCTTTGAAACCTTTGTTTTTCATTACATATATAGTATTCTTTTTATGTAGTGATTGCTAAATCATATTGTACTGTTTCCTAGCAATGGAAATAGCAAGTGTTCCTATTAGTTAACTCAGTGATACCAATTTTATCAGTTTCAGAAGGATGACATGCAGTAATTGTCACGCTCCCCTGAACGCGAGTGCCGGAGCAGTGAGCGAGGGCGATAGCATGAATACGCCCCTCGCCAGAACTACAACTCCCGGCAGTCCCACAACGTTGGTGCGCGTGCGCACGCACGGACGACGTGACGCAGCCCCCGGAAGGACAAATACCGGGCGGGTGTGTCAGTTCCTTGCTGCGTATTCTGTGTGGTTGTTGGAAAACGAGGCAGTATCTGTGAGGCCTGCACAAATAACATGACTACATTTGTCCTTCACTGGGAACCAAACACCCAATTGTAGCGCCTGACTCTCAGAGGGTAGCGTTGCAGAGCAGTCTGGGGCTTTACTCAAGGGAGGTGGTGTGGGCTAGTAATCGCCATTTGCAGGTGCGCAGAAATAACACTCAATAATTGATTGTCCAGTCTGTACTTTGCTTTATAAAAGTAAGAGTACATTTATTAAACACACACACTACTCAATACTATGCACCAATTTACAAATATACATAAGCTGTTGGAATTACTTTGTGACATTGTGTAACATCTCCACCCCTCCCAAAAGGGGGGTGGGGTCTAGTACCACCACTCCCATGTATGCACATCATCTTGCCCCCTAATGCAGTGTGTTGAGCATAACCTGGAGCGAGGGCCCTGCGCACTGGCACCATCCCAGTGGCGACCCACCCCTTTACCTCAACACGCATTAAAAATAGGTTCACCTGCCCTAGTGACACATAACCCTGACTGAGCATCTTATATTGACCATACAGTATGCACCCCTACATATTCAGGGCTAACAGTCTGGGTTGTTCCTCACTTAAGCGCAGCAGCAAAAATACATGTTTACGCACACTTTAGAATGACAGTACTCAGCACATTTGTTGGACATTAAAATGCGTTGCAATTACAGCCCCTAAAGGCATCACAGATGAAATCACAGGATTACGCATATCCAGCCAGACACCCTAGCAGGAGTGTCTGGCAACATAACCCACTTTGCTTATGACATCACCTTACACAGGTACTTCACATTACATATGTGACCTTCAGTCCCTCTAAAAAGGAATAACCGTTAGTAAATGCAGTTGTGGTGCAACTATACCTCTTCACCTCCAGGGCATCCCCAACTCAGCCCTTCACTCTATGAAGCACTTTGCAAAACACCCTCAGCTGTAGAACAAAAGTTCCAGCCCAGAAGGTGTATTAAAGCAGGCTGAGCCCTTGAGGGGTTATCCTGTTCAAATCCCTAGGAAACTTAGGGTGGGACTTAACTTCGTGCTGGGGGGAGACTGCGCTTCTCCAGCAGCTCCCCCAGCACCCTTGCAGCAAGTTGGTGGTGACCCCGTCCTCCTGGGGCCACCACAAGCACCAAAATAGCAGGTTTCCAAATGCCTGGCAAGGCATTATGGGGCGCTTCATGCTCCCTTTCATGAATATCGTATGAGCGGCTCTCCCGCTGTGCCGGGGAGAGCCGCGATCGATCTGGCGCTTCGCGCCGCATCTTCTGGCCTCGGTGGGGGGCCCGGTCCCACCCGGACCCCCAGGTAAGGGATACGGCTCGGGGAGCCCACCCCCGGCCGCTCCTGCCAATTTTCGGGGCCCGGTCCCACCTGGGACCCCCGCAGGACCTCCGCGTTGGAGGGCAGCCCGGGGAGCCCACCCCTGGCTGCCCACGCCGGCTCCCCGCCCGGCCAGCACCCTCGTGTGCTGCCGCGGGAGCCGGCAAGGCATTTCTGGCCTGCCCACTCCAGCGGGCAGACGTGCCGGACCTCGGGGGGAGTGCGGCTGCACTCCCCCAGCCTCCGCCTGCTTTTCGGGGCCCAGGGATGGGGTCCTGGGCTTCCGGACATCTTCGGGGGGCGCAACGGCGCTCCCCTCCATCTTGCGGTCTTCGGGGCCCGGAGATGGGGTCCCGGGCCCCGCCTGCTCGTCACGGGGAGCGTGACGGCGCTCCCCGACTGCTCTGCTTCGGTGGGGGCCAGGGTGGGCTCCTGGACCCCCGTGGGGGAATATCTTCACGGGGAGCGCGACGGCGCTCCCCGACTTGACTTCGGGGCCCGGGGATGGGGTCCCGGGCCCCCTATGGCCACCCTTCACGGGGGGCGCGACGGCACTCCCCCGCCCCCGTCTTCACTTGCTCGGCGGGGGCCAGGGTTGGCT
This sequence comes from Calotriton arnoldi, assembly GCA_963921515.1. Lineage (NCBI taxonomy): Eukaryota > Metazoa > Chordata > Amphibia > Caudata > Salamandridae > Calotriton > Calotriton arnoldi. The sequence continues at coordinate 680,668 of CAWUFW010007996.1, read as the reverse complement.
CCTGGCACCCCGCGTAGGGGGACCTCTTCACGGGGAGCGCAACGGCGCTCCCCGGCTTTGCTTCGGGGCCCGGGGATGGGGTCCCGGGCTCCTCTTGGGTCACCTTCACGGGGAGCGCGACGGCGCTCCCCGGCTTCCCTTCCTCCCCAGGGGTCAAAGGTCGCTCACCTTCCGGGGGCCATATCTCAGCCCCTGGGGGTCCGATCTGCCCCATTTTCGCGTCCTCTTGCTCCTGGCGGCGGCCTCCAGCCACGGGGAGCACTCTCCTTCGCCCTCAGGGTCTCCAAGAGGGGGCATTCTGCAGGGAGCGGTCTTCACTGGCTCCCTGCGCCAGACTTTCGCCTGTCTCTCCTCCTGGGCCTCTCTTCTCCCTGCGCAGAGGTCCCGGCTTCTGCGCACCGGTCCTGGGCTTTTCTTCTGGCGTTGTTAGGGGCCTGGGGGGCAGTCAGGGGGTACCTCCTTCCAACTGCCCATTGCCAGGCTCCAGCACCTTCCGCCTCAGCAGACCACACCCCAGAGAGAGCTTCTCTTCCTGTTCCAGTTCTTTTTAAAAGCTGAGTAGGGGGCTGGCAGGAAGTCTCTGTTGGTCCTATCCAACAGCGCCACATCACTTCCCTGCCCCTGCTCCCTCCTTCTTGTCCAGCCTCTGGGCTGGTTCAAAATGGCGTCGTCCAGGGACTCTGGCCACCTGGTCTCTGAAACAAGACCCTTTCCCCAGTGCTACCTTCACCTTGGTTCAGCTTGGTGCCTGGCACCCAGCGACAGCTGCTGATGGATTAGCCTGTAGCTCCACCTATCTTCTCTCCTTGGAGGGAAGATCTTCGCTCTGGGAAGAAAGGTCATTAATCTAACCTGCCAGGGCCAGACCCCAGCCAGGGACTCAGGGAAATATGACATTTCTGGATGACCCAAAAGCAGTACAAATATGACTTTGGACTCTGAAGAATACTTCTTTTCACATCCGCTACCGTGGACTTTAGTGCGTGTCTGGAATCTGTAGGCCTTATGGAAGTTAAGCTAGCAAATGGGCTCCACATCCCCATAGGGGAATAATGAAGTGAAAAACACAGTAAAGCACACTGACTTTCCCTGGCATGTTCCTTCCTAGTGTATAAGGCCTATTCCGTGTCACCACCCAATTCTGCATAAGTCCTGCCACACCATTCACTTTGTAGCTGCTCCTGGACTGCGCACGCCAAGACTCTCCCCTGCGCAGCCCCTACACGTGTGCACACGCACGTACACAGGTGTCTGCATGTAACCAGCCCGGTGCCCCTTACTCCAGCTGCTGCGCAGCGGCCTAGTCAAGCTAGGGGGACACCAGTAAAATCCACATGCAGTCTCTTTCATCATGAGTTCACTGTGGATGAGTCCCAATTTATGAGGCTTTCCCACAGTAACAACTCAACACATAGGTGCTCAAAAAGTGAAAAATCCGGGCGGCCCATAGTGTCAGAACCACCTTCTAACACACGCCACGCCCAGCTGATTCCTACAGGGAAGAAGTAGCCACTCTACATGGGTATTCTTCCCGTAGTCAGCGATAACTAGTTATAAGGAGTTCTGACCAGACCCCCTTACTCACCAGTTATCCGCTCAGACCACCTACTCCTCCCATCCATGAAATCTCCACCCATGACAGGGATCCCAGACTACCCTAAGAACCCTCCGGGCTCTAGGTTAGATACCTCTAGGTCACTCATGGTCTACATGGACTTGGCCTCACTAGGCCCACCTTTGCCCTTGGGCATGCAACACTATGCCTACCCCTTCTCTGGACAAGGGTCCAGTGCCTCAGCACCGTTGCGGTCTTCCGGGACAGGTCTACATCCCATCCCCTGGGTCACTAGCTGGTCTCCCTTCTGGAGTTTGTTCCAACCAGTACCTCTCTCCATTTGGTCCTTGCACCCCAAAGATGCAACCTCTCTGGACCCTCACCCTCAGCCTGCCGCTGAGGCCATTCTGCTGCCACCACCCTTTTGGGACGACTGGCTTCCCTAAAGAAAGCACAGCCACTCGTGCTTTTCCCACACAGAAAAGCACCCTTTGGCCACTGGCCTGGCTCCCTGATAGGACCTCAGACCGGCCTCACTACCATACTGGCAGTGCCAGGGATGAACACTGAGGGTGCCTCGTCAGACATCCTACAGCTCATTCCCCCCGTCAGTAGCTCCACACGGAAACTACCCCGGGAACATAGACCCATTCCTTGTTCTCCGCTGCGAGAACAGGGCCTATGCACCCTTCCCTCCGAGAGGCGCGCTCTCCTCCCAGAGTACCCTTAGAGAGCCTGTGGGCCCCGAGTTGGCTAGATCCAGGCCCATCTCTCATGGCTCTCCCCGGTCTCCCAGCAGCGCCTTGGGAGACCGCCCAGGGACCTACATGGTCCCTGGATGGCCTGCACCACCCCTTATGAAGAGCAGGGTCCCTTCACTTAAGATAGGCCCCACCTGCCTTCAGGGTAGTACTACCACCCCAAGCCAGGGACCCTAAAGATCCCGGCTAGGCCTGCACCACCCCTTTGCGAAACACAGGGTCCCTTCACTTAAGATACGCCCCACCTGTGTTCAGGGTGGTGCTACCTTGCAGAAGTCCACCTCCTGCCTCGAGCTAGGGAACACCCTCATGCTTCCGGTCCTGGGATACAAGTCCCCTAGGACCTACCTGACTGGTCACCTGGCCAGGCATCGCCCCAGCCACCACCTCAGGCTCACCACACTAGCTCCAGGGTGACATCCCAGCTCGACAACTACCCCTCCTTTGGGGCCACCCATCACCATGGGCCACCCCGGGGTAACCACTCACCGGACCCTGACACCTCAGGGTCCGCCACTAACCCTTCACCTGGAAACCAGGGAGTACATCACCCCCACTCAGATCTCCACTGGATCAGTTACCTAGCCCACCTAGGGTACCTAGGGGCTACCACTACACACCATCACTCAAGAACTACCCTCCTTTGGGGCCACCCACTACCAGGGGCCACCCCTGGGTCGCTCACCTCCCCACCAGTTAACCTGGGGGCCTGCGGACACCCAACTCTACCACACCCTCCTCCCACCATGGGAAAAGTTCCTGGGGTCCCCCACCATGGGAACCCCTGGGGCGTTACTACCCGGGGTAAAGAAACCTCCTGCCCCACCCTTCCAGTGGTTTTGGCCTGCGCCAATGGCAAGTAAACTTTCCGCGGGGGAAGGATACCTGGGGTCCCTTCTGTGGAAACCCTCCCTGCCCTTAAAAAGCGCAGGAATCCTCCTGTCCCCCACAAAGGTCAATCCACCCCTACACCCCCACCTGTGATGTAGGTATCAGTTGCTGTCCCTATCTCTTGAGGAGACACCCTCCTCATGCAGGTGTAGTGTTGAGGGTTCAAAGGTGTACAATATGGCTTAGAACATTTATATGCAATCATTTCCTGGAAAGCACCATCCCGCTAGCACATGATATTCAACATAGCGCGGTCATATCAATACAGTTCACATTTAAACCATAATCTCTTCACATGACACATATGTGCGCGGGGCTTTCCTTTCCCATACTTTTAGTTCACATAACCAAAACTTTGAACCCTTCTCAGAGCCTTGCGCTCTTCCATTTGCTCATTACTGCATAGGTAATGTGTGGCAAAACTGGACTTATCAACTGCTATAAATGCGCACCAGAATGGGATACTTTGTTTCCCGCCGCTAGACACCAATGTTGGAAAACGAGGCAGTATCTGTGAGGCCTGCACAAATAACATGACTACATTTGTCCTTCACTAGGAACCAAACACCCAATTGTAGCGCCTGACTCTCAGAGGGTAGCGTTGCAGAGCAGTCTGAGGCTTTACTCAAGGGAGGTGGTGTGGGCTAGTAATCGCCATTTGCAGGTGCGCAGAAATAACACTCAATAATTGATTGTCCAGTCTGTACTTTGCTTTATAAAAGTAAGAGTACATTTATTAAACACACACACTACTCAATACTATGCACCAATTTACAAATATACATAAGCTGTTGGAATTACTTTGTGACATTGCGTAACATCTCCACCCCTCCCAAAAGGGGGTGGGGTCTAGTACCACCACTCCCATGTATGCACATCATCTTGCCCCCTAATGCAGTGTGTTGAGCATAACCTGGAGCGAGGGCCCTGCGCACTGGCACCATCCCAGTGGCGACCCACCCCTTTACCTCAACACACATTAAAAATAGGTTCACCTGCCCTAGTGACACATAACCCTGACTGAGCATCTTATATTGACCATACAGTATGTACCCCTACATATTCAGGGCTAACAGTCTGGGTTGTTCCTCACTTAAGCGCAGCAGCAAAAATACATGTTTACACACACTTTAGAATGACAGTACTCAGCACATTTGTTGGACATTAAAATGCGTTGCAATTACAGCCCCTAAAGGAATCACAGATGAAATCACAGGATTACGCATATCCAGCCAGACACCCTAGCAGGAGTGTCTGGCAACATAACCCACTTTGCTTATGACATCACCTTACACAGGTACTTCACATTACATATGAGACCTTCAGTCCCTCTAAAAAGGAATAACCGTTAGTAAATGCAGTTCTGGTGCAATTACACCTCTTCACCTCCAGGGGATGCCCTTCTCCAGACATCCCCAACTCAGCCCTTCACTCTATGAAGCACTTTGCAAAACACCCTCAGCTGTAGAACAAAAGTTCCAGCCCAGAAGGTGTATTAAAGCAGGCTGAGCCCTTGAGGGGTTATCCTGTTCAAATCCCTAGGAAACTTAGGGTGGGACTTAACTTCGTGCTGGGGGGGACTGCGCTTCTCCAGCAGCTCCCCCAACACCCTTTCAGCAAGTTGGTGGTGACCCTGTCCTCCTGGGGCCACCACAAGCACCAAAATAGCAGGTTTCCAAATGCCTGGCAAGGCATTATGGGGCGCTTCATGCTCCGTTTCATGAATATCGTATGAGCGGCTCTCCCGCTGTGCCGGGGAGAGCCGCGATCGATCTGGTGCTTCGCGCCGCATCTTCTGGCCTCGGTGGGGGGCCCGGTCCCACCCGGACCCCCAGGTAAGGGATACGGCTCGGGGAGCCCACCCCCGGCCGCTCCTGCCAATGTTCGGGGCCCGGTCCCACCTGGGCCCCTCCTCTCTCGTACGGGGTCCCGGACCCACCCGGGACCCCCGCAGGACCTCCGCGTTGGAGGGCATCCCGGGGAGCCCACCCCCGGCTGCCCCCGCCAGCTCCCCGCCCGGCCAGCACCCTCGTGTGCTGCCGCGGGAGCCGGCAAGGCATTTCTGGCCTGCCCGCTCCAGCGGGCAGACGTGCCAGACCTCGGGGGGAGTGCGGCTGCACTCCACCAGCTTCCGCCTGCTTTTCGGGGCCCGGGGATGGGGTCCCGGGCCCCAGGACATCTTCAGGGGGGGCGCGACGGCGCTCCCCTCCATCTTGCGGTCTTCGGGGCCCGGAGATGGGGTCCCGGGCCCCGCCTCCTCGTCACGGGGAGCGCGACGGTGCTCCCCGACTGCTCTGCTTCGGTGGGGGCCAGGATGGGCTCCTGGACCCCCGTGGGGGAATATCTTCATGGGGAGCGCGACGGTGCTCCCCGACTTGACTTCGGGGCCCGGGGATGGGGTCCCGGGCCCCTATGGCCATTCTTCACAGGGGGCACGACGGCACTCCCCCGCCCCGTCTTCACTTGCTCGGCGGGGGCTAGGGTGGGCTCCTGGCACCCCGCGTAGGGGACCTCTTCACGGGGAGCGCAACGGCGCTCCCGGCTTTGCTTGGGGGCCCGGGCATGGGGTCCCGGGCTCCTCTTGGGTCACCTTCACGGGAGCGCGGCGGCGCTCCCCGGCTTCCCTTCCTCCCCAGGGGTCAAAGGCGCTCACCTTCCGGGGGCCATATCTCAGCCCCTGGGGGTCCGATCTGCCCCATTTTCACGTCCTCTTGCTCCTGGCGGCGGCCTCCAGCCACGGGGAGCACTCTCCATCGCCCTCAGGGTCTCCAAGAGGGGCATTCTGCAGGGAGCGGTCTTCACTGGCTCCCTGCGCCAGACTTTCGCCTGGCTCTCCTCCTGGGCCTCTCTTCTCCCTGCGCAGAGGTCCCGGCTTCTGCGCACCGGTCCTGGGCTCTTCTTCTGGCGCTGTTAGGGGCCTGGGGGGCAGTCAGGGGGTACCTCCTTCCAACTGCCCATTGCCAGGCTCCAGCACCTTCCGCCTCAGCAGACCACACCCCAGAGAGAGCTTCTCTTCCTGTTCCAGTACTTTTTAAAAGCTGAGTAGGGGGCTGGCAGGAAGTCTCTGTTGGTCCTATCCAACAGCGCCACATCACTTCCCTGCCCCTGCTCCCTCCTTCTTGTCCAGCCTCTGGGCTGGTTCAAAATGGCGTCGTCCAGGGTCTCTGGCCACCTGGTCTCTGAAACAAGACCCTTTCCCCAGTGCTGCCTTCACCTTGGTTCAGCTTGGTGCCTGGCACCCAGCGACAGCTGCTGATGGATTAGCCTGTAGCTCCACCTATCTTCTCTCCTTGGAGGGAAGATCTTCGCTCTGGGAAGAAAGGTCATTAATCTAACCTGCCAGGGCCAGACCCCAGCCAGGGACTCAGGGAAATATGACATTTCTGGATGACCCAAAAGCAGTACAAATATGACTTTGGACTCTGAAGAATACTTCTTTTCACATCCGCTACCGTGGACTGTAGTGCGTGTCTGGAATCTGTAGGCCTTATGGAAGTTAAGCTAGCACATGGGCTCCACATCCCCATAGGGGAATAATGAAGTGAAAAACACAGTAAAGCACACTGACTTTCCCTGGCATGTTCCTTCCTAGTGTATAAGGCCTATTCCGTGTCACCACCCAATTCTGCATAAGTCCTGCCACACCATTCACTTTGTAGCTGCTCCTGGACTGTGCACGCCAAGACTCTCCCCTGCGCAGCCTCTACACGTGTGCACACGCACGTACACAGGTGTCTGCATGTAACCAGCCCGGTGCCCCTTACTCCAGCTGCTGCGCAGCGGCCTAGTCAAGCTAGGGGGACACCAGTAAAATCCACATGCAGTCTCTTTCATCATGAGTTCACTGTGGATGAGTCCCAATTTATGAGGCTTTCCCACAGTAACAACTCAACACATAGGTGCTCAAAAAGTGAAAAATCCGGGCGGCCCATAGTGTCAGAACCACCTTCTAACACACGCCACGCCCAGCTGATTCCTACAGGGAAGAAGTAGCCACTCTACATGGGTATTCTTCCCGTAGTCAGCGATAACTAGTTATAAGGAGTTCTGACCAGACCCCCCCTTACTCACCAGTTATCCGCTCAGACCACCTACTCCTCCCATCCATGAAATCTCCACCCATGACAGGGATCCCAGACTACCCTAAGAACCCTCCGGGCTCTAGGTTAGATACCTCTAGGTCACTCATGGTCTACATGGACTTGGCCTCACTAGGCCCACCTTTGCCCTTGGGCATGCAACACTATGCCTACCCCTTCTCTGGACAAGGGTCCAGTGCCTCAGCACCGTTGCGGTCTTCCGGGACAGGTCTACATCCCATCCCCTGGGTCACTAGCTGGTCTCCCTTCTGGAGTTTGTTCCAACCAGTACCTCTCTCCATTTGGTCCTTGCACCCCAAAGATGCAACCTCTCTGGACCCTCACCCTCAGCCTGCCGCTGAGGCCATTCTGCTGCCACCACCCTTTTGGGACGACTGGCTTCCCTAAAGAAAGCACAGCCACTCGTGCTTTTCCCACACAGAAAAGCACCCTTTGGCCACTGGCCTGGCTCCCTGATAGGACCTCAGACCGGCCTCACTACCATACTGGCAGTGCCAGGGATGAACACTGAGGGTGCCTCGTCAGACATCCTACAGCTCATTCCCCCCGTCAGTAGCTCCACACGGAAACTACCCCGGGAACATAGACCCATTCCTTGTTCTCCGCTGCGAGAACAGGGCCTATGCACCCTTCCCTCCGAGAGGCGCGCTCTCCTCCCAGAGTACCCTTAGAGAGCCTGTGGGCCCCGAGTTGGCTAGATCCAGGCCCATCTCTCATGGCTCTCCCCGGTCTCCCAGCAGCGCCTTGGGAGACCGCCCAGGGACCTACATGGTCCCTGGATGGCCTGCACCACCCCTTATGAAGAGCAGGGTCCCTTCACTTAAGATAGGCCCCACCTGCCTTCAGGGTAGTACTACCACCCCAAGCCAGGGACCCTAAAGATCCCGGCTAGGCCTGCACCACCCCTTTGCGAAACACAGGGTCCCTTCACTTAAGATACGCCCCACCTGTGTTCAGGGTGGTGCTACCTTGCAGAAGTCCACCTCCTGCCTCGAGCTAGGGAACACCCTCATGCTTCCGGTCCTGGGATACAAGTCCCCTAGGACCTACCTGACTGGTCACCTGGCCAGGCATCGCCCCAGCCACCACCTCAGGCTCACCACACTAGCTCCAGGGTGACATCCCAGCTCGACAACTACCCCTCCTTTGGGGCCACCCATCACCATGGGCCACCCCGGGGTAACCACTCACCGGACCCTGACACCTCAGGGTCCGCCACTAACCCTTCACCTGGAAACCAGGGAGTACATCACCCCCACTCAGATCTCCACTGGATCAGTTACCTAGCCCACCTAGGGTACCTAGGGGCTACCACTACACACCATCACTCAAGAACTACCCTCCTTTGGGGCCACCCACTACCAGGGGCCACCCCTGGGTCGCTCACCTCCCCACCAGTTAACCTGGGGGCCTGCCGGACACCCAACTCTACCACACCCTCCTCCCACCATGGGAAAAGTTCCTGGGGGTCCCCCACCATGGGAACCCCTGGGGCGTTACTACCCGGGGTAAAGAAACCTCCTGCCCCACCCTTCCAGTGGTTTTGGCCTGCGCCAATGGCAAGTAAACTTTCCGCGGGGGAAGGATACCTGGGGTCCCTTCTGTGGAAACCCTCCCTGCCCTTAAAAAGCGCAGGAATCTCCTGTCCCCCACAAGGTCAATCCACCCCTACACCCCCACCTGTGATGTAGGTATCAGTTGCTGTCCCTATCTCTTGAGGAGACACCCTCCTCATGCAGGTGTAGTGTTAGGGTTCAAAGGTGTACAATATGGCTTAGAACATTTATATGCAATCATTTCCTGGAAAGCACCATCCCGCTAGCACATGATATTCAACATAGCGCGGTCATATCAATACAGTTCACATTTAAACCATAATCTCTTCACATGACACATATGTGCGCGGGGCTTTCCTTTCCCATACTTTTAGTTCACATAACCAAAACTTTGAACCCTTCTCAGAGCCTTGCGCTCTTCCATTTGCTCATTACTGCATAGGTAATGTGTGGCAAAACTGGACTTATCAACTGCTATAAATGCGCACCAGAATGGGATACTTTGTTTCCCGCCGCTAGACACCAATGTTGGAAAACGAGGCAGTATCTGTGAGGCCTGCACAAATAACATGACTACATTTGTCCTTCACTAGGAACCAAACACCCAATTGTAGCACCTGACTCTCAGAGGGTAGCGTTGCAGAGCAGTCTGAGGCTTTACTCAAGGGAGGTGGTGTGGGCTAGTAATCGCCATTTGCAGGTGCGCAGAAATAACACTCAATAATTGATTGTCCAGTCTGTACTTTGCTTTATAAAAGTAAGAGTACATTTATTAAACACACACACTACTCAATACTATGCACCAATTTACAAATATACATAAGCTGTTGGAATTACTTTGTGACATTGCGTAACATCTCCACCCCTCCCAAAAGGGGGTGGGGTCTAGTACCACCACTCCCATGTATGCACATCATCTTGCCCCCTAATGCAGTGTGTTGAGCATAACCTGGAGCGAGGGCCCTGCGCACTGGCACCATCCCAGTGGCGACCCACCCCTTTACCTCAACACACATTAAAAATAGGTTCACCTGCCCTAGTGACACATAACCCTGACTGAGCATCTTATATTGACCATACAGTATGTACCCCTACATATTCAGGGCTAACAGTCTGGGTTGTTCCTCACTTAAGCGCAGCAGCAAAAATACATGTTTACACACACTTTAGAATGACAGTACTCAGCACATTTGTTGGACATTAAAATGCGTTGCAATTACAGCCCCTAAAGGAATCACAGATGAAATCACAGGATTACGCATATCCAGCCAGACACCCTAGCAGGAGTGTCTGGCAACATAACCCACTTTGCTTATGACATCACCTTACACAGGTACTTCACATTACATATGTGACCTTCAGTCCCTCTAAAAAGGAATAACCGTTAGTAAATGCAGTTCTGGTGCAATTACACCTCTTCACCTCCAGGGGATGCCCTTCTCCAGACATCCCCAACTCAGCCCTTCACTCTATGAAGCACTTTGCAAAACACCCTCAGCTGTAGAACAAAAGTTCCAGCCCAGAAGGTGTATTAAAGCAGGCTGAGCCCTTGAGGGGTTATCCTGTTCAAATCCCTAGGAAACTTAGGGTGGGACTTAACTTCGTGCTGGGGGGGACTGCGCTTCTCCAGCAGCTCCCCCAACACCCTTTCAGCAAGTTGGTGGTGACCCTGTCCTCCTGGGGCCACCACAAGCACCAAAATAGCAGGTTTCCAAATGCCTGGCAAGGCATTATGGGGCGCTTCATGCTCCGTTTCATGAATATCGTATGAGCGGCTCTCCCGCTGTGCCGGGGAGAGCCGCGATCGATCTGGTGCTTCGCGCCGCATCTTCTGGCCTCGGTGGGGGGCCCGGTCCCACCCGGACCCCCAGGTAAGGGATACGGCTCGGGGAGCCCACCCCCGGCCGCTCCTGCCAATGTTCGGGGCCCGGTCCCACCTGGGCCCCTCCTCTTCGTACGGGGTCCCGGACCCACCCGGGACCCCCGCAGGACCTCCGCGTTGGAGGGCAGCCCGGGGAGCCCACCCCCGGCTGCCCCCGCCAGCTCCCCGCCCGGCCAGCACCCTCGTGTGCTGCCGCGGGAGCCGGCAAGGCATTTCTGGCCTGCCCGCTCCAGCGGGCAGACGTGCCAGACCTCGGGGGAGTGCGGCTGCACTCCACCAGCTTCCGCCTGCTTTTCGGGGCCCGGGGATGGGGTCCCGGGCCCCAGGACATCTTCAGGGGGCGCGACGGCGCTCCCCTCCATCTTGCGGTCTTCGGGGCCCGGAGATGGGGTCCCGGGCCCCGCCTCCTCGTCACGGGGAGCGCGACGGTGCTCCCCGACTGCTCTGCTTCGGTGGGGGCCAGGATGGGCTCCTGGACCCCCGTGGGGGAATATCTTCATGGGGAGCGCGACGGTGCTCCCCGACTTGACTTCGGGGCCCGGGGATGGGGTCCCGGGCCCCCTATGGCCATTCTTCACAGGGGGGCACGACGGCACTCCCCCGCCCCCGTCTTCACTTGCTCGGCGGGGGCTAGGGTGGGCTCCTGGCACCCCGCGTAGGGGGACCTCTTCACGGGGAGCGCAACGGCGCTCCCCGGCTTTGCTTGGGGGCCCGGGCATGGGGTCCCGGGCTCCTCTTGGGTCACCTTCACGGGGAGCGCGACGGCGCTCCCCGGCTTCCCTTCCTCCCCAGGGGTCAAAGGGCGCTCACCTTCCGGGGGCCATATCTCAGCCCCTGGGGGTCCGATCTGCCCCATTTTCACGTCCTCTTGCTCCTGGCGGCGGCCTCCAGCCACGGGGAGCACTCTCCATCGCCCTCAGGGTCTCCAAGAGGGGGCATTCTGCAGGGAGCAGTCTTCACTGGCTCCCTGCGCCAGACTTTCGCCTGGCTCTCCTCCTGGGCCTCTCTTCTCCCTGCGCAGAGGTCCCGGCTTCTGCGCACCGGTCCTGGGCTCTTCTTCTGGTGCTGTTAGGGGCCTGGGGGCAGTCAGGGGTACCTCCTTCCAACTGCCCATTGCCAGGCTCCAGCACCTTCCGCCTCAGCAGACCACACCCCAGAGAGAGCTTCTCTTCCTGTTCCAGTACTTTTTAAAAGCTGAGTAGGGGGCTGGCAGGAAGTCTCTGTTGGTCCTATCCAACAGCGCCACATCACTTCCCTGCCCCTGCTCCCTCCTTCTTGTCCAGCCTCTGGGCTGGTTCAAAATGGCGTCGTCCAGGGTCTCTGGCCACCTGGTCTCTGAAACAAGACCCTTTCCCCAGTGCTGCCTTCACCTTGGTTCAGCTTGGTGCCTGGCACCCAGCGACAGCTGCTGATGGATTAGCCTGTAGCTCCACCTATCTTCTCTCCTTGGAGGGAAGATCTTCGCTCTGGGAAGAAAGGTCATTAATCTAACCTGCCAGGGCCAGACCCCAGCCAGGGACTCAGGGAAATATGACATTTCTGGATGACCCAAAAGCAGTACAAATATGACTTTGGACTCTGAAGAATACTTCTTTTCACATCCGCTACCGTGGACTGTAGTGCGTGTCTGGAATCTGTAGGCCTTATGGAAGTTAAGCTAGCACATGGGCTCCACATCCCCATAGGGGAATAATGAAGTGAAAAACACAGTAAAGCACACTGACTTTCCCTGGCATGTTCCTTCCTAGTGTATAAGGCCTATTCCGTGTCACCACCCAATTCTGCATAAGTCCTGCCACACCATTCACTTTGTAGCTGCTCCTGGACTGCGCACGCCAAGAATCTCCCCTGCGCAGCCCCTACACGTGTGCACACGCATGTACACAGGTGTCAGCATGTAACCAGACCGGTGCCCCTTACTCCAGCTGCTGCGCAGCGGCCTAGTCAAGCTAGGGGGACACCAGTAAAATCCACATGCAGTCTCTTTCATCATGAGTTCACTGTGGATGAGTCCCAATTTATGAGGCTTTCCCACAGTAACAACTCAACACATAGGTGCTCAAAAAGCGAAAAATCCGGGCGGCCCATAGTGTCAGAACCACCTTCTAACAATGGTGTTTTAGACCGGAGCAGGAGCTCAATCAAGTTGAGCAGAGACGCTGGACCTCGTTTACACGACAAGGGCGGTAAGGGTGACTCAGTCACCATTCCTGACTTTAGTAAAGCTTGGTAAAGGTATCAAGCCTCCTTGGAATCCTTTTGGCAAAACGTTTCTAGAAATTCCTGATTGCTACACTCGTTAGTCTGTGAGTGTATGGGGTGCTTCATTCTGTTGTTATTGGCACTTTGATTTCATGACTTTATTGCCTATAACGGGCCACTTGGATAATTGGGCTGTGCTTGAACAGTCAACACCGTGAAGGGCATGGAAGCAATGCCTATTCTGAACGTTAACATAACATCGACCCTACTTTATGTTTGTTCTTATGTTTCCCTTTGTAGCAGGGGATAAAGGTGTGTGTGTGTCGTGTACTCAACCTCCCCTGTGACGCCAGATCAATTCCTCATTGTGGTGGGAAACGATTGAGTGAGTTGTGTGAATCTTATTTATGATTTGTGTCACTATATGCTGATCGGTGTTTTTCTTGTCTTTAGAGAGCCTTCAGACGATAAGGCATCTCATGAAAAGAATGTTTAGAAGGCTTTGTGTTATTTTCCTTTACAGGTAGTTAGCGCATCTGTTTCTCAAATTGTGTTTTGAAAGATAGTTAGAGTGAAAACTGAACAGTCACTTAAATTGTGTTTCTTGTGATTTAGGTCTCCCTCCCTGCTGTCCCCATCCTTCCTTCCCTCGCTTAATCATTCCAACCCTCTGCGCTATTATAGCATCAGAGAGTGGGGCGATTGAGAGGTGGACCCATTCGAGCAACATACCGATCCTGGGAGTTTGGAATAAAGCCTTGACAGAATTCGCAGCCCAAGAATTTATTCTCTCCTGATCGGTATAGGTTGATGATGGCCACCTTAGAGGATGTAATGGTCGCTTTGGTTTTAGTGCAGCAGGAGTTAACCGCCTCTAGAGCAGAAACAGCAGTTTTGCAAGATCGAGTAGACAAACTTCAGAGGAACCCCTTTGATGCAAGCACAGGAAAAGGGTTTGGTGGTGCTTCTTGGCCTCAGGGTGCTTTATCTGGAGCGGCATCACCTGTGACAGTGGAAATTCCTACACCCATACCATTGGCGGCCCCAGAAAGGTTTACAGGAGATGAGAGTAAGGTGCAGGTATTCATGACGCAGGTGTTGTTACACTTTACTTGTAAGCCTCAGGCTTTTCCTACCAACCAAGCTAGGGTAGCCTTTTTGATTTTGTATCTGGCTGGGGATGCAGCCTTGTGGGCAGTTCCGCTGGTACGGAATGACGATCCTCTTTTGTATGATTGGGACGAATTCAGAAAGGAATTTGAGAACATATTTGACAGACGAGCTCATAGTTTTTCAGCGGATAAAGAGTTGTTGGAGCTGAAACAAGGCAACAAAGATTTAATTTCATATCTTAACACGTTTCAGCGACTAGTGTCAGAAACTAGATGGCCGGAGGAAAAGAGAGCCGCCTTGTTTTATCAAGGGTTGCGGGATGAGCTTAAGGATGTGATTGCACAAGTAGATCCACAGCCTAACACATGTTCTGACCTTATGAATCTGGCCTTGAGGCTAGACAGCAGGATTAATGAACGTAGGAATGAACGCAGAAGAACGGATACGTTTTTTCCTAAGTTTGACAAACCCCTGTTTCCTAAACCTAGTACAATGAGTGTTCCCGAACCTATGGAAATAGGAATGGTTAGGGCTTCTTTAACACCAGAGGAACGAGATCTAAGGCGAAAACAGGGGTTGTGTATGTATTGTGGCAAGAAGCGACATTATGTTAGAGATTGCATGGTTAAACCCAAGAACAAAACAGGGTTTGGTAACGGGGGTAGTTCAGTGCTTCCAAGGTCGGAAAACTAGCACGCTCAAAGGAAAAAGAAGGGGGCTGTTTGAGCGGGTTAGAAATCGCTTCAACACTGGAAACAGGTGTACTTAAGACACAACACTTTAGACTTTCCGTACAGATACTTGTAAAGTAGGAGTGGAAGGAACTGGAAGCTATGATAGACTCTGGGGCAACTGGTTTATTCATGGATGAAGAATTAGCGGCAGCTTTGCAATTGTCCTTAGTAGTGAAAAATACTCCTGAGATTGTTTTGGCTATTGATGGTAGGGAATTGACAACGGGTCCGATCAATCTATCCACAGAACCATTAGAGGTGTATAGTACTCCTTTTCATCACGAATCCTTGGTCTTCAACATAATAAGTGCCCCACAGTATGGGATTATTTTGGGATTACCTTGGTTGTAAAGCATAATCCTACCATTGATTGGGTTGGTAAGGCTGTTCTTTTTGACAGCCAATGGTGCAAAGAACATTGCTGTCAGGATCAACGAGACCTTCCAGTGCAGGCCTTAGCCTCCTTGCTTCATGTGGCCACCACCACAGAAAAAGATACTCAATTGCCTGAAAGATATGAGCAATATCGCGATGTTTTCAATGAGAAACAAGCTAATGTGTTGCTCCCGCACAGATCATATGACTGCCAAATAGACCTAGTGCCAGGAGCTGTGGTACCCTGTAGCAGAATTTATGCTCTCACCGAACCGGAAAATGAGCATCTGAAGATGTACTTGGATCAGTATCTGGCAAATGGGTTTATAAGACCATCCAAATCTCCTGCAGCCTCGCCTTTATTCTTTATCTCGAAAGCTAATGGTGAGAAACGTGCTTGTATTGACTTCAGAGCTCTGAATCACATTACCATCAAAAACAGGTATCCGTTACCCTTAATCCATGTCTTGCTGGACCAGGTGAAAAATGCTCAAATCTTTACACGTCTAGATTTGAAAGGAGCATATCACCTGGTTTGGGTGAAAGAGGGGGATGAGTGGAAAACGGCGTTTCGCACTCGCTTTGGATTATTCGAGTATACAGTGATGCCATTTGGGCTGTGCAATGCTCCCACGGCATTTCAGTTCTTTTTGAACGAGGTGTTGAGAGAGTATTTGGACGTGTTCACAGTGGTGTACATCGATTATATTTTAATATATTCCAATTCAGTGCACATGCATATCCAACATGTTTGTTTGGTCTTACAAGCCTTGCGTAGCAATGGGTTGTATTGCAAATTAAGCAAATGCGAATTTCATGTCCAGAGGGTGGAATTCCTGGGTGTAATAATCTCACCTAAAAGATTAGAGATGTCCGAACGAAAAATACAAGCAGTGAAAGAATGGCCACGTCCAAGCAATGTGAAGGAAGTCCAATGTTTCTTGGGCTTCGCTAACTTTTATCGAAGATTCATACCACAGTTCTCGAAGGTGGTATCCCCTATCACTAGGTTGCTTCGGAAAAACACTCCATTTGACTGGAATGAAGAAACTGAATCCTCTTTTTCTTTACTAAAAGAAGCCTTCACGTCAGCTCCTGTGTTGGCTCATCCGAACCCTGAGACACCTTTTGTGGTGGAAGCAGATGCTTCCGACGTGGCGGTGGGGGCCATCTTGTCTCAGAGAAATGAGACAACAGGGCAACTTCATCCTATTTATATGTCACGCAAATTGAACGAGGCTGAGGAAAGGTACACCATTGCAGAGAAAGAACTTCTAGCTATTAAGGACTCCTTTAGTACGTGGAGACATCATCTAATGGGTGCAAAACATGTGGTCACCGTGTATACGGACCATCGAAACCTGCAGTTTATGAGGTCTGCACGCATGCTGTCTCCTAGACAGATGCGTTGGATGCTTTTCTTTTCTGAATTTTATTATGTAGTCACTTATCGGCCGGGTGCAGAGAATGGGAAAGCAGACGCTCTCACCAGACGAGAAACGACCTGTAGTGTGAAAAATGAACAACCTCTTTCTATCTTGTCGCCTGATCAAGTTATAGGCACCATACACTCTAAACAGTTCTTGAGGTTGGTGGCTAGGGTGAGTAAGACCCCTGTCTGGACAAAATGACTCAAGGAACATCCACAATGGAAAATGAGACAGGGGGTGCCGATCAGACAGAAGCAGATGTTGGTTCCTACGAAAGTGTTACAAGAGAGAGTGCTTCAATGGTGTCATATGGTCCCCAATGCAGGTCATAACGGTGTGGATAAAACATTAGACAAAGTTCTTCGATATTTCTGGTGGCCTTCTGTCAGGATGGATGTGGTACAGAAGGTAAAAGAATGTGAAACTTGTGCAAAAGCAAAAACCGACCATAGCAAGGCCCATGGTCTGTTGCGACCTCTGCCAACACCTACTGTTCCATGGAATACCATCTCTCTAGATTTTATAGTGGGGTTACCTAAAGACCAAGCACACACTGTGATATTGGTGGTAATAGACAGTCTTACCAAGATGGGCCATTTTATTGGGTGTAAAACAATACCTACATCGGGGCAATTAGCCAAGATACTTCTCTGTCATGTTGTAAGATTGCACGGAGTGCCATCCACTATTGTTTCCGATCGTGGTTCGCAATTCACTGCCCATTTCTGGAAGGTGTGGTGTGCCGCCTTACAGATACAGTCTGCAAAGTCCACGAGTTTCCACCCTCAAAAATGGTCAGACCGAGCGTTTGAATCAAACGATAAAGCAATATTTACGTTGCTATGTGAAAGACAATACAGATGAATGGGTGGACCTTTTGTGGGTTGCAGAGACAGAGTACAATAGCGCAACACATCAATCCACACAACATACTCCGTATTATAGCAATTACAGGTTCCATCCTCGGTTTCTGCCCTTGTTACATCCAGGAATGGATTATAAATTGCCCGAAGTACGTAACAGGGTGAGACAAATACAACTCACCATCAAAAAGACGCAACAGAACTTATTGAGAGCTAAACTGCGTTACAAGAAACATGCAGATGTGCATCGTAGAGAAGGTCCTTCTTACAAACCGGGTGACATGGTATGGTTATCCACAAAGCATATCAGGTTCCGTAAGTACAGTATCTTCAATCCTCGCTATGTTGGATCATATAAAGTGAAAAAATGTATCAATCCAGTCTCGGTACTCCTTGCACTGCCGAAATCCATGCGAATACATCCCGTGTTCCACGTATCTTTGCTTAAACCCTCTTATACCCCTGTGAAAAGGAAGCCTCCGCCCTTATGGGTGGACGGTGAACCCGAATACGAAGTGTCTAAAATCCTGGATTCTAAAAGGAGGGGTGCGGCATTGTGGTACTTGATTTCATGGAAGGTGTATAGTGCCGAGGAGAATTCATGGGAACCAGCTAGGAGTGTTCATGCACCCAGATTGATACAAACGTTTCATGAGAAATTTCCTGATAAGCCAGGTATTCGGCAGCATCCTCGGGGAGGGGGATGTACTGTCACGCTCCCCTGAACGTGAGTGCCGGAGCGGTGAGCGAGGGCGATAGCATAAATACGCCCCTCACCAGAACTACAACTCCCGGCAGTCCCACAACGTTGGTGCGCGTGCGCACGCACGGACGACGTGACTCAGGCCCCGGAAGGACAAATACCGGGCGGGTGTGTCAGTTCCTTGCTGCGTATTCTGTGTGGTGTTTTAGACTGGAGCAGGAGCTCAATCAAGATGAGCAGAGACGCTGGACCTCGGTTACACAGCAAGGGCGGTAAGGGTGACTCAGTCACCATTCCTGACTTTAGTAAAGCTTGGTAAAGGTATCAAGCCTCCTTGGAATCCTTTTGGCAAAACATTTCTAGAAATTCCTGATTGCTACACTCGTTAGTCTGTGAGTGTATGGGGTGCTTCATTCTGTTGTTATTGGAACTTTGATTTCATGACTTTATTGCCTATAATGGGCTACTTGGATAATTGGGCTGTGCTTGAACAGTCAACACCATGAAGGGCATGGAAGCAATGCCTATTCTGAACGTTAACATAACATCGACCCTACTTTATGTTTGTTCTTATGTTTCCCTTTGTAGCAGGGGATAAAGGTGTGTGTGTGTCGTGTACTCAACCTCCCCTGTGACGCCAGATCAATTCCTCATTGTGGTGGGTAACGATTGAGTGAGTTGTGTGAATCTTATTTATGATTTGTGTCACTATATGCTGATCGGTGTTTTTCTTGTCTTTAGAGAGCCTTCAGACGATAAGGCATCTCATGAAAAGAATGTTTACAAGGCTTCGTGTTATTTTCCTTTACAGGTAGTTAGCGCATCTGTTTCTCAAATTGTGTTTTGAAAGATAGTTAGAGTGAAAACTGAACAGTCACTTAAATTGTGTTTCTTGTGTTTTAGGTCTCCCTCCCTGCTGTCCCCATCCTTCCTTCCCTCGCTTAATCATTCCAACCCTCTGCGCTATTATAGCATCAGAGAGTGGGGCGATTGAGAGGTGGACCCATTCGAGCAACATACCGATCCTGGGAGTTTGGAATAAAGCCTTGACAGTAATGCACTTACTGGAAATTAGGGAAGTCCTGCAAGCTACATATAGAACCAAGAAGAAGGCATAATATTGGAACATGTACATAGACTTGTACATCATACAAATTTTAGTACAATCATTGATATAATGCTTTTACTTAACTCATTGTCATGGTACAACATGCCTTTTGTTATTTTATTTTTCATTTATTGCTGACATTTAATAAAATAAACCACTATTAACATATGTTATAGTTGTATGCACATTTTATTGCTTTTTTTGGGAAGGCAAAATATTGATCGGTTTGTAGCTTTCATTTCACTGTCTTTGACTTTTAACTACCTTCTATTGAGAGTTTGTATTCAGTTTCTTGCTCTAATGGTAGCGCACCTGCATACCGCTGTACAAATGTGGATGGGGTGGATGTGATAACTTCAGCTGACTTCACTGCTGACTCCACATCTATCCAGGGCAGGCTTTTCAGGAGGATATTTACAGTCCCTTCTAAAAACAAGCATTGGCATAACCAATAGGTCTCGCCTTTGGAACCTTATAAGTGTTTAGCCAGAGCTATTGGCTTTGCCAATGTATTTAAGCTATGCTGAAAAGCAGCATGTGTGTTCGTGTTTTTGTTTAGTCTGTGATATGTGACTGTAAGTGTGTTTGAGGTCTTGTGTTTATCAACCGATCTCCATACCTAGTCTGTTTGAGTTGTGGTGAGTTGATGTAATTTTGCGTTCTCCTGCCACATAATTTAATTAGCCGTGCCGTATAATTCGAGTGGCCCTGGTCTTAGCCTTTGTACGTTATTGTGTGAATATGGAAGTATACTTCAATGTATCTATTGTAGTGTCTATCTATCTATTCTGGGAAATTCACTTAATCTCCCCTTGCCTACCAAAAAAAAATGTGCACTTGTGCAATGTCACTGGTGCTCACCTTTGGGTCAGAGTTTGTGCTATATAAAAATGCAAAAAAAAGAGAGGCAATTTGCAAGGATAAAACCATTTTCTCCCAATTTTGAAAGCGTTTTGCAATTGTGAACATACCCATTTGCGCTTGTGAGTTTCACTTATACATACATGCAAGGAGATTTAACAATGAGTACCACAGAAGACTAAAAATACCTTTTTCCAACATATGAGGAAGGTTACTGGTCTTACTAATGTCTAAAGCGTGAAACCGGAAGTTACAAACGGGTAAAGAGAAGTACTTGTAATATTAGAAAAAATAATACTTTTAATTTCCACTTCTTCTCAATAAGCATTGCAAGAACAAGAAAACTAGAAGACATTTTTAAGTTAATTCTTTTTTTAATAGGGTCGTGCAGTTCTATATAATGTCTTATTGGTTGCATATAAGGTAACAAAAATACTTATAACACTTTTTTTATTATAACTTTTGAACATGCTGCTTTACAGCATAGCTTAAATACATTGGCAAAGCCAATAGCTCTGGCTAAACACTTATAAGGTTCCAAAGGCGAGACCTATTGGCTATGCCAATGCTTGTTCTAATGGGGGAAGTAGCCTCATTCGGCCCTTCCCAACCCTGCTTGGTGCTCTTCTCTTATTTCGACATCCTTCCACTTTACACAGAAGCTGGCTGGATATGAGGAATTGAGGGAGGGTGGAGGGGGGATTCTTAACTGGATAATACCTACAGAAGAGGCTGAAGGGCGGTGGTAGAGCCAGCCACATGACAAGTCCCCCCCGACCTGTGACAGACTCTCCCTCCCCGGCCTTTCAGCAACCCAGAAGAATTCACCTGATCTTGACAACTCAGACTTCTTCTACCCCAGCAGGTCTCTCTTCCATGAGGTATTGACACGCTCCAAGACTCTTATTTTACCTCCACAGATTCTAACTAACCTTTTTCTCTTCGCAGCCTCCCCTTTATTTTATTTTCTCTGCTCTAGTTCTACTCAAATCAAAATGAGATATTCACTCTCCCACATTTCTGTTTTTGCAACCTCACATTCCTTCTTTCCTTTGATTCTCCCATGCCTTCTGCTCGCTCTCCCCACATATAAGGTCTTTGGCCATCAGCATATTATCATCATCTACCTTCGCGCGATGTCCTGTTCGTTAGTGTTTGTTAGCGTTCATTTATGGCGTCATTGTTCTCCTTTCTGTAAACCAGAGCTGTACTTTCCTGCAAATGACAAGAGGTTGGACTTATCCTAGAAGAAGGATTTTATGGGGGAGGAGCAGAGTATATGAATCAGGCTTGTAGAAGACGAACTCTGACACCTGGCTTCTGAAGGGAAGCACATGGTGTCATGTTTCTGACGTGGTATGACCCCCCACATTTTCTAAATTAGTTAGTGATGCCAAGTTGAATTTTATTTTAGCATACTTGCAATATTAGGAATCAACCTCACTCCTACGCCAAGACTTGCCAGGATACTGTATGGCTTTATAATCCTTCAACCATGA
Source organism: Calotriton arnoldi (assembly GCA_963921515.1). Taxonomy (NCBI): domain Eukaryota; kingdom Metazoa; phylum Chordata; class Amphibia; order Caudata; family Salamandridae; genus Calotriton; species Calotriton arnoldi. The sequence continues at coordinate 659,035 of CAWUFW010007996.1, read as the reverse complement.
CTTTAAGTGGGCTGGAAAAACTGGAGGGTCTCTCAAAGGGGCGTGGCCTATGTCATTAGGGCGTAGCTTAGACACACCTAAGCTAAAAACCTGTGCTTAGCATAGTGTGCCGCTTGACAGGTATTTTGAAGCGTCTGTTATTGCATCCATATATAGAATACAAGTAACATTATGCCTAAAAGTCAGGACCATTGGCTTTGTCAATGGGTGTTAGTAGCATAAGATAAATAAGCAACAACTATAGCTTCATTGTATACAATATTGAAAAGGCTTCAGTCCTGAAATGTTGAGACTGTGAAAGAACTATAACGAGTCTCTTTGAAGTTACATCATAGGCAGTGAAGGGTAGTACTGCTGCAGAGTTAAGATTTTTTTTTTCACCCTTAGGGTGAGGGCAAAAATGGAGGGCCCCATAGAGACCCGTCTCAGCATCTGCTTTTAAGAACTGCCGGTGCTGAGCACCGGCAGGACCCGGCGCGCTTAAAGCCCTGCCTTCAACCTTCTGCTGCCCAGTACACACTGTGTAGCCTTGTGGCTTTTTATGCACTTGGACTTTAATTTCTGGCAATCAACAATCAAGAAGAACCAACAATGGAGAACGTTATTCATTTACAAGCGTGCCAGCACATCAAACCAGCCCCTGGGCAAGATTTGGTGGTGGTAACGTCCTCGCCGGATGTGGTTCTGTGGTGTTGCCGTAGTATAGTTTCAGTACTAATGTCCCATTTTAGGTCTGCCTTTGGTACGAGGACTGGTTCCTGGGAGTGTGTCAGTTTCACATCAAACACCTTTAATAAAGGCACTGACCGGCGTTTAGGTTCCTGAAGTGATGCCATAGTCGATGTCAGGTTTTTGTGGACTGATGTCACAGGAGTCGGGACACTATGGGTACAGAGAGCCAGCAGTCTGTGGCTTGGATCCAGAAATGACACATCCGAACCCAACAGGAAGACAGAATTTTGCATAGATAAGATTTTTGAAAGACTATTAAAAACGTATATTAAATTTTCCTTAATTTTGCCTTTTAATTCAAAACTAAGCTCTTATTTTTCATTATTACTTCAATAGAAGAAACACAGTACTGGAAACGATTATACTCCAACTTATTTCCAGTGCTTCTGTATTTGGGATTAGTATTCCCCAACTAAATAGCACTCATTTCATAAACCACAAAATCAGAGCGATGCGCATTGTCCATCTCAGCAGTAAACTCCAGCCTGGTTTTCGGAATAGCCACAATAAATATGAATGAGAAAAATGCACACATGAATTTTACAGAGGATTATTTTCTCTCTTGTGGCTCATTCAGAAACCGGACTGGATTTTACGATTTCTTGGGATGACTAGTCCGGGCCTAACCGGAGAGATGAAAAGTGAAGGTGCGGCCAGAGTTCCCACCTGTGACCTGCCAGTGTGGATTCCCCCACCCCCTCCAAGCTACCCTATTTGTTAACAGAGAACACTGTGGCTGACGTGCTCCGCACACCATTTCAGCTGACACCGGTTGGAAGAACATAGGTCCTGAAACAAATACTTATTTATATTCGGCACCATAACTGCTTACCGCAATCAACAAAATCCAAGGGGGGTGGTAAAAGGGAGAACCCTGACAGCATATTTCACGCGTTAAATATTTTACAATGGCACGAAACGCCATATTCATAAAAAGTGTGTCAGCCGTGAGCCGCAGCGAGGTTAGATAAATGTTTGATGGGAAAGGTCTCTGGAGAAATCGAATTTTTAATCAGGATTTAATGATGGCACATCGGAACACTTTCTTCCAGACGGACCAGTTAACCTCTTTAGAGCCAGCAGGTCTGCATTTAGCACAGTCGCCGGGGGCCACAAAAACAAATGGACAGAAGGGCAGAGGCGGGGAGACGAGAAAGAACACTGGAATGACAGAAAGAAAAATAGACAGCAGGTAGCCTTCAGTAAAAGCCACTAGGTGGCAGTATGGAGCTTTAGAGATCCAAACTCGTGGGCGTTCATTTGAGTTTCGCCAGTATTTACGGATGCTTTAGTGTGCAGGGGTGGACTTACAGAGGAGGTGCGCAAGGTGTTTATTTGTATCAATAAAAGCAAACAATTTAGGGGGTGGGGGGCTATGCTATTTGAGGACCGGGTCTGCCCTTGGCTATTTCACACTGACACCGATTTTGGCAAAAACAATCTTGAAACAGTACTTTTCGGATTAAGGCGCACTCTTCTGTCGTTCAACTGCATATTAACATCCAATAAAACAAGCAGAGGGCAGCCTGCTGAGCTGACCACACGCTCGTGCACAATGGCCATGTGTTTTCAATTATCGCGCCCGCGTCTGGGCACGATAATTGCAAACAGATGGCGGCCGTGCGGGTAACCGCACGGAAAAGGCCATTGTGCACGAGCGTGTGGTCAGCTTTCAAAAGCCCCTTACATAAAGTCTCGCAGAGCAGCGCTTGCGCGCTACTCGAGGCTCGACCTAAAAACCACTGCTAGTACCATTGTTGTACTCTTCCCAAATGTTTTAGAGCATCCATAGCAAACGAATTTTAAAGCACGTTGTGGCAATCACTGGTCAACAGTTGAGACCATTTAAAGAAATATTTAAACGGAGTTAGGTGTCCCCTTATTGGGCGATTCTGGTACCATGAACGGCAAAAGCAGCTTTTTATAGCAATGTGGGCAAATAAATTCTAAAAGAAAAAAAATAAGACAATTTTTAGTTAAGACTAGGGGAATTCTCTGAGGAAATTTGGATAACTCGTCAAAGGTGTCTCCAACATTGTTTAAAACACACGTAAGTACAATTTTACACAGGAGTTGCAGTTCCTTTCCAAATGTAACTTGAAAGAAGATGATGGCATTGGTCTATTTACATCCATTTGGGTCAGTAGCATTGATCAGAATCTGGTAGGGTGAGATGAAACAGCACAGAAGAACATTATTTTAAAATGTACTTAGAAATAGGAACATTTTATAACAGTTTGGTGTCTATGAAAGGACAGCAAGGCCAAGAAGATTTCAGTCACATGCTGGGGAACAACATAATTGAGGTTTTCTGTGGTTCGTGCTGCAACCCTACTAGCCTTTCAGAGATGCTACCTGTTATTAAACTTATAACTGATTAATGATCAATCAGCAGTGTACAGAGCAAACTCGCTGTTCTTGCAGTGCTCCATCATCAAATAAAGGAAGCTGCAGGTAGACCCATGCTTGTTTGTGACAGGTCTAACAGTGAGTAGCCTGCAAGGGTTACAGCAGCTGCTGTTCGCTGTCTCCACAACAAACTGAAAAGGCCTGGATTTACTGGCAGTGAAACCCCATGCTGGTGGGGCCTCTTGAAAGAGGGACCAAGGAGAGCAGAACTGCACCCACTCGTGTCCTATAGACACTTTAATTGTCAAAAAGCATCACAGGTGAGCGCAGGCCCACAGGCACACATGAAACATAAAAACAACCAGAGACACTTCAATTTGGACCAGGGGACTTCTTAAAGAGGGCCTGACCTATCTGGCCTTCCCTCTAGAAGCGGACCTGGATTGGCTTATACCAAATTGGCATAAGCTACCATACTTCCAAGTCTCTAGTATATGGTATTAGGGGTACCCAGGCCTGTAAGTTCGAGTGTCCCATTCAGGGACTGCAGCACTTGTTGTACCATCCTGAGCAGGGCAAGGAAAAAATGTGACTCCTTGTCTGTCACTGCAGACTGGTAGAGCAGTTTAAAACTGCGAGCTTAGCTTTGCCATTTTAATCAATAGCAAAGCCCAAACTCCCTTCTTAATGTGTGTAAGTCAGACATACAGCAAGACTATTGAGTCCTACGGCAGGGTGTTTCTTGAACCCATTTAAAAATGATGTGATATCCAGGGAGCATTTTTGGGTGATATATTAAGACCGGATACCCTGGCTCCCTCTGATGAAAGTAAGCAGGGTACACCCTATTTGTTGGTGTATCTAAGGCAGGGTGCAGCATATTAAAAATTAGAACATGTGCTTAACAGGTGCTAGCAGCAAAAATCTGCAATTGTCATTGTTACCGGAAGAGAGACTGGTAGCCCCATTGGCGAGTACAGAGTTACACTCTGACAACTCGGCTGTGCCAACCTTTGAATGGAACTACCAAAGTTGGTAGTTCCAAGGCATCAAGCAACTTGTTACATTAAGCCAGACTTGATTGCTACGTTGAAATTAATGTTTTCTTTTGCCACATGCAACTTTTTGAAAGTGTCACTTTGTTGCCCATTTTTCCAGTGGCCATTTGCTGAGGCTGGCCGTGAGACAGCCTTCTGCCCTCCTGGGGAGACATGTCAACGGCTCCCAGGCCAGGTACAATAGAAGCCTGTCGTTGGAGGAGGTGTTACCTCCTCCTGGCAGGAAGCCACAAGGGGTGTTGGCCCAAAAGGCGAGCTTCAAAGGGGAAGCCATCTTTGAAGTCAAATGACAACCATACTCGAGAGGGGCTGCTCATTTGTCTGAGTAGACAGGTTGGCGTCTGGGACAGAGAAGGGTAAACACATTTGCATCTGGGACAGAGAAGGGTAAACACTGGACAGACTGTTTTTTCCATGAGTGTATATTTCCAAGGTAGCCACAACTCTAGAGTGGGCTTCTGAGCTTCACACACCAAGAGAGGGGTCCCAACATCTTGGGAGTGGGCAGAATAGAGCACTCTGGGATAGACAGATGTCACACTTTACAGGAAGTTGTCATCAGGTGGGAGGGAATCTAGTAGCCCGTTGGCTAGTGACCATGACCTTCCCTGAGGGCACTTTCGGGGCATAAAGGGGGCACCCCTGGCACCCAGAACTCAGATCTTGCTTGACTGGATAAGAGGAGCAAAGAAGGACTGCCCTGTTGACCTGCCCTGATGACCAGCAAAGGAGAGGCTGCACCCATGGCTGTACCTTCTGCTCCTTGGGCTAGCAAAGAAAAAGACTGTGCCTGCTGTGTCCTGGTCATAGAGAAGTCATCCCCCAAGCCCAGCCAGAAGCAGAGACTCCAAGAGCCAGTTGTCTGACTTCCTGTTCACAGCACAGGGCCACAAAAACTGAAGAAGCCTGCCTGGGTGAGTTGGTAGCCCAGATCGCAGGATCATTGCTCCTCATCGCAGTGGAACCTGGGAGACCAAGACCTGGTACTCAAAAGTTGCACGTGAGTCTGCTGGACCCAGCAGAGTAATTGGAGTGCAGCTTGATGACCCAGAACGAGAGATATCGCCATAAGAAGGAAACCGCTGAGTTTGTTGTTTCTGGTTACCAGTGGTCCAGTGGCGACTGGACTTTTGCTGAACCAAACAGGACTTCGAGGGACATTGATTCCGGCGGCCAGTAGCCCCCACCAGGCGAATGGACCAAAAAGTGATCCCAGGAAGACCTCAGTTGAACGTAGTGCATCTGCATCATCTTTGAGCATCTTCAGCATCCTGTATCCCTTGCATCAGGACCACTCCATAGAAGTCAATGGCAAGGGACCCTGACACTGGAACTGGACTGAAGACTGCTTGTCTTGTTGAGGTAACTGTTTCTTCAGACCTTGCTGGTCCCCTTGACTGGCTCCCTGCCGGAGATGGCCACCCAAAGTAATTCTAAGTAGCCGCATTCTACACTGACAAAGTTTTTCTTGAAAAAGATTTTAAGTTTCAAATTTGTTGAGTTTGCCAATGCTTGATCACGATTAAGTGAAAAGTCTTGATTTATTGTTCCTTGTAAAATCTATATCTCTGCAACCCTCTGGTCGATCTTTTTTTCATTTTCGTGCAGAGATTCATAAAAATATTAGCTATTTATTTAGATTGGCGTTGGATTTCTTGAGTGTCAAGTTTCTTTCTTCTTTAATTGTTTTGGTACTGTTCAAATACTTTACACTTGTACCTTTGTTAAAGCATGACTGATCGAAGCCACAACTACCCAGGGTAGAGCTAAAGTTTGATAAACGAAGCCTGACTGGTCCTTAAATGATGGTAATGTATTATACAGTGAGGTTTCACAACCCCACCATCTAACACACCCCATTTTCTCACACTAACATAACAGAACACAACAAAACACAACACAAAATAACAACATGGCAACGTAACAACACAAATAAAGCATAACAAGGGGCAATAAAACAGTCAAAACAGAATGCAACACAACAACTGCAGTCTACCAAAGCAACACTAGATTGCACCAAGGCAGCATAAACACAAAAACCAAACAAAATGCACAACACATCACCACCACAACAAAATGCCACACAACAAATATGCACAAACATTTGTGTCCCACAGTACCAGCTTGTGAACCAGTGGATCCGGTTCTCATCCCTGTCATCTATGAGAGGAGTATATCAACTCATGGGTTATTCATTCCGTGAAATTCTGCAGAAGTAACAGCACTAAGAGCGGCCTCCGTGGACGGCAGGGTGGCCCATATAGGCAGGATAGGAGGCCTCTCTTCTCATGTTTCCTCTTCTAAGCCAGAACATACCAGTATGGGTGAAGATCATGAAAAAATTGACCCACCCAGCAGAAGCTAGAGACACCTCAGCTGCAATTGTGGGAAAGACCGAGACAAGCCCGGATGGTGGCAAACTGATATTGGCTACAGCCATATCAGATGCCGACCAGAAGCGAAGACCGGAGTAGCCCCTTTGTATTTGGGCTATTCGAGCTCCTTCCTCTAGTGAGGAACAGCTGGTTTGCAAGATTCAGGGACTTCTGATATTCTATTTTCTTCTTTGTTAAACTAGTCCAGCCAAATCAGGAATTAACCTTTCAACACTCATTTTGAGTAAATGGGGTTAGGCAGTCATTTTTGTTGATTACATGTCAGGGCGTCACCTCGTCTGCAGAACTCCAGAGAAAGTCTACCAGCCTCATGCCAACCCTGTGGGTAAAAGCTTAAGGCATCCTTGATGGACATCTTTATGGCAGCCACATGGAGAATAAGCCGCTTTTATGATTTAAAATAAACCACAATGCAAGAGTTGAGAGTCGAGGGATTTTGGTGCAAGAATCCTTTCTGTGGTTTGTTTGAATCATATTTTGTTTACCACAATCAATTTCTACAAGGCCGAAGCACCATCTTTGGCGACTTTGTGATTTTATTTGGAAAGCAGAGTTCCTTTTATAGGTGGCGCGCCCATTCTGTGATGTGCTTGGCTCTAATCATTCAGCATCGACTGGAACAAGAAAGAGATCGAGGAAGTAATGTTTCAGTTACTTTTCAGCAATCTCATTACTCTCTTTCTTCCCCTCTTCGGGCCACTGATAGATAATGGCTTGCCAGCTTTTGCTTGGCTATAATACTACATGACCCCTGGGTGGGTGGTCCATTATCAGCACTTCGAAAAGGGCAAATAAAATACAGACTATAGAGCATGTCCAAGGTTTCGAAGCTGGGATAAGTACAGGACAGCAGATCTCACCTGGGAAGCTCAGCTAAGCTCGGTATAGTGGGAATACTGAAGGTCTTACCTTTCAACTGGACTTGATGGTGTAATCAAAGAAGTAGAAAGAGGGTGAAGCAGCTCATGTCTGTCCGTGGCATGCCCAGTGCCAGCATGACCACTTCTACTGCTATAAGGAATTATTCATGCAGCTTTCACCCAGTAAAGCATTCTTTGCCCAGTCTGGGTGAAGCAACAGTAAAATCATTGTCTCTCCACAGATAGACTGGTCAACGAGTAAAGACGAGCCCGGAAGATTGGGCTGGGAGTAATGCAACTGACAGTATTTGAAATATTCAGTCAGTGGTGGTGGGTGAAAGAATCAATCCGCTTTTGGAATACAGAAAAGCCCTCTATGCCGACCTCCAATGAAATAGGGTGCATAAACTGAAGAAAACTTGCATATTACTAAGCCTGTTTTAAAAATGGAGTAAATTCTATGCCTACAGCATACTTACTTGCTTCTGTTAGAAGCATGTGTGTCTTTCTTTCTTTTAAAGTCACATACTTGGGGGCTTATTAAGAGTACGGCGGTACTTGCAGAGGCGGTCCGACCACCGCCACACTGCGGGCCTGCCCACAGTATTTAGAGTGTGGTGGTCTGACCGCTACAGAACCGCTGCATCTGCCGGGGATCCAGGATCCCGTGGGGGTCGCACAGTGGTCAGGGGCAGGAATATGCTGTCGGTGCCACTGCGGCACCACCTAGCATATTCTGAGTTCCCTGTCCATTGCCCTCGTCATGGCGGTGAATCCGCCATGAAAAGGGTGGCGGAGTGGCAACTAAGGGGGCCCTAGCAGGGTCCCCTGCCCCGCCTGGGGGTGCATGCAGGGGGCACATGTTGTGCCCCCCTGGAATTGCACCCCTTTTCTTGCACGGTGTGGCATGCAGTGCCACACCATGCAGGAACGTACTGCAGACGCTCTCACGGCAGCGGAGTGCATGTTAGGCTCGCCTATGAGCTTAACAGACCACCGCCATGAGACCGCCTCAGCACCGCCCGCCCGCCCGCCCAACCAGGATTACACTCACAATCCGGCGGGTGGGAGCACCGCAGCTTTGGCGGTCCACCAGTAGACGGCACAGTGGCGGCACCGCTGGAGGACCGCCAAAGTCGTAATAGGGCTCTTGGTCTTTAAATACATTCCTGCACATATTATTCAATAACTGAGGGATCAGAAAGTCATAGACAATGCTCTATCAATGTTAAATTGCGGGCACAGGCATTTACACACAGATCCAATGTACAATTGCATTAAGTGCTTCAAACATATATTTCCTTGTTGTTCAGGCCTTGGCATATGTAGTTTGCCTCATGTTTTGAATCAGCAGTATCTGGGCCATTCTGCTCTAAGCACAGGGCTCAGTGAAGCTATGCAACAGGCTCCCATTCCAAAGCTCACACTTTCATAAAGTGGTGTAAAGTAGCTGTAGTGTCCTAAGTGCATGGGGCACCAAAGATCCTTGTACCATTCTTGTCCCATTGCTGCATCGATCAGAAAAGATTTAAAGAGTTTCTTCAGCAAACTTTTCAAGATTAACCTTCAGCATCAAAATAATCTCGCTTTCAGCTTTTCGAATTTAACTTATGATATTTTCCAAAGTTTACGTGCTTGCCACCAGGACACGCAGATACAAGTCTATGTACAATGTGTGCAAAACAAGTGAACTCACCTACTCACATGTTGTGGAAGCATAATTTGGATCAGTAAATGTATGCGCAGTGAATGAGTCAACCTGAGTGGTGGCTTTTCCTGTTCCAATTGGCCACCCCAGAAGATTCATTTTAAAAACACGGCATTGGGACCTACCAATAAGATGTAGCGTGATAGTGATGTAGCACAATGTATTTTATGAATATTCTGTTCCTTTCTATAGAAGTGGGTCTGGGCAAAATGTTAAATATGTTGGTATAATTCGCGTAATTTTGGGAATTTCGTGTTATGATTTTTATGCAAATTTTTCAAAATTACACTAATATGCCCCATAATTATGCACCATGTGTAGCAAAATTGTTTGGGAATAACATGAGGAGCCACAATGCGAGCAGCTGTGGCTCGTGCCACTTGTGTCTTATGTTTCTTTTCTGCAAAATGTATCCTCGTATCCAAAATTGACTCGACGACGCATCCTGAGCTAAAATATGGTTCTAAATCACAGTAATTATACACAATTTTGCAGAAATTTGGTGCAAATTTCCCGAAATTATGCAAAAGCAATTTGCGTGGATTTCACACACCCCTAAATAGAAGAAGCTGTGGGTCTAGTTGCCACTTTACAGGGCCCTTTGTGAAATTCCATTGTCGTTTGCATGCACATACAACAGTACTTTTCACAACGGCGCTCCGCATTTATCTTCCAACTGGAGACTTTACATCCGACACAGCTCAGACTTAGATATTTCTGGCTACAATGGTACCAGGACTTGCCACTATGAAACGCAACACACATCACCATGAACACTGCAATGGGCTTGTCTACTGACCTAGAGGATGCGTGAGGAATTGGCAATTTCTTTGGTATCAGCCCACTAACACCAAGACAATCCACTCACACCTATACAAAGAAGGCACAACCACCTAACCGAGACAATGACCAGAACAATAGCTTGCAACATATCAACACAAGCTGAATCAGATGCCAGTTAGCAGTGCTTAATTTGTAAACAAAATAAGTGCCAGGGCCCTCATCAGGAGGTCACTGGAGCTTGCACCACAAATTGCCTCTGCTATGCTGCCGATGATAGTAACAAAACAACTAATAACCATACCATGCTTACAGTGTGACAATTCAGACCACTTCAGCCCCCAACGCTATAAGAACGGCTTGGGCGGCAGACAATAGTCGTTTCTCATGTATCTTGAATTAATAATGAACTGTTGTGATGGTCCTCTCTAAATTAGCCAGACAGCACCACCTTGTGGCAGACTGTCACAAGCCCCGGTGTTGACAAAAAAGTGCCTGTGGCAGCACCGGAAACCACCAGCCCAAATTAAGCAATGCCAGTAAGAGATGGAAACCTTGGAACTGTGTTGGAGAAAGACTTACACTTTAGAAAGGCTATTAGGTCACTCCAATGGCAGAATGTATTCTATAAAATTGATAGTAAAATAACACGATAACACAATATAAAATCATACAATTATATAACATAGCATAATAAAATAAGGTAATGTTATTTTATGTTCTGCTGTGCTTCATAATGTCTCAAGTCATTTTTTCTAGAGTGCGTGCTCCTTGATAGTTGTAGTTATATCTTGCACATCTTGAGCTCTAGCAGATGGGCCTGCTCTAAACATGCCAACACTCTGATGTCTAGACATCACACACATGTTCAATCAATTACGGATCACTCCTCTTGTGATTCAGTCTGACATGTTCACAACGGTATGTTAGGTCTTCTGTTAAATTATTTTACATTTTTATATTTCTTCCTCTTATATTTTTGTCCGCATGCCTGCGGGACGTCAGCTCTGCCAGGCTGCAGAGGTTTGATAAATGAGATGTTTGTTTCTGCTAAGTGGCAGCTCAGATTTGGAAAAGTGGTTGCAGAGAGGCCATTTAAAGAACCGCTGAGTGTCTGATACACCTTTCTCAACAAATTCTCAAAGCTCGGGTACTTGTTAGGAATGCTGTGGGCTGCAGCTTTCTTTTCAATTCAGGAAGACTCCAGTTGATTGTAATGCTTTCCTATGGGGGGTTTCAGAAAGATAAAAAATCTCAGGGGTAGTAGACCCTGGAATGATTGCCTGCCTTTTAGGGACTCTCCTTCAAGTTCATCAAGATTGAGGGTGTTTTAATTTTTTTTTTAATTCAGCCCCCAAGGGATGACGAATCTCTGTGCACTGTAATGGCAATATATAATGTGGTCAAGTTTACACTGTAGGTGATATTGTCATGATACAATAAACAGGAATAGAGATGTTTCCAAACTGAGTAACAGCATACAAGTGGGAGATGGGGTCATTCTTCATGGATGAGGCAGGTAATGGGTTTAACCTGGATTCTCAGAAATTAGGCTTAGTGACATATGGATGGCTTTTAAGTTCCTTTCTTAAGGCAGCATCAAGTCCAGTAGGAAATTGCTCCAGAATCCTTGAACAGAGACTGAAAATGTGTGTTTCCTGATTCTTTCTCTTGATGGATGTTTGGACTCAGATGGATGTGGCTCCAAGAAGTGCGGAGGAGGGCCCAAGTGGACCTTGCTAGTGCATTTGAATTGAATATTACACTTCAGTGTCTCACATCTTGGAACAGGGTTTACAACGACAGCAAATGCATCATAATGGGGAGGGATCAGACCAAGCACCTCTGGTATACCAGACATAGCCAAACCTACTCAAGTAGCATGATCTAGTTTTACAGAAAACTCTAGTGCCAAATGAAGGCAAATGAAACCAGGAGCAAGCAATGGGAAAGTGCACTATTGAACATCGCCATGCTTAACATGTTTAATGTCTGCAAATATACACATTTTACATGGCTTTCCCTTGGAGGCTTGTCAACACATATACATTTATATTTGTGTTTGGTTTTTGCAGAGCACAAGTTTTCAGCAACTTTCTGAATTTTACTAGATCATATTCAGAGAGAAGGTACAAGGGCCGCAATTGAAAAGGCTCAGTCGCCCACAGATATTAGGCGGGGTTTTGGAGTCACAAGAGGATTAAGATTTATGGATCTTAATGTGCTGGAAGGAAGATACCACTTAAAACTATGCTAAGTGGAGATTTATTGGGAGAATAAATCACAGCCAATGAAAAGAGGTGTTAGACCTGGCACCATTGGCGTGGGTCTCCCCTGCATTTTTGCCTTTGCCTCCTGTGTTTTTGCTGTGTGTTGGACTCCGTTTTGCTGGTCTAGATGCTTTGTGCACTTTGCCACTGCTGTTCAGTGCCAAAGTGCAAGTGCTCCCTTTCTAAATTGTTGTTATGGATTAGTGATTCCATGATTGGCATATTTTATTTACGTGTCAGACCCTAGTATAGTCACTGTGTGTGCCCAGGGCCTGTAAATCAAATGCTGCTCGAGGGCTGCAGCACTGATTGTGCCACCCACAGAAGCAGCCTGTAAAGTCTGGGACTGTCATGTCGACTTCGCAAGTGCACACACTTGCCAGTCCCTAAACCTTCCCGTTTCTACATATTAGTCACCCCTAAGTTAGGCCCAAGGTACCCCTGTGGGCAGGGTGCATTGTATGTGAAAGGTAGGACATGCCCTGATGTGTGTGGCATGTCCTGATAGTGAAATACTGCCAATTTTGTTTCTCACTATTGCAAGGCTGCCTGTTCCCATAGGACAGAATGGGGAGTTTGTTTATAACATCTTATAAACATAACTGGCCCTGGGAACAAGGTAGAAAAATAAAGTTTAGTATGCCTGATCTCAGAATGTTAAAATGCATCTTTTAATGAGGGTGATTTTTACATTCTGTGTTTGAAAATACCACTTTTAGAAAGTAGGGATTTTCTTGCCTAACCATCCAGTGTGCCTCTGCTAGCTTTGTGTATTGCATGTCTGGCTTTTGGATGACAGGGCCTGGAGAGGGACAACGGCTCCAGAAGTCTGATGAGTCAGGGCTGGGATGAATAGACCTGGGCTGCATTTAGAGTAGGGGGAGGAGATTTCATTTCACCTGAATGGGCCTGGTCTGCCTTCAACAATGCTGTCTCCACCTCCTGCCAGGAAGCTGCACCAGTGAGGACAGAACTGGTTTTGGCTGGGTACCGACACTCTCTGCCTTCAGAGAACAAAGGATTTTTGTGTATAAAAAGAGGGGCCCAGACCCCACACTTTCAGATCACTTCTGGGAAATCAAGAGGAACCTTTGCCAAGGAGGAGATCCGGAGAAGCTGAGGAGGAATACTGCCCCTGTGCTGTTTGCTGTCTGGGGTTGGCCTGCAGCGGCTACTTGCTGCCAAGGAAAGGAGAAAAGGACTTTGCTGTTTGCTATGTCACCTGCTTGAGGAAAAGATCTCCAAGGGCTTGAAACTGAGCTTGCCTCCTGTTCTGAAGTCTCAGGGACACAAAGACTTCACCACCAGCTCCCATGAATTTCCTTGCTGGGAATTCTAATATGCAAAGAGGTGCCTGCTGCTGTTCTGGGAGCTGGAAAATCGACACAACTTCGAAGAAGTGAGACGCATCTGCACCTGTTTCCGATGCATCGCCGAAGAAACCGTCGCAGTGCCTGCCGCAGCTCGAGAAATCGCTGCACGCTGCATCGAGTGCACCGATCTCCGTCATCCGAGATCATCGCACCAAGTTCGATGCAAGGCCTGCTGTGCGGCTGCACGAGTTCACGCATCGTCACTGGATCGTCGCATCGCATCGAGGCGACAAGTCTGTCGCATCATTGGGGGATGCAGTAAGAAACCGACGCATTTTTCATTTTTATTTCAACAGAGTTAAACGCCATCAATAGCGTAATACTCGCATTTTTGAACATTTATTCACAGTGTATGCTTATATCTGGCATACCTGTATGGTTATCAGGATACCTTTTGAGAACCGATATTGAATACAAGAATTGATAGAGACATTGGATCTAGATCTATATCAACTTCACAAGTGAGCACCGCATTAAAATATCTTTAGTTCTGTATTACATATGTCCACGGTCCTCACAAGTTATTTAATTGCCTTTTTATTAATCATGTAGGTTTTAAGATACAACATTGCATTTTCCGTTCAAGACTTGAATCGGTCATCTCTTATACATATAAAGTAAGCCATCCTCGCTCTTGTCTCCTTTCTCTTTTTTCCTATTTTTCTTTTTCTCTTTTTTTCTGTCTTTAGATTTATTATCACTTATCTTAATTTTGTGACATTTACACAATGCTTTGCGTTTTCAAAAAAATTTTTTGCACATTGGGTGGAAGCATGAAATAGTTGTTCATGTTCTATTTCTATACTCTACCTTCTTGGCAATATGTGGCAACAAAAAAGCACTTTGAAACTTTGGAACTCAATGTATTCTTAAATTGTACTTTTAGTAGTGTATGTTTATAAAGTTTTTATTTTTTAGGATACAGTCGTGGCACTCCTGAAGAAGGCGCCTTTTGCGCCGAAACGCGCGTTGAGAAGATCTACTGTATAGCCACCTCTTTATTATATATATCTGTATGACTTTATTATAGATTGTTTTATGGTATCGTTTTCAAATCAATTGTAATAACTGATATTGAAGTTTGGTATTTTTTATGAATTTCGATTTATATTCCACAAAAGATATGTTGGAATTATTAAAACTTTTATATATATAATTTTTGAAAAAAATAATCAAATAAAATCTATACCTTTTAATAGAGCTACATTGTAGTTGCACTGAGTTCTTTATATGTATTGTTATGTGTTTTGATGAGTTGTTAATGTAATTGAACCGCATGACTGCCTAGGGTTTTTGCATACAATTAGAAACCGACGCATCACCTCCCCACGCAGTAAGAAACCGGCGAAACACCTCCTCTCCCATAAGGAACCGACGCATCACCTCCCCTGCGCTGCAGTAAGGACCCGAAGCATCACCTCCCCCGAAGCAAGGAACCGACGCATCACCTTCCCTGAGTGTAAGGAACCGACGCATCACCTTCCCTGCGGCCCGTATTGTTTGTTTGCGTGATGCATCCCAGGTACTTTGTGAGAAAAGTGTTGCATCTGTAATTTGCTTGAACTGAACTATTTATCCCATCTGAAAGTCATATTTTTATTACTGTGTTGTGGATTTTTGTCGTTTGGTCTTGTTTTGGTTTAGATAAAGATTACTTATTTTTCTAAACTGGTGTGGTGTCCATTTGTAGTGTTTTCACTGTATTACTGTATGTGTTCACCAATGCTTTACACACCGCCTCTGAGATAAGCCTGTCTGCTCGTGCCAAGCTACCAAGGGGGTGAGCAGGGGTTATTTTAGGAGTGTTTCCCCCTTACCCTGACTAGAAGCAAGGGTTCCTATTTGGACAAAGGTACCTACCTCTGCCAAATAGAGACCCCCATTTCTAACAAGAGGCTAAAATAGGGGTGATATAATTCCGACTGTAGACGTCACACGCTAATCTAGCTGCATAATTCTGAAACAGCTATAATTTATGGATCACAAAGGAAGGCAAATCCAGCAGAGCCAAAAAAAGAGCATCCGCCTTAAGTATGTAGGTGAAAAAGACAAAATGTCACCACCTCTGAAACTTGGTCTGCTAGAGTTAGTGCTGAATCAATATTTATTCCCAAATTTTCCACCACTTTCACCAGGAGGTTGCCCAGGCCTAGTAAGAAAAGCTAGTATTGTATTGTATTGCAATTGCATTTATATGGCGCTTACTACCCCTGATGAGGCGTCAAAGTGCTTTATTGGCGAGTAGCACGCTACTCCAGAACCCATAAAGGACTAGTGGTGAATTAGTATAGTGAAATATGAAAGTAATTTGAGTGGTGGATATGTTAGTCAGTTATTTGGAGTGAGAAGGGTAGTAAAGGGTGTGAGAAGTTGGCCTGGTATATGCTGTCCACTAATTAAAGTGGGCACCTTGCACCAGTCCAAACGACCCTTATTGATGATTAGGTCAAAGATAACCTTTATGAAAGCTATCCTAGTGGTAGCTATGGAGAGCAGCCTTCAGGCTTAATCTTGAAGGAATGTAAAGCAGCTTGTTTTACCAGAATATCACCTCCTGAATGACTAAATGAAAGGAGAACCACACAAGTGTTATATAAAAATATGTATTTATTACTAAAACACTCTCTACTAATCTCTACCAGAGATTAGAATATACAGTACACAATATTAAATCAATAGAACGACAGTAAATAGCACAATACACAGCGGGCTCCAGGGGGAGACCGAACCATATACTAAGAAAGTGGTATAACAACCACGACTTCAATAGACACAGTGCCTAGAGCACGTAGAATCACTGGGACCCCAAGGAACCACCCACAGGAGTGACACAGTGAGCCCACGGAGGACGGGTGCAGTGTGGGAACACAGACGCGAGCTCCGTACAACTCTATGGGAAAGTCGTGGTTGGATAATTACAGTTTAAGGACACTCCGGAGAGGACTTCAAGCAAACCTTTTGGAACATAGAAGGTTCTAAGGCCAGCACCCTTGTGAGTACTGAGGTACCCGTGTTACCTATCCCAGAGGAGCCGGGTGCATAGGGGTCAAGGGGTGTCGGAAACCCTCGTCGTTTTCAATGGCGTGATGCGAAGAAGCACTGCTGCCGGGAAGATGAAAAGTGTCCGGTGGAATCCAAGCCTGGATTCGGAGTAAGAAGAACCTGAAAGCAGAGGGGACAGAGTCTGGGTCACTTCACGTGACCAGGGGCTCGATAGACGAATGCCCACCGATGTCGGGTGCTTCAGGTGCGAAGATCAGATGCTTGACTCTGCAGCCACGGGGACCAGGAGACGTCGACGACAACCAAAGTCCGGAGGTGAGCTGTCCCACGAAGGATGTCAAGTGCTGAGGGGTCAGTGTCCAGATTGAACACCAACAAGCCTTGGCAAAGGCAACCCACGCGGGCAGAGTGATGGAGCAAGAACTCACAATGAGATTTGCTCGTAAGCAATCCTCTCACAGTATTAATTTATTAAACTTTGTAATGTCTCTACTAACAAATGCACACATGAACACTATACGAATGAAGCTTGCCCATGTGTTTAAGCTAATAAGTAACGCGTGTCTAATCCAAAAATGGCCGCTAAAGCGCGGGAATTCCAGTGCGCATGTGTCAACCATATCAGGTGGTATGACGTCTTTTCTTGCTTGGAGGGAAAACTTTGCTTCTGCACAGTGTGTATTAAAATGGCTGCTTAATGTTTTCAAGTGCTAAAGCTTGCGCAGTTGCTGCAATTAAAACTGTGGTATTCTAATGCTACTAATGCGGGATAGATTTATAATTAAATGGGAATAGAGTAGAAATAAGGGGTATACATTGAAGACATTTATTTGTGATTTTAATGTTTTCTTCTTTGACTTTTATTAGTTCGTAAAATGGGGCATGGGTTAACGGAGAGGCAGCTTGGAGTCAATGTGAAGTACGCATGCGCCCGGTAAACAAGGCACAGCGAAGAAGTCAACTTGGACGTCATCCAAGGCCGTGACCTGGTGGCCAACTCCACTGCATCCGCGATGTTCCTACAGAATGCAACAATTTATATAAACAATGTATTAAACTTTGTCGTGAGACGGGTGGGAAATAAAGCAAATGTATTAATTGTGAGGGGCGGTCTTTCCAAACAATAGGCTTAAAGAAAGTGATCTAAATTGACATGGTGTGAGGATCAACCCCCTGTCCCCGTCCAATCAGAAGTAGTGGGCCCATAATTTTGAAACATTAATGGGAGGTACCTGGGTGTAGAAGGGTATAATAGATATAGATTAGTTAATTAGAGGAAGCGATGCTACATTCATTGATCCAGACGCTGATGCAGAGCAGAACTAGGCTGATTCACTGTCCAGAGAGGTCCTGAGGTGGGGGCGGTGGATTCCTAGAAGACGACTCGAGAAAAGCAAGGAGAAGCGAAGTATCAGAGAAGGGAACGACGCAGGCGTCGTTGATAGAGAGGTCACCTGTCCTGACCTGAACCTGGTCCAGAGGTTATTGGTCTTCATCCTTCTTGGACCTATCTTTCCAACTTCTTGGCCAAGGGGTTTGGTTCTCGCACCTTTAGGTAAATATAAATGCAACCTTTAGCTGTGCTGCTGTCTCTATCTTCTTCTTTCTGAGGGACCGTCATTGATCGATAATTGATTATTAGTATGCTTCATCCTTGATATACGATTAAGTATTATGTGGCTTTGTAATTTACTCTGCTAAACTTTAGATAAACATTTTAAAACTTCCTGACTCAGTGATTATTTCAGGATTATGGATTGTATTGAATGTCACTCATTTTAAACTTCCCAATTATCAAAGGGTCCATTGGTAAGTCATTACTCTTCAATCAGAAAAGTAATTGGTAGCAGGGATACTGATAAAGAGTACAACTGACCCACCAGTGGAAATTGCTAGCGTAGTGTGAATGAATGTGAATGAAGTATTCGGTGTATGAATGCTTGTTGCTAGTAACCCGCTGGATCAGTTTTCTGGTTATCAGAGGATGGTTACACTTTGTTTATTGGGTAATGAGAATTTTATTTTTATAAACTAACATCCGTTTGTTCAAAAGTTTTGTTTTATGTTGTCTAGAATCCCCGGGGAAAATTGAATAGTGGATGGTAAGTGGAAGCCATACTGCAGTGAGGTTATCTGTCAGGCAGAAATAGTACTGAAAAGTTAAGCAGGGCTATCAGTACTTGTTAGGGACTTATGCATGTGAGTAATAGCAAAGGACTACGCTGGTAAAATTTGATGTTATATCACCTAGAAAGGGTAACATTGAAGAAGTAGCAGGTATTTCTGAAGCTTACGTGAAGAGTAAACGGAAGGGTTTTACTCGTAGTGTATGTTTAGTAAACGGATAGGTTTTACTAAGTGTGAGAGAAACTATCCTTTTCAATTTAGCGAAACTGGCACGATAGCGAATGTTTTATGTTGTTACTGAATTTTAATAAGAAGTATAAAGAAAATAAAGTTTTGCGTACGATTTTGTAAAGGGAGGGTCAGCTGCCGGAGAGGAAGCTGATCTCACAAAACGCCGCGCTGGGATTGGTTGAAACAGCGGGCGTGGAACGACTCTTGTAAAGGAGGGGTCAGTAGTCAGGAGTAATACTGACGTCACAGGTGTCGCGCTGGGATTGGTTGAAATAGCGAGGGACAAAGAAGCGCAGATTGTAAAGGAGGGGTCGTCAGACAGACGTCACTGAAAAGCCGTGCTAAGATTGGTTCAGAGACAAATGTTAGCTGGAATTTAATTGGTTGTCAGCATAAAAGTCGAAATCTTAGTGGCTAGTGGAGATTATATGTGGAAAACATGATCCAACTTTAACAGGAACCCGTCCAGACAGGAGATTCTTAGGTTTTTCAGAATATAATTTGAAACATAGATATTTACCCAAAATGTATGGAGAAAAGAGAAAATTGTCATTTCTACAAAAGGTTAAGAATTATTTTAAGAAGGATAAACCCATCAAAACTAGAGAAGGAATTATCATTCCACCAGCAAAAACGCCCGCTTCATTCATGATGATGGAGAGAGGTTATCATACTTGCGTATGGTTAGAAAATTGGATAGAATATACCAAAAATGACGGAATAATAGCATTCTCAGAGAATGGTACTTTCAATGGGAGAATTCTTCAAAATTTGAGAATGAGAATGAATGACTTAGAACCCAGACCAAGATTAACGCAATTCGAAGCCCTAGAAGAATGGGAAACAGAGGCATTTGAACGTGATAGACCCAGAAGCAATAGGGGTTATAGGGGATTTTTCCTTAGACACCAAAATGAGACACGAGAAAGTCAAATGAAGCAGTGGAGAAGAGCGATGCTTACCGAGGGTTTGTATCCAGTATTCATGACAGAAGAGTCATTAGGGAGCAAATGCACAGAAAAGACAAAACACTTGACAGGGTTTGGAGATTCTGAAGATGAATATATGGAAGAAATATTAAAGAACTCGCCACCATATCAGGAAGGGACAAGTAGATGTACCCCAAGTGCACCAATTTTAAGAACACCATTGGTACCGTAAGTATTGCATAATCCACCAGTTAATAGGGTACTTCAGGATAAAGAAAAGGAGGCTGTAGACAGAAACAGAGCAGAATTGATACAGAAAATAACACAGCTGAATGTACATCCTGATTCCCTGACCATACCTGTAACAATTGGTCCTGTGGTTCCCTTATATGGTGACAAAGTAAATTATCCGAAACCTCTAGTCATGCCTACACCTGTAGAGAATCCCAAACCTGAAACTTTAATAATTGATGACCATATCAGTGATTGTGAATCTATGATATCCCTAATGGATGTACCGATTCGAAGATCTGTAAATAGCACTCCTAGAAGAATAACACCTGGTTGCTCCAAAGATGTAAATATAGTAACCTCATCTGGAACTAAGAGTGCCACAGTATTAATGCCAGAAGACTTAGAAAGGTGGGCACAAGGATCAGACAGACAGAGTTCATCCCCCAAAGATCATGGACATCTACAAATTAAAAGTCGAGTTAGAAGAAATGATAGCAGGAAATGTAGGAGTAGATCGTCTAAATACTTACGATGAAGAAGAACTATTGTTCGTATGCAGAAGCATAACTAGAAATGTAAAGATATTTCATGAGAAATTATCAGATTTGACCTTGCAGATGGGAATTGAAATAGGAAAGTCAAAAGTGTTACAGAAACCCTATAGAGCAGACTTTTCTGACAAGGATTTAGAAAACATGAATGCCTCTGGCCGAAAACTACAAGTGAAAGAAATTAATGTCAGTATTACAGAAATGGGGAGATCTAGATAAATGGAAAGCTAGATGGACAAAGAAAAAGGAAGAGGCACGGTACAGTAGATCGACTTCTGAATATTTATTGAAGGAAACAGGGAAAGTAGATCAGATGTACCCGATGCGGGAAGTACCTGGAGGAGTTTACGTTCATGTTCCATGGAGTAGACAAGATTTTCTGTCATTTACGAATGATTTTCCAAAGTTGAGAGAAAAGCCTATTGAATGGTACAAGCAGGTTGAGAGGTTTGTGAAAGTGTCAAAGGTATTGTTGAAAGATTTGGATGGTTTGTTTGACATAGTGGTACCTGTCGATTTGTGGACAGATTGTAAAATTACAGTTGACTGGCCGAGTGAAGAGTATCCTAGAGATGCAAAAACAGGTGCTCCGTCAAGTGATGTAATGAAAAAGTATCAGCAGGTAATAACTTACCTGAAGGGGAAAATACCACCAAAGGAAACAGATTGGGTGAAAATAGACAGGACCACCCAAGAAGCAAATGAATCGGTACATGCCTATTATGAACGTCTATTACAGGTGTTCAAACAATATAGTGGATTTGAGGACATTGGAGATAAAAATATGAGGTCGTTTGTCTACCGATTTGTTTATGGTTTAAAGCCAGAGATTTGTCAGATGATTAAGCAACACATGTTGTGCTGGCAAGGGAAGCCCATAGATGAGATTTTGAAATATGCAAAATATTGTGGAGACGATATTGAGGATAGGCACAAGAAACTGCAAGAGAAAGTGATGTGGGCTCAGGTGAAAATGGCTGAGCGACAGGGAATTAATTTGGATAATCCAACTGATAATCAAGGAAAAGATTCTGGAACGAATGGTGACACAGGGAATGGTGGAAAAGTGAGAGGACGAATGAGTAGAGAAGAGGCTAAAAAGAAATTTCCTTGTCATGGATGCGGAAAGTTGGGGCATTGGAAGGATGAATGTAAAAAGATTCGAAATAATAATGGCCCAAATCATAATTTAAATCCACAGACGCAGAATGACTCACAGCAGGGTGTAAATCCTCAGAGTCAGTTGCCACCTGCCCCTATACAGGGTAATGTAAGTAGAGCAAAGCACGGTACAGACGTCGGATATCAAGGAGGAAGTGGTAAGAATGACTATGTGACTTCACAGTTTTTTTTACAGGATGAATTTGGTCCATATGACCATCAATGACGGTGCCTAAGAGAGGGGGGGGAGTGCGTACTTGGCGCATCCTTGCCGGTAGATCAGTCAGGTCCATATGTTGAAGGGAAAGTAAGAGGTAATGATATCACTTTCCTTTTGGACACTGGTGCTACCCGTTCTACTGTGAGAACAGCAGACATCCCAGACCTTCCTCTCTCTGGAGAAGCTATCCAAGTTGTAGGTGTAGCTAATAAAAAGATCAGAACACCCCTTACAGAGCCAATGGAAGTAAAATTAGGAAACTTCCGAGAAATGCACCAATTTGTAGTGTGTTATTCTAGTCCAGTAAACTTATTGGGTAGAGACTTACTGTGCAAAATGAATTGTACTATTTTCTGCACACCGGATGGTGTTGCAATACAGACCCCGGATGAAGATCATGTTTATAAGTTTATGATAGCCAAGCAAGGTACAGAAATAGATGAAATGTTCTCTTTGATAACGAAAAACGAATTACCAGAAGAACTAAGAACTACAGTAAATTCCAAAGTATGGGATTTCACTGGGAAAGAAGTAGGACTTATAGTCAAAATAGACCCAGTAAAAATCACTGTAAAGGAAGGTGCAATTTTCCCAAATACTAGACAGTACAAAATGAGTGCAGAGGTAAAAGCAGGAGTTGTTGAGGAAATTAACAGAATGGTAAAACAAGGCATATTAAAAGAAGTTATGAGTAGCCCTTGTAATTCACCAATCATGGGTTTGAAGAAGCCTAGTGGAAAGTAAAGGATTGTTCAGGATTTGCGCAAAATTAATAAAATTGTGGTACCATGTTGTCCTATAGTACCAAATCCTGCAGTAATCCTATATCAGATTCCCTGGAGTGCAGAATGGTTTACCGTGATTGATCTATGCCAAGCATTCTTTTCAATATCCTTGCACCCAGATAGCCAATATCTCTTTTCGTTTAAATCCGAAAATAAAGTCTATGTATGGAATCATGTTCCTCAAGGATACACAGAAAGTCCCTCCGTTTTCAATCAAATACTGAAAGGGTGTTTGGAGAAGTTAGTGCTACCCAGGAGTTCAGTCTTGGTGCCGTATATAGACGACTTACTGGTAGCATCCAACACTCATGATGATTGTGTTGAAGACTCAATTGCATTACTCAACCATTTGGCTGAGGAAGGACATAAAGTGTCGCCTGAAAAACTGCAGTTTTGTACCAAAGCAGTTAAATATTTGGGACACCAAATTGAAAGAGGAACAAGAAGAATAACATCTTAAAGAATAAAAATAATCAAACACAAAGAGAAACAAAGAGAAGTGAGAATGTTTCTTGGAATAGTAGGGTACTGTCGACAATGGATAATAGGGTTTTCACTACTAGCAAAACCTTTAATTCAGTTAACCAAAAAGAAAGCCAAAGATCCAGTTGAATGGGATGATGAAAGTGCTGGTGCATTTGTAAAATTAAGAAATGCATTGTGTGAGGCACCTGCCTTGGGCATGCCTGACTATACAAGAGAATTCGCACTATTTTGCTATGAAAGAGAAAATTGTGCACTTTCAGTGTTAACTCAAAGACATGGAATAGACAGGCGTCCTATAGCATATTTTTCTGCTACATTGGACTCAGTGGCGGCAGCATTGCCAGGCTGTTTGAAAGCAGTCGCTGCTACCTGTATGAGCATTGAACAAAGTGAGTCAATAGTAATGGGATATCCTGTAACAGTATTTGTCCCACATGCAGTTGTGATCCTGTTGACAAGAACTCGAACTCAGCATCTCACACCTAGTCGGATGACAAGGTATGAACTAATTATCCTTGGTGCTGAAAATGTGACCATAGTTAGGTGCACTATTGTGAATCCTGCTACGTTATTGCCAGATCCAATTTTTGAAGAAGTTAAGGACGATCCAGAACAGGATTGTCTAAAGGTCACAGAATTATGTACAAAACCGAGACCTGACATACAGGAGACGCCCCTAAAATATCCAGATAGGGAGCTGTTTGTGGATGGCTCATGCCTAAGGCATGAGGATGGTAAACTGAGTGCAGCCTATGCTGTATGTGAACTAACTGGAATAGTCGAAGCATCCTATTTACCAGGAGTGAAGTCTGCACAAGTCGCTGAATTAATTGCTCTGATCAAAGCTTCCAAAATTGGGAAACATTTAAGAGTAACCATATTTACGGACAGTCAATATGGGTATGGGGTTGTGCATGACTTTGGCCAACTGTGGATGCAGAGGGATTTCATGACTTCTTCAGGATCCCCAATCAAAAATGAACAGTTTGTAAAAGAATTATTGGAAGCAATACAATCACCAAAAGAATTGGCGGTGGTGAAATGTGCCGCACACCAGTCAGGAGATGACTGGGTGGTAGTCGGTAACAGATACGCAGATCTGGTGGCTCAACACTGTGCCAAAAACAGGTTGTCAGTAAATAAAAAGGTTGAAAGGATGGGAATCAGCTGCCAACTTATGTTATGTGCACCACCTGAAACATGGAATGATGTGAAAAGATTGCAAGACGATGCTGACGAGAGTGAAAGAGATGTTTGGATAAAAATAGGATGTACCCGAAGAGCAGATGACGATGTATGGGTAAACACAGACGGCAGACCAGTCATGCCTGACTGTCTGATTTCACAAATGGCCAGAATGTATCATGGAGACACACATGTAGGGAGAGATGCCATGATTAGACTCTTCAGACAAAGTTGGTATAATCCAAAGTTTAGGGCTGCAGCAGAGAGTCTTTGCCAAAGGTGTCTAACTTGCCAAATGAATAATCCAGGAAGGAAAAGAGTAATTGGTTTGGGGAAAATTGAAAAAGCTGAAGGTCCCTTTGTGAGATTGCAGCTAGATTTTATACAGTTACCACCATGTAAAGGACTGAAATATGTACTTGTCATAGTGTGTCTGTTTTCAAGGTGAGTGGAGGCTTACCCTACCAGAAGGAATAACAGTATTACAGTCGCAAAGCTGTTGCTACAAGAACTCATTCCTAGGTTCGGTTTCCCAGTAACTTTGGGATCAGATAGAGGAAGTCACTTTAATAACGATGTGATCCGAATAATCTGTGAAGCATTCCAAATTGAACAGAAATTGCACTGTGCGTATCGCCCAGAGGCTTCTGGAGTGGTTGAACAAATGAATGGCACAATAAAGTCAAGACTGTCAAAGATGTGTGCATCGACATCGCTAGATTGGCCAGATGCATTGCCTCTTGTTTTAATGGGACTCAGAAGCATTCCTGATAGAAACACCGGATTGAGCCCCCATGAAATAATCATGGGAAGAGCAATGAGACAAGCACATGTACCTACAAATAAACTGCTGAACATAACTGATGATATGGTTCTAGATTATTGCAAAGGATTGGCTGACCTGGTGCGTTCTGTCTCTTAACAGGTTGGAGAAGACGCAGTTTCCAGGCAGCCTGAACAAGAGAATGATCTAAACCCTGGAGACTGGGTGGTTGTGAAACATCATACCAGAGAAACGTGTTTATCACCCAGGTGGGGCGAACCTTGTCAGGTCATACTAGTTATGAACACAGCAGTGAAATGTGCAGGATTGCCTAATTGGATTCATGTAAGCCACACCAAAAGGGCGACAGATCCTGAAGGACAAAATCCTCAGTCAGCATCAATAACAGAGGAAGCTGAAGGTTGGCCAGCTGAAGAATCCCAGGTGAGAGATTCGAGAGAAGCTGAAGAACAACCGAGCACAAGTCAGGACTGGATACCAGTGGTTGAGATACCAGAAATTTACAACAGAACAAGAAGCCGAGCAAAATTAGAAGAAATTAGGGAAGACCAGATAGGTGAAGAAGAAGCAGCTCAGGAAGAAGAAAATGACACGATAAAAGAGCCTGAGCAAGACCAGATAGGGAGAGGAAATTGGGCTCAAAACGACAACGAAACAACAGAATTTGAGCAGGGACAGACAGGTTTAGAAGAATGCGGTCAGGCTGCAGAAGTACAAAGTGCAATTAGCCCTGATCAGAACCAGTTAGAACAAGAAAAGTACATTCAGGAAGAAGAAAATCAAGAAAACAGCGAGCAGGAAAATCTCAAGCACGAAGACATCAATTCTTGAACAGGGTCAGTTAGTAGAAACTCACACTCGAGCAATTGAAGAAAAACCAATAAGACCTGAAAAAGAACAAATAGAAGAAGAAACTGAAAACGATGAAAAACAAACTGTGCCACAACCTGAAAATAAGAGAACTTCTGAAGAAGAAATAAGAAGTGAAGAGACAGTGCAAACAAAGAAAGCCAGAAAAGGTGATCATTGGCCTAGTGTCATTAAAAGAGTAAAATACCATATAGAAACAAGAAGTGAAGATCCAGAACAAGTAAATGAAGTAACAAGCCTAACTGGACAAACAAGTGGAACTGAAAAACGAAAGAGCAAAAGACTGAAACTTGTGAACAATAAATTTAAAGGACCTGATTGGACTTATATAATCCTTGAAGACACATAGAGATCAGAGTCAAGTGAAAGTGGTGACGAAAGAACAAGTGCGGAATTGACTTATAAGAAAGAAATAAAACCACCTTGATAACGTTAAAAGTCTTGAAAGAAAAAGATAAGAAGAGAAATCTTGCTTGTCAAAATGCCTGACGACAGAGTTTCTGGGAGACCGAAACGGAAATGTTGTAAAAGATGCTGTGCTATATGCATATGTAGTCTGGTAGTGGTGCTTGTAGTATGGTTAGTTGTGATCGTAGCAATTCCTTACCTTCTGATAATGGATAAAAAGATTAACAACGAAACGAAGGGAAGGATAGGTAACTTGAAAGGTAATAGAGTAAAATTAGAAGCAGAAGATGAACCAGAGTTTCATCATATGGTAGCAGATAACGACACTAGTTTAAATGTTTTCACAAAATTATTGTTTCAATATGTAAATACCATGGAAGTTAGTAATTGTTATGTCTGTATGAAGTTACCCGAATCAGTAGCAGAAGGGTTAACATATCATCATTTGCCATTAACTTATGGCATATCATGTAGTGTATTGACTAGTTTACTTTATAAAACAGGGAGACTTCAGTATTACTATTCAGATATAGATGTGATATTTTCTGAGGTTCCAATTCGAAAGAATGTGAACCCAGTGCTTAGTAGTCAAGATGCACAGTTCATGGGAGAATTTTTCCTAACAATGAAGTCAATAGATATAACACATGCACATAGAAGCAATCTAACATGTTCGTTACATGAAGAAGAAAAGATATTTTTGAATTTAGTAGAAGAAGACAAAATTTCCAAAAGAAAGCATCTGAGCATAAAGCTCATCTGCCACCTTGGGCTGAGAAAGAGGGTAGTTACACACCTGGCAAGGCTCAAGCTGCTATGGCTCTGGATTTTGTAAAGACAGGGAAAATTTGTCTACATAGGTTAAAGACTGATTATAACAATATTTTCATCGGTACCAGTGAATGTGAACATAATTTCTTAATTCTTGGACGTTGGGGACTAAAAGGAGGAACAGATTCAGTTTTTCCTGGAATCTATTATGTGTGTGGGAATAAGGCTTACTTTAGGCTTCCTGCATGGTGGTATAGAAGTTGTTATTTTGGAATAGTATTTCCAAAAATATACCACGTAAAGAGGAACACTGGGAGCAATGAAAATAATAGTGAATTAACACGTAGTAAAAGAGCTAGTGTTTCTGAAATTGTAGGTGACAGATTTGGTGCATTGATACCTTCAGTGGGAATAATTCTGAACTCAAGGAAAATATGTAAATTATCTACAGTGGTTGATCGTTTATCAACGGACACTGCTGGAGGATTTCTAATGATTAATGCGGAGATGGTTGCGATTAGATCAATGGTTATGCAAAATCGACTTGCTCTTGATATAATACTGGCAAAAGAGGGTGGAGTCTGTTAATTATGGAAAACGAAACATTGTTGCACGAACATACCTGACAAAAGTACAGAAATTAGAACGTATATACAGAATATAACAAAACTTGAGAATGAACTAAAAGCACTGGAAGTTGATAGTGTATGGGAAAGATTGACGAGTAGTATTGCGTCAATTGGTACCTGGTTTGCTAATGTAGGGAAAAGACTTATAGGTCAAATATTAGTACCCTTAGCGGGGATAGCAATAATAGTACTGTCAATAATAATATGGTGCAAATGTTGCAGAAAGAATGAGAAATATAGAGTGACAGGAAAAGGAAAGAAACGAAAGTTTGATGAAATTGAACTAGAAGATCTGAAAAGTGAATTATACAAGAAACTGAAAGGAGATGATAAAAATAGAAAGTGTAAAAATGAAGCTGAGACAATTATATGCTAAAAGTTGGCATCTGGTTGTGGGCACTGTTCCCAATAAGCTGCGCGCATGCGCGCCCGCGCACCTCTGTTGCCATGAGCGCGCAGTGCCTTGTGTAGAGCGCGCACACAGCACATGATCCCGCAAGAGCATTCGCGCCGCTGCTTTTAATAAAGCGAGCGGCGCGAAAAATGAGTATTTCCTGGGCGGAATAGACTGGGGTGTGTTATTTCCTTTAACTTCCGGGGGCGGGGGGATGCGGTCCTGCCAAGCAGTAAATAAGACTCTGCGGGTAGCGCTATTTCTCCTTGCTAATATGGCTGGTCCGCGCTCAATGGATCCTCCTGTTTTTATGTTTATTCCGATCTTCCTTATTTTTGTGACACAAACTGTGTGCGCAGTTTTCTGTGCTCGCCTTGCTCTGTTTAGTCACTTGTTTGACTGCCTGTCCCCACTTTAAGTACAATGCTTCATGGCCCTCAGCTGATTTATTCAAGTGTTTAGCCCATTTTTGGGCTCGGGTGCCTGTTCTTTGTTTTCGGGAACAAACGCAAGCTTCGTGCACCCTTCTTTGGACACTTCATCCACTTGGAGTACAGTCGGCTTTCTCTGAGCTCTGCTACTGTTGTGTCTGCACAGGGTTACGGCCACATCAAGCTGGCTGATGACGGCTGGAATGCCAGAAACCGGTCTATCTTGCTGCCACGTTTATGCGACCCTCATGCTCCTATTTCTTAATCGACGTTTTTAGGTGCTTTTAACCTTTTAAGCATTTTAATAACTAGTTTTGTTGTATCATAAGTATTTCTACGTTACCTGCACTCGCGCACTTTCATCCGCTCCTTCTGTTGTTGTGGTCTGACCCTGTTCCGCCGCGGCTGATGTGCCGTTTGTGCGGAGGGCGGATACTCCACTCCGGGGCTTGACTGCTCCCCTCCCTTCCCTGTTGCCTGGATTCACTTCCGGTGTGGACGTGCTCCACTCGTCCACCGGAGATACTATTTAGGGGACAGATGGTGAGGGCGCGCAGCGGAACTAGAGTAAGCCCGGCTGGCGCGTCCTATGTTTTATTGTTGTTGCCTCGATATTTCATGTGACTGCCTTGTGTTTTTATCTTGCTGCCACGTTTATGCGACCCTCATGCTCCTATTTCTTAATCGACGTTTTTAGGTGCTTTTAACCTTTTAAGCATTTTAATAACTAGTTTTGTTGTATCATAAGTATTTCTACGTTACCTGCACTCGCGCACTTTCATCCGCTCCTTCTGTTGTTGTGGTCTGACCCTGTTCCGCCGCGGCTGATGTGCCGTTTGTGCGGAGGGCGGATACTCCACTCCGGGGCTTGACTGCTCCCTTCCCTTCCCTGTTGCCTGGATTCACTTCCGGTGTGGACGTGCTCCACTCGTCCACCGGAGATACTATTTAGGGGACAGATGGTGAGGGCGCGCAGCGGGCGCGCCGCTGGCGCGCCGAAGGCGCGCCTAAGGCAAGCCCGTCTGCGCCCGTCCGCGCCTGCTCCGGGCCTGGAGCCAGAGCCCCTGGCCATTCCGTCACCCAAGCTCATACCTATACCTCTAAGGAGTTATTTTGCCTTAATTCGCCCATGCCATCATGCCGCCGACTCAAGCCGGATGAGGGTGATGTTGCATGCCCTTGCGGCTTTCTGCTCCCACAATCTTTGAACACTAACGCTTTCCAGCCTTTTAAACAACCCTTGAATCATAGCCCCCTCCTTGGCACAGAGACTGCTAAATTGAAGGGCGGACTTGTAAATGTCAGATCTCTGGCCAAACATAAACACGAAATAGCACTCATGATTCTAGCTGACGGCATAGACATACTTTTTATGACTGAAACCTGGGCAGATGCTTCCTCTGACCCCGATATCATCTCCGCTACCCCAGCGGGTTACCGGAGCTTTCAGGGTTGATAGATCTGTTAAACGAGGCGGCGGACTGGCTATTATTTTGAGAGAACATTTTCCTATTACTTTTCAGTCCGCTTCCACGCCTGTATTCGAAGCCCTTCATTTTATGATTGAACTTGGTCCCAGGCAGACTTTTAAAGGGATTTTATTGTATCGGCCCCCAACCCTAGAAGTACTTTTTTATCTAATTTAGACAGTCTTCTAGAATCTACCCTTATTAATGACGATTTTACCATCCTTGGAGACTTTAATTTTTATCTAGAAGACAAGGAAAATAGTGAGACAGATGCGTTGCTACATACTCTGGGGTCGGTCGGTCTCAGTCAATTGGTTCAGACCCCCACTCATGAGGCCGGCCATACTCTAGATGGCATTTTTTCCTCGGTTCAGGGTCTTTCTTGTATAGAAACCCTGCCCTTGGTTTGGTCAGATCACTCACTTATAAAATTCGACCTACCAATAATGTTGTTTGGTCTTACGCAGGCCTATAAAATCCCTTCTAAGACCAAAAGGGACTGGGGTAATTTGGATAAATCCCTCCTTCGTACAATACTAGAGAGGACGCACCCCCAGGTAGGTGGGCCCTCAGACAAATCGGCCCCCAATTACACAGATTGGTTAAATACGGCGTTTTTAGCCGCAGTGCCCACCAAAAGCACTGCTGGTAATAGGAGAACCCTTTCAGCCCCTTGGTTCTCAGATGCCTTACGGGCAGAAAAACAAAAATGTCGCCGGCTGGAAAGACGCTGGCGCGTTAAGTATGATTCATCCGAGAGGGAAATATATAAATTAGCTTTAAGAGAATATAAAAATCTTCTTACATTGGAAAAGAGAGAATATTTTACTAGAGTAATCTCGGAGGCAAAACATTCCTCTAAAGCTCTCTTTACAGCAGTGAACAAACTTACCACCCCTAATAGTACAGGGCCAGAAAATAGTCAAGAGTCCTGTGATGCCATTGCTTCTGCCTTTAAAACTAAAGTTCTGGACATCTTAAAAAATTTTGAGGATACATTAGCTCATGCCACCACCCTGCCGCTCTCACCGATCTCTCAGGGTACAAACACCCTGCTCAGTTTTACACCAGTATCATTGGATACAGTGGCAAAACACATTCTGGAGGCTAAATCAGGCTCCCCAGAGGACCCTTGCTCACCTGAGCTGCTGAAAGAAGTCTCTGATTTGGTAAGCCCGGTGTTAACAAATATTTTCAACTCCATGTTCTCCTCTGGCAATTTCCCAGCAATTTGGAAGGACACGTCTATCCTCCCACTGCTGAAAAAACCAACTATGGATGCAGCTGATCCCAAAAACTATCGCCCTATAGCCCGCTTGCCGCTGCCTGCGAAGATAGTTGACAAAATTATGAATATCCAACTTTCCCAGTTTATTGGTGAACATGATCTGTTGGACCATTCTCAGTTCGGTTTCCGTCGGGAACACAGTACCGAAACGGCACTCATCAAAGCCACGGAGGAAATAAGAGCGGTGATGGATGGGGGAGGGTCAGCGGCCCTGATACTCCTCGATCTATCAGCCGCATTTGATACGGTTGATCATTTCCTCCTACAACAACGGCTGAAGATTCTGGGAGTTGGGGGTTCAGCACTGGCACTGGTGTCTTCCTTTCTTAAGGACAGAAGACTGGTAGTGTCGATCGATGGATACCAGTCTGAGCCATATTTCCTCCCTTGTGGAGTGCCCCAGGGCTCCTCATTGAGCCCCACCCTTTTTAATATATACGTCTCTGAACTAGCCCCACTTATCCGGATTTTTGGCTTTAGCCTCACTTCGTATGCAGATGATTCCCAGATTGTAGTAGCAGCATATAAAAATCAGTCTTCGCCTGCTCTGCAATTTAAGAACTGCATGGGTGTCATCACTAATTGGATGAGCACACACTGCCTTAAACTCAATTCGGGAAAAACTGAAATTTTGACTTTTGGGAATCTGCATCCTAGTTGGGGCAGTGTGTGGTGGCCCGTTGATATGGGTGATCCACCGGAACCAGCAATTAAAGTGAAGAACCTGGGAGTATGGGTGGATAGTAAACTTTCTTTTGTTCAACACACTAATGCTGTGGTTTCTTCCGCCCACTTCCTTATTAAGAAACTCAGGAAGATTCTCCCTTATCTTCCGGAGGATACGAAAAGAACTGTAGTCACTTCATTAATCCAGTCTAAATTG
Organism: Calotriton arnoldi; assembly: GCA_963921515.1. NCBI lineage: Eukaryota > Metazoa > Chordata > Amphibia > Caudata > Salamandridae > Calotriton > Calotriton arnoldi. The sequence goes on along the minus strand of CAWUFW010007996.1, from coordinate 626,670 downwards.
GATTATTGTAATGGACTGTTTATAAACGTCCAGAAGCACTGCCTGAAAAGATTACAGAGCGTGCAAAATTCAGCCGCTCGACTTCTGTCAAACACCCCTTGGTTCAAATCAGTATCTGGTGAGATCCGTAATTTGCATTGGCTCCCTGTAGCGCAGCGAATAAAATTCAAGGCTCTTAGCCTGGTGTTCAGGAGCCCTGAATAATACAGGGCCAGCCTTTTGCAAAATCTTCTTGTTTGGTACGAACCAACTAGACACCTTCGTTCATCTGGTGCTAAACTCTTGAGAGTGCCCAGAATTCGCACCTTACTCTGGGGTGGTCGCAGCTTTCATTACTGCGCTGCCAAACTCTGGAATTCCCTACCGATTGATTTGAGAAATGCATCATCTCTTGTCTCTTTCAGAAAGGAACTAAAAACCTGGCTCTTCTGTAACTAGTGACTCATCAGTGGCTTATTTTGTCCGTAGCGCCAAGACACCTCCGGGTATTTGTGCGCTTTACAAGTCTTAATAACATAACATAACATAATAACATAACATAACATCTGATCTTTAAAAAAAAAAAAAAAAAGTTTTTCCGTTTACTGTAGTCTCTGGTTCGAGGTTGCTCCGACACGCCCCCCTCTACTGTAGTCACGATGCCCCCGCACTCTTATCGCTGGTTTGTGTCCTGCATTTGAAAAAATGTATTCCATATCTCTCTGGGCACTTGTGGAAAGAAGGGAACGGGGGTGGGGGTGCCCAAATAAATATTTTCCAAAACGCGTGGCCTATGAAATAAAGAGCTTACCTTGAAGCTTGTAAACTTAAAAATTGTGCTTCACGCAGCGAGACAACTGACCAGTGTTTGGGTCCCTCTCTATGTATGAATAGACTAATTTGAAAAGACGACGAGGGAGCGGCAGGTAAGTCTTGCGGCAGCCTGGGGGATTATGGAGGGCACTTGCTTTATTCTTTTGTACCTAGAGCGCGCTGCGGGGAGATTGTGTGCTTTTGTTTAAGTATTCATGTTAATTGCAGCGCCCATCACGAGCTGCGATTAACATGAATACGTTAAACAAAAGCTCACAATCTGCCCACAGCAGCACTTTGTAACAAAGAAATTCTCAAGTCTACAAACAGCGTGTAAAGCTCACACAATGTTTGCAGACTTGCTGAATTTCTCCTCTTAACAGAGCTGGGCTGCGGGGTGATAGTGTGACTTTGTTAAAGTTTTCTTGTTAATTGCAGCTCCTGACGGGCGCTGCAGTTAACCTGAAAACTTTAGCTAAGTCACACTATCACCCACGGCCAACTCTGTTAAAAAAGATATGCAGCAACTCTACAAACACGGCGTGTGAAGCACACCCCTGTTTGTAGACTTGCTGAATTTCTCTTCTTAATAGAGCGCAGCTTGGGGGTGATTGTGTGACTTATTAAACTTTTTCTGTGCTGGGCATAGTATGCCACTTGACTTCTATTTTGCTGTTTCCGTCATTGCCTCCAGATATATGATAAAACAAGTAACATCATACCTACAACAAGTTGGACTATTGGCTTTGTCAGTGGTTGGTTAGTTGCATAAGATAAATAAGCAGCAACTATGGCTTCTATATAATATTGAAAAAGCTTCCACTTAAATCCCTGGTGACACCACGACATTGTTGCTGCCCCTGAGTTTCAAAAGAGAAGTGAAATCCAGAGAAAAAAGACTCTCTTTGAAGGATTTCCCTTCCCTACAACGCTCCCCTGGCATGACGTCATGCCGTAACTTATCCACTAGTGAGAAGTGAGCAGTGTGAGCACGCGCACTGCTGTCACTGCAGTCCGGGAAAAAACGGACCGTCTGTGCCAGGGCACAAAACAGAGCCCGAAAGAGACCCGTTTAAAAAACTGCAGGTGCTCAGCACCGGTGAGACCCGGCCCACTTAGAGCCCTGAACGTAGTGTCCATCATAAGTCACCCACTGTCAGCTAGGAACATCACACAATCAGAATGTGAGGAAGGGCACTTTAGGTGCTGATTAACAAAGAGTCTAAATCTGCCAGTTAGCACATGAGACCTGGCACTACATGTGAGATTTGGAGACTACCAGGAGGAAATGTCACGAACAAGGGAGCTTTCTTGGTGGAAGCCAAAAGCTGCGGGAAGCGTGGGGTCTTCCATGCAGGGGGTCACTCTGGATATCCTCCGTGCCAGTGCAAGACTAGTCCATTCATAGCACCCACAGCCCGAGCTCGTACCTGCAGGAAGTGGTTTGGAGAGTGTTGTAGGAAATGAGCAAGTGTTAGTGAAGAGAATACTCCCGACAGATGGATCAGTCATTTACACACTTGCAGCTGCCATCTGCTCAGACCTGCATCTTGGCAAGATTCAAAATCTTGGCAAGGCCTTACCAGCCTTCCACCATTCTTAGTTCGTTCAAGTGAGCACGGTTACATAGAGCGAGCATTTAGAAATGACAAGATGGCGAAAAAGTCTCCTTTAGAACCCCAACGTCGATATGCAGAGACGCTACTTCTGAAGCATTGCCATATCACACTCGCTGTCTTCTCTGACATATCTTTTCTCCTTTTTTCTTCCACTGCTCAGCTGCTCTCGCCGTTTCCTTCTCTTCTTTTTCCTCTTCCTCATATCTGTCCCGCTCCACATTTACCTACTTTCCCCTTCTCCCCCATCCCATTCTTGTCTCCATTTCCCTCTCGCTGCCTGTTCTTTGCTTTCTCTCTTACCGGTTTTCCATTCTCCGTTCTCCCTCCCAGTTCTCTAGACCCTCTGGCTGCCTTTCTCGTTCCGTCCCTCTCTTACCAATTTCTCCATTACCCCCTTCTCCATTTCTCATCTTTGCGCCATGACTTTTTTTCTCCTCTGTTCCTCTCTCCCCCTTTCTCCGCCACTAAATCCTATTTCTCACTAGTATCCTCTCGTTTCCTTCTGGCTGCTATATGACAATTTTGAAAACACATATTACTATCCCTGAATATTAGATGGAAGCACATTTAGAATTTGGACCAGCGTGCCTCTGCAGTGTCCGTGACCTGGCCAAAAAGGACATGAAAAAGCTGAAATTGAATCATAAATCAAAAGCTGTTCTGATCAGGGGCCCCAGAAATAAGTTTGGCCCAGGGCCCTCAAAATCCTTAAGATATCCCTGTGCCTTTGTTAAAGTTTTCATGTTAATCGCAGCACCCATCATGAGCTGCAATTAACACAAAAACCTTATCAAATGCACACAATCACCCCGCAGCCCAGCCCTATTAAGAAAAGAAATGCAGCAACATAGCTGCCAAGGTTTCAAATTGCAATGTGGGACGTTTTCATAATTTCACTGTAATTATTAGTGCCAATTGAACAGGGCAGGCTTTAGTGCTGGTGGCGCCTGGTGTGACAATGTCTGTTGGCGCCCCAATGACCACCTCCGCCATGGATACTCTCATTACCAACCTTAAACAGTGCCCCTCAAGTCTCCATAACCCCTCTCTCTTTCATATTTATTTTGTTATTAGCGCCACTCATACCAGTGAAAGGTGATAAGCACTTTACATTGCATACACATTACACAGAGACACTGAATCATAGTGTGTAAATCAATGTATAGGAAATGTTACATCAGATAGAGGAATACAATTTCTCTTAACAGAGCTGGGCTGCGGGGTGATTGGTTTTTGAAGCAAAAGTTTGGAGTAATATTTGGCGCTGCACACACACGCGGTCTGGTTCCTGGCGCACATAGCCATGGCTGCAGCGCACAGAGACCCTACACTGCCGCACACAGAGGAAAGAAATTAGAGGGAACATTGGTTGTGGGTAGTATTTGATGGCTCAGAAACGCCATCAGAGAGGGGATTGATGGAGCAAGAACTCACAATGAGACTTGCTCGTAAGCAATCCTCTCACAGTATTAATTTATTAAACTTTGTAATGTCTCTACTAACAAATGCACACATGAACACTATACGAATGAAGCTTGCCTATGTGTTTAAGCTAATATGTAACGCTTGTCTAATCCAAAAATGGCCGGTAAAGCGCGGGAATTCCAGTGCGCATGTGTCAACCATATCACGTGGTATGACGTCTTTTCTTGCTTGGAGGGAAAACTTTGCTTCTGCGCAGTGTGTATTAAAATGGCTGCTTAATGTTTTCACGTGCTAAAGCTTGCGCAGTTGCTGCAATTAAAACTGTGGTATTCTAATGCTACTAATGCGGGATAGATTTATAATTAAATGGGAATAGAGTAGAAATAAGGGGTATACAGTGAAGACATTTATTTGTGATTTTAATGTTTTCTTCTTTGACTTTTATTAGTTCGTAAAATGGGGCATGGGTTAACGGAGAGGCAGCTTGGAGCCAATGTGAAGTACGCATGCGCCCGGTAAACAAGGCACAGCGATGAAGTCAACTTGGACGTCATCCAAGGCCGTGACCTGGTGGCCAACTCCACTGCATCCCCGATGTTCCTACAGAATGCAACAATTTATATAAACAATGTATTAAACTTTGTCGTGAGACGGGTGGGAAATAAAGCAAATGTATTAATTGTGAGGGGCGGTCTTTCCAAACAATAGGCTTAAAGAAAGTGATCTAAATTGACATGGTGTGAGGATCAACCCCTGTCCCCGTTCAATCAGAAGTAGTGGGCCCATAATTTTGAAACATTAATGGGAGGTACCTGGGTGTAGAAGGGTATAATAGATATAGATTAGTTAATTAGAGGAAGCGATGCTACATTCAATGATCCAGACGCTGATGCAGAGCAGAACTAGGCTGATTCACTGTCCAGAGAGGTCCTGAGGTGGGGGCGGTGGATTCCTAGAAGACGACTCGAGAGAAGCAAGGAGAAGCGAAGTGTCAGAGAGGGGAACGATGCAGGCGTCGTTGATAGAGAGGTCACCTGTCCTGTCCTGAACCTGGTCCAGAGGTTATTGGTCTGCATCCTTCTTGGACCTATCTTTCCAACTCCTTGGCCAAGGGGTTTGGTTCTCGCACTTTTAGGTAAATATAAATGCAACCTTTAGCTGTGCTGCTGTCTCTATCTTCTTCTTTCTGAGGGACCGTCATTGATCGCTAATTGATTATTAGTATGCTTCATCCTTGATATACGATTAAGTATTATGTGGCTTTGTAATTTACTCTGCTAAACTTTAGATAAACATTTTAAAACTTCCTGACTCAGTGATTATTTCAGGATTATGGATTGTATTGAATGTCTCTCATTTCAAAATTCCCAATTATCAAAGGGTCCATTGGTAAGTCATTACTCTTCAATCAGAAAAGTAATTGGTAGCAGGGATATTGATAAAGAGTACAACTGACCCACCAGCGGAAATTGCTAGCGTAGTGTGAATGAATGGGCCCAGGTGAGTATTCGGTGTATGAATGCTTGTTGCTAGTAACCCGCTGGATCAAGAGGAAACAAGTGATAGTATGGACCAGCTAGGTGCAGGAGACTCTCCAAGCTATGGGGAGTCAGGGCACGTCTGGAGCAACCAGGGAAGCCCAAGGAAAGTCAAAGTGACCCTCGCTAGGACCCACAGGCCAACGGACCAGGGATCGCGAAGTGACCTCGAGCGGAATCACAAAGTACCAGCCCACGGAGCACTCGTGGAGTGGAGGCCGGAGATCTTTGGTGGAAATGCTGCTCGGGGTCGGGACTACACGTAGTCCAAAGCATAGCCTCAGGGATCACGAAAAGCATATGCTGCTGCAAAAGTACACGGTGCACAGGGGTTCAGGTTGCACCGTCCCCACGAGGGATACTGGTCTCAGGATTGCTGAGAGAGCAGATCGACCTCAGGGACGCTCGGGAACCCACCTCCTGTGTTGCAGAAATCTTCGGAGTCCTCAGGAGCTTTGGAGATGCAAACCGGTCAGATGCGTTTAGGTGCCTGCTGCTGCAGGGGAGTAACTCCTTTACTCCAAGGGAGATTCTTCTGTCGTCCAGTGAAGTGTAGACCGTCGAAGTACTTGGTTTCTGCTTGCAGAGTTTAGTCCAGGTAAAATCTAAAGTCCTGTAGTCAGGTTTCCTACTTTATACCCAAGGAAGGGGCTGGACTAACTCTGGGGAACCACCTTGGGGAGGGTCAGGACAGAGGGGTGGCTACACCCATGTCCTTTGTCCAGTTTCGCGCCAGAGCAGGAACCAATGACTCCTGCAACCGGTTTGAGCTGGACTATGCACGGGGACACCAAATGTGCCCCCAGTGCAGACTTTCTGGCACTGTAAGAGTGCACCCACCCAGCCCCAATACACTAAAGCCTGTCTGGGAGGTGGTCACACCTCCCTGTGACAGGAAACCTATTTTCAGGCCTTCCTCTGCACGAGCTTGGCTTAGCAGCAGGAGGGCAGACTCGTGTCTGTGGTTGGCAGCATCCATTTTGTGCTGCCCAGGTCGAGAAAGCTGGTACCGGTAGACCGGTGCCCCATAGTAGTGGTACTACAAGGGAGGAATCATACCTCCCACACCAGTTACTGGTGACACCAAACACGACATGTTTCTAAGCAGCCGTTTTAAAGTTAGCATTTACCGTGAGGTTATAATGCACTTAAGTATATATGGTTGGCTGCATCACAGACAACCCCGGAGAATAGATTCCGAAGGCTGCAGAGGAGCTCTGCTCATGCAGGGGCACCCTCTCACACAAAACCCAGCACCCTGCCTTCAGGGTTGATAAGGCCTGCCATAGGGGTGACTGATAGGTTTATACGTGCAGTGATTTAGAGTAGATATAGGTAACCTATATCTAGGTAAGGGGTGCATGCACCTCCTTACAAAGGTTGCAGTAGCAGACCTGTGGTGTCATTTTGAATGGCCTCTCAGGGGTGGCACAATACATGCTTCAGCCCCTGGGAGGCCTCTGGGGTACCTATGCCCTGGGTACATGGTGTACCATATACTAGGGACTGATAAGGGTACCCCAGAATCCAATCTGGAGTGTACCTAAAGTACATGCAATCAATTTATAGGAGAAAGCAGACAGACTGGGGTACTGAATAGCAGGATCCCAGTCAGACTAGGCCAAAAACAATGAGACATCAGCAAAAAGTGGGGGTAACTATAAGAAGCAGATCCTACTCTCCTACACAACCCCCCCCCCAAACGTAGGGGCATTAAACTAACCTTGACCAGTTGAGTCTTCATGTTCTAAGTGGAAATATCTTGAGAGTCCATCTGCATTGGCATGGTTACTCCCAGGTCTATGTTCCACTGTATAGTCCATCCCCTGTAGGGAAATGGACCACCTCAAAAGTTTGGGGTTTTCACCCTTCATTTGTTTTAGCCATAAGAGGGGCTTATGGTCTGTCTGAACAATGAAGTGAGTGCCAAACAAGTATGGCCTCAGCTTCTTCAAAGCCCAAACCACAGCAAAGGCTTCCCTCTCAATGGCTGACCAACGTTTCTCTCTGGGGGTCAACCTTCTGCTTATGAAAGCTACTGGCTGATCCTGACCCTCTTCATTCAATTGTGATAACACAGCCCCTACCCCCAATTCAGATGCATCAGTTTGAACAATGAGTTGTTTGGAATAATCAGGACTTTGCAGAATGGGAGCAGTGCACATGGCCTGCTTCAGGTCATCAAATGCCTTTTGACAGCTAACTGTCCACTGAACTTTCTTAGGCATTCTTTTGGAAGTTAAGTCATTGAAAGGGGTCACTATGGATCCATATCCTTTGGCAAACCTCCTGTAGTACCCAGTCAGGCCCAAGAAAGCTCTGACCTGAGTCTGGGTAGTGGGAGCAACCCAGTCCATGATGGTCTGGATTTTGCTCTCCAATGGTTGAACCTGACCTCCACCCACAAGGTGGCCTAGGTATACAACCTTACTCTGCCCTATCTGGCACTTGGTGGCCTTGATAGTGAGGCCTGCTTTTTGCAGGGCCTCCAAAACATTTCTCAGGTGGACCAGGTGATCCTCCCAGGTGGAGCTAAAGACAGCAATATCATCTAGATAAGCTGCACTATAGGCTTCCAGACCTGTAAGGACTTTGTTCACCAACCTTTGAAAAGTGGCAGGTGCATTCTTCAAGCCAAAGGACATCACCACAAATTGGTAGTGCCCACTAGGGGTTGAGAATGCTGGTTTGGGTTTTGCATCATCAGCTAATCTGATTTGCCAGTAACCAGCTGTCAGGTCAAATGTACTCAGAAACTTGGCAGAGACCAAAGTATCTATAAGTTCATCTGCCCTGGGTATTGGATGGGCATCAGTCCTAGTGACTGCATTGAGACCCCTGTAGTCCACAGGTCCACAGAACCTCATCTCTCTTTCACTACCCTGGGTGTGAGGTTTTGGTACAAGGACTACTGGACTAGCCCAAGGGCTATCTGAGGGCTCAATTACTCCCAGATCCAACATTTTCTGGACTTCTGTCCTGATACAGTCCCTGACATGGTCAGGTTGCCTGTACATCTTATTTTTAACAGGCAGACTGTCACCTGTGTCCACTTCATGAGTGCACCAGGTAGTCTGACTTGGAGTCAGTGAAAACATATGTCTGAACTGATTCAGGACTTGCCTACAATCAGTTTGCTGTCGGTCAGTGAGGCTGCCTGCCAAGGCTACACCATCAACTGAACCATCATCAGGGTTCTGTGAGAGCAGGTCAGGGAGTGGATCACTCTCTTCCTCCCTTCCCTCATCAGTAGCCATGAGCAAGCCCATGTCTGCCCTGTCAACATATGGTTTGAGCCTGTTCACATGGAGCACCCTATGGGGGCTCCTGGGAGTTCCAAGGTCCACCAGGTAGGTAACCTCTCCCTTTTGCTCAATGATAGTATGAGGTCCACTCCACTTGTCTTGGAGGGCTGCTGGGGCCACAGGCTCCAACACCCATACTTTCTGTCCTGGCTGATAAACAGTCACAACAGCCTTTTGGTCATGCCAGGCCTTTTGCAATTCCTGGCTAGCCTCAAGGTTTTTGGATGCCTTCTTCATGTACTCAGCCATCCTGGAGCGGAGACCAAGTACATAGTCCACAATATCCTGTTTAGGGGGTTTGAGAGGTAACTCCCATCCCTCCTTCACTAGACATAAAGGACCCCTCACTGGATGTCCAAACAGAAGTTCAAAAGGGCTGTACCCAACCCACGTCTGAGGAACCTCTCTGTAGGCAAAGAGAAGGCAGGGCAAAAGGATGTCCCATCTACGCCTGAGCTTTTCAGGGAGACCTTTAATCATGCCCTTGAGGGTTTTGTTGAATCTCTCAACTAACCCATTGCATTGTGGGTGATGGGGGTGGTAAATTTGTAATTTACTCCACACTCCTTCCACATAGCAGTCAAGTAACCAGACATAAAGTTGGCATCTCTGTCTGATACTACCTCCTTAGGAAAACCCACTCTGGAAAAGACTCCCAGGAGGGCCCTAGCCACAACAGGAGCTGTGGTAGTCCTAAGTGGAATTGCTTCTGGATACCTGGTGGCATGGTCCACCACCACTAGTATGAATCTGTGCCCAGATGCAGTCTGAGGATCCATGGGACCAACTATGTCAATCCCAACCCTCTCAGAGGGAACCCCCACCACAGGTAGTGGTATTAGGGGGGCCTTTGTAGTACCACCTGCCTTACCACTGGCTTGGCAAGTGATACAGGAGCGACAAAACTCCTTTGTGTCCTCTGACATATGAGGCCAATGAAAGTGAGGAACAAGTCTGTCCCAGGTCTTGTTTTGGCCTAAGTGTCCTGCTAATGGGATATCATGTGCCAGTGTCAATAGGAAGCCCCTAAACTTCAGAGGTATAACCAACTTCCTGGTGGCACCAGGTTTGGGGTCTCTACCCTCTGAGTATAAGAGTCCATCATCCCAGTAAATTTGATGGGACCCACTGACACTCCCAGCAGCCTCAGCAGCAGCTTGCTGTCTGAGAGGTTCAAGAGAGGGGCAGTTCAGCTGCTCCTGGCTCAGGTCTGCCCTGGAAGGGCCCCCTGGCCCCAAGAACTCAACCTGATGAGGTTCAAGTTCCTCTGAGACAGTTCCTTCTTCAGGACTAAGATCATCTCCCTCAAGAGACTGATCCTCACTCTGAGGCAGGGGGGCAGACACTGCCTTACCCCTACTGCTCCTTCTCTTGGAAGGCACCTGGTCCATTATTCCAGGATCCAGGGCCTGTTCAGTGGAAGACATTTTTGCCTGTGACCTAGTCATGGCAAACACATCTGCAGGGATGCCCAGCATTTCTGCATGTGTCCTGAGTTCCACTTCAGCCCATGCTGAAATCTCCAAATCATTGCCCAATAAGCATTCTACAGGGAGGTCTGCACTTACCACAACCTTCTTAGGGCCAGTTACCCCTTCCCAGGTGAAATTCACAACTGCCAAGGAATGGTCTGTCCTGACATTGCTTGCATTGGTCACTTGGTACATCTCACCAAGTATGATCTGGTCAGGGCCCACAAGTTCTTTTGTCACCATGGTGACACTTGCACCTGTGTCCCTATATGCCATGGCCTCCTTACCATTGATCAAAGTCTGTTGTCTGTATTTGCCCAGATTACTGGGACTGACAAATAAGGAGGCAATATCCATGCCTCCATCACAGACTAACACAGCCTGAGTTGGAATTCTGACTAGGCCAGAATCTATCTTAGATCCCAGGGTCAACCCTACTACACCCTTATTCTGTGTACCACCACTTGGAACTGAGCTAGGGGGAACAGTTGCCTTAGGAGCAGTGGTGGCTGGAGTAGATTCCTTGGCCCTTGGACAATTGGCATCTTTTGTCCAATGGGTTTTCTCTTTACAGATATAACACCAAGGTTTCTTTTTGCCTTTAGCCTTGTTGGATTGTGACTCCCCCCAGATGCAGGGTTTTGGGGCTGTTTGAAGACTTCTGGTCTTTACCCTTACCCCCACCCTTATCTGAGGTTTTAGAATCTGGCTTCTTAGAGTCACCACCTTGGTTCTGAGTTTTCTGCTTCACCCTGGTTCTGACCCATTTGTCTGCCTTCTTTCCCAATTCTTGGGGAGAGGTCAGATCAGAGTCCACCAGGTACTGATGCAACAACTGATTTTGGCAATTATTAAGGATCTGCTCCCTCATAATTAAATTGTACAATCTTTTAAAATCACACACTTTACTGCCAAGTAACCAGCCTTCCAGAGCCTTAGTAGCACAATCTACAAAGTCAACGCAGTCCTGAGTCTGTGCTTTCTGGGTGTCTCTGAACGTAATCCTGTACTGTTCAGTGGTTAAGCCAAACCCATCAATGAGAGCACTCTTCAAGACTGAGTAATTGTCAGCATCCTCTTCTCTAACAGTGAGGAGCTTATCTCTACCTTTGTCAGCAAAGGAGAGCCACAAGATAGCTGCCCACTGCTCCTGGCCCTCTCTAGTGCAGTTATCCATTTGTGGATGTCATCCCCACTCTGATAGGGAGGGACTATCTTGTTCAGGTTCCTATGATCATGAGAATACTCTCTAGTTCTAGGGACACTGTGGCTGCCACCATGGGACTCTAGTCCCAATCTTCTGGTTGCTCTCTGGAGCTCTAGGGATTCCCTGTCTATGGCCAATTGCTCTTTGTTGAGCCTGATCCTGAGTCTCTCAAGTTCCAGTAATTGGCACTTCTTTTCATAAGAGGATTCTCTCCTATGAGATACAGAAGTCCCTACAGAAGTACCTGAATGATTAGACTCCACAGAGGGAGTCCTGGAGCTTCTAGGTAGACCATGTACTCTTCCTGGTGGAGTAAAGAGAGGGCCACTGGGGCCTTATCCCCTACCTGAAGGAAAAGTTGGATTTTCCAGGTTGGAATCATCTTGATCCTCCTGGCCAGGGTGTGAGTCCAGATCAAAGAAGTGTTCACTTCCTGCTCTTTCCTCATCTCCTGTCCCACTCACTCTTTCTACTTCATCAGACCCTGGGGTCTTTCTGAGGTCATCTAGGAGTAACATCTCTATAAGACGTTGGGTGTTTGCATTTCTCCCTGTCTTCAGCTTCCTAGAGGCACACATGGCTTTCAGAACCTGAAAGGTGAGCCCATTGTATCTAGTAGGCAGAGAGCCACTGGCTTCTCCTACAGAAGACATACTAGTGTGGTGTGGTGTGTGCACCTACCTACCCTAGTGGAGACTAAACTCTCTTGAGTTGGAGAAAGGGTGTGCTAGACCCTTGACTTACCCAACTCCAAGTTCAGTAGAACTTACTTATTCTAATCTTGATTATATGTACCTAGTACTTTTAGTGGTTTTCAGTTAATCACTCAATGAGATTTATCTGGTAAAACTATAGCAAGCTTGAATCCCAACCGCTGCACACCAATGTGAAAAGTTGGCCTGGTATATGCTGTCCACTAATTAAAGTGGGCACCTTGCACCAGTCCAAACGACCCTTATTGATGATTAGGTCAAAGATAACCTTTATGAAAGCTATCCTAGTGGTAGCTATGGAGAGCAGCCTTCAGGCTTAATCTTGAAGGAATGTAAAGCAGCTTGTTTTACCAGAATATCACCTCCTGAATGACTAAATAAAAGGAGAACCACACAAGTGTTATATAAAAATATGTATTTATTACTAAAACACTCTCTACTAATCTCTACCCAAGATTAGAATATACAGTACACAATATTAAATCAATAGAACGACAGTAAATAGCACAATACACAGCGGGCTCCAGGGGGAGACCGAATCATATACTAAGAAAGTGGTATAACAACCACGACTTCAATAGACACAGTGCCTAGAGCACGTAGAATCACTGGGACCCCAAGGAACCACCCACAGGAGTGGCACAGGGAGCCCACGGAGAACAGGTGCAGTGTGGGAACACAGACGCGAGCTCCGTACAACTCTATGGGAAAGTCGCGGTTGGATAATTACAGTTTAAGGACACTTCGGAGAGGACTTCAAGCAAACCCTTTGGAACATAGAAGGTTCTAAGGCGAGCACCCTTGTGAGTACCGAGGTACCCGTGTTACCTATCCCAGAGGAGCCGGGTGCATAAGGGTCAAGTGGTGTCGGAAACCCTCGTCGTTTTCAATGGCGTGATGCAAAGAAGTACTGCTGCCGGGAAGATGAAAAGTGTCCGGTGGAATCCAAGCCTGGATTCGGAGTAAGAAGAACCTGAAAGCTGAGGGGACAGAGTCTGGGTCACTTCACGTGACCAGGGGCTCGAGAGACGAATGCCCACCGATGTCGGGTGCTTCAGGTGCGAAGATCAGATGCTTGACTCTGCAGCCACGGGGACCAGGAGACATCGATGATGACCAAAGTCCGGAGCAGAGCTGTCCCACAAAGGATGTTGAGTGCTGAGGGGTCAGTGTCCGGATTGAACACAAACAAGCCTTGGCAAAGGCAACCCACATGGGCAGAGGAAACAAGTGATAATATGGACCAGCAAGGTCCAGGAGACTCTCCAAGCTATGGGGAGTCAGGGCACGTCTGGAGCAACCAGGGAAGCCCAAGGAAAGTCAAAGTGACCCTTGCTAGGACCCACAGGCCAACGGACCAGGGATCGCGACGGGACCTCGAGCGGAATCACAAAGTACCAGCCCACGGAGCACTCGTGGAGTGGAGGCCAGAGATCTTTGGTGGAAATGCTGCTCGGGGTTGGGACTACATGCATTCTAAAGCACAGCCTCAGGGATTGCCGAAAAGCATATGCTGCTGCAAAAGTACACGGTGCACAGGGGTTCGGGTTGCACGGTCCCCACGAGGGATATTGGTCTCAGGATTGCTGAGAGAGCAGATCGACCTCAGGGACGCTAAGGAAGCCACCTCCTGTGTTGCAGAACTCTTCGGAGTCCTCAGGAGCTCGGGAGATGCAAACTGGTCAGATGCATTTAGGTGCCTGCTGCTGCAGGGGAGCAACTCCTTTACTCCAAGGGAGATTCTTCTGTCGTCCAGTGAAGTGTAGACCGTTGAAGTACTTGGTTTCTGCTTGCAGAGTTTATTCCAGGTAAAATCTAAAGTCCTGTAGTCAGGTTTCCTACTTTATACCCAAGGAAGGGGTTGGACTAACTCTGGGGACCCACCTAGGGGAGGGTCAGGACAGAGGGGTGGCTACACCCATGTCCTTTGTCCAGTTTCGTGCCAGAGCAGGAGCCAATGGCTCCTGCAATCGGTTTGAGCTGGACTAAGCACGGGGACACCAAATGTGCCCCCAGTGCAGACTTTCTGGCACTGTAAGAGTGCACCCACCCAGCCCCAATACACTAAAACCTGTCTGGGAGGTGGTCACACCTCCCTGTGACAGGAAACCTATCGTCAGGCCTTCCTCTGCTCGAGCTTGGCTCAGCAGCAGGAGGGCAGACTCGTGTCTGTGGCTGGCAGCATCCATTTTGTGCTGCCCAGGTCGAGAAAGCTGGTACCGGGTAGACCGGTGCCCCATAGTAGTGGTACTACAAGGGAGGAATCATACCTCCCACACCAGTTACTGGTGTGGGAGGTATGATTCCAAGGTGTTTGACACCAAACACGACATGTTTCTAAGCAGCCGTTTTAAAGTTAGCATTTACCGCAAGGTTATAATGCACTTAAGTATATATGGTTGGCTGCATCACAGACAACTCCGGAGAATAGGTTCCGAAGGCTGCAGAGGGGCTCTGCTGATGCAGGGGCACCCTCTCACACAAAACCCAGCACCCTGCCTTCAGGATTGATAAGGCCTGCCATAGGGGTGACTGATAGGTTTATACGTGCAGTGATTTAGAGTAGATATAGGTAACCTATATCTAGGTAAGGGGTGCATGCACCTCCTTACACAGGTTGCAGTAGCAGACCTGTGGTGTCATTTTGAATGGCCTCTCAGGGGTGGCACAATACATGCTTCAGCCCCTGGGAGGCCTCTGGGGTACCTATGCCCTGGGTACATGGTGTACCATATACTAGGGACTGATAAGGGTACCCCAGAATCCAATCTGGAGTGTACCTAAAGTACATGCAATCAATTTATAGGAGAAAGCAGATAGACTGGGGTCCTGAATAGCAGGATCCCAGTCAGACTAGGCCAAAAACAGTGAGACATCAGCAAAAAGTGGGGGTAACTATAAGAAGCAGATCCTACTCTCCTACAGAGGGACAGTAGGAAATGTTCAGAAGCTCCAGGTTTTTGAGTGAGTATAAAATCTTAGTCTTGCTTCAATTAACTTCGAGAGAATTTCTACTCATCCAGCACTTTACATTGAAGAAGCAATCATGCAATTTAGCTGCACCAGTCAAGGGGTCGATTAGGCAGGTATGATCTGCATATAAAAAGGAGGTAAACCCAAACCACTCAATTAGATAGAACAGGAGAGTAACATAAAGATTAAAAAGCAGTGCAACATAAAAAATCTTTGAGACACCCCACACAAAGTCTTTCCAAGGACTTGAAGGGGGCCTGTACCACCCTGAAAAATCTCTGAGACAGAATGTTTGCAATCCAGTGAAGCCCATGCAGTGATGCCAAGTTAAGAGAGCCTGGTTAGAAAAACAGCATGACTGATCATGTTGTAGTCATAAGGATCAAAGCAGCGAGAATACCGTCATCAGCAGCATGTTTTAAGCCATCAAACACTGAAACTATAGTGAGTTCAGTGCTATAACCTGCACAGAAACCCATCTGGGAGAAATATAGAAGTCATTTTTTGGTCACAAAGCTCCAAAGTTGTTGATAACTGTCTTTCTCCAAATAGGCCCTGAGGAAAGGCAATTGAGAGATAGGTTTTTATATTAAGACAGTTACTGAGGATTCAAAGGGAGCTTCTTAAATGGGGGGTTGCAAATGCCCTTTTTAAAATATCCAGCACACATTCTTCACAAAAGGAGGAGCTGATTATAGCTTTGGTCCAGCTCACATTAAGGTTGAGGTACTCCTTATGCAGGGAGCTGGGACAGAGTCCCTAGGAAAATAAGAAGGTTTACTTTGAGCTACCAACAAGCCAATTTCCTTGTCATTCAAAGGGACAAGGAATAGAAAAATCTATTTATTGTTGAGAAGAGAGATCCAGAGTAGACTGGTTATCCTAATTTTTCTTTATGAAGAAGTCTGTGATCATTATTTGGGGTGGATGACTACCCACCTCAAGGAATAATCATAACCTTTGGCACGGTGAGCCCTAAATGTCATTAAATTAACCTGAGCTCAACCCCCTGGAAGCTATGGCACAGAGCAGAAAGGCTTAACTTAGGGTGTAAAGTATTTATGCAGCACCAAAACAGTAATACAGTCATAATAAAAAATAATAAAAAATCCCAAAACGAATTTGAAATATAGAGCAAACCTTAATAAACAAAATCACACCAAAATGAAAAAAATCCAATAAGGGGAACCGGTGATATGAATTTATAAAATTTCTAAGAAGAAATAGCACCAAAAAACACAAAGCACTAATGATAGACAGTGATCGCAGTAGACTGAGACCTAGGCACGATTTGAGGCTGACCGAGATGGGGTGCGGATCGGATATACCAACCAGATTCATCCTGGTCAAAGATTTTACCTTCTGACCGAGTCCTTTAAGTCCAAATCCACCACAGGAGTACATCTCTAAAGTTCCTTGGAACCTCAAGGGAGGCACTTAGAAACTCACAGAGTGTCAGGCAGAGGCCAACAGCAGTGCCCAGTCCAGGTCCAGTTGCCACTGGTCATCTGGATACTTCCAGGAACAGGTCTCTTTCAGCTTTTTGTCTCCCAGTAGTCACACAGAAGGCCAGCATACTGACTGACCCTTAGAGTGAACTTCTTGTCCTGGGTACAAGATGAATCAGGCCCAGTCCTTTAGGGCTCCTTTCAGATCACAGACAGCAGGTGTAGTCATCTTCTGATTTTCCTCAGTTACAGAAAGTGTTCTGAAGTGGGTGCTTGGCAGTGCCACATTTATGCCTGGCACAAGTTAGTGGGTGGGAATGACAATTGGGCATGCCCTAACCAGGGGGGTAAAAGTTCATGGGGTTAACCCTACACACTTTGGACATTTTCAAAATGGCGAAAGTCTTTGGCCAAGGTAAGCTTGGGCCCTGAGGGTTGGGGGTGTGTGCGGGGAGTGTACTATGTTAAACCTAGTGTCCTTCCACATCTACACTAACATTAACTTTAAGGTAGTCTAAGTACCCACAACAAACCGAGAGACCAAAGTCTGGTAGAACAAAGACAGAGTCCTTTACTAGCCAGACACTGGATCCCCAAGAATTGCCTTGGCATCCTGCTCTATCCCATTTCAAGTATTACATGTAAACTCAGAGAGAAAAGTCTGGATGGACAAAAGCAGTGTGCTTCAGCAACCAGACAGTGGATACACAAGCATTGTCATGGCATTCTGTTGTCTCCCTTTTCAAGTATGCCACAAGTGTTACATGTGAATCCAGCAGACCAGTCAAGCAGGATTTGACACACAAGCAGGATTTAGACTCCAGTCTCAAAAACTCATGACCACCGTACCCACCCGAGCATATTCTGTGGAGTTCAGAGGAGTCATCTCTGCCCATTCATGTTAGGCTATTGTTTGCTGGTGGGAAGCATTTCACACCTATTCACATCAATTCAAGGCTAGTTACTGGATGGGAGAAACTGGAGAACCAATGCAAATTAGCCTCCAGGAACTTCAGGCAGTGAAATGTAACTTTCTAAATGTTACTTCTCCGTAATATTCATTAATACCTTAACGTCACCATTAAATTGGATTTGTAATAACTGTAAAAACTGTTATTTAATTGTTTTCCTAGCTGGTCCAATTCCTGAAGTACAGTATTAATATATATCACTCCTCAGTGGTTCTGTATTGGCCAACCAACATTTCTGCAGAAAAAACAACTTTTAGGTGCTGGTCACTGTAAGTTTTTTTTTAAATTTCTTTTTATTAGTTGATAGAGCAAGATATTTACATGTCAGGCAAAAATTTGTGTAAGTTATTGCCAACATAAACAATGAAAGTAATAAGACCAATATGTGCCCCAATCAATTTCATAACAACTTGTCTAAATAAGCCAATGCTTACCCCTGTCCTCTCTACTCCCACCTAAGAATCCCCCCCGAGCTTCCCTGATAGGTACATTATATCTCATTTCTCATTGTTCATGATAACTGATTCTTTCAGGTCACAGTAGTCAACAATAACCAGGCACCCGACAAGCACCTAAAATCACCTTTACTACCCTTTGGTTTTCATTCACTCTCCCCCTGCTGCATTGGTGTACCTTCCTGTTGTGTATGTGCATGTTCAAGCAAAGCCCGAGTAATATCTGCCCAGGCTATCGGGATCTCCTGTGCTTTTACATCTTTTCTCGTCCTCCTCATATGTACTTCTTCTGCCCCAGCCCACTGTAAGGACATGTTAACATTACATTTCTGCATGTCCTAGTTTTAAATACCATGCACCCTGCATTGTGGGCTACACAATTTATACAAAGGAGGCTTCTTTATATTTACAAATGAGTATTTACCTGTCAAAGGGGTTTATTTTGACAGGGTGCAGTGTATGCTTTGCAGTGCCAGTATAGTGGATGGCATAATAGGTGCTGCAGTCCACTAGCAGCATTTAACTTCCTGGCTATGGATACATTTTGTACCATATACCAGGGACTTACAGGCAAGTTGAAATATACCAATTAGAAGTATGTGAATTCGACCATGATAAAAGATGGAGCATAGGCACTTTACTACTGGTTGACAGGGGTAAAGTGCAGAGAGCTCTAAGGCCAGCAAAAACATAGGGTCCAGCAAAAGGTGAATAATCCGGAATGACCATGCAGAAAAGGCGGATTTCTTACAATGGTTCTGCATGATTTTTTCCTATTCACGCAAAGCAGAACTGCAAATTTTACATAATGTCACGCTTAGTAAAACTGCCTTAATCTGTATAGAATAGCTTAGAGTTAATGCAGAAACGATTACACTCTGGTTGAGGGGCGAGGAAACACTAGACAGGGCATTTTAACTTGCTATATTCAAATTTGTGAAATCAAGTTAAGTGTGAGAGTGATATGAGAGTGATGATGCTAAAAACCTTAATTTGTACAGGTTGCAGTTTGTTGTTTGTTCGGTTGTTGATGGAGAGTGTGGTGCTTAATTGAACAGGTCTAGTTGTGTGAGTGAATAAATCCCCTGTAAAGATCACAGCACTTTTGAATATAGTACTAACTGTATTAAAAAATAATTTATCAGACTCTTTGTTGGAGTTTCCACTGCAGCGACATTTGTATGTTTTCAAGTAGGGGACGATAGGAAAACCGAAAACGTTAATAAACGGGGGAGTGCTTTCATAATTTAGTGTATCCTCCAAATGAACCAACCGTCAGTGCCATGGAAAAGGAAATTCTTGTTTTCACAGCGAGATACTTTTATTATCTGACTTCCTTCCCTTTTCCATATTCCTAGTACCCCCTACCTTGTTCGCAAACATTTAAATCACTCTATGGGTTGGCCTTTTCCAGCAGTCTGACTCTAGCATCCTGACATAAATCACCAAGGGGCAGACACTCCCGAAGTTACAGTCAGGGGAATCGCAAAGCACACAACCTTGAGTCGTGTGTACGGAAGATGCTTATCAGCTCTGGTTACTGGGAGCTCGGGAACAATGCTGGCAGCTTGGCAGGATAATCTGACGCACGCCAGGGAGCTGGGCTCCCAATAAAAGCCAATTAAACTTACAATAAACAATACCTGATGGCACACTGCGATGTAATGAAGCTGTCTGTCGAGGCCAACACAGCAGAGGCGCTTTTATTGTGGGTTGTTGCATGTATCAAACACACTGTGCATCATGTGGTGTGGCATTCGCATGGGCCCAATGAGGCAAGCGTGTAAGGCACATTTTCTAGGCCTCTCTAACGCGATGCAGCTGTCCAAGACAGGCAGAAATATAATTCAAGAGGATCCTGACTTTGGATTCGAAAAATATGTTCTCTAACCCTGCCTACCCTACTTGACCAAAATGTTTGAACTTGGTCAAATTATTTCCTATTCCTTTGCCTAAAGTGAGATAGTTTAAACACTCGGATTGCCTAGAAATAACTGCGAGAGTAAAATATTTTTATAAAGAAAATGACATACTTAGAATGCCAACGCGAATTATGTACAAAGTCTTTAGATATCATGAATATCTGGCATTACTCTAGGCTATGTTGGACACCCCTGATGTAGAGTGAATGAAACAAACCAACGCCCATTAGGAAGTGACTTCTTATCTGGTCATCTTTACGTAAACATCCTCGATGGATTGAGATGTGTTTTGTGTGGCTTTATTATACAGGTTTTTGGGTGCTTTGTGTGTGTATGTGTGCTTCTTTACAGTGTTGCATCACAGTAACAGTGTAGCAATTTTCACCTGATGTCTAGTTAGGCCCATTACATAGAGGAGCTGCTGCTTCTTGTCCTGTGTGGGTTGGAAGAGGGGAAGGAGTTGAACAGCCTGCTCTTATGCACTCCAACTGCTGAGTGTCACATTGTGCATGCGAGGTTGCTCTAAACCTGGCTACCCCACTTCGTCAAATTATTTCCTATCCCTATGCCTAAATTCAGATATTTTAAGCACTCGGATTGCCTAGAAATAACTGCAAGAGTAAAATATTTTTATAAAGAAAATTACATACTTAGAATGCCAACGCGAATAACGCCTTATTTATGAGGGCCTTACGCCTCTGCTGCGTCACTTTTTGTGACGCTGCTGCGGCGTAAAAATTGCACCACACTGCGCTATATTTACAAAGTGATGCATCTAGGCAGATACGTCACTTTATAAACCCCTGCACTACATTATACCTGCAACAGGTATAATGTATGCAGGGTGGGTGTTCCGGCACACAAAAGGCTCGTAGAAGTGTCGCAGTGAAATCTCTGAGATTTCACTGCAACACTTCTACGGCCTCACTGCGTCAAATCTTTACGCCTGTTTGAAGCAGGAGTAAGGGGTGACACAGGCCTTTTCACATGGGGCTTTCCCCATGTGAAGTAACACATTGCTGGAGTTGCGTCTGTTTCCAGAAACACTCCAGCAATGTGCCAATTTTTGCGCCGACAGATACGATAGGATTACTGACGTATCTGTCAATCCTTGTGACATGGAGTGCCGCACAGTAAATACGGCGCATCCATGGTGTCAGAAGGAGGGCGCACTGAAAAGTGTTGCATCGATGTTTTACTGCAGCGATGCAACACTTTTCATAATTGAGGCCCCAAGTCTTTAGATATCATGAATATCCGGCATTACTGTGGGCTATGTTGGGCACCCCCAATGTAGAGTATATGAGACAAACCAACGCCCATTAGGAAGTGACTTCTTATCTGGCCCATCTTTACGTAAACATCCTCAATGGATTGAGATGTGTTTTGTGTGGCTTTATTATACAGGTTTTTGGGTGCCTTATGTGTGTGTGTGCTTCTTTACAGTGTTGCATCACAGTAACAGTGTAGCAATTTTCACCTGACGTCAAGCTAGACCCATTAAATAAGAGGAGCAGCAACTTCTTGTCTTGTGTGGGTTGAAAGAGGGAAGGAGTTGGACAGCCTGCTCTTATGCACTCCAACTGCGGAGTGTCACATTGTGCATGCGTGGTTACAGTGCCTTTAATTTTGCCCCAAGCTCAGAAAGACTGTGCATATGAAGAAGCGCATGTGTGTGTGGTGAGAGGATGGAAAGAGAGAGCAGGCATGGAGGTAGAGACTATCTGTCAAAGCCTGCAGTTTTGCCAGTGCTCATGGGAAGAAAAAGTATTTCCCCAAGTGCTGGAAGAAGCCCAGTCTAACCTCTTGATCCTGTCTTCTTCTCTGATTGGCTGAGCCTTTCAGAAGTTAAGAAAATTTGAAGAGGTGGTAGGGACATAGGTGAGACAATGAGCATGTGCCAGCTATTGGTGTCTGAGACTGTCCATGCCCTGGCCATCATCTCCTCTCACTCCTGACAGCCGATCCCCTATTTCAGCCCATCAGCCTGGGTGCTTGTGCTCAGGCCTCCCCTGAGCGGAAGAGGTAGAAAGCTATAAGGTGCAGCTCTCTGTCTGTTGAGACAGTGAGGTAGATTTTCAAATATTTTGCGATGGGTTATGTTTTTTGGGGAATTTACTTTCCAGCACAAAACTTGATTTGCGCCGGAAAGTACCCTAAAAGTAGCACAAAGCAGCACGAAGCACTGCTTTGCGTTACTTAGCACCACCAGGGCATTACATGGGTGGTACATGGGCGTTCCCATGCAACCACTCATGCCTTTTGATGCAAAACCCTATCTACAAAGAATTGTAGACAGGGTTTATAGGTGATAGGTGATAGGGGCACGGCCCTCCAGTGGTTTAAGAGCTACCTAGCCGACCGAGTGACAACAGTACAGATCGGTAACAACCTCTCATGTGAGAGACCAGTCAAGATGGGAGTACCACAGGGCTCTATTTTGAGCCCGACCCTATTCAATCTGTACATGACCCCACTGGCCAAGGTGATCAGATCCTATGGATTTTATGTCATATCTTACGCAGATGACACTCAAATTCTGGTCACTATCGGCCCAGATCCTACTGAAACACAGCTACGCTTCAACAAATGCCTATCCCACATCGACAGGTGGATGAGCTCCAATCACCTACAACTAAATGGAGCCAAGTCTGAGGTCATGCTCTTTGGCAAAGCACAGGAGCATTGGTCCACCGACTGGTGGCCATCCCATCTTGGCCTCTGCCCCACCCCCACACTGATGGTGCGGAACCTAGGTTTCCACATGGACAACCAATTGTCCATGAGGAACCAGATCAACCATATCATTGGCACGTGTTTTGGAGCAATGCGTAGCCTTCGGAAGGTCTTCAAGTGGCTACCAGTGGAGGCCAGGAAACCATTAGTCCAAGGGCTGATAATAAACCGAATGGACTACGGAAACTCCCTACTGTTTTCAATTAACGAAAACCTTCTGGACAGACTACAGATCTTGCAGAACACTGCGGCAAGGCTGGTCTTGGATCTTCCTCCCAGATCGCCCTCCGCACCCTGCTTAAGATCTCTTCACTGGCTACCAGTCAGAAAACGAATTCTTTTCAAGGTCCTCTGTCTAGTCCACAAACAGTTGTACGGAAAAGGTCCGAGATACTGGACCAAGAAATTATGTTGGTACCAACCACGCAGGGCGCTTAGGTCCAGCAACCAATTTTTGCTCACCCCTCTTAAGATACATAATGCCAGAAAAGGAGGACGATCTTTCTCCTTTCTTGCCCCATCATCTTGGAACAAAATTCCTATCCAACTGCGAAATGTCCCTGATCACAACTCTTTTCGCAAAAGGCTGAAGACATGGCTTTTTGACATCTGAGCCACTTCACTTCCTTTCAGAGCCGTCTGCTAGCGCCATGAGACTTTCGAGTGATGTGTGCGCTGTACAAATGCCCCCTGATTTGATTTATTGCCAAAAGTTAATGCCACTTCAAAGGAGGCGCTAACAGGAGAAATGTTTTTATTTCTCCTTTCTTTTTCGACTTTACATGCATGCTGCACTGTGCAGCACACATACAAAGTGGGAAAAGCTTTTAAACTTGTCAAGGCATGGTATTTTGTACAGGAAGGCTATCCTTCCTGAGCAAAACCTATGCTAGCCTCAAGCACACACCCTAGTGCTATGGCGCTAAAGTGTGTGCATGGCGCTTGGCAGCTGAAATCAGCACCAGCGATAGGGAGAGGGGAGGAGAGAGCCATATCTCTGAAGTTATGGCACTCTCCTACTCCCTCCCTGTCCAGCAACGCAGCGCAGCCTCTTTGGGTGCTGCGCTGCACTGCGTTGCGTGTAGTTTTTGAAAATCTGCCCCACTGAGAAGCCTAGCACCCCGACAAGGTCTCCGCGGGCCAGATTTTCTTACATTTTGCGTCATGATTGCACCACTTATGTGGTGCATCCATGACACAAAATGGTAGTAGATATTTACAAAGTCACGTAAAGCGCGATTTGGCCGCCTTGCATGGTTTTGTAAAAGAAATGTAACGCAATGCAGCTGTTTGGGCTGCATTGCATTACATTTTATTCTGGGAGGCTTACCATGGGTGAAACATCGGCATTCCTATGTATCCACCCATGGATTTCATGTATCCCAGATTTACGAAGGTTTGTAAACCTGGGATTGCAAGAAATCACTACGCCTCCCACAGGATGGCACAATAAGGAGAAAAATCTTTTTTTCTCCTCGTTATTTCCTCTTTCTATGCATGCTGCAATTTGCAGCACACTTAGAAAGAGGAAAATGTCTCGAGAGATTGTCTTTGTGCTGAAAGGAGCCCCTTCCTGCACAAAAAAATATCCTTGTAACGCAGGCACCCTAGCACCGAGGTGCAAGGGTCCTGTAGTGGTGCGAGGCTGCCTGAAGTGTGCAAGCGCTATGAAAGAGCAGAAGTGCACCACATCTTAGTAGACAATGGCACATTTCTGCTCTCTCCCTTTCTCACAATGCAGCACAGCAAGTTGCCTTGCTGAACTGCATTGCTTGAAAGGTTAGTAAATCTGTCCCTTAGTCTCTTGTTGGGATATAATGATGCACTGCAGTGTTTCCATGCCTGTGGGAAGAACTGTAATGATGGAAACAGTAGCTACTGTTTGTATGTAAGTGGGCAGAGTTGGGGCAAAATATTGTGTGTGTGTGTGTGTCTCTGCGTTTTTTCTTGTTTCTTGTACCTGGATGAGTGCGTGTGTGTATATGTGTGCATGCCTGCCTGTATTGGTGTGGTTTTACATCTGTTTGAGGAGGGCATCCCTGGCATGTAGTGCCGGTGGCCACCCTTCTTGATACAGTGGCTGCCCCTGGTTCTTGACTACTTTGGCCATGGCATATTGTGACCAGTATGGAGATCACATTTTGCATAATCGTGGCCCTGCCATATTGTGGGCATGCCTCTACCCTCAAGACCCTCTTTGGAATTACAGTGTCCACCTCTGACATATTGCTGCTATGATTGGCATACTGTGCCACACCTGGCATAGTCGCAGCTGTGGCAGAGTGAAACCCTCCTTAGTATTAGTGTGTCTCTCATCTGCATTACTAATGTCACTACTAACCACACTGATGAAATGGAAGAGTGCTCATTCTATCAGGAAACTGACCTATCAATGTGTTTGGATAACCAGTCCCTATACACAACATCCAACAGGTAAAAAGGAATCTCTGAGACTGAAAAAATATGCCAAACTCCCCTAGAAGTGCCTACTATTTTAATTACATCACTAGTATGGGCTGTCTTAATCAAGAATTGCTTTAAATTTGACAGGAATGTTACCTTCAGGTGAAAGTCATTTTTGTGGGAGCAGGAGCTTACTTTTTTTTTTTTCTCAAATTATTTTTATTGAGTTTTTAAGGAAAAGAACAATATAAATGATAATAACAATGATAATAACAATAATGATAATAACAATAATAATAATAATAATAATAATAATAATAATAACAAAAGAAGAAGAAAATGCCAGGACAATAATAATAAAATAATATTAATTACAAAAGAAGAAGAAAGAGCCAGGAGGTTACCAATTACGTGACAGTTTGAGTTGCAGTTATTTAGAGAGGTATAGGTGGTTTATATATATCACATTCTACAGTCGTTCTATGATAAAGTTACGTTGCAGGCGTACAATAGAGGGCATAACAGTTTATATACGACTTATAAGGAAATCGTAAGACAAATCCTATGCGGAACGGTCATTATGTGGGGGGGCAGGCAAGAGGACTCATGTTAGAGGTCGAGATCCCTAGGGATGGTGTTTGTGTAATGGTAGTCATCGAGAGGTTCAGTTGAGTGTATGTGTTAGTTTGTTGAGGCTTATGAGGTTCACGGTGGGTCATATATGAAGGAAAAGGCATCAAGGGACCTCCATAACTTCCTATGTGGGGGTGCCATGGAGAAGAGTGTAGAAAGATATTGTCAGCCCCTCTGAGAAAGGACAACCATTCTTGCCTAATTCTGAAGGAGACTTCTTTGGAGTTCTTCCATTTATTAAGTACTATTTTGCAGGCGAGTGTAAGCATTAGATCTAATAGATAGCGATCATTCTCATCTGGTAGCATTGGATCCAGAAAACCCAGAAGGATATAGGAGAATTCCCTGGGGGGGTCGATATTAAATGTTTTGTTTATACACTTGTATATTTTGTCCCAAAATGTTTGTAAGATGGGGCATTGGAAGAGCATGTGAGCAAGGTCGCCAACATGTGTATTACAATTCCAGCATATAGGGCTCTGGCTGAGATTAAGCTTAAAGATCCTTTCAGGGGTCCAGTATGTCCTGTTTATTAGCATAAGTTTCGTTTGGGATAAGACTGGTGAGATTTTATTTGAGAAGGGAGTTTTATGTATCTTGTCCCAGTCGAAGGGGATGTTTCTAGTGTTAGATTCAGCATCCCATTTTATCTCACTTTTCAAGTGTGATTTTCGAGGTTTTGGGGATAAGAGTTTGTAGATTTTAGATACAGTGTGTCCTGACTTTATTAGCTGGGATATCCTCATGAGGATCGAAGGGTTAGTAGGTATTATTGAACGTAGCGTGATCTGTGTCTTTAGTTTAAAAAATTTATAAAAATCTAAGGAGTCTAAACCAAACCGTGATTGTAGCTCGGAGAAAGGAGAAGGGAGTTTCCCTTTAAAGAGGTCTTTGACTAGATTTATGCCGTTTTTTGACCATTTTTCCCCGAATAACATCTCTCCGTCCACCTTGAAATAAGGGTTGCGCCAAAGAGAGGTTAAGTTGGATTTGTTGATTTTTACTGTTGACATTTGGCCCAGGCGTAGCAAGGCTCTTTTAGTGTTTTGAATGATATATTTAGAATGAGGGATGGGAGAGATATCCATGGTTAGGAGAGCAGGTAAAGGGATTTCGTTGATGATTGACCTTTCTATGTCCACCCATACTGGGATGTAGTCAGTGTTGGTTATTAGCCAGTTAGATCCTTGCTTGCAAAGATACGCAGTTTGATAGTTCCTAAAGTTTGGAAGGCCCAAACCCCCTTTTCTTTGGATAGTTGAAGTTTCTTCATGGAAATTCTGGGCCTCTTTCCTTGCGAGAGGAACGTGTTGAAAATCTTGTAAATCTTGTTCAAGAACTCATTAGAGAGTGTCATAGGCAACATACTGGCTAAGTAGTTTACTAATGGGGTAATCATCATTTTTAGTGTCTCTGCTCTTCCCCAACAGGATAAAAAGTTTGGTGACCAGCCATCTAGTAACGTGGAAATTTTTTTGATGAGTGCATTCTCATTGGTCTGCAGGGTGGTGATTAAGTCTCTCGTGAAGTCTAAGCCTAGGTATTTGAAGCTATTTGGTTGCCAAGAAAGGCCCGAGCTGCCAATTATTTCTTTGTCTCCAAGGTTGTTTAGCAATATTACCTCAGTCTTGTCCTTATTGAGCTTATAACCCGATACCACGGAGAAGTCTTCTATTGAGGACATAAGCGCAGTGATAGCAGATTCCGCATTTTCGGATATGACTAACACGTTGTCTGCGTAAGCTGTTATTTTGACCGTGTTGTTGTTGAAGCGTATTCCTGTGATCTGGTTGTTGTTCTGAAGTTGATAGAGGAACGGCTCTATTGCTAATAGGAATAAGGAGGGTGAGAGAGGGCATCCTTGCCTATTTCCCTGTTCTAGCTTAAAAGAAGAGGAGAGACTCCCACCTGCTCTAACTTTGGCGGAAGGGTTAAAATACAGCGCCATTACCATTCTGATAAAATTGTCACCCAGGTTGAATTTTCCGAGTGTTGCTTTAAGGTAGGACCAATCAATTTTGTCGAAAGCCTTTTCGGTGTCCAACGTGATTGCCACTGTTGGGGAGTCTGTTAGTTTGGCTTTCTCCAAGACGTGACATAAGGTTTGTGTATTATCACTAGAGAGTCTGTTCTTTAGAAATCCCACTTGTGAAGGGTGAATAAGTTTGGATAAAAAATTTTGGAGACGTTTAGCAAGGATCCTGGCATAAATTTTGCAGTCTATATTAATCAGGGAGATAGGCCTGTAATTTTTAGGATGCGATGGATCCTTCCCTTCCTTTGGTATCACCGCTATGATAGCCTCTGCAGGAGTCCCATTAATCTGACCGGATTCACTAAATTCGTTGAACATGTTTAAAAGAGGGGAAATCAAAACTGATGAAAATGACTTGTAGAATTTTGCATTGAACCCGTCAGGTCCAGGCGCCTTCCCTACTTTAAGGGCTTTTATCGTGTCTCCAATTTCGTTGGTGGTTATTGGGCCATTGATTACATCCTTGTCTTGTTCTGAGAGGGCAGGTAGGTCGCATTTGCTTAAGTAGTTTTGGGCTTTAGCTGTGTCCAAGTTGTGGTTTTTGCTATACAATGTACTGTAAAAATTCTTAAATATTTCTGCAATTTTGTCAGGATCAGAGTGAGCGATCCCCTTCTGGTCCAGTAAGGACTTGATCATATTTTTCTGTAATTTGAACTTTAAATAGGAAGCTAAGCTCTTCCCCGCCTTGTTGGATTCACAGAGCCTAATGCTTTTTTGTTTATTAATCCATACCCCTGTCCTGTTGCTTACTATTTTATTATATTTCTTTTTCACCAGTTCATTCAAAACGGAGGTCTCTCTAGATGTAATATGCTTCTCTTCCAGTATGGATATCTCCTTTTCTAGATTTTGAAGGTTGCTATTGGTGTCCCTGTTCATGGCAGACCTAATTTTAATGATCTCACCCCTAAGAGTGCTTTTTAGTGCTTCCCATCTTGTGAGGTCCGAGGTGTCTCCAATTTTATTTACCATGAGGTAGTTGTGGATCGCACATTCGATGCTTTGCCTATTTGAGTCTATATCTAATACCTCATTATTGAATCTCATTATTGAATCTCCAAAGGGATTGTTTTTTAAAGGGTTTCGGGTCAGTTATGGATAAACTAATACATGAGTGATCCGAGATCACTCTTGGCTCAATAGAAGTTTGATCTATTCTGTTTACAGCATTGTCGGAAATAAGCAGGTAGTCAATGCCTGAATAAGAATTATGTGGAGATGAATAAAAAGTGAACTCCCTACCTGTAGGATTCTGTAACCTCCACGTGTCAGTAAAATTAAAATGTTTGCATAGATTGTTAAGAGCTTTGTGCGACTTGTTGACACGAAAAGGACAGCGTGAGTCCCTATCTAAGGCTGGGTCCAAGGGAAGATTAAAGTCACCCGCAAGTATGTGCATGGCGGTATCTGGGATTGTTTTAATTTGTTTACTAAGATCTTCCCAGAAGGCCGAATCGTCCTTGTTGGGGGCATAGATGCTTGTGACGTAGAATTCCATGTTATGTTTTACCAGTTTCGTTGTGACCCACCGTCCCTGTGTGTCGGTTGAGCATGAGACGAGGTCTATGTTGGCTTTTTTGGCTACCAAAGTCAGGACACCGTTTTTTTTACCTATTGCATCTGAACCTGCAACGTCGCTATAAAACCTATTTCTAAGTGAGTTGAATTGTTTGGAGTCGATTTTAGTTTCTTGTAACAATATGATGTCACCCCTCTGTTTGTGGAGATAGTCAAGAATCTTCCTTCTTTTGATAGGATGGTTTATGCCCTTAACATTCAGCGAGACGAACTTGATGTTATGTTGGGCCATAGTTATCGGAGAGGACTAAGACATGATAGGTGTGATATTGACATAATATGCGTTTCTTTACCTAGGGGAGTCCTCTTGTATCGTTTTCTCTTGTTATGGGAAAAGCGTGGACCTCCTTTTTGTGTACGTGGTAGCATCATTAAGCACTCTGACGCTAACTTGGTTAGACTTGTGAACATATAGGGCACTCTGCCCGATGAGGGACGACCTGAATGAATAAGAATTACACTGCAATTCCTGACATTTGAATGATGAAAGCAATAAAGATAATAAGAATAATAATAACAGCAGGCAAAGAAGAACAAAACAAGTACATAAGGGAAAACACGAACTAAAACCCTTCCCCCGCCCTCCCACATCCCATTCCCTCCCTCCCAACCCCCAAAGTAGTGAACTGGCATGGTGATAGGGGAAGAGAGCTCCCTCCCATGGAAAACCAGATTAGAATAAGCTGAACGCATGAAACAAATCTATGCCCTAAGGCATGTACATGAAAAACTGATTGTGATAAAAGTCTCTGCTAGAAATAACCTAACTGCTCTTATAAACGTATTAGCAGTATGAAGCAGAATGGAACAAGCTGTAGGTATCCAACGGTATGGACTAGCAACCTGACTGAACCTAGTCAGGGTCATGACAGCCCATTAACGGGCGAATGTAGTACAAATTTATACATACTCCAGAACTGTATTTTAGGCGGATTTGCATAGTTTTAACACAGTAATGGTTTGGTAAGCCTAGGTCACATGCAAGCTTAATAACATGACACTAGTACATTTATCTGAATTGTGACAGAGAAAACAAGTATGGTAGTTGAGCACAAAGCATTATACTGGAAATTAACTTATCTGGGTAGCGACATTGTTGTACTAACTGGGTTACATCGAAGAGCTTCACGTGTCAAGATAATCAGCATACCCAAGATATATATCTTACAACATACTGACAACTTACAGAGAAGACAGAAGATTCAAACATGTGCACTTATCAATACCATGGTGGCTCAAGTTCTTGTTGGTCTTGCAGCAGAAGGCCCAGAGAGATTCATCTTTCCCGTCTTTCCCGTCGAGGAATCTTTTCAATGCTTGATGATCGGTGAAGCTCAAGTTCTTGTTGATCTTGGAGCAGAAGGCCCAGGGGTCTAAACTGGGCATTGTCGAAGAATTTTCACGAGGCCGAGATGACCAAGAGAATTTCATCTTTCCATTTTTTTCGCTGTGCGTTTCCAATGTGCATTTGTCAATGCGATGGCAGATCAAAGACTTGTGGCAGAAGGCCCGGGGGCCGAGATGTCAAGCTCAGGCTCAAGTTCTTGTTGATCTTGCAGCAGAAAACCCAGGGGCCTAAGCTGGGCATCGTCGGAGAATTTTCACGAGGCCGAGATGTCCAAGAGAGTTTCATCTTTCCATTTTTCCGTTGTGCGTTTCCGATGTGCATTTGTCAATGCAATGGTAGATCAAAGACTTGTGGCAGAAGGCCCGGGGGCCGAGACGTCCATAAGAGATTCATCTTTCCCGTCTTTCCCGTCGAGGAATCTTTTCAATGCTAGATGATCAGTGAAGAAGTGTGGAGATCCCTGAATCATGACTCGATATTTGGCTGGACCTGCAAAGGCGAACTAGTAGTTCATGGCTCTTAGTCTGGGGCGAAGTGCCAGGAAGCCCTTTCTTGTTTCTACAGATTCCTTGCAATAATCCTGCGAGATATAGATTTTGTTGTTTTTCCAAAGGATGTGGTTATTTTTCCACATGAATGCGAGGATCTGCTCTACATGCTGATAACGGAGAGGTTTACACACTATTGGTCTCGGCGCTTTCTGACTCGCAAGTATTCTTGTTGGTACCCTGTGAGCTCTATCAAACTCAAGGGGTTTACTGAAAGTTAGGTTAGTGACTTGGGTAAACCATTTTTTCAGAAAAGAAATGCATGACCCAGAAGGATCTTCCTCTCCTTCCGGGATTCCAAAGATACGCAGATTCCCCCTCCTGTTTCTGTCCTCCAAGTCTGATAGCCGTTTCGTGAGAGAGTCCGTCGTGATGGTTAGGCCCTGGAAGGATTTACTCATTTTGTTTTCCGCATCTTCCAGTTGGCTAATTCTGCTTTCTGTTTCTGTTATTCTAACGTTGGTGTCTCTGATGTCTTGTCGGATCGCAGAAATCTCGGTCTACATCCTGTCAGTATTTTCCTTTGTGGACTTAGCAAGTTCGTGTACCTCCGCTAGTTTTCTTAATATGGTATCCATAGTGGCAATGATGTCCTGTTTGCCTTTAGTGGGTGAGTCTGGTTTGGGCGGGTCCGCCTTAACTCTCTTGAGGTTTGTTTTAACCTCCTTGTCAGCCATTTTTGTGCGAGTACCGTGCTTCTTCAGTGTATCGGTGGTATCGTTGACACCGACGGGGTGCCCTTAATGATGTCCTTAGTGATGTCATATTGACCAGTCGGTTGTAGTGTGTAGAGCGTAGTCGGTTGTATTGTGTCCTCGCGAGGACCACACGAAGGCCACACGAAGACCTCAATTACCTCACTGACCAGTCGGTTGTCGGTAGTAGTGTGTAGTGCGTAGTCGGTTATAGAGTGACCTCACGAGGATCACGATGATCACATGCAGACCTCAATTGCCACACTGATCTCTGATTCTGTGGTGACCTCAATTGCCACACTGATCTCCGATTCTCTAGTGATTCTCTTGTGACGTCCTAATGTTTGGTCGGTGTAAAGGTGTTTTTTGCTGATTCACTGTCTCACTTGTGTCACAGTGAGAGGAGTATTGCTCTATGTTAGTACCTGAACACCAGTGCTGAATGCAGTATGTTGTATGTTGTACATCAAAATGAGAAAGGTCTGCTTGACTGCTGGTCTTCTATACCTCTTTCTGGAATCTTCCTAGGTCATTATGGAAGCCATAGTAGGGTCAGGCATTGTGTAGTACTGTGTAGAAGCTGGTAGGCATCGTAATCATACAGCAGACGCACATCCACACGCTGAGGCAACAATAGGAAAGCTGAGCTCGTGGGAACAATGAGCTAGTAGAGCATTAGATTACACAGGTGTAGGTTTGGCAGAAAGAATTACGATAATCTCACAGCGGCCGCCATTTTGGAGTCAGGCATTGCAGGCATTGCAAAGGCATTGCAGAGGTTAAGCGTAATTATTGACAGCATTTGATCATAGCCTCCAAACAAACTGTCACTGACCATCCGTTTTAATTAAATATTATCTGGACGCTGCGTTGACGCTGCATTGTAGTCGCTAAGGCTTCCATTAGAATTCCTTTAAGGCCGCCATTTTAGGTTCAGGCATCTCGGGCGCGGGGGATTCTACGCGCGTATTCTTACTTGCATATATTGAAGATCTCAGGATTCACACCGCTTATGTCCCTTTAGTCCTTTGAGGCTGTCTGTACTTCGGGGTGATGCAACGACGCCTTTCATGAGAGTAGGACTCTCGTCTCGACACGGCTTCTGTGGCGCTTCTGTGGCGCGAAGCTCCGTGTGTGGGCTGACTGAAGACGGAGAGCGGGCCGCTGCTCAGCTGGTAAGCGTAGTTCTCCGATCTTGACACCGCTGGATACCTTAGAGATTCCGCAGAGGTTTCGGCGAGATAAGTGACTTCAAGTGCTATAAAAAACGTGCATAAAAGTCGATTAAGGCATATCCATGGGAGGAGATGAAGGCTCAAGCTTACTTTGCTAAGAATCTCGCTATATTGTAAGCCAATATCCTCGAGGCTAAATCCATCCCTAGTGTAAACAACCCTTCCCTTGCCTATATCCTCCAATTGAGGCCCTATTTAGATCACATTCTCATAAGAGGTGATCTTAACACACACTTAGCCTAATTTAGAGTTTCTCAGTTAAGATACTCTTTCACAAATGTGTCGGTTGTTCCTCCCCCCTTATTACAAGTGCCTTAAGATATAGTGCATTTCTAATATGGCGAATGAGATATTCATCAACGTTTGTGAAGGAGTATCTTATCCACCAAACTCTATATCAAGTCCTTGATGATTTATTTGAAAGGCTGATTTTAACACACCATTACCGTATATTCACTCGCACCTACAGAAGCTCTGTAGATTTTTTGGATCTTACAATAAAACTTTTGGGTGGTCAGTAAAGCACCACGGTATAGAGAAAACTGGCAGAACATAATACTCTGTTTTAATGCACCTTTGATCTTAAATAATTGCAATGCCTCCTATATTACTGTTTCAAGAACATATGGAGCATTTGACCCGGTTTCACCTACCTGGCACCCGTACTGGTAACTACTTTCCTTATGTTATTGTTGGATTTAGGACAGCTACCAGCTACCTCTTGTTGAAGTCCTGTTGTAGTCAATGCCAATATTACTGTGTACTTTGGGCTAGGTCATTGCCTACCATTGACTGGCTTTCTTGTCAATTTAATTTGCTTACTTCTTATTCAATGACTTTCCTCCTCTTCATGTGTTTGTCCCTCCTGTGGAGCATAGCATCTTTACCAACCTTTTGACTGGATGGCTTGTATCCTTACATTCAGGCAACTCATTTTTAGGTTTTGCCTGAAATGTGAAATCTCTTGTATTTAATA
Source organism: Calotriton arnoldi (assembly GCA_963921515.1). Classification (NCBI taxonomy): domain Eukaryota; kingdom Metazoa; phylum Chordata; class Amphibia; order Caudata; family Salamandridae; genus Calotriton; species Calotriton arnoldi. The sequence continues at coordinate 592,640 of CAWUFW010007996.1, read as the reverse complement.
TATCTTAAAAGGGGGCTCTTACAAGTTCCCATAGCTGAATTACTGTGTCCATTCGCTTTGTGAGGAACTTTTTTTGTTAACTACTCCTGGCTGCATGCATTTACGATACTTCTACTAAAGCTGTCCACACTGCTTAAGACCCATTCACTGTCAAGATAAGATCTCTTCCCACGGAAAAGCCAGACAGCTTCTAACAGAATGCTGAAATGCTTGCTTTTTATTACTTAGTTGTGTAAAGCAGATGCTTTAGCCTTAGAACGTTTGTGGCATTTCCTCTTCATGCCTCAGTACCTTTCTTTGCACTTTGTAGGCATTATCTGATTGATTTTTTCAACTTAATCTATTTGGTCAATTCTAAATGTTGTAATAAATATTGCACGGTAAAAATAAAGTTAATATACAAGAGCTATGCTATATTTTACTACTAAACAGGCAGCCATAAGTGCAGTTACCTTGCAGAAAACAGGGTTATGATTTGAATGGTGCAGCAGGTGCAGTAGCACTGGGCCCAAAAGTTGTCAGAACTCCTCTAAACCCATAATATTGCTATATTTGACTACTAAACAGGCAGTTACAACTGCAGTTACCTTGCAGTTAAATGGGACTTGATTTGAACGGTGCAGTAGGTGCAGTGGCACTGGGGCCAAAAGCTCTAGGGCCCCCACGAAACCCAGATTATTGCTAAATTTTACTACTAAACAAGACAGTCACAAGTGCATTTATCTAGCAGGCGATAGGGCCATGATTTCAATGGTGCTGCAGGTGCAGTGGCACCGGGGCCAAAGGTTGTCAGGACTCCTCTAAACACCTAATATTGCTATATTTTATAACGAAACAGGCAGTCAAAAGTGCAGTTATCTAGCAAGCACTAGGGTCATGATTTGAATGGTGCAGCAGGTGCAGAAGCACCAGGACCAAAAGCTCTAGGCACCCCACTAAACACCTAATATTGCTATATTTTACTACTAAACAGGCAGTCACAAGTGCAGTTACCTTGCAGACAACAGGGTCATTATTTGAATGGTACAGCAGGTGCAGTGGCACCGGGCCCAAAAGTTGTCAGAACTCCTCTAAACACCTAAGATTGCTATATTTTATTACTAAACAGGCAGACACAATTGCAGTTATCTTGCAGTTAAAAGGGGCTTGATTTGAATGGTGCAGCATGTGCAGTGGCACCGAGACCAAAGGCTTTAGGGACCCCACTAAACACAGAATATTGCTAAGTTTTACTACTAAACTGGCGGCCACAAGAGTAGTTATCTAGCAGGCACCAGGGCCATGATTTCAATGGTGCTGCAGGTGCAGTGGCACCGGGGCAAAAAGTTGTCAGAACTCCTCTAAACACCAAATATTGCTATATATAACTACTAAATAAGCAGTAAAAGTGCAGTTACCTTGCAGGCACTAGGGTCATAATTTCAATGGTGCAGCAGGTACAGTGACACTGGGGCCAAAAGTTGTCATAACTCCTCTAAACACCAAATATTTCTATAATTTACTACTAAACAGGCAGTCACAAATGCAGTTATCTTGCAGGCACTAGGGGAATGATTTGAATGGTGCAGCAGGTGTAGTGGCACTGGGCCCAAAAGTTGTCAGAACTCCCTAAACACATAATATTGCTATTACATCAATTAATTCTACTATTTCCTTCTTTCATTTCAGTTTTCAAAATGTTGCTATTACTTACTCACACTGTATCACTAGTAACAGCACAATATATTGCCTTTTTGTACATAAACACTTTAACAGACTTCCTGTAACCCATATTGTACAACTACTCAGCAAGCCACAACTTACAACAAAAAACAGCTTATTATTAATCACATAGGGGAAACCTAATGCATTTACCAATGCTTGTTTCTTTTGATTTCAGCACTCTATGGAAGGGCATGTGATTTCTTGCTCTCTCCCTTATCTGCGGCTTCCCTCTTCAAACACTCAACACTCCTATGGCACATTTTGTGCTTTTCCCCAGTACTTTGCCCCACCAGCTCATGAGTTGCTTCCACTAGCACTAGAGGAAGGGAATTCCATAATTTGGGAACCAAGTGTGCAAACAAGCGCCCCCCACTCCTGGCCTTATTCGCCCTTGGGATGACCAGCAGATATATACGTTCCTGGATCTTAAATCTCTCATGGGACAGTAGGGGTGAATCAAATGATGTAGAATTTGCGGCCCCTTCCTATTGAGAGCACGGTGAGCCAGGCACAGAGCTTTAAACTGAATCTATCTTTGTATCGGCAGCCAATGTAACAAGGCTAATGCCGGCAAATCTTTCTAATGCTTTGGGACTACCCAAGAGAATTCGGGCAGCAGCATTTTGGCTCACTTGGAGTTTCTTGATCACGGATTTTGGACAACCTAAATGTAGGGAGCTTCCATAGTCCAACCGTGATAGTACCAAATCCTGAACAACCACCCTTCATACAGGGCTTGGCAACCACCTCAGCAGGTTCCTGAGAGTTCTCAGAAGACCAAAGAAGGTTGATGACAGCTGTCTAGCCTGGGCTTCCATGGTAAGTTTGCTGTCAATGATGATGTCCAGACTTTTTTACTTCCGACTTGGAAGACGGGAGATCTCATAGAGACATGGGCCAGCTGAGATCGCCCCATAAGGAGGGATTATTCCTTACTATTAGTACCTCCATCCTATCGCCATTACATTTTAGGCAACTGGCCGCCATCCAATCTGCAACTTCAGTTAGACAGAAATTGAGTTGGTTTGATACTGCCTCAGAATTGGGAGAGAGAAAAACAATGATCGTTGTGTCATCTGCACCCCGTTGCTCCAAGGCACCTCACAATTGCATTTTTTGTTTGTAAAAGCTTTCTCTTCTCTTTTTAGGTCTCGCCTAGTGTTGCAGCGCATGCGCTGCTCGCTTTGCGAGGCATGCAGTATACAGTATAGTGGGGGAAGCTCCGCCCACTTTCTGCCCATCTTTTTGATTGGCTTAAATACTAAATGCTGCATTGTGATTGGTTTTTGGCTTGTTAGTCCCGATTCCTGATGGCCATGTCATCATTTTTGTCCTTCCGTGGCTATCAGCCCCTTTACTTTAAAAACAGTTTTGTTCCCCTGCCTCTCCCCGTTCCCTCCCACAGTCTGTGACTTCTTAGACCACCACCACCCCCCACCCCCTCCCGTTCGTGCCTTCTTTGACGCCAGCATTTCCGTTTAAAATGCAATAGGTCTCGTGTAAATACGAGTCCTATTGCATTTTAAATGCTTGTTTGTCCTCTGAATGGTGGGTGAATTCGCACTTGTTTTTGTTTTGCATGCGCGCGATGCCTCTGGGGCTGCGCCTGCGCCAAACACACCGTATGCCATGATTTGTAAGGATATCCCACTCAGCGCTTGGATTTTCGTCGCACAGCCGCAGCCTGAGAAGGAGCGGCAACAAGTTGTTATACGAACAATTTGCATTCTTCATGGAGGGAGACCTCCGCTCGAGGATGCCACGCCAACTTGAATGTCGATCCCCGGTACTTTTTATCTCCTCTTAAAGGTAGGTCATCTTTTATATCTGACTGTGCCGACTTACAGAGGAGGGGTGACTACAAAAATTGTTTCTTTTGGGAAGCAAAACGTCGTTTGGTGGTGAGACTCAGAAGTAGAATTTGTTGCACAAGCATTGATGTTCAATACCATCTGTACTAGTTAAGGGAATGGCAGGGACTGAAAAATGTTGATCTATAAGTCGGTTGTTCTCAGGCATTGAACGGTGGGGGTTCAACAAAGCGATTGAACGGCGGAATTTAACAGGGCGATTTAATAATGACATTGATGCCGAACGACCACAGGTGACGTCGGACAGCTTCACCATGTCTTGTTTTTAGTAAACAGCAGCTTGCGTTTTATGTTCTGTCGTTTATTCATAACATTTCGCGGAGGTACGTATGCATTGAAACAGGTACAAAGTCTGCAATGTATTTAATAGGAGAGTACCGGCACTTCTCAGGGAGAAACAGGTTACCTAAATAGTCAGTGCCTGCCCTTCTTTATTGGCATTCAAAGCACTGAGTAAGGGGCAATTATCAGCTGCCCAATTAAAGAAAGTTATTGCAAACACTGTCGGAGAGGGCAAATGAACAGTCGCAAAGTGTGGTATTGTTAGGGCACAGCGATAAATACATTATTACTTAAGGTGAGCTGAACATGAGATTTGACGTTCTGGTCAGCGCACCGTTCTCAGAGCAACAGGTTTTAAAGTTTGCCCTAGATCACGGGCGCCCATTAAAGTGCTCTCCCAGATGTGGGAAGCCTGCAAGCACGTCTTCCAGCTCCACTTTTCACTTAGTTTTGTCTGTTAGCTCTTTGCTTGCTAGGATCTGTGATGGTAATGTAAAATAGAAAATACAAGTCCCACAATGCAATACTTTCTTGAGTAAAATTAAGTACTGGCTGAATATGTCACAGATTACATGGTGCACTGCCTTTATTTGTTGTGAGAATATCTGGTGATTTGATTAGCAGGCGTCACTGTCTTTCTACGCCCTTCCTCTGGATTAAACACCTATCCCGTTCCTGCCTCCGGTCATGTTTATACAATTAAATAATATTATCGCAGTTTGTGTTTCCGCCACCCCAGGTACAGGCTGTGAAACGACGTTGTTACGCAGTGAGTGACTGACAGCTCATACCCTGAGGGTGCTAGCCAGCCTGTTTCCTCTGGATCTGCTGGGGTGGAAAAATAATTTTTCTCCCTCACCCCCTCCCCTAGCCCCGGAAAAAGACATTCTCTGTATAAATGCACGCACTGTCTCTCAATAACCATTCCGGATTTAGGTCGGCAGTACTGTTCTCTTACCCATTCAGAAAAATGCCCTGTGCTACTTACTGATGATTAGATTGCTACTGAAGAGTGCTGCTATTAAAGTTTTCCAGGTGGCAGGATGCTCCGCTGAAATGTGATGGGCCATTCGAGGATTCAGAGAGGCCATCTGCAGAGCCTGCTGCGCACACACCTGAGAGATTCTTCTGACGGGGCCTTGCATTACTCAGGTTTACGAGGATTCTCGTCAGGTCATACACCTTGAGATATTCAGGTTAGACGACATTAATCTGTTTAACATGCAAGTAGTTTGGGTGAAAAACTCCCTCTTTTCAACTTTCTTAGAGGTCGGACAGCCACTGTTCCCTAGGTATCAAAATAATCGTGTGCCTTGGCTATAATTTTACAAAGGAAATTGTATGTCAAGACCACAGACGAGTATTTTGCTTACTTTTGTTGCTTTATTTTTAAACAGAGACATTTCAATGCTTGACAAAACTACACTTCCCATGAGGTATTCTAAAACTTTTTTTTCACCGCGCAACACGTGCATTTTTAGGTCGAGCATTCAAGACCTCTTGTATATACTTTAGTATATATGTGTATGTACTTTGTGGGCTCTGGAGATCAACCCTAGGACTTGTCTGCTTCGGCTTAGGGACTTTTTTTTCCTGTTCAACTGCCTCTATTTAACTGTCTTAATAGAAAACGACAAGTAGAGGTCAGTAAAATGCCAGAATTGCTTTCTGCTGAGGGACTTTATTTTTTTTATTTTTCTGGCAACTGCCTCTATTTAACTTTCTTGGTACAAAACGACCAGCAGAGGTCAGTAAAATACCAGAATCACTTTAGCATTCTCTAGATTCCAGTCCATAGAAATGGTCTTCCACGAGCACCTGTAGACAATAATATTTTTTTCAAATCTTGTATTTTCAGTGATATGACCCCCGAAGGCCCTGATTTTATATTAAAAACAGAGCCTTGGACTATACCATTTGCCGCTGAAAGGCAATATTCCTCTCCATGTGTTCCCATACCGGGCGTGTCATGCAGTTTGGTGCTTACTTTTCCTCCATGTTAAAGAACAGTAGATGTTTCAGCACCCAGGCTAATGTGCTGCATAGCTAAATACATATAAGGTCCCAAAGGCGAGACCGATTGCTTTGCAAATGCTTGTTTGGAGTGTGAGTGGCCACCATCCTGGAACAATAAATTAAAAGTAGAAAAAAGAAAAACAGGGCATCATGACACATACGTGTGCATGGGTGGTGATGCATGTGCACGTGTATGTCATCATGAAGCAACTTCTTGTTTTTGTGATTCTATTCTGCATCGGCAAACAAACTTTTTTTTTCTTTGTTCTGATGCAAACAGCATTGGCAAAAGCACTAGCATCCAGAAAGTCTGGTAATGCCAATTAAAAGCGAGACCTATTAGCTTTGCCAATGCTTGTTGAACATACCTTTTCATGTGGGTTAACTGCCATGCATGCAGTTATCACTCAGCGTCCTTCATTTTTGCAATTTATTCTGATTATTACACATTGTTTTTTTTACAGTTTTGATTATCCAGGAATGCTGGCCAGGATTTTTCCTATCGAAGTTCTCTCATATATGGTCCCAGATCCTTTAGTCTGTAAATAGTTTTTTCAGATGCTCCATCAGTTTTTTTATTTGATTTTATTTTGATCTCAATGTTTCATTATTTTCTTATAGAATACGACACTAATTACTCCATGTTCTGTGTGTCCTGATGATGACTCTTCAGTAACATATGAGTCAAAACACGTCATCATTTTCAGAATTTCGACAAGCTGAACCAGTCACAATTTATTTCTGTATAACATTGTGCATACTGGTTGATCTTTTGCCTCGTATTTATGTATACACACATTTAACATTGCATTTTACCTTGCATCGTATAATATATATTTTAAAAAAATCTTAATTTACCACTTTTTATTCTTAACATACAATACATTCATAAACAGCTCAGCTCAGTCCGTGGTACACAAATAACCGGTATTATCTTGTTTGAGCACAAATCACCACTTCTGCTTTTCTGAATAATTTTTTATTAAAACTGATATCATGCAACTTTTAAACTTTCTAGTTATAGCATTATTTCTGAATTGTGCCACAGTGAACCCTTTCTGTTTTCTAATGCTGACTTTGAAATATTGCAGGATATGTTTTTTGCATGTCCTTGTCCATCAGCAGCAAATGCAGGCCATTCATGGAATAGTTTTGTTTTCTCTTATAAACTGGTTGTCATTTCACACACAGGTCACTGACAGAATATCAGAGCCAAAATATTGTGTGGACATAATAATATTGCATCAAAAATATTGAGGACCAAAATATCGAAAAGGTAAGTATAGATCTATTATTCTTAACTCCACATCTACATGCCTGGAAGATATATATATCGTCACGGTACACATATGTGGAGTTGTATATCATAAAACTTTGCTTACCTGTAGAAACTTACCTTCACAATATTTTTGTCCACAATATTCTTAACATAACATTTAGTGCCATGACATTTTTGGTTCCGATATTCTGTCTAAACACCTTCCAACACAACTCAGATATATCACATAGTTGGGCAACACCAACTTCACCAGAGTTGATAACTCATGCTCATTTGGGTCCTGTGCACTTGAAGGAATTGTCTAAGTGGCAAATGATCATGTTGGTTGTGTGGGTGATCACCCTTCTAGTGCAGCAGCATATTTTTTTCTTTAGTTTTATTCCACCATGATGTGACGAGTATGTCCTTTTCTTGCTATAAATTAAGGTCAAGGCAATTGATTTCTTATTTATTCTTGGGAATGACAAATGCCAGATCAGGGCTCAGATTATTGAGCCATTCGAAAAACCCATGAGGTAATTTTGGTAGCCGTAATTAAATAATCGCACATCCAAAGAACAAAACCGTCAGGGTCATGTATTAAGGCGCAACTAATTCTAATAAGTACATCTCCACAAATGCTCTCACAGTATCATGCACCCTGCTACTAACAGGGTGTAGAAGAGATTATAGACCAAGATAAGTTTACATCAGAACGGTAAACATACAAAGATACCGGAGCACACATCAAAACAGTCCATATATTTGAATATAAATTATTGTGACAGGAATAATTCAGATGTTCTTCTGATTTCATTGTCTGTTCCTCAAATATTTGGGCAGATCTTGATTGTAAAATTGCATACTCCATCAGGGAGGCAACACGTATTTCGTCTAATAATGACTTTTTCAAAGCTCAGATTTGTACATGATTTACAGACGATTGTGGTACTCAGGTCGTGTTGCAGACCGGGGGTAGGGCTTATTTACAAGGCCATTGCGCCGCTGGTGTGTCACTTTTATTGACGCACCGGCAGCACAATGGGCTTCCCCATATTTACAAGGCCATGTAAAGTCACCCTGCATGACTTTTCATGACCTTGTAAATATGTTTCCCTTTCACGCATAAGTCTGCATGAAAAAGGCGTTCCATGGGTGTTGCTGTGGGTGTTCTCATGCAACATCCATGGAACTTGAAGCATTCCCAGATTTGCAACATTTTGTAAACCTGGGAATGTGTCAGAATCCTGCGCCTCCCCATGAGAGGCGTAAGGAGGCACAACAAGGAGAAATACTTTCATTTATCCTTGTTTTTTCCTCTTTCTATGCATGCTGCATTCTGAAGCACGCATAGAAAGAGGTAAATGCCATCAATGATTGTTTTTGTGCAGGAAGGTGTCCCTTCCTGCACAAAAACAATCACCCCCTCAGTGCAGGCACCCTTGCAAAATGACACAAGGGTGTCTGCGCTGGCACACGACTGCTGTTTGTGCGCTGGCTCAGGGGAGAAGGACAGGAATGCACCGCATCTTGTAGATACTGCGCATTCTTGCCCTTTTATTTTCACGCACAGCAGTGCAGCAGGAAGGCTTGCTGCGCTGCCATGCGCCAAAATATTGTAAATGAGGCCCTCAGTGAGCAGCTTCATCTTCTTCTAAGGTGTCCATTCAATTCAAAGCATTTCTTAAGCGCATGGTTACCCGACAGGCTTCCCAGCGCTAAAAGGTCTGCCAGACCCCTAGGACATCATGATTACACAAACAAGTATTTTTTAAGCTGTTTCCTGAAACTGAGTAAATTGTCATTCTGCCTGAGCACTAGAAGAAAGGAATTCTATAATTTGGGAACCAAGCGTGCAAACGAGCGCGCCCCACTCCTGGCCTGGACGACCAACAGATTTAGGTTCCTGGATCTTAAATCTCTTGTGGGACAGTGGGGGCGAATCAAATGATGTAGAATTTGCGCACTCTCCTATACAGAGCATAGTGCGCCAGGCACAGAGCTTTAAACTGTATCCTTCTTTGTATTGGCAGTCAATGTATCGAGGCTAATGCCAGCGAATCTGTCTGATGCTTTGGAATTTCATGTCAAGACAGGAGGCTAGCATTATGCATAATCTTTTATTAACTCCTTCTGAGAAGCAAACAACCATTAACAGCTCCGAGAACAGAACCTAAAACATCACAATCAAAAAAGAATGTTCAGTCCAAATATAACCTCTGTGTCCTCCATCGTCTTCCTCTTTTGTTTGCTGCTTCTGAGCAGATAAGTATATCAGCGCTTTGTGTGTGGGTGATTTAGCTTGTAAGAAAGTTTGAGTAATTACCCAATTTATGGGTATTGGTGAATGAATGTAGATAGGAAGATATATGATAATTGATAGATTGAAATGTTATTATTATAAGTATGCTAGTTTTATTCAGAAGTTTGCAAGTTAAAAAAGAGGAGAAATGTATTTTTATTTTAAGTAGACACGCAAAGTGAGAGGTTTTTATTTATGCATATATGTAATTTATAGAGATTAGCTTACTTGAACTGTAGAGATTGTTCCTGTTGGACTGGAAAATGTGTTCTGCCGACTCCTTGTAGCATTGTGCGAGTTAAGTTAGCATTTGTGGCATTCAGCCGCCGTTTTGTACCCTGATTGAAATTAAGCTTATGTTTTACATTGCCTGCCTCAGCAGAAAGCAGCCTCGATTGTTTCTCTTTATTATTCAAGGTTGAGCTTCGCTGCGCTAAAGAGTAGATTGTTCTGTTTTTGCATGCCTTTCCCAGTAGGTAGGCCTGCTCCCACTCTCAGAGAGACGGGGCACGGGCAGAGTAACCTTGAAACTAAGATAGCATGTACCCGGTCTCAGGATGGTAGCTCATCTCTCTGTACCACCTTTGTTCGTTAGCTCTCAGACTGGAAAATTCCAGTCTGGGCGGGTCTCTAGGGATGCTGGAAATGTATATCTGGTATTGCAATGTGGATGGATTCAGTCCCTCTGCCGCAATCTAAGGAAGCTGGTCAGACCGGACTCCGCTCGAGCGTTTACTAATAAAATACTTTGGTTTGTATTCTCTACTGTCTGACCGACTCTTCATTTGTATGGAAGGCTGAGAGGTGGTCGCAAGTGACCCGGGTGGCCCTAATCAGGTCACTTCCTACATTCCTGCGAGCCAAGTACGGGGACCTTCTCGATGTCTTTAAATGATTTTGCAGTTTCTGAGGAGAAGGGCAGACAGGCCAAGATTCACGTGCTAGAGAGAGCACGTATGATACAATAAGCGGGACGCACGATAGACGTGCAGATGTCGGCGGTCAACATCGTTTGAGATGAGACCGTTTTTTATGGGCAATAGATGGGAAACAAAACAATTTGGTGCCCTGGTAACTGAGTGTTTTTCCTCATACGCTTATTGCCGTCTTTGGTTTTATATTGCACAAAGTGCTTATCTGAGGGAGAAAAAAGTGAAAACATTTGTGAAAGCGATTGCGATTGGCTTTTTCTTTAGGGCATCTGAATGGTAGTTTATTTGAATTAAGGTGGAGGTTTTTAAATTAAAAATAATAAAATGAAGGAAATAGAGAAGGTAGATAGTAATCAGAATAATGATGATAACAGGGAAGAGAGATTAAGGAACATAGTAAGTGAGGAGGTTCAGGCAGCAATTCAGGAAACCTTGAAACAGGTTTTAGGAAAAAGAGACAGGCGAGTTTATGATGATGAGGAATATTTTTCAGTATCAGAAGAAGATACTGTGAATAGAGGTCCAGGTGGGTAGTGCCTGAAAAAGAAGAGACATATGGAGGATAAAGATAAGAATAAAGGGGGCCCTAGCGCCTCACATGGAACAGGTGCCCAGAGAGGCACATGGAAGGTGTAGCTGAATGCTGAGTTGTGGAATGAGGTTGAGATGCAGAGAGATGGATTCAGTGAAAATCTGGCGAATACATTCTGGATTTAGAATATAAGGATGATGTGGAGGATGAAGAGAGTGATGTGGGTGTCAGAACTAGATGTGGATCCTTTTCGTGTAAAAGTTATTTGACCCAAGAGAGATAAGACACCCCAAGGGAAAAGATTGGTGACATATGGAACATGTCTCCCAGCACATTAAGGCTAGACTGCGAAAAGCTTTGAAAAAGGATGAATGAAATATAATGCAGGCCGAATGTTCCAGACCCATATTTGAGGAGAAGGTAACTCAGACACCTTATTTTTACCCCAATCCTATTACCTACATGTTTAAGATGGGGAAAGATCCAAGAAAGGGATTGGAGAAGTCTCTTAAGACTTGCCAGGATAAGCTGCTAGATATCCTTGGGCACTCAGCAAGGATTTTTGATTCTGTTGAAGAGGCCTTTTTGAGAGGCACAGAGGTGGATTTGGTGCTCATGAGAGGTTGGTGCCAGAGGGCTATTTGTTTATGGGTAATGCCAACGCAAATCTGTTGGCAGAAAGGCATAGGACCTTACTGATGAAGATAAACCCAAAATTAAGTGAGATGGCGAGGAGAGGTCTTTGTTTGTGACGGATTGGTCAAATCCTTAACAAAGTATGTTAAAACATTTGCAAGTCTAGATAAGGCGCAATTTTCTATGTGCAGAGTTTTTGCGAATTGCAGTTTTTATGGAAGGGCTGGTAGGAGAGGGCAACCTACTGGCCGGGCAGCTTTCAGAGCCCAATACCATAACTCAACATATCAAGGATACGGTGCATACAGAGGAAACCCTGGTAGTGGCCAATTCTATCCTCGGGAAGAAACCAAGGAAGACGTGGAGTCCGGGGAAGAGGACATGCTTCTAGTCAGGGGCAAGGACAAGGTGATTACGAGGATTGTTTTTGGTTCTATCCCATCAAGTTTAGGAGGAAGGTTAAAGTTTTTCAGAAAGCAATTGCAGACTGAAACATCAGATGCATGGGTTCTACAGAACGTAGGAGGTTATCTGGTGGAGTTCGACACAAATCCTGTTCAGTTGGCAGAGCCGAAAGAATTAGTGTTTCAAAGGAATTTGGAAGAGCTAGTTCAGGAAGAGGTGAAGCAGATGTTGGAGAAGAATGCAATTCTTCAAGTGAAGGAAGAAAAGAAAGGGTTTGTAAGTACTTTATTTCTGGTAGAAAAGAAGGACAAAGGGTGGACACCAGTAATAAACCTTCGGAAATTGAATCATTATGTAAAATGTCATCATTTCAAAATGTAGGGGGTTCATTTGTTGAGGGCCTCACTTCAAGATCTCGATTGGATGGTGAAAATAGATCTAAAGGATGCTTATTTCACGATTCCTATGGCAGAGGAGAGTCAGAAATATTTACAGTTCAGATGGAAGAATCAGTTATATCAATTTCAGAGCCTTCTGTTCGGGCACCTTGGTGTTTCACGAAGGTGATACGTCCAGTAGTAGGTTACTTAAGAGAAAGAGGAATGAGATTGATAATATACTTGGACGATATATTATTAATGAGTCAGGATATGGATCTGTTGCTGAAGGAATTCAAAGTGACGGTCGATTTGTTGCAAACCTGGGTTTTGTGATACATGTTGACAAGTCTATAATGTTGCCATCTCAGACCTTGGAATTCCTAGGGTTTGTGGTGGACACGAAAGAGAGTTGTTTACGTTTGCTGGAAAAGAAGGTGAGAAAGATCAAGCAAGAAGTTTTTTCTATGTCAAAAAAGGAATTGGAAAAGTTAAGGGAGTTGGCTCAAGTGATAGGCCTTTTATCTTTTTCTATTCAGGCGGTTTTTCCAGGGCCGCTTCATTACAGATTCCTTCAACGGTTGAAGGCTCAGAGTTTAGCAGATGGTTTTTGGTGCTGGGATATGATTTGCTTGAACAAGGAAGCATAAGAAGAGTTGATTTGGTGGAAGGAGAATTTGGAGGCTTGGAACGGGAAAGCTATTTTTGGGAGAAAATAAGATTTTGTTTTGGAGCGTGATGTGAGCAATCTTGGTTGGGGAGCTTCGTGGTTGAGGCAAAAGACAGGTGGAGTTTGGTCTATGACCAAGAGGGAGGAACATATACATTGTTTAGAGATGCAGGCAGGTTTATTAGCACTACAGAGTTTCAAGACAGACTTGAGGAGGAGCTCAGTTCTTTTGAGAATGGACAATGTAACATCAGTTACTTATATAAACAAGTTGGGAGTAAGCAGATCAAAAAGGTTATCGGAATTAGCAAAGGAGATGTGGGAATTTTGCATGGAACACAAGATAGATTTGAAAGCAGAATATTTGCCAGGAAAGATGAATGTACTAGCAGATTGGTATTCCAGGAATGTGATAGATTACAGCGATTGGAAGTTGAAGGAGGATTTTTTTGAGAAGTTAATAATCGCTTTTGGCCCTTGGATGTGGATTTATTTGCCTCCAGACTGACTTCTCAGTTGCCAGAGTATGTGAGTTGGAGGCCAGATCCGGGAGCAATAGCGATAGATGCTTTCTTACAGGATTGAACGGGAATAAGAGGTTATGCTTTTCCTCCTTTCTCGATGATCCAGAGGGTGCTGGTCCAAGTGAAGAGGCAGAGATGTCTGTTGGTTTTTGGGGGACTCAACCTTGCGATAAAGGAGTTAGCAGTGGAGGAGCCATATTTGATAGGGGCTGTCTTTTGTTGGGTTCAGGAGGAGTGGAACCAGATTTTCTCAACCTACTAGTTTGGAGGATATCAGGCATTCAGGAAGAATCTCAAGGCTTTCGGAATCAGCTTCTAGCTTACTCAATGAGTCGTGGGCTCCGGGAACAAGGAGAAGGTAAAGAGGCGCATGGAAGATATGGCTGCATTGGTGCCTGGAAAAGGATTTGGATCCCGTGGAGGCTGATGATGTAGAGGTGGCAAATATTTTTGCGGACTTGTTTGAGAGAGGAATGTCTTATAGAATGGTAAATAGTTATAGATCGGCTGTAGCCGCTGGACATTCTTTGGTTCAGGGTCTTTAAGTGGGAAAAAGTCCCTTGGTATGCAGAGTAATGAAGGATATTTGTTTAAAGAGTCCTCCTATTGCAAAGTATAAAACTTTGTGGGATGTAGATTTGGTTTTAGAGTTATTTTAAAACTGGCCAGGTAATAAATATTTGGAGGTGAGAGAGTTATCGTGGAAGTTGACTCCTTTCTGTTCTGTGTTAAAGCTTTGGAGGTGTCTAGAAGGATTTTCCAACCGGATGGTGTGATTTTTGAGGTTTGTAAATACACAAAGACTATGTCTGGATCTATATTCTAAAAAACAAAAAAAAACAAAGGGGATGATGGACGGAGTGTTGAACATTGCAAGCACTCACCTCCAGTCAACTGATCTGGGTTTAATCCATCACCATTCTTTAGCTCACTCGCCACCCCAGTTCAGACTTGGTCATATGCAAATCAGTCTGACCCTGTGCCTCATGGGAACAGTCCAGCCCGAACTGCCAAGCCATGTCTTCCCTAGACCGGAAACAAGCATCCTGGGACCGGTTTCTGGCTTACAGCCGTCATCAGCCAGGCTATCTTGAATCCAGTGGCAAAGTGAGCAGAGGGACCCACGTCTGGGCATACCCTGCCAACTTAGGGCGAACATAGCAAAACCAAAGGGGATGATGGACGGAGTGTTGAACATTGCAAGCACTCACCCCAGTCAACTGATCTGGGTTTAATCCATCACCATTCTTTAGCTCACTCCGCCACCCCAGTTCAGACATGGCCATATGCAAATCAGTCTGACCCTGTGCCTCATGGGAACAGTCCAGCACGAACTGCCAAGCCATGTCTTCCTGGACCGGAAACAAGCATCCTGGGACCGGTTTCTGGCTTACAGCCGTCATCAGCCAGGCTATCTTGAATCCAGTGGCAAAGTGAGCAAGGGACCCACGTCTGGTCATACCCTGCCAACTTAGGGCGAACATAGCAAAACCAAAGGGGATGATGTACGGAGTGTTGAACATTGCAAGCACTCACCCCCAGTCAACTGATCTGGGTTTAATCCATCACCATTCTTTAGCTCACTCCGCCACCCCAGTTCAGACATGGCCATATGCAAATCAGTCTGACCCTGTGCCTCATGGGAACTGTCTGGGGGTGAGTGCTTGCAATGTTCAACACTCCGTCCATCATCCCCTTTGGTTTTGCTATGTTCGCCCTAAGTTGGCAGGGTATGCCCAGACGTGGGTCCCTTGCTCACTTTGCCACTGGATTCAAGATAGCCTGGCTGATGATGGCTGTAAGCCAAAAACCGGTCCCAGGATGCTTGTTTTCGGTCCAGGGAAGACATGGCTTGGCAGTTCGGGCTGGACTGTTCCCATGAGGCACAGGGTCAGACTGATTTGCATATGGCCATGTCTGAACTGGGGTGGTGGAGTGAGCTAAAGAATGATGATGGATTAAACCCAGATCAGTTGACTGGGGGTGAGTGCTTGCAATGTTCAACACTCCGTCCATCATCGCCTTTGGTTTTGCTATGTTCGCCCTAAGTTGGCAGGGTATGCCCAGACGTGGGTCCCTTGCTCACTTTGCCACTGGATTCAAGATAGCCTGGCTGATTATGGCTGTAAGCCAGAAACCGGTCCCAGGATGCTTGTTTTCGGTCCAGGGAAGACATGGCTTGGCATTTCGGGCTGGACTGTTCCCATGAGGCACAGGGTCAGACTGATTTGCATATGGCCATGTCTGAACTGGGGTGGCGGAGTGAGCTAAAGAATGATGATGGATTAAACCCAGATCAGTTGACTGGGGGTGAGTGCTTGCAATGTTCAACACTCCGTCCATCATCCCCTTTGGTTTTGCTATGTTCGCCCTAAGTTGGCAGGGTATGCCCAGACGTGGGTCCCTTGCTCACTTTGCCACTGGATTCAAGATAGCCTGGCTGATGATGGCTGTAAGCCAGAAACCGGTCCCAGGATGCTTGTTTTCGGTCCAGGAAGACATGGCTTGGCAGTTCGGGCTGGACTGTTCCCATGAGGCACAGGGTCAGACTGATTTGCATATGGCCATGTCTGAACTGGGGTGGCGGAGTGAGCTAAAGAATGATGATGGATTAAACCCAGATCAGTTGACTGGGGGTGAGTGCTTGCAATGTTCAACACTCCGTCCATCATCCCCTTTGGTTTTGCTATGTTCGCCCTAACTTGGCAGGGTATGCCCAGACGTGGGTCCCTAGCTCACTTTGCCACTGGATTCAAGATAGCCTGGCTGATGATGGCTGTAAGCCAGAAACCGGTCCCAGGATGCTTGTTTTCGGTCCAGGGAAGACATGGCTTGGCAGTTCGGGCTGGACTGTTCCCATGAGGCACAGGGTCAGACTGATTTGCATATGGCCATGTCTGAACTGGGGTGGCGAAGTGAGCTAAAGAATTATGATGGATTAAACCCAGATCAGTTGACTGGGGGTGAGTGTTTGCAATGTTCAACACTCCGTCCATCATCCCCTTTGGTTTTGCTATGGATCTATATTCTACCCAAGATTTTATAACTCACCAAAACTTTGTGTGGTTCGTTATATAAAAGAGTACGAGACACAAATTTTGGATAAGTGAAGTGATGGAGTGGATCAGTTGTTAATTTCATATGTGAAACCTTTTAAAGTGGTACGTAATGCAACAATTGCAAGATGGGTGAAAGCGGTTATGAAGGAAGCTGATGTGGATATGTCTAGGTTTACGGCTCACTCAGCCAGAGGTGCGATGGCAAGTAAAGTGTGTATGATGGGGGTGGTCAAGTTGAGGATTGGTCATCGGCTGAGACGTTTAGGAAATTTTACTTTAAGGCAGTAGATCATGTTTCAAAATGTGTTTTGAAAAGCTTTGAACATGCATAATGCTAGCCTCTTGTCTTGACATAAAATGACAATTGTTATAGGTTTGCTGAATAAATAATCGAGATTTTATTAAAGGCAAGGAGGCTAGCATTATCTCACCCACCCTTCCCTTTTTGCGTTAGAAGTGGGGAGTGGTAAGTTCTTGTTTAAAAAAAAAAAATGTATTGTAATGAATTAAATTGAGATTATTGGGTATTTTGTTTTTTGTGGAATCCTAAGGATTGTGTTCATTTTGTGGTTTTGTTTCATTTTACAGATAATTAGAAAAGGATAGAGTTGATATGAAGATTGACTACTACGAGGTTCGGAAAGAAGTTCAAACAAAAGAGGAAGAAGATGGAGGACACAGAGATTATATTCAGTTTGAACATTCTTTTTTTATTGTGATGTTTTAGGTTCTATTTTGAGAGCTTTAAATGGTTGTTTGCTACTCAGAAAGAGTTAATAAAAGATTATGCATAATGCTAGCCTCCTTGTCTTTAATAAAATCTTGATTCTTTATTCAGTAAACTTATAACAATCGCCATTTCCAAGAGAATCCAGGCAGAAGCATTTTGGCTCACTTGGAGTTTCTTGATCACAGATTTCGGACAACCCAAATAAAGGGAGTTTCCATTGTCCAACTGTGATAGTACCAAACCCTGAACAAGGACTCTTTGTACAGTGCTTGGCAATCACCTCAGCAGCTTCCTGACGGTTCTCAGAAGACCAAAGGAGGTTGATGACAGCTTTCTAGCCTGGGCTTCCATGGTATGTTTGCTGTCAAAGATGATGTCCAGACTTTTTACTTCCAACTTGGAAGACAGGAGATTTCCTAGGGACTTGGGCCAGCTGAGATCGCCCCATAAAGAGGGATTAATCCCAAATATTAGTACCTCCATCTTAGCGCCAATACATTTTAGGCAAATGGCCCCATCCAATCTGCAACTTCAGTTAGACAGGAATTGAGTTGGTGTGATACTGCCTCGTAATTGGAAGAGAGGGAAACACTGATCTGTGTGTCATCTGCGTAGGACACCATTTAGAAACCATGGGAGCATATCATGTGTGCAAGTGGGCGGACAAAGAATAAAAGTGTGGGGCTAAGTAACGATCACTGTGGAACCCCACATTTTTGATGATGGGAGGCTGAATAAAAAGGTCCTTCACTGCCTTGAAAACGTCTCTCGCTTAGGAAGGAGGTGAATCATTTATGTGCTAGACCAACAATCCACACTTGTCCAAGTCTTTTAAGCAATATTGGATGGGAGACCATATCAAATACTGCACTCAGGTCCAGAAAAATGTTTGCAGTTGATCCCCTTTGGTCGAGGATCGCTTTTAACTCTTCTGTGACCGCTAGGAGAGCTGTTTCCATTCTGCAACCAGGCCGAATGCCTGTTTAAGTAGGGTGCAGTAGGTTGTGGGCTTCCAAGAAGCTTGGGGGATGTTTATTCATAAATTTCTCCAAAAGTTTACTAATGCCAGGAAGTAGTTATATTGGCCTGCAGCACTCTGCAAACCCCGGGTCCATGGAGGGTTTCTTTAGCAGAGGTCTAATAATGGCATGTTTCCCGGCCTCCGGAACCATTCCACTCTCCAGTGACCAGTTGTAAATATCAGTCAGCACTGGAAAGATTATGTCTCCTCCTTTCAATAAGACTTCAGGAGGTGCTGGGTCAAGCGGGGAGCCTGATTTCACAGATTTAGCAAGGTCAATTAAGTCTTCCCATCCTATTGGAGGACACAAAGCTAATTCCTCTTTTGTCAGGGCCACCTGTCCAGAACCGCGGAGCGAACCCCTGCAGTCTGGCTCCCCCGCCAAGTCATCGCAGATGCTACTAACCTTACCCAGAAAGTAGTCTGCAAGCTTATTGCAGTGGAACTAAAATGGAGGAGGGCCACAGCCCATGTTAGCTGGTTTCATAAAAGAGTTGACTATATCGTAAACCTCCTTAGATGAATTGGAGGAATTATCGATCCTCGAACTGAAGTCATTAATCCGGGCTTTTCTTATATCTTATTGTGCCCCAGCCCTCATTAAGTAGGGAGGCCGGTTTGAACAACTGAAGTGCTAACAAAAATGGCGCCTCCAGTTGTCTGAAGAATGGCTACTGGCACTGAACACGGCAAGAAAGTAAAATGCTAAGCTGGAATGTGCTGAAAAACACCCTCCACCCTTTTGCCTCTTTTAACCCCAAAAAACGGTAAAATCTTTTCAACTGCAGCAGTGAAAAGGAATTAAAACATCAAAACGTTAAAATCACGGGTGAGTACATCCTAGTGCAGTGCAAGTACACAATTGCAATGAGCCTGA
Source organism: Calotriton arnoldi (assembly GCA_963921515.1). Lineage (NCBI taxonomy): Eukaryota > Metazoa > Chordata > Amphibia > Caudata > Salamandridae > Calotriton > Calotriton arnoldi. The sequence goes on along the minus strand of CAWUFW010007996.1, from coordinate 573,444 downwards.
GAGACGACGCATCAGCACCCAAGCCTTCACTAAGTAGGGAGGCCGGTTTGAACAATTGGAGTGCTAACAAAAATGGCGCCTCGAGTTGTCTGAACAATGTCTACTGGCAATGAACAAGGCCGGAAAGTAAAATGCTAAACTGGAATGTGTTCAAAAACACCCTCCTCCTTTTCACCCCTTTAGCTCAATTAAACTTTAAAAGCTTTTCAAATGCAGCGGGGGACTGGAATTAAAACATTAAAATCACGGGTGAGTACAACCAAGTACAGAATTATAATGAGCCTGAGAGACCATTAAAGACATGACAGTATTGATAGAGCGCCATGTTCTCGTGAAATTTGTAGGGGTGCATCATAATCACCGTTAGTACGCACCCGCATATATCCAGCTATATATCAATGAATGGCCAGTAAAATGTAGTTCTAAACTGCAGTTATTAGAGTGAATAAGAAGCGTAATTGTGCTATTTTGATCATGCAAAAGTAATGCTTAACTGAATCGTGTTTAAAATAATGCATAAATGAATCAGCCCATGTGGAATCGAGATGCAGTAGTTAAACGTGTACCATATTAAGTTGCACGTGTAGTTCACTTTTTGCATATGAAATGTAATGAACTAAATGCTTATAGAAGTAATTAAGGTTTGTGTGTTTAAAATTGTGTAAAGGCCTGACTGCATATACGCCAAGGAAAGGCCTGTTTGTTCTTATGTTAGCTTATTTTACAGGCAGAGAAGGTTCTCTTGGAAAGGCTCTCTGGGCACCGACAGTAGAGTTAATTAGCACAGTAGAGGGTTTCTGTTGAACGTATCTTCTGTTGCAGGTGCAAGGACACATGCCTCGTTAGTTAAAGACTGGCTCTTTGTTTCACGAGTTAGAGCGATGGGAGACATGGAGATGGGAGTGCAATGGAATTTAGGGATGATACTTTCAGCGGAGAAGGTGCCTGGGACTCAAGGTCATCGCAACCGTCCAAGATGAAGTAACCGTTTCGATGGAAAAGTACAAGAAGGAAGACCTGGCCAAGAGGCGTGACGAAGGGCGTGTTCAATTGTATTTGGGTTTTGTATTAGGGATAGTGCCCCGAGGGTGGAGGGCAGAGAAGAGGTAGGGGAGACCAGAGAGGAGGACAGAGAGGGATTTGGTGAAGGAGCATCTCAAATCTGAGCTTAAGTACTATGTGAGTGTACTTCTCAGGAAGTCTTCACAGCTGACACCTTTTACTTACTCTTGCCTGGGAAATTCGTTAAGTAGGTATGTCATCTTAGAGTAGAGTAGGGACAGTCAATGGGTTTTCTGTTTGCTTAGATAAATGAGGAATAACATAGAGATTGGAGCAGTTATTGCTTGTCTAATACTTTTGGAGCTAACGATTCTTCTCATCCTGAGTCGGATGAGACTCCTGCGTAGGATGCTATTTGTATTAGTGCCCATTTATTTCTTTAACCTCGTGTTGAGGTGCTTGCACGTGCAGTTATTCTTGGCTGTAATAAATTCATGAAACTGAATCTGGAGTCAGTGGTCATTATAGGTGATCTAGATTCAAAAGAAAAGATTGCATAACCGAAAAGATTTTCTTCCCTTCACACTATTCAGCAGGTAAAAAGATCCTGGCGACCTGAGGATCCTTAGAAAAGACAAGATATGGATCTGCGTTATCAGTTGGTAGCAGAGTAGGATGGTTTCCTCTGATAGTAAGGGGAGATCTAGATTTGGATAAGAGATTAGTTGCCCCATAGAACCCTAGTGATGGTGATCCAGTGGATCGTAAGAGAAGGACGTCGGCGGTCGCTGAAAACTGACGAAGAGTGACGGTGCGGCGGAAGCAGCAGTTCGTGGTAGAGTGAGTATGAAAAGGGTGATGGTTGTTAGATTGCGGTGTTTGCTCGTTGTGAAATGTCTTGCGGAGTTGGAATGAGAGTTGTGTGATTGAGGATCGGACCGTGAGCGCGCGCGGGGCCGAGAGATATTGTGGTGTAGAAGACACCCAGAATAGAGATTGTTGACCAGAGATGGTGGGGATCACGAGACGTCATTGATCAAACCACTGAAGATAGGGAGCAATAGTGTGAGTGTGTGAATAACCGACGCTGGTCGTGGGTTGTTGTGTGCAGAATTTAGAACGGTTGAATCCTATCGATTGTATTAGAGGTGATTGTCTGGTCGTTTAGCGGACAGACAGTTGCCTGATTGAGGCCAACAATTTCGAGAGGCTGATCGGTCATTGGAAGACCGACAGTCAGAGAGGTAATTGTTCGGTAGAACGAACCATTGCTTCAGAGTGTGATTGAGACACGTGCGAACGAGAACGAGAGAGTTAGCAAGGAGGGGAACTGCTGAGAGCGGAGGAAGAGTGACGTCAGACAGTGCCGCGCTGTGATAGGCCGGTTGGCGTGAGCCGCGCTGGCATTGGTGGATTGAATTAGGAAGCAAAAACGAAATATTGGGTGCGAACAGATATCTGCTTTACCATGAAATGTTTTAAAGTTTTACGAGAGCTTTGCAGAGGTGATAGACATGTGGTTACTCGGGGTGGAGAGGAAGCCCCTCCCGAGGATATGCCAGCACATTATATGGCTACGAATGTAGGATTTCACACTATAATTTGGCTTGAGAACTGGCATAAAATGACAGAAGGGGAAGGAGAATTGACTTTCCCACGCTACGGCACTTTCAGGTTGGAAGTGTTGTACCAGTTAAAGACTATAATGGCTTCTTGCGACCACTACCTAGACCGACACAGTTTGAGGCGGTACATGCATGGATTAGGGCAGCGTATGACAGGAAAAGGGATAAGAGCCAGGAAAGGGTGAAGAAGTCGATCAGGGCCTTCCAAGATGCGAGATGGGATGCACTGGAGAAAAAGTGGAGGGTGGAAACGATCGAAGGAGATAGGTTGTACCCACTGTTAATAAAAGGTGGGAAGATAACAAGGGTTGAAGAGGACGACAGTGATACAGATGACAGCCTGTTAGATAGGTTGCTAGCAGAGAGACCACCTCCATTTAATCCAGATTCAGAAGAGGGAAAATCAACGTCAGCGGTAGAAACTGGTGGGACGCAGAATCAGACTAACATGAGGGTAGTGGGAAGAATTTCCACAGGAACAGAGGGGGCGGCAACACAGCCTTCTATTGGGAATACCCGATTACCGGACTCCCTGACAGTACCGGTTACCATTGGCCCTATAGTACCGGTATATGACCCAGACCGAATAAGAGAAGGAAGTTCAATGCAGATGAGAGGAGAAGAAGGAACCAGTGCTGGTGGGAATGGTTTCGGAGTACAAGTGATCCACTTCCGAAGCCATTAGAAACAAGCACGCCATTACCAGCCACGGCAGATTCCTCTTTTAGGCAGGAGGATGAGAGACCGGTCAGACCAAGATCTTTACACGAATCTAAGTCAGCTTTGAGGATGTGGACACCAACAGTAAGAAACCAAAGTGATAGAATGCCAGGTGATAGGGAACGAGAAACTTCCGAAACCAGGTCAAGTTTCAGGAATACGATAGAAGAGAGCAAGTCACAAGAACAAAGTGGTGACTATGATGAGCAGAATGGCGCAGCTTGTCGAGAAATACTAAAGAGTGCAGTACAGGCAAGGTTGCTGGACGTAGTAAGGTTAAAAGCAGAAGTAGACGAAATGATTAGCGGAAGCCTGCCTTTGGAAAGAATAGAAATTTATGGGTCAGATGAGCTGCTTTTCATAGCAAAAGATGTAACTCGGAAAGCCAGGATAGCACATGAGAAATTGACAGCATTAGCCAGGAGATATGAGGTAGATTTGAATAAAACAAAAACGTTGCAAGGACCGCATAGGTTGCAATATAGTGATCAGGAACTAGAGGAGAAAAGGATCACAGGATTAAGGACACATACTAAAGATCTGATTGTAGGGATGCGAATATGGAACTTGTTGGACAAATGGGAGGAAAGGTGGTCAAAGAAGAAAATAGCAAAGAAAATTGTGGGAGAAACGCCGCCTCCGGGGGAGGGGCGACGGGCGTTGGAAACTTTCCTTTACGGGAAGTACAGAACGGGGGGTACGTATATGTGCCGTGGAGTAGAGGTGACTTGGCTGCGTTTACAAATGACTTTCCTCGGCTGAGGGAGAAACCCGTAGAGTGGTACAAACAGGTTGAGCGGTTTGTTAAAATCTCGAAGGTGCTGTGGACTGATTTGAACACCTTGTTTGACATAGTGGTGCCGGGAGATTTGTGGACAGCTTATAAAATTGCCGTTGAGTGGCCGACTGTTGAACCCGAAAGGGATGCTGTCACGAATGGTCCGTCACCCCTTGTTATGAAAAAGTTTGAGCAAGTGATTACATGGTTGAAACTGAAGATTTCCCCTCAAGATATAGATTGGGTTAAGATAGACCGAACTGTGCAGGAACCTAAAGAGACGGTGCACGAATATTATGAAAGACTTTTGCAAGCTTTTAAACAGTATAGCGGATTAGATGCATTAGACCCCAAGGATATGGGACAGTTTGTCTCAAAGTTTGTGCTGGGCCTGAGACCAGAAGTCAGCCTCATGATACAGCACCATTTGATCTGTTGGCAGAACAAGCCGGTAGATGAAATCTTGCGGTATGCGAGGTATTGTAGCGATGAGGTGGACTCGAAGCATCGGAAGCTAAAAGACAAATTGATGCTCGTTCAGATGCAGACAGCACAGGTCCAGCCTAATGGAGGGACCTTAGGTAGAAGACAAGGAAATCACCAAGGAAACCAGAATGGGCAAGGTCAGGGAAAGGGGAAACCCATCGATCCCAAGACGGGGGTGGATGTGGCGACACTGAAGAAGACCACTGCGTGTCATCTTTGTCACCAGATTGGGCATTGGAAGCGCGAGTGCCCCTTGAACCCAGCCAACCAAGTGCAACAAGAGGGAGAGGGGGTTCAGGCACCTGTGACGGAGGTAGTCAATACTGTGATGAAGCCTAGACCAATGAAAGGGGGGACGTATAATCCACAAGTACAGGTCCCACAGCCACCAAGGATCTCGCAGGGAATACGGACTTACCAGCAGATGCCCCTTTTCGAAGGGTATGATGAGTACAGCCCAGACCCGTTATCCTGACGGTGCCTGAGAGGGAGGAAGACTGCACCCTTGGAGCAGTCTTGGAGGTAGACCAGAGAGGACCTTTTGTGGAGGCAGACATTGATGGTCATCCTACCACACTTTTGGTCGACACTGGTGCTACCCGGTCTACTGTAAGATCAGCAGTAGTCCCCAACCTACCCCTCTCGGGACAATCGATCCAAGTTGTTGGAGTAGCGAACAAAAGAATAAACAGCCCGCTGACCGAACCAATTCCAGTAAGGATAGGCTCCTTCCAAACTAGACATCAGTTTGTGGTGTGCGATACTAGTCCAGTTTGTCTTCTAGGAAGAGATCTGTTATGTAAATTGAACTGTACGATTTATTGCACGCCTAAGGGAGTGGAGGTTCAGACGAGGGATGATGATGCTACTTTTAAAGTTGCTAATCAGCATCTGTGTATAGACTTGTATCCAATGGTGACCGTGGAGGAACTTCCACCGGATTTGAGAGATACTGTGTCACCTGAGGTGTGGGACTTCACCGGAGAGGCGATAGGGCTAATCAAGGGAGTTGAACCTGTGCAGATCCAGGTGAAACAGAATGTTGAGTTCCCTAAAACGCCTCAGTACAATCTGTCGCCTGAAACGATCGCAGGGATTAAACCTGTAATCGAGTCTTTCATCAAAAAAGGCATTCTGAAGGAGATCAGAGGTAGCCCCTGTAATTCACCTATTATGGGACTACAGAAACCGAGCGGGAAATTCAGGATCGTGCAAGACCTGCGAAAGGTCAACACGATAGTGGTCCCTTGTTGTCCAGTGGTACCGAATCCATCAGTGATACTGTTTCAGATTCCATGCGAAGCCGAGTGGTTTACTGTCATTGACTTGTGTCAAGCATTTTTCTCGATACCGCTCCATGAGGAAAGCCAATTTCTTTTTGCATTCCGGCTGGAAAATCGTGTGTTAACGTGGTGCCGTATCCCTCAAGGGTATACAGAAAGTCCATCGATCTTTAATCAGATCCTGAAAAAGAATCTTGAGAGTCTCATATTGCCACAGAACTCAGTTCTCGTGCAATATATAGACGATTTGCTGGTTGCCTCAGAAACGGAAGACGCTTGCAGGATAGACACGGTAGCCCTGTTGAACCATTTGGCAGAGAACGGGCACAAGGTGTCTCCAAACAAGTTGCAGTATTGCTTAAATGAGGTACAGTACTTGGGACACAGATTAGAAAAAGGCAAGAGGAAGGTGTCACCAGACCGAATTGAGGCAATAATGAGCATGGCAGTGCCCACCACACAGAGGGAAGTTAGGATGTTTTTGGGAATGGTCGGCTATTGTCGGCAGTGGATACCCAGTTTTTCCTTGAGAGCAAAGCCTTTACAGAGGCTTACGCACAAGGATGTGAGTGATCCGGTACCATGGGACGAGGAGTGCTTGGTGTCATTCCTAAAACTGAGAGAGGAGTTGTGTAGTGCCCCCGCTCTGGGAATGCCTGATTACAACAAGGCTTTTTCATTGTTCTGTTGTGAGAGAGAAGGATGTGCATTAGCAGTCTTAGCTCAGAACCATGGAGGTGTCCGTAGACCAGTTGCCTACTTTTCAGCTACTCTAGATCCAGTAGCTTCTGCGTTGCCCGGATGTCTAAGATCCGTTGCTGCAACAGGTGTCAGCATTGAAAGATGTGAAAGTATTGTAATGGGTCATCCTTTGACTGTATATGTGCCACACTCGGTTGAATTGTTGATGACCAGGACTAAGACTCAGCACCTAACGAATAACAGGTTAACAAGGTATGAGCAAGTCATACTCGCCGCAGAGAATGTGACTCTGAAAAGGTGCTCCGTCTTAAACCCTGCGACATTAATGCCGATACCGAATGTAGATGATGAAGATTGTGCGGACCATGATTGTCTTGACGTGACTGAACTTTGCACCAAACCAAGACCGGACATTGTCGATGAACCACTGACGGACCCAGATGAAATTTTCTTTGTCGATGGTTCATGTCTAAGAGACAGTGTTGGTCAATTAAGAGCAGCATTTGCTGTATGTACCATTTCCGGGGTGGTTGAGGCTGCTTGCCTAGAAGGAGTAGCGCTCCGCGCAGGTAGCTGAGATCATTGCCTTGACTCGTGCCTGTTTGGCCGCTGATCAAATTCGAATCACGATTTACACGGACAGTCAGTATGGGTTTGGTGTGGTTCATGACTTCGGACAGCTGTGGTCCCAGAGGGGATTTTTGACATCATCTGGCTCACCCATTAGGAATGGAGAACATGTAAGACAACTGTTAGATGCATTGCAATGTCCGAAGGAAATCGCAGTTGTCAAGTGCACTGCACATGGGAAGGGGGAGGATTTTGTGTCTTTGGGAAATAATTATGCGGACGAAGTTGCCCGCTTCTGTGCTGAACAAGGATGCATATTTACAGAGGGTTACACAGGAGAGAGCCAAGAAAGAACCGAACTCAACATGATGTTGGCCATGGCAGACACTTGGGAGGAGCTCAAGCGACTGCAGGATGAAGTTTCAGATCAAGAACGGAATGGATGGATTAAAGCAGGGTGTGAAAGAGGGGATGTGGATGTTTGGGTCTCCAGTGATGGGAGAGCTGTATTGCCAGAGAATTTGCTGAGTCCGATGGCGAGACTGATACACGGACCGGTACACCTTGGTAGAGATGCAATGATGCGTGTGTTTAGACAGACGTGGTATAATCCACGATTTCGTGCAATGGCTGAAACTGTTTGTCAGAGGTGTGTCACGTGTCAGCAGATGAATGCTGGAAAGAAAACAGTAGTCACCTTGAGTCACATTGGGAGGTCAGGAGGGCCCTTCAATAGGATACAGTTAGACTTCGTGGAAATGCCTAAGTGCAATGGGTTGAGATACATCTTGGTGTTGGTATGTGTATTCTCACGGTGGGTGGAGGCTTACCCAACACGCAGGTGTGACACTCTCACAGTGGCTAAGTTATTGTTGAGGGAGCTCATCCCGAGATTCGGGATCCCAACCTCTTTGGAATCAGATAGAGGAAGACACTTCCACAGTGAAATCATGAAGTTACTTTGTGCCGCATTGAATGTTGATCAGAGGCTCCATTGCAGTTACCGACCAGAGGCTTCTGGGATGGTGGAACAGGTCAATGGAACTTTGAAAGCCCGGATGGCAAAAATGTGTTCATCAACGTCCCTGAAATGGCCTGACGCTTTGCCGCTCGTACTGATGAGCATGCGAAGTGTCCCAGATAGGAGGACCGGATTGTCCCCTCACGAGATATTGATGGGAAGGGCAATGCGGTTGCCAGCAGTACCAGCTACAGCTTTGATAAACATCACTGATGACTTGATTCTCGATTACTGTAAAGGACTATCTGATGTGGTCCGTTCTGTGTCCCAGCAGGTGCAAGCTGCAGCTGTTCCGGCCTCGAGTGATCTGTGCCACGACCTGTGTCCAGGCGACTGGCTGCTTGTCCGAAAGCACGTGAGGAAGAGCTGTTTGGATGTTCGGTGGCGAGGTCCGTACCAGGTGATCCTGGTAACGAATACAGCAGTGAAGTGTGGAGGATTGCCGAACTGGGTTCATGCCTCCCATACCCACAGAGTTTCAGCACCCTTGGAAGAAACAGCTCCTCTCGTAAATGAAAATCCAGCTGATGTGGCAGGGCCACATGAGAGGACAAGTCAAGCTGTAAGGGTCGCTGACACAGCTGGTGGTGCACCAGAACAAGCTGAAGGGGGTTTCGACAATCCGAACCTCGACTCTGACTCAGAAGACAGAGGTGGTGCAGTGGGTGGAGTAGAGTCAGATCCAGCAGAAAGAGGAAGTGGTGCACTGGGTATAGCAGGGGAAGGCGAAAGAACGACCAGAACTGAGGAAGGTTGGCCTGAAAGACAGAGACGACTGAATCTGAGGTTGGCACCCGAAAGAGATCTTGCTCCAGTGTCTGAAACGTCTGAAACAGAAGTAAGTGACGAAGAGCAGACTCAAGAGGGTCGGAGAAGGTCGAAAAGAACGAGAGTACCCTGCCGGAGATACTCTACCCCTGAGTGGACTTACACAGTGACTGATGCAGGGGGTAGTGAGCATGGGGAGACTGAGGTCTGTGCAGGTGGTCAGCAAGAGCCCGAATGTGGTAGTGAAGGTGGTGCTGTTGTTGCCAGGGCTCGAAGTCGAAGGAATACTGACCCTCACCGTTCCGAATCCCCCGCTTCTGAGTAAAGTCCGAGAATTGGTTCTGCATCGACTCGAATTTCCGTCCTTTGGATTTGAGCCGTATTCACATGAAATGGTAATTCTTCGTCTTGAACTTTTGTATCACGTTTTGGAAGCGCTTACAAATGATCTTATCGTGGATGAAATATAACCTGTTGTAAATAAAAAGTCTAAAGAAGAAGATAACCTAGATCCGAGTGGAAGAAGAATAAACTTAGGGACTTTCCACAGAAGAGGAACGAAAACCTAGGGAAGTCTTTTTCTGGACTATGTAAATAAGAGACTGTTGTTGAAAGGGGATTTCCAGAGGTTTCAAGTGCTGCTCGAACTGGTTAAGCAAGTCACGAGTGGTGGAAACAAAGACTTTTGAGTATTCATTGCTGAAACCAAGAACCTTTGAGAACTTTCGAAATCATGGAGCCTGGAGATCCAAATCATAGATCTAAGTTGATTGTAGGCATACTTATAGGGGGTGTGATAGTTTCTATAATCATAGTAATTGTAGTCTCATATACCGTTCCACATGAGCTAGCAGTGCAGGGGGTGCCAGGGACTCCTACACCTACTACACCTAGCCAAAAAGAGGTAAACATAGGAGCCGACAAAGCTTTGCTATTAGAAGAAAGTCGTAGATTGCATGTAGATTTGTCTAGAAGTGATTTTAAGCTCAATGCTTACGCCAAGCTGCTATATGAGTACGTGGATGCGATGGATGCGAAAGATTGCTATGTGTGTATGCAGTTGCCTGCTTCAGTGGATGAGGGTATTAGGTATCACCATCTTCCACTGACATATGGAATTTCATGTAGCTTGTTGCTTAGTATATTCTATGAAAGAGATCAGTTTGAGTATTTCTTTTCCAATTACGATGCAGTGCTTCCTGAAGTCCCCGCTTACAAACATTTGAAAAAGTATGATTATTATAAGTCGGAGGATAGACTTAGGAAGTTCTTCATACCGTCTTTGGAACTGGACACAGCATATGCCCACCGACATAATTTGACGTGTTCATTATCAGAAATAGAGAAAAAATTTGTGGATCAGGTAGAAGACAGATATAGAAAACTGACACAGACACGAGACACAGGGCATAGTAAAGTGGATTGGACTGAGGAGGAAAAATTGCACAGGACAAAGGGAAGCTATGGTCCTATAGCTTTGGACAAAGAGCAAAGGGGAAAGCTGTGTGTGAGACGATATCAGACCTACTATGAAAAGGTTCCCGTGGGACAGAGTACGTGTGACCATGTTTTTACTATGGCAGATGTGGCTAAGAACTTCCTCCAAGGTCCTGTACAAGTGATACCTATGGTGTATTTTGTGTGTGGAAGGAATGCTTATGTGAGATTACCTGCGAACTGGTATGGTACATGTTACTTGGGAATAATATTTCCAAAGATTTACCAGACAGAGGATTTGGAACTTTTGGAAGGTGGAAGGCATTCAAGATTGAGAAGAGATCCGAGTGCAGGGATCGTAGTGGGAGATATCTTTGGAGCTATGATACCAAGTTTGGGAGTGATTTTGAATGATGTGAAGATCAGGAGACTGGCGACTGTGATAGACGAGCTATCGATGAATACAGCAAAATCGTTAGTACTAGTAGAGGGAGAGATGTTGTCGATAAGGACAATGGTTTTACAGAATCGCCTTGCTTTGGATGTCTTATTGGCAAAAGAGGGCGGAGTCTGTAAATTATTGAAGGTTCAAGAGTGCTGTACTTATATACCAGACCACAGCAAGGATCTGGAGAAATATATAAGTAACATCACTACTATCCACACGAAGATAGCAGACTTGACTGAAGAGGGAGCCTGGGAAAAAGTTGGAAAGGGTTTGGTCAAGTAGGGAGTTGGTTTGCGAATTTGGGAAAGGGATTCCTTGGCTATGTTCTGAGACCTCTCCTTATCGTAGTGGTTTGTGTGGTTTGTCTGTGGGGTCTGATCAAAGCCTACAAATGGTACAGAGCAGGCAGAGTTGAGAGAGCTCTGCGAGAAAATGAGACGAGAATGGCCAGACTGCAGGACAGTCAATATCAGAGACTCAAGAGATTGGAGAATCACAGATCAGGGAGAATGGCAACGAGTTCTGTTTAGGTCGGTTCTTTCTCCAAGGGAGTTGAATAAAATGTGATGACAGGAGTCATCAAAGGGGGGAACTGATAGAGCGCCATGTTCTCGTGAAATTTGTAGGGGTGCATCATAATCACCGTTAGTACGCACCCGCATATATCCAGCTATATATCAATGAATGGCCAGCAAAATGTAGTTCTAAACTGCATTTATTAGAGTGAATAAGAAGCGTAATTGTGCTATTTTGATCATGCAAAAGTAATGCTTAACTGAATCGTGTTTAAAATAATGAATAAATGAATCAGCCCATGTGGAATCGAGATGCAGTAGTTAAACGTGTACCATATTAAGTTGCACGTGTAGTTCACTTTTGCATATGAAACGTAATGAACTAAATGCTTATAGAAGTAATTAAGGTTTGTGTGTTTAAAATTTGTGTAAAGGCCTGACTGCATATACGCCAAGGAAAGGCCTGTTTGTTCTTATGTTAGCTTATTTTACAGGCAGAGAAGGTTCTCTTGGAAAGGCTCTCTGGGCACCGACCGTAGAGTTAATTAGCACAGTAGAGGGTTTCTGTTGAACGTATCTTCTGTTGCAGGTGCAAGGACACATGCCTCGTTAGTTAAAGACTGGCTCTTTGTTTCACGAGTTAGAGCGACGGGAGACATGGAGATGGGAGTGCAATGGAATTTAGGGATGATACTTTCAGCGGAGAAGGTGCCTGGGACTCAAGGTCATCGCAACCGTCCAAGATGAAGTAACCGTTTCGATGGAAAAGTACAAGAAGGAAGACCTGGCCGAAGAGGCGTGACGAAGGGCGTGTTCAATTGTATTTGGGTTTTGTATTAGGGATAGTGCCCCGAGGGTGGAGGCCAGAGAAGAGGTAGGGGAGACCAGAGAGGAGGACAGAGAGGGATTTGGTGAAGGAGCATCTAAAATCTGAGCTTAAGTACTATGTGAGTGTACTTCTCAGGAAGTCTTCACAGCTGACACCTTTTACTTACTCTTGCCTGGGAAATTCGTTAAGTAGGTATGTCATCTTAGAGTAGAGTAGGGACAGTCAATGGGTTTTCTGTTTGCTTAGATAAATGAGGAATACCATAGAGATTGGAGCAGTTATTGCTTGTCTAATACTTTTGGAGCTAACGATTCTTCTCATCCTGAGTAGGATGAGACTCCTGCGTAGGATGCTATTTGTATTAGTGCCCATTTATTTCTTTAACCTCGTGTGGAGGTGCTTGCACGTGCAGTTATTCTTGGCTGTAATAAATTCATGAAACTGAATCCGGAGTCAGTGGTAATTATAGGTGATCTAGATTCAAAAGAAAAGATTGCATAACCGAAAAGATTTTCTTCCCTTCACACTATTCAGCAGGTAAAAAGATCCTGGCGACCTGAGGATCCTTAGAAAAGACAAGATAAGGATCTGCGTTATCAGTATGCTTTGGACCAAAGAGTAGAGTTGAGGTGAAGTAAGAGCGCAGTTGTAGAAACATAGTATTTGTTTGACATACAGTAGTATATTTGTCCTATTGAATTTGTTACAAGTGATGGCTGTGGTAAGCTAAAACTATATTTGTAAGTTCGCTGGAGAAGTAGCAATTCGAACAAATACTGTAATATTTCTCCATCACCCCAATGGCTTTCTCCTGGGGTAAATTAGTGCAAAATGGTTTAACATCAATAGCGGCTAGTATATCTAAAGTGGAATTGTACTATTTATCAATTTGATAATGTACATTTAATATATCAATAATTCTGGAAATAAATGGTTTCTGAGTCAAGGGTTCAAAGGTTGAATTGCACCTAAAAAATCAGGTCATCAGGGTACTTTGCAGATTTTTGGCATTGTATTGGCAAAGAAATACAGGTGTGCACCATGGAACTGACTTGCAACACCAGCACCAGATTTTAATTGCTTATAAATTAACTCATTTGTTTCCTTATATTAACAAATTATGTAATGATCTCCTGCTCGAACTTACCTGCATAGGGGTGGGAAAGGAAATGCTTTCCTCTACACTTCATTGGTGCTTGAATATGGACCATGGGGCTGTGTCTCATATGGTTCAACTATCCCAACTTCATTATATCCAGTATTTTTTAATCTTTCAATTCAATTTATGGTCCCCAATCCAAAGTAAGGCCAGAAATAAAGAAAGGGTTGTTTAAGCTACGCATGGCAATGGTAACTGATTTGCTCAGTTGATTGTGTGCAAGCCCCGTTTTGTTGTTTTTGGTTTTCCGTTGTTGCTTTCTATGGGCAAAATGTGGCTGCTCACTGGGGAAAGGTGATTCCTTGCAGAGAAGCTGCTGGTGAACAGGTACTCATGCTATTTTGTAAAACAATTCAATTTGAACTGCTTTCAGACATTTCTATGAGGATCTCCAAAAAGCACGAAATACATGATAGGAATAACACTCAATCTATCTACTGTACTACAATGACCATATGCACTGGTATGGGCTACTGAGCCAAACTACTGGACATAATGAAATTGGGAAATATGAAAATTAAGATACAGATCTATGCAGTGGCGTAACAAAGGCCCCCACAGCCCCCAAAGTGCGGGGATCTCGAGCTCCAGGGGTGCCCCTCGGCACAGTACCCTGGCCTGAGAGCTCGAGTCAGTCCGGAAGGGGGCCCCTCCATGTACTTTGCAGGGGGGGGCCTCAAGTTTCGTTACACCACTGGATCTATGTGTTCCAAAATTCCGAGCAACACTAGAAATAAAGACAAGGTTATTTAAATCATAAGCTGCATCTTTAAGTGATTTGCTGGCCTGATGTTGTGCACACCCCATTCTGTTATTTTTGGGATTTTCCATTGTGGCTTCTCAAGGGCAAAGAAGACTGTGCACCGGTGGAAGATGATCCTGTGCAGAGAGGCTGGTACTGAACAAGTACTCATGCTATTTTGTGAGAAATTTAAATCTGAACTGCTTTTGGACCAGCTGTGTTACATTCCTTTGGGGAGATTCAAAAGGAACAAAATATGTATCAGGAATTACACTCAATACATTTGTTTTACTACAGTGACCATAATGCACTGGCTTGGGCTACTGAGCCAAAAGACTGGCTATAATGAATTTGGGAAGGATGACTGTATGATACACGACTACCTGGTCCATAATCCAAAGCAAGAGTAGAGAAAACGGAAAAGCAATTTAAGCAATGAACTGCACCTCTAAGTGTTTTTCGTGCCTGATGGTGTGAGTGGAGCACCTGATTCAGTTTATTTGGGGTTTTACATTAAATATTTACATTCACCATTGAATTAATTAAATTAGTGAAAAATATTAGAAGCAAACTTTGAATGCATTTTTCAGCTGCTTTCTGGAATGAATTGTGTAAAATTAACTTTTAATCACAACCAGATCCCTCCAAACGAAATTGCTATAAATATACCTATATAGTGGAAAGAGCACTTTCCAGTTGGTTCTCTTAGTATTAATTTCTAAATATTTAGCATTTCCTACATTAAGTGCCCAGACTTACCTATTGTATAAAGCTGTTATACATGCCTAAGCACTGTCCTGACGTGTTACTGCAGTGCTTAAGCAGTAGCCAATCAGATTACAATGGTGGAATTGAAGCCATGTTTTTCCACTCAGAAACGTGAATAATGTAAATGTAATGTGCAGTCCACATGTGACATTTAACGTCTATGCTCCTTCCTGTCAGGGTCGGACTGGCTGTAGCGGGCATCGGGCGTTTCCTCGGTGGGCCAGAAGGGTGGTGGCCGGTTTTTGACCGATTCGGCCATTTTTGTTACTGTGGACCGGTTTTGCAGCAGTGCGGCAAAATCGGCCCCTTGTAACAAAAGCGCAGCAGCAGTGTTCCCGCCAGCCCCCCGCACCTTCCCCCATACCTCCTCCCCCAGCCGGTCGGACGTAATTGCCACGGCTGGTATGTGATTCCAGTCCGGCCCTGCTTCCTGTGCAAGTTACCGTAGCCTTACTTAAGAGTTACATAAGTAGATTGGATTTAGTAAATGTTATTTCATATTTTAGGGACAGAGCAGACGCATTGTGAGACTGCATGGCAGTCTCACAGTCCCAATGCCAGTAAAAACCAAGCTAAAAGAAAATCTCACACTTGATAATGCCATTATACTCCCACCTCCCTTCTGTCATTCAAAGTTATGACATACTACTTTTTCTCTTTAGCCAGTCAGTGCTATGATGTGTCTCCCTCCCCTCCATAGTCCTGCAATCCCCAATGTGCCCGATCCCGCATCAACTGTGTGAGCGCGGAAAACTCATAAAAACTTTACAGACAGCTCCACTTCGAAACTTACTAAAAGGACTCTTCAATTTCCATGCCAATTTTCTCCAGGTCGATGAATCTTTGCCACCGTTTTAGAATGGAGCACAACTCAAATACATTTTCAAATAAATCATTAACTTTCAGAAATTTAATGTTTAATCAATGATGAGAGGGTTGGTATAGTTTAAAAAAACTTTATTTTCTCACTAAGAAATAAGTCTGTATTTTGTCTTTTTGTTCAAGTTAGTCAGATAAATCTGTTTACAGAAATATCAAGAAAATATTGGTTAGAGGCAGCATACAAAATAACAGCATGTTCCATAATGATATTAATCCCTATTCTAATCTAAAGGACCTAATTTACCCTAGCGAGAACCCATAAAGAGTTCTTTTTGAAAAGAGCAAGAGAAATTTGGCTAAAAGCAATGAAAGGTCGAACTCCTCATAAAGAGTAACTCTGGAAACTCAGCCAAGTTCCCTAACAGCTGCAGTAGCGACCGTCAACACGAGTAAAAGTAAATATTCACAGCAGTAGCTATGATGAGCAAATAGAAAGTCTCCCAAAAGGCATCAGGAAACTGAAAATCACTGTTAGCAATAGCTCACAGCAAAATCGGATAGGAGCAGCACAGTCAAGTGCTAAAGGGCATGGCAGGGAAGATGTGCATAGAATGCATCGCAGCATAAAAAGCACTCTTCACTAACTAGGAACACGTACTATATAAAAAGGCACAAAACATGTTGCATACTTTGACTGTTGAATCATCTCTAGCCAATGGGAAAGGATCTTCTGATGGTCTGTTGTCTTCTCTCTCGATTCCCATGGTAAACATCCATGCTGCCATGATGTCATTTGAATGTTGCTACAGCGTATTGCTAAAAGTTACATTGAGGGAGGTTCTCATGAGAACCTTTGCAATCGTACTCTGTTAGCTGTTCAGTGTTCCATTGTGTAACAATAGACTGCTCTATGAAAATTAAACATTAATATCTAGCATGTCCTGGTTAGATCATGAGACTCAAATCTATAGCAATTATTTTCTTTCACACATATATTTGTTCACTATAAGCATGTGGCAGAGAAACTATCTAAAATACAATGAGGTGTTAGAGAGTAAAGGAGTACATTTTGTAGCCTTCAGAAATTACATGAAAAGGTTAGGTTCTGTAGTTCAATTATAATGTTAAATCAAAATTTATGAAAATATATTTATTATTGGAGGGAAAGGAAAGAAAAAGGTAATTAAGGCCTAGCAGTAAAAGCACGATAGAAATGGGAGCTTTCCGCAGAATTAAGCAGCATTATACTTTTTGCACGTTAAATAAAAACCCATTTTCCTAACCTCTATTTTGGCACGCATTTCCTACGTTAATGTTAAGGCACATCTCTATATTGTCATGAGGCTAATTTTCATAAAATGTTTTAACTTCCACAACTGCATGATGTGCCATTGTTATTCCTCTGCCATCAATGCCATGGTAGGCTAATTATTGCAAGTCTCTATTCGGCTGTCCAGATACTAATTGATAAGCTGATTTTCGAGTTCATATACCAAAGACACTTGTGCGCACACACACAACCTCTTCTAAGTCACATGCACATGCACACACACACACACACACACAGAACCTCTTCTAAGTCGCATGCAGCCTGTCGGTCCAGTGCACCTTGCCTGCTCCTCCTCATAAGAGGAATGGATCTGTGGATGAATGACCCCTGATTGAGATCCCGACCTGCCTAATGGTAGTCAGCCCGCCTTCTCTATAACAGGATGCCATTGCCTGGGGCTTCATGAGTGAGGCAGTACAATTGCAGGCAAATCCCTATCCAGGAAGAAAGCACAGGGCACCCTCAATACCTTCTTTGCCTGTATTAGGGGCAGATAGGCAGAGTTGGTGTTTGGGAATGAGGGCTTGAGGAATAGGCATTCCTTATTACAGTAACTATAAAATAATGTGAGATTCACAAGGTACACCAGAATGCTTAAAAGACTCCATAAGTATATCGATTAGGAAGACGGGAATAACAACCTGAGGAGAATTAGTGATACAGGGTTCCATGATCACGTGGTAAAATCTGAAAGGTTAAGTAGGCAATAAACAATCGAGATTTAAAAATGTTCAACTAGCAGCATGGATAGCGACTTGGCAATAGGAGGAACGTGAAGAGAATTGACGTGGCTGTGAGGAATCAATGGTTTTGCCTACTAGGTATCCAAAGGAAATTTCTAAGTTGTGTCTACTTTGTGATGCAGCAGAGGAATATATGGTACATCCATCCAAGATATGGGAGAAGTGAATGAGACTATCTGGCAAGTATCTACTGATCTACTTTACAGTACTATGAAAGCTGCCTTTGTCAGAAAGATCATTTCTTTACGACTCACGGGTTATATTTGACACCAGCCCAGCTGGCGAAATATAAAGCATGAAATATATGGTCCTGCCCAAAATATATCCAACACAAACACCAGTCTATTTAGACTTGTTTGGAAGATTTGATGGGTACAACCTCTATTATTCTAATCTATCGAGGTAAGTGATTCTCTAGTTACACTTGTAACTCCCCAAACTGTATGTCTATGCATACCTCTGACAAAAAACTATTGTTCTACTTAAGAATGTTGGTGAGACAAATATTTTGTGTTTTTTGGATACAAAATCATCCTCTTGATTTGGTTGACGGGCTGAGGGCCATGAAACGTGCACATGCTAAAAATACCTTTGACCGGCAAAACAAGGTATGGTTGAGATATGAAGAGTGGCTGATGTCAGGTACATTACTATTATCAAGATTTTTTAATTCTTTTATTCTTTTTTTGGATATCCTATGATTATGCACTAGTTTGTACAGACGTCTACGGTGTGACCCATAAAGAGACGTCTGTAGCAATTTGGCTAAACTGCATGATCGAGGGACATTGGATTTGAAACATAACACTGCAACAGCTGAATGATAAAAAAAGAATGAGAGGGCTGAGAGACTATAATGCAGTTCCCATATCTGTAAATGGTAGTAATTGAGAGTGGAGACTTGACACCCTAGTGGACCAGTGATACAAGAGATCCCTTGCAGCATTGTTAAAAACAACAATTTAAAAATCATTACTTTAGTGGGCACAATGTGTTTAAAAGCTGAGTTGGGATGGGGTCAACCAGAAATTCTGTGGCCTTGAATTTAAGTGAATGGGGAGACATGTTGAGTCAATAATACAAGAAAGGAGAAATGTCTCAATGATCACATCTTCTGGAGTGATGACTGTAAAACTACTTGGCAATTCAAGATCAAAAGGTTGCCATTGGATATATTAAAAGGGGGATTTCACCAAATGAATGAAGAATGGCTCATTTAAATTAGAATCTGTCTTGTCCAGCACTGTCAAATTTTCACTATAATCCCTTCGCCCCTTTCTTTGTTAGCACGGTCCGCCTTCTCTGTTTCTCCTTCGTCCATTTATCTGTCGATCTTTCATCTCACCCCATAACCTCGACCTTAAAGTTCATCTCCTCCTTTTTAGGTCTCGGCTAGGCAGCGCGCATGCGCTGTCTCTTCGAGACATAAAGTAATCTATATCATGGGTGCAACTCCGCCGATTTCTGAGGATTTTGTCTTGCCACTTGGCATTTGTTAACTTAGGCATTTTTTTTGTTAGCGTGCATATTACTGGCTGTGCTTCCGTTGCGTCACTTCCGTGTATTCCGGAAGCAGCACTGCCTAACTTCACTTTCCTTACACAGCGTAATTGTTTTTTTTTTAAAAATAGTGCGCATTAACATGCGCGCGCAACCTTCCCCATAGTGCTTGCTGCCTCGGGCGTTGGTATTAGCCAAGTCGGTGGCACTTGTGTTTTCGACCTGGGTAGGATGAAAGGCAATGCCAGGATTTGAATTGGTGATTTGCTATTTACAAGCAGATCTGTGCAGGTGGTGCTTGTTACTCCTGCTGACCTGCCGTATTAGAAGTAAATCGCTCTGTGTTCCAGGTACGGCTTTAAACAATATTTTCAGCTGTTGAGTATATGTCCTGAGGCCGGCTTCTCTGTGCTTTTCATTCTGTGTGGAAAGCAAGTAGCCGTTTGCGGGCTGGAGATGAGCATATGCATCCGTTTTTATAATGTTTGACTCTTGTAAATTTTGCATCTGTGTTTTTTTAGTTAACACTTTTTTTGAGGGGCAAATGTGCCATTTTTCTGAGCCTAATTAGTGTCATTACGTGCTGACTCTGGAATGAAATGTCACCCCAATTATTTCTATGTTAAGAGTTTACAGGCCTGAAAAGAAACCATAAAAACATAATTTAACGGAGGTTTTACAGTGTTTCTGTTTTTTCCTTGACGGTACTAGTTATTCTTTACAACTCATGTTATATTTTGCTGCGAAATGCTTTACTTTTCGTCAATATTTTTACTACAAATCACGTTGCGTTTGGCGATTATTTCAGCATGTATGATTTTGTAAACATTATAGGTTCAGTGAGTTAAGTTTAGTAACTTTATTTTATGCAGTGGCCTTGTGCAAGCAAATACTTTTTTTCCTAAGTGTCTGAGATGCGGAAAACCGTGTGTTTTTTTTTTTTTCTGTGCAGAATGTTTAGTAAGGCCGAGGAAGGCTGACGGGTTTGAAAGTCGTTATTCGCACGCTTTTGGTGCCTGTCAGGCTTTCGTTGCTTTAAATAAATGAGTTCCTGGCAGCTTTCCCGCTCCTCGTGCAGCAGGGTTCTGTTGAGAGCAGGTAATTGATTTGTTTCCGGTGACAGCTTCAAATCATCACGGCTGGTCTTCCCGATAACTGGAAATCAGTAGTAATAATGGTGTCGATATAGCGCTGCCTGCTGTAGGCGCTAGGTTTCTTAGCCTAATCGATCCCAAGTGTTTTTATTAGTATGAAGCTGGCGGCACTCATTTTACCCACCTCAGAAGAATGAAAGGCAGCGTCGTCTCTGCAAGTATCTTGAACCTGAGACCTGCACCATGCACACATGTCTCCGCACCCTGTGCTGATCCCAGCGAGCTACACATCAGGCCTGATTTTCACACGTTCTTCTTAGTACTGGTTAATAATATGAAGTTTTTGACGTGTTTAATTAGCCATGTTTTAGCTTTGTATTTGAAATTCACCAACGCATTTTGTGACACTAATTAAATTATATAGACGTGCTCAGTTGCCACATAGGCAGGTATCTGCGTTGAACAAAAACATGTTTAGTATCTGAGTCTAAAGAAATTGCAGTAAAACGAGGAATGCTGTTCTCACCCTGACTTAAATGGTGCCCCTTCCTGCCACCTACAGTAAAAAGACAAGTAGAAAACCTGCCCTATGTACCCTAGCCTTGACTGGCATGGTATACACGTGACTCATGCACTTCCAAGCAAGTGAAGCTGTACACAATCCTGCATGCTGGTGTGTGCTTCAGTGAATCTGGCGCGTTATTTTGAAGAAAACAAAACAATTGATAAGTGGAATGCTTGTTTACTTTACTTCGGAGCGCGATGCCCACTTTACGGACACCGCGCTCCGTTTATTTATTTATTTTACACCAGTGCCCCTGCGCCAGTGCTTCTTCTACCCGGGGAGGGATTTGCACGTCCACCTCGCCGCCGTCTACATTTTGTGACAAAGTGACGTGTGTGTGTGAGGCAGCTTTTGGGATTTGGCATGTCTGAGAACCGTACCTCAGTCTGTGTGTGTCACAGTGGTGATTAACTGTTCATGTGTTTGTCCGTGTGTGTGTGAGACAAAGAGAGATTGATTGGTGACCGGACTGTGTTAGCCACCTTCGTTTGTTTTCTCTCCCTCCCCTGCACTGTTTATCTATTTTTCATGTTGTATTTTTATCTCTGTTTTGCTTCTTTACCGCCTTCCTACTATGTAATGCAATTTTCTTCTGTCTTTACTGTGTGAATGTAAACCGCCCTGATACCCACGGGTAAAGCTAGCGCTATATAAAACTTTTTAAATAAATAAAAATTAAAAAAAATTCTATCTGTCGGTGCCTGTCATACGTGTTGGTAGAGTTCAGTGTCCTCCAGCCTTTGTGTGCAGGAGCAGTGATAACGTGTGAGATGTTCTGCGCGTGTGTTTGTAGTGTGAACTGTGCCCTAGTATGCTTCTACTTGTGTTTTTGTGTACAGACTACACTGCTAAGGAATGTGATCACAAACAGGGGCTCATTGCCTACTTTCACAATCCCCTGCTAACTGCGCACCCCTCCCCCCATGAAATATGACCCGTCCCTCCCCCATCTCTCGCCTGACCTTCACAGCCGGGAGCGCAGCCTCTTAACAGGGCACCCGGAAGCTGCCTGCCCTGCGTGGGTCAGGAGAGATGTCTGCGCACTTTAACCCCCTCCCTGTCT
Organism: Calotriton arnoldi; assembly: GCA_963921515.1. NCBI lineage: Eukaryota > Metazoa > Chordata > Amphibia > Caudata > Salamandridae > Calotriton > Calotriton arnoldi. Next base: position 551,474 of record CAWUFW010007996.1, on the reverse strand, counting down.
CCTATTCTTTCTCTCTCTGTTACTTTCATTGCTTGCTATCGTTCTCCTTTTCTCTCTCCGTTCCTCTCACTTTCTGTCCCTCTCCTCTTCTCATCTTTCCCTCCCCCATCATGCTGTCTCCCACTCTCCTTCCTCAACTCTTTCTCTCTTCTCACGTGTTCTCTTCATTTCTCGCTAGTCCTCTTCTTTCTAACTACTTCTGTCAGTCTCTCCTTTTTCTTTTGGGTGTCCTTTTCACCCTCTATGCCCCACACTTCTATGACACTCTCTTTGTCATCTTTCCTCTCCATCCTCTTCCCTCTTTTTTCTCTCCATTGCATATCGCGCTACTTCTTTCCCAGTCTCTTGGACTCTTTTTCAGCCCCCCCCCCCACAAATTTAGCTCTAGTTGCCCGCCTGTCTTGAAAGCTTTCTAATCAAACGATAGGGTGAGAGGAACCATGAATACGCACAACAAACAAAACCCGGGGACGAAAGACAAAGACCCCCCTATTTTTATAGCGATCCAGCGGGTTCTTATGCAGACTCTAGAACTACTATGCAAAAAAGCAAAGGCTATATAGGGAATAAATATGCCAATATCAGTACTCTATAGTAAAGTCGGGACCTATTGCATTTTCAATGCTTGTTTCTATTTTCATCTTACCTTCTTGTGGCTCTGAGTCATCAATATAGCCTGCTGATGAGAGGTTTACTGGTTGTTAATGGCCCTGAACCCGAGCAATAACGAGAGAGAGGGCCTTTAACAACCAGTATAGTCCGAGGCAGAAGGGCTATAAGGTTATTCAGTCAGTCAGTCGAATATTTTTATTTCTAAGAAATACATTTTCACAAAACTATAGCATAAATTTTACATTTCATCAATACATACATTTGAATATATCATAAAAACACTGATATATAAACTAAATGACATTATTACAGGACAGCACAATAACACAGACCTACAAACAAACAAAAATCCATCATTAAAAATACTTTTCAAAATACACACCTTAGGGGAGTTTACAACAAATCCAATTAAATCAATCAAAATAAACTTTATTCGGTTATTTAGTACCCGTAAAAGCAGATACATACAGAACAGTACATAAATAAGCAGCTGACAAATCAGTTAAAAGACATATTACAAAGTCGATAGATAAAATCAATAAAATGCTCTAAACAAACAACCCTCTAATTCTATAGGGACAGAGACTATCAGCACAGTTAGTCAAGCATAGAATCTCTTGTTCTCAAGACAGCTCTTAAAAAGCAAGATACTTTAAAACAATGTGATCATCAGATAAAAGCTGTAAAAACAGCAGGGTCAGACGTGCTTGCCTAAAATTCATGGACTTCAAAATGTGCTCAATGAATTATTTACTAGGCCCTGTAAAATAACTACAAAACAACATGAAATTAAGGGTATCCTGTGGAGACTGGTGGTCGCATCCACAGGGTCCCAAGGAGCCCACAGGACTCTATCCCCTTGGGGAAGCCAGAAGATGTTGAATCGTGTTAAATCCAAATCTGGTCAGCAAAAATCTATAATTCCTCACACTGACCAGGTATGGTTCCATAAGTCGCACAGTTTTTAATAACATAAGCCCCCTCACTGTGGGTTTCAGTAATTCCACCTGTTCTCTCAAAAATGCCTTATGTTCCAAAAATTAATCTCTGATCCATTTTACCTCTGCGTTACTCGCAGGTTGAGGGCTACGATATAAATCTTCCCTTCCCAGGCTAGTGAGGACCCCCTTGGCATAAGCAATCAAAGGGATCTTGAAGACATGATCCAGGGCCAAGCAGTCTATTCAGGTGAGATTCCCTTTTCGTCCACACCCTAATCCAGCATATCAAGGGCCTAAGGGCAATCTTATCAGCTATGTACTGGACTCCAAGTTCATCATGCACATAGAGTGCCGTGGAGCACTGAGGAACCTGAAGCACTGGCATTAAAAACAGGTTTTCCACTGACTGAATATTATCCACTCTCATGTGTCCCCACACCTCACTACCATATAAACCCTAAGAGGAACACTTGGCCTGATAAACCTTAATTAATACACTAGGGGGGCATGACTCTAATCTCCGTACAAATCTGAGGACAGCACCTGATGCCTTGAAGAGCTCCAGTTTCTTGCTTTCAATCAGGGATTTCTAAATCCTATGACAGTCAAACAGGACCCAGAGGTATGAAAAGACAGGGACTTTGGCTAATGTACGCGACCCTACCTTAGGCGCTTTTGATCTCGTACTTCTCGGTCCCAAAATCATCAAATACAATTAAATTAAGTTAACTGTGAAATCCAAACTAGCCATGAGGTCTACAAATGTGTCCAATAGCAACTGTAGACCCACTGCAGTCCTTGCCATCAGGACGGCATTGTTTGGGTGTATTAGGACAGGTAGCGATTTCGACCCCACCGTCGGGCAGTCTGCTCTGCCAGACAAGAGGGCTTGCTCCAACCCATTAATATACAGTATGAACAGAAAGGGTGCAAGAATTCAACCCTGACGCACCCCTATGCTTGTGCCAAAGTACCGAGAACACCCTGGGAAGAATGAACTGAAGCAGTCGTGTGGGCATGCAACTCGCACAGAAGGTGAACTATATTTTTGTCGATCCCTAACTCAAGTAACAATACCCATAGTTTTCCGTGGTTCACCCAGTCAAATGAGAATGTCAGATCCATAAAGGCAAGATCTATGAATACGGACTTGGCAACAGTATACTTATTAATTAACAAATATAGGTTAAGGCATTCGTCAGTCGTTGATCTACTCTGCCTAAAGTCATATTGAACATCAGAAATGATATTATGCTCATCTGTCTACTCCATCAACCTATCAAGCACCACCCTGCCCATGACCTTAACTACTGAATCTATCAGGGAGATGGGCCAGTAACAACTAGGGTTATCTTTGTCCCCCTTCTTGAAAATGAGTACCACTATTGCAGTAGCCCATGTTGGAGCTGGGCCCACTTCCACCGCAGCATTAAGAACCATTGTCAGATCAGTATCGTCCAGAAACAAATCTGGATGGATCCCGTCAGGCCCTGGAGCCTTATTACGTGGTAGGGCCTGAATACCCTTTGTCACCTCCTCATGGGTAAAAACAATCTCTGGCCGTCCTCCAAATGATAGACCCAGGGCAGTAGCCCCACCCACCAACTCCCCTTTATAAATTCCCTCAAAATGTGCCACCTATTGGCCCTCTGTTATGTGATGGCACAAGGCTGGATCATTGTTACTAACAAGATCAGGGCGATTTATTACCTGCCAAAACAATGAGCTGTCCCTCATTTCACATGCTTGGACTAAGTCATCCCAGGCTCTCTCCCTTAGCTTTGCCTTACGATTGGCGAGCTCCTTTTTATAGTTCCTATGGCAAGCAGCAATAAAAGCCTCATCCCTCTGGACCATCTTTAGTGCTTCCTTCAAGTTAGATAAGGCCTTGGTGCATTTCCTATTGAACCATCTGGACTCACACGGTCTGTCCCGTTTTAGAGGGACTGTCAATAGTGTGGACATCTTCTTTGAAATAGCCTCCAATGCACTTAATATTCATCCAGTGGGAGCATTTAAATCCAAACAGGTACAAAAATGATGTCTGCACTCTGAGTACGCTCGACCTGGGACCACCTAACATGTCTCCCCTAATCTTTTTGGGCGTAGACATCCTGTGTCACATGTGGGCTTCTGAGACCACTCCCTGTCCCTCTTAAAACTATTGAAAGGTGGGGTTTGATCACTAAAAGCACTGAGCTTAATACTAAAATTGTCAACAAAAGGAAACAGAAATGCTGACACAAAAATAAAATCAATTATGGAAGCACACCCCTTGTGTAGGAGAGTAGGATCTGCCTCTTATGTTGCCCCCACTTTTTTTCTGATGTTAGCACTGGTTTCTGGCTATAGTCTGGCTGGGTCCCTGCCAATCAGGGCCCCAGCCTCTCTGTTCTCTCTAAACGACATGGAGTGCACTCTAGGTGCACTAGTGATTGGATGCTGTGGTGCCTTATGAGTCCCTAGTATATGGTACCTTAGGTGCCAAGGGCATAGGTCCTTCACAGGCCTCCCAGGGGCTGCAGCATGTGTTATGCCACCCCTGGGAAGCAGTCTAAATCTGACACCACAGGCCTGCTACTGCAGCCTGGGTGAGGTGGTGCTAGCACCCCTCACTGAGATATAGGTTACCTATATCTCTCCTGCACACACATATAAACCTATCAGTCACCCCTAAGGCAGGCCCTATCAATCCTGAGGGCAGGGTGCTTGGCTTCTATGTGAGGGGGTGCCTCTGCCTGAGCAGGGCCCCTCTGCAGCTCTCAGAGTCTATTCTCTGGTGCTGTTTGTGGATGCGGTTAAACCATATACTCTTAAGTGCATTATATCCTCGCGGTAAATGCTAACTTTGGAATGGCTGCATCAAAACATGTCGTGTTTGGTGTCAAACATCTTGGAATACTACCCCCGCCAATCTTGGCGGCGGGGTAGCATTCCACCCTTCTAGAGGGATAAGACATGTACCTGCTGTGGAAACGCGGTAGAATCCTAAAGAGCCCTGGCATCACAAAATGGATGCCACCAGTCACAGACACTGGGCTGCCCTCCTGCTGATGACCGAAACTCGCAGTGGAGGAAGCCCAACAATAGGCATCCTGTCACAGGGAGGTGTAACCACCTTCCAGACAGGGTTTAGTGTATTGGGGCTGGGTGGGTGCACTCTTAGAGTGCTTTGAAGTCCTGCACTGGGGGAGCAGAAGGCTCCTCTGTGCATATGCCAGTTCAAACCAGCTCAGGGGCTACCTGCCCCTGCTCTGGCGCGAAACTGGACAAAGGGAAGTGGGTGTAGCCACCCCCTCCCTTGACCCTCCCATAGGTGGGGTCATAGAGCTAGTCCATCCCCTCTTTTTAGTATAAGAGGGGGAACCTTGCCATTGCAAAGCAGATAACCCCTGGACGACGCTCTACAGAAGAATCCTGGCCCTTCGACGTTCCACTACCTTTGGAAGACAGAAGAATCTCCCTTGGAGTCAAGGAGTGACTCCCCTGCTTGGCAGGCACCAAAAACGACAACGACGGTCTCAAACTACGCCGCTCCCGCCGGAGTCCGAAGTCCCTGCAGCCCAGAAAGTGGATTTCCTGACCTCTCCCAGGCCATCGTGAGTCCCCAGCGAAGCTGAGGCAAGTGGACCCCACGAATAATGAGGAACCGCGACCCCTGGGTACCGTGCACTATTGTCGAGTGCAACCCCTTCACAACGTTCTATGAACTTGTGCTTTGGACCACGTGTGGTCCCGACCTCCAGCAGGAATCCCTCCGAAGATCAGAGGCCTACACCGTCCCGAGTGACCGTGGGCCCCTGTTGAGTGATTCCGCCCGAGGTGTCTTCGTGATCCCTTGCCCGCCGGCTTGTGGGTCCCCAGAAGACTTCTTAAAGAAACCAAAGGGCTCCCCTGGTTGCTCCAGGCCTGCCCTGACTTACCCTTGCTGGGTGAGTCCCTCAGACCTTGCTGGTCTGCGCCATCGACTTTTCTTCATCTCCCCAAGACTTGCTGCTGCCAAGGCTTGTTGGCTCCAATCGAGTTGCCGACACCGCAGTCAGCTGCAGACGTTGAGGGACCCACCGAATCCAGCTCCTGGTCGTCGTCGACACCTCCTGGACCATGTGGCTGAAGAGTCAAGGCACCCGCAACCGACCTGAAGCGACCGACGACGGTGGGCATCCATCTTCCTTGCCCCGGGTCACTGCCAAGTGACTTTGAACACTGTCCCCTCTGCTTTCAGGTCATCCTTCTTCAGAATCCAGGCTTGGATTCCACCGGACACTTCTTCAGCTCCCGCAAGCAGCAAGTCTTCTTTGTTCGCCATTGAAAACGACGCCGCGACCCGACACCAAAGGACACCTGTGCACCCGGCTTCCCTGGGTGAGGTAACTCCAGCACTACCGTGCTCCTGTGGGTGTGGGCCCTAGAACTACTTACCCTGTAAGTGACTTGCTTGTAGGTTCTCCCGAAGTATCCTAAAACTCTTTATTTCCAACCGCGACTTGCCCCATTGAAGTCAACGGCGATCCGCGCCTGTGTATCTACACTGCACGCGTCCCCCGTGGGTCCTTTACTTACCTGCCTTGGGTGGTTTTGTGAGGCCCCAGCACTTCTGAAGGCCCTAGGCCTTGTCTCCCTGCAAGTCGTTGTCCCTAAGTCTCTTACTTAGTATATGGTCTGGTACGCCCCTAGGGCCCCAGCCATATTTTGTGCTTAACTTATTGTGAAACGTTGATTTGTGCATATGTTTGTCTTCCAATCTCATAAAGAGATTAGTAGAGAGTTATTTAGAAATAAATACATATATATTTGATATATATACCTGTGTGGTGTCTTTTCATTTGGTGATTCAAGAGATTATATGGTAAAACAAGCTGCTTTACATTCCTCCGAGACTTAGCCTGAAGGCTGCTCTCCACAGCTACCACTAGGATAGCTTTCTTTAAAAGGTTGTCTTAAACCTATCTACCATAAGAGTCGATTTGCCCTGGTGCAAGGTGTCCACTTTAATTAGTGAACAGCATATACCAGGCCAACTTCTCACATTGGTGGGCAGCGTGTGGGATTCCAGCTTGCCATTGTTTTACCAGAAAATCTCTATTTGAATTACTAACTGAAAACCATTATAGGTACTCAAGGTACATATAAAGTCAAGCTTAGTATCAATAAGTTCTACTGAACTTAGAGCTGTGTGCCAAGGGATAGCACACCCTTTCCACAGCTCAAGCTAGGATCAGTAGGCCACAAACTAGTGTAGGTAGTACAACACTGCACAACACTAGAATGTCCTTAAGGGGTGGACCCAGTGGATCCACTCAGCCTCAGTATAAGGACATGGCTTTCTCTGACTTGAGAGCCATGTGTGTTGACAGACACCTGAGGATAGGACAGAGTCCCTCAACCCTGCACCTGATAGATCTGCTGACAGCAGATGACCTGAGATTGGCTCTAGGAGCTAAAGGGTTTGAATCAGTGGGTGGGTCAGTCATAGTATCTGGGTCAGATGATGAAAATCAGAATGACCAAGACTCTGTGATTGAAGGGCCAGGCTCCAAGGGGCCTGAAAAGGACAGAGGAATTCTCCCTAAGAGAACTGACAGAGAGGAGGAGAGGCACAGATCCCCTTCCAGGGAATCTGACCACTCTTATCACTCTGGCAGAGAATTTGTCCAGCAGAGGAGCTCATACTTTTCCTTAAGAGAGACCTCCTCTGAGAGAAGGTGCAAACTGCTCCAGTATGAGGAAGCCAGAGTGGCCCTCAGAACCAAGCAGTTGGCACTGGATAGGGAAGCCCTGGAGATCCAGAGAGCTTCTAGAAAAGAGGGGTTAGAACCCCCTGGTGGCAGCAACAGTGTCCCTAGAGGCAGAGAAAATATTCCTGACCATAGGAACCTGAGCAAGGTTGTTCCTCCCTACCAGAGTGGGGATGATATCCACAAGTGGATAACTGCTATGGAGAGGGCCTGTAGAGTACAGCAGGTCCCCCAAAAGCAGTGGGCAGCAATCTTGTGGCTCTCCTTTTCAGATAAAGGAAGAGACAAGCTCCTCACTGTTAGAGAGGAGGATGCTGATGATTATGAGGTCCTGAAGAGTGCACTGATAGATGGGTTTGGCTTAACCACTGAGCAGTACAGGTTGAAGTTCAGAGATACCCAGAAGGCACAGACTCAGGACTGGACTGACTTTGTTGATTGTGCAACCAAGGCTCTAGAGGGTTGGCTGGTTGGCAGTAGGGTTACTGATTTCAAGGGATTGTATAATCTGATGATGAGAGAACAGATCCTAAATAATTGCCAGAACCAGTTGTTGCATCAGTACCTGGTGGACTCTGATCTGACCTCTCCCCAAGAATTGGGAAAGAAGGCAGACAAATGGGTCAGAACCAGGGTGAGGCAGAAAACCCAGAACCAAGGGGGTGACACTAAGAAGCAAGATCCTAAAGGCTCTGAGAAAGGTGGGGATAAGTCAAAAGACCAGAAGTCTTCACAAGGGCCCCAAAAATCTGCATCTGGTGGGGAGTCACAGTCCAACAAGGGAAAAGGCCAAAAGAAGCCCTGGTGCAAATTCTGTAAACAGAAAGGGCACTGGACTTCTGATTGTACCAAGTCCAAAGACCAAACCACCACCACTCCTGCCCCTAAGGCAACTGTGCCCCCTAGCTCAGCTACTGGTGGAGGTGGTACTCAGAATAAGGGTGTAGTAGGGTTGACCCTGGGTTCTGAAGTGGATTCTGACCTAGTCAGAGTGACCACTCAGGCAATGCTGATTTGTGAGGGAAACATTGATATGTCCTTCCTAGTAAGCCCCAGTAATCTGGGCAAGTACAAACAGCAGCCTTTGATAAATGGCAAACAGGCTTTGGCATTTAGGGACACAGGTGCTAGTGTCACCATGGTGGCAGAGGACCTAGTGGACCCTGGACAGATCATCCTGGGTGAAATGTACCAGGTGACCAATGCAAGCAATGTCCAGACCAACCATAGTCTGGCAGTTGTGAATTTCTCCTGGGGAGGGGTAACTGGCCTCAAGAAGGTTGTAGTTAGTGCAGACCTCCCTGTAGAATGTCTATTGGGCAATGATCTAGAGACTTCAGCCTGGTCTGAAGTAGAGTTATGGACTCATGCTGAGATGTTGGGCATCCCTGCAGAGGTATTTGCTGTGACCAGGTCACAAGCAAGAATGCATGACACTGAACCAGCTCTGGATCCTGGAACAATGGACCAGATGCTTCCCAAGAGGAGGAGCAGTAGGGTTAAGGCAGTGCCTTCCCCTCTGTCTCAGATCAAGGATTCACTTCCAGAGGGAGGTGAAGCAGAACCTGAAGAAGGAACTGCCCCAGAGGGACTTGAACCTGACCAGGTTGAGTTCTTGGGGGCAGGGGGCCCTTCCAGGGAGGATCTGAGCAAGGAGCAACAGTGCTGCCCCTCTCTTGAACCCCTCAGACAGCAGGCTGCTGCTGAGGCTGCTGGGAGTGCTAGTGGGTCCCATAAAGTTTATTGGGATGAGGGACTCCTATATTCTGAGGGTAGAGACCCAGCCCCTGGAGCCACCAGGAGGTTGGTAATACCTCAGAAGTTTAGGGGTTCCTCTTGACCTTAGCACATGATATCCCTTTGGCAGGACACTTGGGCCAAAACAAGACCTGGGACAGGCTTGTTCCACATTTTCATTGGCCACATATGTCAGAGGACACAAAGGAGTTTTGTCGCTCCTGTGTCACTTGCCAAGCCAGTGGTAAGGCAGGTGGCACAACAAAGGCCCCCTGATACCACTACCTGTGGTGGGGGTACCCTTTGAAAGGGTAGGGATTGACATAGTTGGTCCCCTTGACCCTCAGACTGCATCTGGGCACAGATTTATCCTGGTGGTAGTGGATCATGCCACCAGGTACCCAGAGGCAATTCCCTGAGGACCACCACAGCACCTGTGGTGGCAAGAGCCCTCATTGGAGTTTTCTCCAGAGTGGGTTTCCCAAAGGAGGTCATTTCTGACAGAGGTACCAACTTCATGTCAGGATATCTGAAAGCAATGTGGAAGGAGTGTGGTGTAACTTATAAGTTCACCACCCCTATCACCCACAATGCAATGGTTTAGTTGAACGCTTCAACAAGACCTTGAAAGGAATGATTAAGGGACTCCCAGAGAAGCTTAGGCGGAAATGGGACCTTCTTCTTCCTTGCCTTTTGTTTGCATACAGAGAGGTTCCACAGAAGGGGGTTGGCTACAGCCCATTTGAGCTTCTGTTTGGGCATCCTGTGAGAGGTCCACTATGTTTGGTAAAAGAGGGCTGGGAGTTACCTCTCAAGCCCCCCAAACAAGATGTGATGGACTATGTACTTGGTCTCCGCTCCCGGATGGCAGAGTACATGAAAAAGGCAACCAAAAACCTGGAGGCCAGCCAAGAATTGCAAAAAGCTTGGCATGACCAAAGGCTGTGCTGACTGTATACCAGCCAGGACAGAAAGTGTGGGTGTTGGAGCCTGTGGCCCCAGCAGCCCTCCAGGACAAGTGGAGTGGCCCCCATACAATAGTTGAACAGAAGGGAGAAGTCACCTATCTGGTGAATCTTGGAACTCCCAGGAGCCCCCTAAGGGTGCTTCATGTCAACAGATTAAAGCCATATGTTGACAGGGCTGACATGGGCTTGCTCATGGCAACTGATGAGGACCAGGAGGAGGAGAGTGACCCTCTCCCTGACCTGCTCTCTCAGAACCCTGATGATGGGTCAGTAGATGGTGTTGCTTTGGCAAGCAGCCTCACTGACCATCAGCAAACTGAGTGCAGACAAGTTCTGCAACAGTTTAGACATATGTTTAGCCTGACCCCTAGTCAGACTACCTGGTGCACCCATGAGGTGGACACTGGGGACAGTCTGCCTGTCAAGAATAAAATCTACAGGCAACCTGACCATGTCAGGGACTGTATCAGGACTGAAGTCCAGAAAATGTTGGAGTTAGGCGTGATTGAGCCTTCAGATAGCCCTTGGGCTAGCCCAGTAGTCCTGGTACCCAAACCTCATACCCAGGGTGGTAAGAAAGAAATGAGGTTTTGTGTAGACTACAGAGGCCTCAATGCAGTCACTAGGACTGATGCCTATCCCATACCAAGGGCAGATGAGCTGATTGATACTTTGGCCTCAGCCAAGTATCTAAGCACATTTGACCTAACAGCTGGCTACTGGCAAATCAGATTAGCTGATGATGCAAAAGCCAAAACAGCATTTTCGACCCCTGGTGGGCACTACCACTTTGTGGTGATGCCCTTTGGATTGAAAAATGCACCTGCCACTTTTCAGAGGTTGGTGAATAAAGTTCTGGCAGGGATGGAAACTTATTGCTCAGCTTATCTAGATGATATTGCTGTCTTTAGTTCCTCCTGGCAGGATCACCTGGTCCACCTCAGAAATGTTTTGGAGGCCCTGCAGAAAGCAGGCCTCACTATCAAGGCCACCAAGTGCCAGATAGGGCAGAGTCAGGTTGTGTACCTGGGCCACCTTGTAGGTGGAGGCCAGGTTCAGCCTTTGCAGAGCAAAATCCAAACCATACTGGAATGGGTTGCTCCAACCACCCAGACACAGGTGAGAGCCTTCTTAGGCCTGACTGGGTACTATAGGAGGTTTGTCAAGGGATATGGATCTATAGTGACCCCCTTGAATGATCTTACCTCTAAGAAAATGCCAAAAAAGGTTCAGTGGACAGCTAGCTGTCAAAAGGCATTTGAAGACCTAAAGCAGGCCATGTGCACTGCCCCCATCTTACAGAGTCCAGACTACACCAAAAAGTTCATTGTCCAAACAGATGCTTCTGAGCTGGGTGTGGGAGCTGTACTGTCTCAACTGAATGATGAAGGTCAAGACCAGCCAGTAGCTTTTATTAGCAGAAGGCTGACCCCTAGAGAGAAACGTTGGTCAGCTATAGAGAGGGAGGCCTTTGCTGTGGTTTGGGCCCTGAAGAAGCTGAGGCCATACTTGTTTGGCACTCACTTCATAGTTCAGACTGACCACAAGCCCCTCCTATGGCTAAAGCAGATGAAAGGTGAAAACCCAAAACTTTTGAGGTGGTCCATTTCCCTACAGGGGATGGACTATACAGTGGAACATAGGCCTGGGACCCAACATGCCAATGCAGATGGACTCTCAAGGTATTTCCACTTTGAACACGAAGACTCAACTGGTCAAGGTTAGTTTAGTGTCCCTACGTTTGGGGGGGGGGTTGTGTAGGAGAGTAGGATCTGCCTCTTATGTTGCCCCCACTTTTTTTCTGATGTTAGCACTGGTTTCTGGCTATAGTCTGGCTGGGTCCCTGCCAATCAGGGCCCCAGCCTCTCTGTTCTCTCTAAACGACATGGAGTGCACTCTAGGTGCACTAGTGATTGGATGCTGTGGTGCCTTATGAGTCCCTAGTATATGGTACCTTAGGTGCCAAGGGCATAGGTCCTTCACAGGCCTCCCAGGGGCTGCAGCATGTGTTATGCCACCCCTGGGAAGCAGTCTAAATCTGACACCACAGGCCTGCTACTGCAGCCTGGGTGAGGTGGTGCTAGCACCCCTCACTGAGATATAGGTTACCTATATCTCTCCTGCACACACATATAAACCTATCAGTCACCCCTAAGGCAGGCCCTATCAATCCTGAGGGCAGGGTGCTTGGCTTCTATGTGAGGGGGTGCCTCTGCCTGAGCAGGGCCCCTCTGCAGCTCTCAGAGTCTATTCTCTGGTGCTGTTTGTGGATGCGGTTAAACCATATACTCTTAAGTGCATTATATCCTCGCGGTAAATGCTAACTTTGGAATGGCTGCATCAAAACATGTCGTGTTTGGTGTCAAACATCTTGGAATACTACCCCCCGCCAATCTTGGCGGCGGGGGTAGCATTCCACCCTTCTAGAGGGATAAGACATGTACCTGCTGTGGAAACGCGGTAGAATCCTAAAGAGCCCTGGCATCACAAAATGGATGCCACCAGTCACAGACACTGGGCTGCCCTCCTGCTGATGACCGAAACTCGCAGTGGAGGAAGCCCAACAATAGGCATCCTGTCACAGGGAGGTGTAACCACCTTCCAGACAGGGTTTAGTGTATTGGGGCTGGGTGGGTGCACTCTTAGAGTGCTTTGAAGTCCTGCACTGGGGGAGCAGAAGGCTCCTCTGTGCATATGCCAGTTCAAACCAGCTCAGGGGCTACCTGCCCCTGCTCTGGCGCGAAACTGGACAAAGGGAAGTGGGTGTAGCCACCCCTCCCTTGACCCTCCCATAGGTGGGGTCATAGAGCTAGTCCATCCCCTCTTTTTAGTATAAGAGGGGGAACCTTGCCATTGCAAAGCAGATAACCCCTGGACGACGCTCTACAGAAGAATCCTGGCCCTTCGACGTTCCACTACCTTTGGAAGACAGAAGAATCTCCCTTGGAGTCAAGGAGTGACTCCCCTGCTTGGCAGGCACCAAAAACGACAACGACGGTCGCAAACTACGCCGCTCCCGCCGGAGTCCGAAGTCCCTGCAGCCCAAGAAAGTGGATTTCCTGACTTCTCCCAGGCCATCGTGAGTCCCCAGCGAAGCTGAGGCAAGTGGACCCCACGAGTAACGAGGAACCGCGACCCCTGGGTACCGTGCACTATTGTCGAGTGCAACCCCTTCACAACGTTCTACGAACTTGTGCTTTGGACCACGTGTGGTCCCGACCTCCAGCAGGAATCTCTCCAAAGATCAGAGGCCTACACCGTCCCGAGTGACCGTGGGCCCCTGTTGAGTGATTCCGCCCGAGGTGTCTTTGCGATCCCTTGCTCGCCGGCTTGTGGGTCCCCAGAAGACTTCTTAAAGAAACCAAAGGGCTCTCCTGGTTGCTCCAGCCTGCCCTGACTTACCCTCGCTGGGTGAGTCCCTCAGACCTTGCTGGTCTGCGCCATCGACTTTTCTTCATCTCCCCGAGACTTGCTGCTGCCAAGGCTTGTTGGCTCCAATCGAGTTGCCGACACCGCAGTCAGCTGCAGACTTCGAGGGACCCACCGAATCCAGCTCCTGGTCATCGTCGACACCTCCTGGACCACGTGGCTGAAGAGTCAAGGCACCCGCAACCGACCTGAAGCGACCGACGACGGTGGGCATCCATCTTCCTTGCCCCGGGTCACTGCCAAGTGACTTTGAACACTGTCCCCTCTGCTTTCAGGTCATCCTTCTTCAGAATCCAGGCTTGGATTCCACCGGACACTTCTTCAGCTCCCGCAAGCAGCAAGTCTTCTTTGTTCGCCATTGAAAACGACGCCGCGACCCGACACCAAAGGACACCTGTGCACCCGGCTTCCCTGGGTGAGGTAACTCCAGCACTACGGTGCTCCTGTGGGTGTGGGCCCTAGAACTACTTACCCTGTAAGTGACTTGCTTGTAGGTTCTCCCGAAGTATCCTAAAACTCTTTATTTCCAACCGCGACTTGCCCCATTGAAGTCAACGGCGATCCGCGCCTGTGTATCTACACTGCACGCGTCCCCCGTGGGTCCTTTACTTACCTGCCTTGGGTGGTTTCGTGAGGCCCCAGCACTTCTGAAGGCCCTAGGCCTTGTCTCCCTGCAAGTCGTTGTCCCTAAGTCTCTTACTTAGTATATGGTCTGGTACGCCCCTAGGGCCCCAGCCATATTTTGTGCTTAACTTATTGTGAAACGTTGATTTGTGCATATGTTTGTCTTCTAATCTCATAAAGAGATTAGTAGAGAGTTATTTAGAAATAAATACATATATATTTGATATATATACCTGTGTGGTGTCTTTTCATTTGGTGATTCAAGAGATTATATGGTAAAACAAGCTGCTTTACATTCCTCCGAGACTTAGCCTGAAGGCTGCTCTCCACAGCTACCACTAGGATAGCTTTCTTTAAAAGGTTGTCTTAAACCTATCTACCATAAGAGTCGAATTGCCCTGGTGCAAGGTGTCCACTTTAATTAGTGAACAGCATATACCAGGCCAACTTCTCACACCTTCCCCCTAAAGTTAGGTAACATTTTAGGATTAATGGTGTTAACTAGTTTATCCAGAGTGAAGACTAAGTTGCAGCTGTTTAAAATAGTATTTAAAATATCGCCAGAGGCATGCGACAGGGCTGTCCGCTCTCCCCTTTTATTTGCTCTTTACAGGGAGCCGTTAGCACAGCGGGTTCGAGAGAATCAGCAGATTAAAGGGATTCTTTTTGGGGGAGAGCGACATACCGTCAGCCTATACGCGGATGATGTCCCCCCACACCTCAGTTCCGGCTTTTTTGGCCGAGCTAGAGGAGTTTGCAGCAGCTTCTGCATTTAAGGTCAATGTGGCCAAGTCCCAAGCATTGGGCTTCTCATTGAAGCAGACCACCACCACTGCTCTGGCCCAAGCGTGCCCCATTCGTTGGGATCAAAAGGTTATGCCGTACCTGGGTATCACGCTGTCCTTATCCATCGCTGAGACGATATCCCTGAACTATTCTCGGCTACTGGGCCAGACAAGGCAAGAGCTCAAAAGATGGCGGCCGTTTAATCTCTCGTGGCTGGGTAGAGGGGCAGCCCTCAAGATGAGCATGCTCCCTAAAGTCTTATACCTTTTTCAAACTCTCCTGGTAGAACCTCCCCCGGGTGTTTTAAAGCAGCTACAATCCGAATTTATCGCCTTTGTCTGGGCGGACAAAAGGCCGCGTATAAACAGGGATCCAAGTTTTAGACCCCATGAGGAGGGGGGGCTGGGGATTCCCGACCTTGACCGCTATTATAAGGCGACACAGCTGCGAACTCTATTAGAATGGGCCCAACCGGAATCTGAAAAGAGCTGGCTCTTTATGGAGCGCGCGTTAGCAAAAAAGTCTCTCTGGAAGATCCCCTTCCTTTGCAAAGCCTCTAGGTCCCCAGGGCTGTATGGCTCCCCGGTGGCTCGAGCTACATTGAAAGCTTGGGATGCTACAGCCACTCGCAACGGTCTGACAACTTTCCCATCGCCTCTCACTCCCATTACTGAAAATCCGGATTTCTCCCCGGGCCTTGACTGGGAGGCATTTGGTCATTGGGACAAAGCAGGGCACATGTCTATAGGGCATTTTTTTTATATTGAGGGCCCCCGATCCTTCGAGGATTTTAAATCTGACTTTAACATACCCACAATTGAACACTACCATTATTTGCAAATACGACACTGGGTCATGCAACCCCAGGTTCGTCCGGGAGCAGAGAGGTCCCTCACTCGGTACGAGCGCTGGTTGCTTTCAAAACAATCCACAAAGCGACTCAACACAGAACTATACCACATCTTACGTCCCCCAGAACAGGTGGTTAAGTCAGCGGGCCAATGATGGTGGGAGGCCGAGCATGGTCGGACCCCGACTCCCAAAGAATGGGCAGACATTTACTACAGAGCCCGACATTCAGCGCGCAATGTATCTAGCACCGAGAGGGCCACTAAGATTATGATGTATTGGTATTTTACACCCTCCCAACTCCACAAGAGCGACCCTGACCGTTCCCCTACTTGCTGGAGGGGTTGCGACGCAGAAGGCACACTAATACACCTGTTGTGGGAATGCCCTACCCTCACTACTTACTGGACGCAAGTACTGGATGAGGTCGACAGACACTTCGACACCACGCTACTACGCTTCCCCGAATATGTGATCTTGAGAGTGTCCAATAGACTTACCTTTCCCCTCAAATCACGCAAAGGTAAGCAACTAGGTATAGTGCTAGGGGTGGCACTACAAAATATACTATCACACTGGGGCACAGACAGAACATGTTCTTGGCATGGAACGCATCTCTTTCTCGCTTCAAGGAGATGGGACCTCCTTCGCTGATGTGTGGCGGCCCTTTGTCACCCTGCTATGCTCTGAATTCCACGAGCTGTCCTGCCCTAGATATTTACGGCTATTACGCCTTCCTGAGTTGAGCCAAAATGTGAGCTAAACATTGTTATACTGTACAATTGAGTGCTAGGCCTGCTTTTCGTTTTTCTGTTCAGACATCCTGAATGGGGGAGGAGACGGGAGGGGGAGGAGAGTGTTGGGGAAGGGAGAGGGGTGGGAAGGTTCTTTTTGGTATTATTTTGATGCTCTGCGAAGCAATACGATGGTTGCCGGCCCATGACCTGGGCCTCATTTCTCAATGCATCTTGTTTGTTGATAAATCAATAAAAAGATTTCAACCTAAAATAGTATTTAACTCTGAACCTTTCTTACTATGGTCAATATGTAGGCCCTCCACCAATGCACATTTAAGCCTTATAGCAATAGGATCCAAGGGCTTCTCACATAGGTGACTATTAAAATCCCCTGCTAAAATTAACTTGACTTCCCCACAACCGGCCAGGGTTTCGATAACAGAAGTCAAGGTACTAAAATGGGTCGAATCCCCCACCCACGCTTTTGCGATATAAAAATTGATAACCGCAAATGACATCGGACCCTGAACAGGTTCTTTCAACTCTAGTAATAATGGTGAGCCCCAAGGAAAATCTTTAATTCTCTGACACATGTCCACAGAAACTAAGGTGATCAAGCCCCTTTTAGCCCGCCCAACCTCTGTGGCCACTGCTGCCCCATAGAAAGTTTTATATCCTTCCAAGAAGAAGTTATTTGACTCTTATCATGTTTCCTGGAGGCAACTCACCTGGCATTGCCTTACAAAAGCAACCCAATTAGGATCGTTGAACTTAGATGACAATCCTGCAATGTTCCATGATAGCAGGCGAAACTGATTGCAACTGTTGGTCAAAACAACGGGAGGGATGACAACAGGATCTACAACAGGCTGGGGGGGTCACACGAAATCCTGCAAGTGAGGAATGGACAAGTCAATCACAGGAATTTAGGTTTCTCAGTGGGGCAAATCTATTCTTAGTTGTAAGGGTCAGGGCAGTTGGCAAGACAGGTGGGGTTCTCACCCGAATAGCCTCTGCCGGGAGACCCCGCTTCCTTAAACAAGCCAAAAGGAAGGGTAAGTTGGTTTGGTCGATCTCTGGGAGCCTATAATAGCCAACAAACGAGCCGCAATGGTGGGTTTATTAAAGTTAATTATCACACAGTCCCCAACCCATCTCTGTACATCATGGCCTATCCAACTCACTCTTCGTACCATATTGACAGGGTCATATATCTGCACTCCCAAGTTTGAGTAGCTATTTATCCAATGGACTACCTTATTTTTAAGATCATAAAAATTTTCCAAAGTGAGGTTAATCAAAGGTGGCACATTTCCTAGGACCACTACATATGATGCAGCTTCCGGCGGTAAGCTAATAACAGTTCCTGTAATAGGGTATGATGATACGCCCACTGTCGGGGGGCCAGAGCCCATCAGGGAAACTGGGGTGGGAACAGAAGCACAAGGGCCTGGGATGGACAAACTGGTGCACTGATGTGTGTTGGGGGAGGGGGCCAGCCTGCCACAGCTTGCCTGCCCCAATATGAAGGGGACTGAACGGCACTTGTTCGAAACACCCTCATTTGGCGCACTGGGCTCAACAGGCAGAATCCCCACCGCCCCCCATTCATGTGTTCCGTCAGCTGAAACAGTTTTTCTTCCATAAGTGCTAACCATGGACAAATTGGGGCCAACATGACTTTAAAGGCTGCTACAAGTCCTTTAGTTGAAGCTTCATACAGGGTATGCTCAAGAGTTGGGGGAGAACCAGAGCTCTCTGTTTGTGTGCCCATGTTTATGGGATAAAACCCTCTTTTTGGAGCCACAGCCCTTTTCCTCCGTTTCTTCACAGGGCTACACTCGTTATGTGCAGACTCACAAGTCAAATCCAAAGGAGAGCCTACCCTCTGCAACACTCCAGTAAGTACAGAGGCAGCAAGCAGGGAATTCTCCATCAGGCACTCCACCTCCGAGTTGTGCGCACCTCGGGGGTAAGTTCTGCCAGTCGGAGAAAGGAACAACCTGGTAAAGGCAAAGGTTTATCCCCCATCAAGAATAGGTACCTTTCAGCCAACTCTATTTCCCTAGACACTAACCCCACTGCACGTGCCTGAAAACCGTCAATAGTAGAAGTACGTACGTGAGACTTGCAGCGGCGCCCCATGCTTGTTCCGCCCGAGTCAAAAGGTAGGTAAAAGTCCCATGCAGCTGCGGCTGTTACGAGCTAATACAATAGCCTGTAGATACGCCACATGGGTGCCCTCGAAAGCCAGACAGGAAATGCCCACTTGCAGTCCATGTGTAAAAAGCAACAAGCATTTTCAATGCAATAGGTCTCGTATTTGCAAGAGTTTAAGCTATTGGCATTGTAAATGACAATGCTTTTTTATCTGTTTTGATAATTAACACATAAATAAAAGGTATTGTCATTTACAATGCCAATAGCTCAAACTCTTGTAAATGCGAGACCTATTTTATTTCAAAGAAGCGACCGTCATTGTCCCAGGCTGCTTAGAAAGTGAAAGCGCGTATGGCATGCTGAATGTTGCAGGAAAAGCATGTCGTGCCTGCAGTAGGAGAAACTCATTAAAGAAACAAGTGCTTACAGACTAAATAAGACATACCCTGTAACAACAGAAGTAAAAGGGCCAGTCCTCTTGGGATGTTACAAATGAAGACAAGGAGGTATTAAGGAGGGACTAACAAGCCTATTAACGAATCAGAAGCCAGCATTTACAAAGGACACTGACACAAGCCAATGAAAAATATGGGCGGGGAGTGGGCGGAGCTTCAAGGCCATACTCGAATACAGCATGCGTCGCAAAGCAGTGCATGCGCTGCCCAGGCTCAACCTAAAAAGGGGGACCACTCACCAGCAGTCTCATAGGCAACAGTCAACAGGGGCGGTCCAGCCGAGCCTCGGCAGGCGTCACCTCTACATGCGCCCTCGACGCACTGAATATGTGGGCAAGTGGCCTCCCTGCTGCACGGGATTCTTTCCCCTGAAGTCCTGGGCAGTATGATGCAGTTTCGATGTGTCTGTTACTGTTAGAGGAATTGTCCTCAATGTACCAACAGCTTACACCAGTGGTGCTGTAAAAATGTTGCAAACTCTCGGCTACACTATCAGAGGCATTCAGTCATCTGGCTTCAACTCTGCTCCAGGCTTGCTTTATCTGCCTTTAGCAGCAGAATGGGCCCAACACGCTTTGCTCCCCTTGCATCAAGGGCTCACTGTTAGAGCTCTGCCTCAAGCAACCTCCATCCCGCTGGGAGTCACGGCTTTTCCTCCTTCTCGTTTCCCACTGTTCCCTGCCACGCTAAGAGCGGGCGGTATCAAATCCAATTCATTGACATACTAGTCATGTTCGAAATGTACAAAAGTTATGCCCTATTAAAATGTAAATCAGCAAATAGTTTCCATTACTTATATAAAAGATAAAGTGCATTATGCAAGACAGGGTTTGAAAAACACTTAAAACTGGTACGGCCAAACTACAAGGTCCCAATTACCCAGTTTCATAGATCAATTTCGAGTACAAACCAAGTCCTCCTATCTTGGACTACGTATTCTCAATTCGTTCGGAAATCATCTTCATACTCTACAGCAGGATGTAAAGGAGGGTTCTCCAACCCTCTGTAATAAGACCTACTTATGTTTCAATGGAATCATCTGAGCTACTAATGTTAATGGTGTAATAGTGACCACTCTCTCCAAGATTGTCAGCAGTGATCGCATCAGTGTATGAGGCAGGGTTTCCATCACTTTTTTTAAAAATCCTTTGAGAATTTGAAATGACTGTCCAGGGAAAAAAAATAAACGCCATAGCTGCAACCCCCAAGGCACTAAGGTAATAATATGAGTAATAAACCTCCCCAACTCAATAATAGCTTACATTTTTTTGGAAAACACAACGATTTTTTGACAAACATCGGCTTATGAGTTCTGAAAATAGAAACATTTTCTTCTTGAGAACAAGCTTTTAAATTTTAGTATACATATAATAATTCAACCAAGCAAAAGCTTCTATATTAGTAGGCTGGGCTGAACACAGGACAGCTGCTCACAGGTAGCTGGAGAGCTACTGGTAGCTCATGAGCTTCTCGTTGGCGACACCTGAACTACGCCATATTGTTTAGTCTTTCATGTAGTGGCTGTTATCTTTATGGGCATTGTTTATTTGTCTTTTTGAGCATTACAGAATCAACTATATCTGTAGTAGATGTTGAGCCGAATAAAATGACGGAAGCATAAATCTGTGCATGCATGCATAATTCTTCTCTAGACTATGCAATTTTATGAATCTGCAAAACAATATTACAACGCTGTACATAAGCACTGTAAGAACAGGGAAGTGCCAAGGATCACTTCACTTATTTATCTACTCCAGTCAGCATAGGCTATCCAAAATGCTCTAGACTTAACAAGCCTTGCTGCCTTCTCCATTCCATTCTTGGAAGTGTCTCTGTGGTTGTGGCAATGTTACACTGGTTCCTGGTCTACACATTTTCCCAAACATTGTTCTCTGGTCTATTTATTTTCCCACACTTATTGAGCAGTGTAAATGTTTTGAAAGATTGCTTCCTTTAATTGTCTTGGGTCGATTTCTTGTTAGAGAAAATCAAGGCATAATGTCCATGTCTTCGTCCCTCTTCCCTTTCCTTGCCTGCCATTTACAAATGTTACGGTGCCATTTTCCATGTACTACACTTTATCAGATATTCCAACCACCTATCCTATTTTAGGTCTCTAGGCTTAGCCATTCCATTCCATAGATCAATGTCAGCCTAATAATCTCACAGATGTGTTTGCATCATTTCTTTCCTGGGAACAATCCCAGCACATATGCTTTGTTGTATTAAACTGGTTCTTGTAATTTTTGGGCCTGTCTCCTGTACGGATGAACATGGTCTTTCTCTCCACATCCATGAGAGTGTCTTCATCTTTATGTCTTAGTTTTGTCTAGCTTCACGATTGCCTCTTATCATGTGGGCCACAATCAAAGTATATAGTTGAGATACTCTTCTATTATCCTCTCGTAAGTCACATGTACTTTTTACCATATGATTTTCATGTGGTCAAATAGGGTAGCTTATTAAGCTCTTGTATATTACAACAGTTGTCTTAAAATACTTTAAAAAGGCCTAGATTTAGTGACCATCCATTGCAAATGTCTTTGAACCCTTTATGACTAAGACAATAATTTACATTCCTATTTTCTTTGCAACTTGTACCTCCTCAAATAGACAAGGCCATATATGTAACAGAGCACAAAATAACAATCTCCCGTACCACCATCTCTTTGTAAAAGGTATTTTCCAAAACTCTTGCACACACCACTGCATAGATTTTTCCATTATACTACTGTTGATGAATTATGTTTTCTTGTGCTGGAAAAGCACTTTTTGAAACTGGATGCTGATAAAGCGGGTATCATGCCCCACCCATGGGCATCAAACCTCTGCAGTCGGTAATTGAGATGCCTATAATAGGACCAAATATCTGATAGTCCATGATGTCCTAACTCTACTAGGAGTTTCAGTATAGCGTGTGTCACTCATGCCACCTTGTAATTCGGGTAAAAAATTAACCTGCTGAAATTGGATCCCTCTTTACCTTCACTTCAACCATTTTATCTAAAGCATGGTCCTGCAGTAGGACATGACATCAAAACCAATGTGATTTAAATAAGTTGCCTCAAATGAAATAGCTTGCCATTTAACTTGGCATATCCATTTCAAATCTAAAAAGCAATCTTGTTTTGGATTAGTCAATAGACATGGCATCTGTGCAAGTACAAAAGGAAAAGGTTTCCCTTTTCCTCAGTCTGACAGAAGTTCACGACTTTCTGTGTGTAGATATGCCAAGCTGAACATGCTGCAAAGTCCAATTCAAATGCTCCGAGGTACCAAAGTTCCATAAATGGAAAAAAAGAGGAAGAACCTCAAATACACCAATAGAAATGCGTCAACATCTCAATTAACACGCTAGAGCTGCCTATGTCCAGTACTGCCCACAGGATAAAGACACAGTAGCATTGATGAAGAAATGGCCGCAGTAGCACCTGAAGACCACAGGTACAGCCTCAAAGAGAAGGAAAAAGAGCCCCAGGGAACAGTCATAAGCACAACAATCTGCCTTGCCCAGCAGCTGTCAAAGCCTGGATGCCCTGAAAGTCTAATGAGTCCCCTTCTTGTTTGTCTGAGGAAAAGGTAATTCCTTTCAGTACCCATGACGCTCAGAAGAGTACATGTGAAAAGTGTCAAGTGTCTCCTTAAGACAGTCCCAGGTAGGAGAAAAAATACAAAGTGTAAGAAATCCTCCTTGTCCATCTTGTAGGTCTTGATTGAATGTGAAGATTAATACTGAAATTAATAGCAAATTGCCGCATTGCATAGCATTTTCCTCTAATTATTGAGTCTTTATGCATGATTCAAACAGGAACTGACATTACAGGAAAAGATTCTACTTTATCTTGAAAGAGGCAGATTATAAGTCTTAGCCACGCTCCTCTCCATGACCTCCATTTGGCACACTAAGAAGAAACCCAAGTTTGACATCCTTTGCCCAGTGCTGAATTCCAGTCCAGTCACCTCACTTAATGCCTGTGGTCCCATGCAGGTTATGGAGCTCCCTTCTGGGTGACTGCAAGCATGGAAATGTGAGTGCCGTCCAGCGGCGTGGGCAATTATCCACACGCTCATTGCGGTATCCAGCAACATGCTACCAGAGAGTGTGAGGTGCGCTCCTTCTTTTCCAGGATGCATTTAAGCACTGGTGAGCTCTCTGCTCCAACACAGTGATACCAAAGGGGATGATGGACGGAGCGCTTGAGCAAATCAAACACTCACCCCCAGTCAACTGATCTGGGTTTAATCCATCATCATTCTTTAGCTCACTCCACCACCCCAGTTCAGACATGGCCAAATGCAAATCAGTCTGACCCTGTGCCTCATGGGAACAGTCCAGCCCGAACTGCCAAGCCATGTCTTCCCTGGACCGGAAACAAGCATCCTGGGACCGGTTTCTGGCTAATCAGCCGTCATCAGCCAGGCTAGCTTGAATCCAGTGGCAGAGTGAGCAAGGGACCCACGTCTGGGCATACCCTGCCAACTTAGGGCGAACAAAGCGATACCAAAGGGGATGATGGACGGAGCGCTTGAGCAAATCAAACACTCACCCACAGTGCTCAGCAAGGATTTAATAGCAACATGGAGAAAGACAACTACCTGAAAAGGAAAATCAAGGTGACAGGTGTGGCACCAATCTCTCAGCAATTAGTACTGTGGACTCTGATGTCGACCTGTGTTTAGAAGAATGAAGCCAGTCTCAGTCATGAGACCCAATTCGATTTGATTCAGGACTTTATTCGGTATGTGTTAGACCTGGCTTTTTCAGCAGGTTTACCCCCAGACTTTTTAGCCTCCTGTTGACCATGTTTTTGTTGGTTTTAGGACTCCGGGCACTTCACTGCTATTCAGTGCTAAAGTGCACATGCTCTCTTTGTAAATTGTTATTATGGATTGGTGTTTCCATGATTGGCTTATTTGATTTACCACTAAGTCGCTAGTACCATGCACTGTGTGCGCCCAGGGCCTGTAAATCAAATGCTACTAGAGGGTCTGCAGCACTGATTGTGCCACCCACTTGAGTAGCCTGTAAATGTATCTCAGACCTGCCACTCAGTGTCTGTGCGCAGTTTGGTACTGTCATGACTACTTGGCAAGTGCACCCACTTGCCAGGGCCTACTCTTCCCTTTTATTACATGTGAGTCACCCCTAAGGTAGGCCCAAGGTACCACTGTGGGCAGGGTGCAGTGTATGTGAAAGGTAGGACATGTACAGGTGTGTGTGTGACATGACCTGATAGTGAAATACAGTATATTTCGTTTTTCACTATGGAAGGCTATTTGTCCCATAGGATTAAATTGGAGTTTATTTATAACATCTTACAAGTATAACTTCCCATTGGGACAAGGTAGAAAGATGGAGTTTAGTATACCTGAACTCAGAATATAAAAATGCATCTTTTAATAAAGATGATTTTTATATTATGAGTTTGAAAACACTACTTTTAGAAAGTGGGTATTTTCTTGCTTAGCCATCCTGTGTGCCTTTGCTGGTTTGTGGACTGACTGTCTTTGTAGTGACAGGGGCTGGGGATGTGCATTCTCGTCAGACAGCCACTGGGGAGGTTGAGGTGTGTCCTGCCTTTCCTGGATGAGTCAGGGCTGGGCTGAATAGACCTGGGCTGCATTTAGAGTAGAGAAGATTTCCTTGCACCTGAATAGGCCTGGTCTGCCTTACACAATGCTGTCTCCACCTCCTGCCGGAGAGCTGGACCAGAGAGGACAGAACTGGTTTGGACTGAGCACAGAGCCTCTCTGCCACAAGAGAACAAAGAGAAATTGAGTATAAATATTGGGGCTCAGACCCTAGGACTTTAGATTTTTTCTGGACTCAAGAGGAACCACTGCCAAGGAGAAAAGCTGGGAAAGCTGAAGGAGAAGTACTGCCCCTTTGCTGTGTGCTGTCTGGGGTTGGCCTGCAGTGGCTGTTTCTGCCAAGGAGAGGAACTGTGTATGTATCTTGCTTGAAGAAGATCTCCAAGGGCTTGGAGTAGAGCTTGCCTCCTGTTCTGAAGTCTCAGGGACACAAAGACTCCCCCCCCCCCCTGTCTTCTTGCACCTGGAACTTCTGTTTCAGCTGCCACAGAGGAAAAAGGAACACTGATGCCGGCAAGTGACGCCGAGACCTGCACCGATGCTGTGGGCAGAGCTCATGAAGTGCACGACGCACCGCCCCGACTTACACCTCAGCCCGACGCAGGCCGTCACCGAGGCAGCTGCCTGCACCGGAGCCGAGGGCACCCCTCGTGATGCTTACTACGCACCGCTCTGACACGCACCGCAGCCCCGACTTCACCGATGACGGTGCCTGACCCTCACGAAGCCGATACCTGTCGTGGGTGACTTTACAAATTCATCGACCTTGCACCTTTGTAAGGAACTGTCGCCTTGACGCCACGGCGACGTCACGTCCCTGGCAACAGGAAGGAACTGATGCCTCACCTTCCCCTACATCACAGTAAGGAACCAACGCCTCGCCTCACCTCCCCTGTGGTTGTAAGGAACTGACACCACCAAAGCATCACCTCCCCAATGCCGTGCACTGTCTTTGTTTTCATCATTTGCCAAGGTACTGTTCTTTGGGGTCCGTGTAACTCCGGGCCCCACGCCGTGCACCTCGCGGTTGGAGCGGTACTTTTGGATTTTCATCTGTCACAACGTTGTAATAGCTCCAGGTGGAGTTATTTGCTGCTACAAGCTTTATTTGTGTGAATAACCTATTTTTGGTGATATCTGAACATATGTATAGTTGATTTTTGTCGTTTTGGTCTTGTTTGGCTTAGATAAAGATTTCCTATTTTTCTAAACCGGTGTGTTGTCCTTTTGTAGTGTTTTCACCTTGTTGCTGTATGTGTGCACAAATGCTTTACACACTGCCTCTGAGATAAGCCTGTTTGCTTGTGATAAGCTACCAAGGGGGTGAGCAGGGGTTGTCTAAGGGCGTAACTCCCTTACCTTGACTAGAAGCAAGGGTCCCTACTTGGACAAAGGTGCAAACCATTGCCAACTAGAGACCCACATTTCTAACAGTATGTGAAAACAACCATAAAAGCAATTAACAATAAAAACAATAGCACATGATTATAATCAGAAATAAAAACGAAAGCAATTACACATGACTGTAATCATAAATAACCATGCAAAAGTTCATAGTTAAAAATTTCTTAAAAGGCATCCATCCAGTTTCCATAAAATTCATTATGACATCAAAAAACAATACTTTCACGTATCTGGATTGCTTTTATAATAAAAAGTGCAAAATTTAGGCAAACCCTAGTATCGTTTAACTCAAGCATATATATTTCAGGGCAACAATATGTGATCTGATATTTTGTGCACGCAAAAGAGGTTTTAAATAATGGCGCCTAAAATTAGAGTAAAAATCACAGAATAGCATAAAGTGCATGGTGCTTTGCTTGCTCTGGCCATCACAGGGACAGGGGGTCGTATCTGGAGGACAAGATTTCATGGAGGGGAAGGCAACTAAATGGTGGGCAATCCCTATTCTAAATCTAGTTAATACAAAACGGTGCATTAAATTTGAAACATAAGTTTAATAGCTTTATCAGTCCTCCTTCAGCCCAAGTTAAAAGTAAAAATATAATGGTTGGTTCCTCCCTCCTCGCTTCTCACTGAAGCTTCCCTTTTATAGGTCATAAAGTTATCTTTAATAGACCGTTTGGTGAGTGTTGTTACCCATAGGGGGTTAAGGTGAATTGGCATCTTGAACAAATCAATATAGATGAAATTGATATAACTTAGCCAGGGGATACACAGTTCTTTATCCATGGATAGGCAATCCAAAAGGATTGACTCAGTAAAACTAGTCTAATCTTTTATTCAGAAAGAGCGCCAAAGCAGCAAAGGGTGAAGTGTGACTATATCCGCTAGATACTGTAGCCCTGCCTCTCTATGTGTTATCTCTGTGGAGGCAGACGTGGGTGGATATAATAAGCGCTTGAGGAAACAATTTTCCTCAATCTGAAGAGCCTTACTATTAAAATGGCCCCACACACCAGCCCCATATATGGCAGTAGCTAATACCCTGGCCTTGTAAATTGCCAACATATCTTTTATGGGTTGGGTGCCCAACTTTGCTGAAAACCTAAAGATTCCATGGGCAATTCTATTCATCTTGCCCCTAACATTTGTGATTTCATGTGTCCATGAGCGAGCCATTACCTGGAAAAGTAATGCCCAAGTAACAAAAGGTGTTGACAGTGGCTACTTGGGTATTATCCATAAAAAACATTCAACATTTCTTTTGCTTGGCCCCACAAATCATTGTATAGGTTTTATTTGTGTTAACCACCAGTTTCCTTGCAGCAATAAAATCCCCAAAGGTGTTCATTAATCGCTCTAAGCCCACCGGGATCCTTGCCATTAAAACAACATTATCTGCATATAATAGCACTGGTATAGGACTTTCGGCGACTTGGGGGGCATCTGCTTGTATTGCTTGTAAAACCTTATCCACCCCATTAATAAACACAGAAAATAATAGCCCCTCTTTACCCCTACCGGCAGGCAATGGATCGCCTCAAGCCAATGTGATTAGAAACCCTCAAAGTAAATGGGGGCTGTACACCAAGTTTCCTGAAAGCATATTATATCGAGTCCACTTATAAAATCAGACCAGCCTAGTGAGCCATGTTAGTTCACTAATCTACCTACATTCCATGATGCAATTTTGTATCCTCCCTCCAAGCCAGGGCAAGAGGTGCTAGGGGATGACAAATTTTGCGATACCACTCTCTGGCATATTTTATCCACATTATTATTCATGGATGGCGATAAGGCACCAATTAAAATATTAGCAGCACAATTGATAACATTAATTTCCAGATCAATATCTACTTTCCTGTCCCCCCAAATTAGAACCTCGTTCGTCTTATGTTGCCCTGACTCATGTCAATCGATGTCCTGGAGGTCACTCTATGCTTGGAACCTATTAAATACTGCCAGGTGCTGACATGGTAGATGTTCTGGAGCAAGGATATTGGATATATTTCCTGCCCCCCTCCATTGGCACTGGGAATTTCGGAGATGCCTGTAAAAGAATCCCAGGGCCTTCAGTGATATATTCGACTATATCTACAATGGGGATATTGCCTTCACTAGAACTCCCCTTGCCCAACTGGGGTCCCTAAAATTGATTATAATACAATCTCCTTTACAATGTCTCCTCAGGGGGCCAACCCAACTCACTATCCTGGTTAACAGGATTTGTTGGGCACCACCTACAGGGATTTGACAATTCATGTGGAGCTAGTGTACCACTCTATTCTTCTTCAAATCGTGGGTTTCTGTTTGATCTGTCTGCAGGGAGGGGACATTAACTAAAACTGCCACATATGTACAGCATTCTGGCAGTAAATTAATAGCAACATGATTGCCCATGCTATTGGCGCCACTATCCTTTACTATATTATGGGCTAAATCCTGTAACTCAGGGCGGGGAATGTCACTTTGTGTCAGGTGGATTTTGTTCACAATAGGTTGCTGCGTCATATTCCTCAAGTGAACCGTAGGAGCAGATAGACGTTTACAGCCCCTAGGATGTAGCTCGGTCACAGTACCAGCCTCCTGTAACCTGTAGTCTCCTGTAGCCTCTCAGAGTGGTGTCTAGTGGCCCCTAAGTTAGGCCTTGACATGTTAGATGTTATAGTTGCTAGTGATGGTTTGTCAGGTACATCCACCCTCAAATCCACAATGGGTGGGTTAGGATAATTGATTCTGACCTTATCCACTTCAGCAATCAGGAGCTCTAACTTTTCTCTAATGGGTATTAAAAAATCCTTCATTCCAGATGTTATTCCTGCTATTAGTGGTGCCCAGTAAGACTCCGTAGAGGGACTTGGCCGAGTTGCTACCTCTATGTGCGGTGGAGTTACAGGCGAGTGGGCATGTTTTCCACCAGTCGTCATAGCGGCCTTCCTGCACTTTCTTTTCCTCTTGGGTGTGGGAGAGCGGGCAGTAGAGGCACAGTTATCAGAAGAAAAAACGAGTGCCGGCTCTTGATTTAATTGAATGACCGGGCCTTCTACAGCACTAAAACAGTGAGACTCCCCTTGCTGCAAATCGGAGTACTAATAGCGTGACAACATCATCTGTAGATGTCCCAACCCCTGCAACACCTGCTCATAAAGAGAGGCGTCGTTCTGCCATATCAGTTTCTTTCAAAATAACGTTTACCGCCCGTACTAGAAAAGAATCAATTGTTGTGCAGGCGGTATCCAGTATTGGGGGAGCATTTGTGGCTTTGCACTTGCCCATGTCAACTTAATTGAGTCGTAAAAATAAAAATAAAATGATGTGGCCCACTTCAACAAAATTATCTACTGGATGTGTAGACAATCTGTTCCATGTAAAGATAACAAACCATTAAAATTCAAGGCTTAACAAACAAGCCAATTATGTGCCTTATATGTTCCACTTTAAAAAACTTTAAAAGTTTAAAACTGTACGATCAGAGCATATAAAATTCCTTTGTGAAGTGCGTTATAAATCGGGCTGGACAGACAAGACAGTTACGGGCCTTGAAGGACCCTCATTAAGTTCAGTGAGGAGTTACGGCTCCTGGTTAATAAAGCCTCACACCAAAAACTGAGGGCAGTCTTCGCCGCTTCCAAATAAGACAAAGTCACATATGAACGAAAAATACAGTACCTTCCTCTGCAATAGTGTTGAGGGCCTGCCTCCTGGGTCCCTGTGCAGTCTGGGGAATGGAGTCCTGCCCAGAACAAGAATGATGGAACCCACGCCACAGGAGACTGGAGCGCGCTTTATAGTGCCGACACAGTTGAGCTGCTATAGTGTTGAAGGGACGTCTTCCTGGGGCCCTGTGCAGTCTGGGGAATGGAGTCCTGCCCAGAACAAGGATGATGGGACCCAATATGCATTCATGAAAGCACCAACATTTTAGAGTTTGGTGGAGCAGACTGTCCCTGGGAACAAA
Source organism: Calotriton arnoldi (assembly GCA_963921515.1). NCBI lineage: Eukaryota > Metazoa > Chordata > Amphibia > Caudata > Salamandridae > Calotriton > Calotriton arnoldi. Next base: position 521,484 of record CAWUFW010007996.1, on the reverse strand, counting down.
TTGACTATAAGAAATGACCATGGATCCATCAGTGGGGATCTTGTCGGTCTGTTCCCCAGGCGTAAGATGCAAGCAACATCAAGTGCTGAATAAGGCAAGCAACAGGAAGTAGTCAGATGATCCAAATGGCCTTCTCTGTTCCTCCATCACAAATGAGAACTATCTCTGCCTCAACTTCCAGAAGTACCTGTTGTAACCTCTGTTTCTCTGGCATTCCCAGTCCAAATCATTTATGCTTCTGTGATTATGTTCAGATGAAATTATTACTCAATATTACAAACATAATAAAGATTTCATAGCTTTAATTTTATAGACTCACAATCACGCCAGTAATATAAGTGATTTCTGAAGAACAAAAGGCAACATTTTCCTTGCTGCCTTCATTAGCATCTCCACTGCATTTGGAAAAACAATTATCCCTACGCATGTGCAGAACACTGAAATGCTGAGGTGACCACACAGTATGAATTTCAATTCTACTGAACTCCACACAAACTCATGGTCTCAGGTTTTCACTGTTAGTCACTAGGGAGCAATATAAAATAATTAACACCTAAAATGGTCTAAACCGGGCGTGCCCTTGCCCACTGTAGTTAGTTCACTACATGTAGTTAGTTGATCACCACTGAAAAGCGTCGTGTTCACAGACGCACAACGCATCAAGGGCCTGGGAAATTTTGTCTGGTTCATCCTGCTTCAAGGAATCCACTAACTTTCCCTGTCCGCCCACAAGATAGTCTGTGTTAGCTTTAAGGACGTTGCATTCAACACTACTTGATGAAAAGACCTCAAGTAGAAGATGCTTTGGGTGCAACTGAGGTACCACTAGGCTTGAGAAGAAGACAAGAAGTGGGCATTTTACTGCATCCCAAGACGGATCTGAGAAACTGTCTTGCTTCTCTTTTTGAAGAAGCAGCTGAAGACTCATCTTTGCAGATAAAATATTGCATGTCAGTAATTATCATAACTATCTGCCCCCCGTCCCCCACCCACCAAGGGCGCCATTGGAAAAGAGTTGCCACCATTAAACAAACTGTATCCTTTCTATTGAATCCCATCTGCCTTCTTTTGTGCACCGCATCACTGCCCTACAGCTGGTTTGTGCTTTATCAATAACCAGACATATAAACATACATCTCCATATAAGTTTCAAATACTCTTCATTTTCCCTTGAATTGATATTAGATACATCATTTTATTAATATACACTGGTGATCTGGTATTTTTAGATTAAATGCCCATCAACCTACAATTAGGCTGAAAAGGTTGGAAAGGTATGTTCAAGATAAGTTTTTGAAAATACATATTAACAAATGCAAAGTTGTGATTTTCTTTGAAAACCGGCACCTACATTTTCAGCGGTAGATACATAAAACGGAAATGTATAGAAGATTGGTCATTGAACTATGCTTTTATAAAGAGTTCCTTGTATTATCTGCAGGTTGCAAGGTACAATCTGAGTAAAAGAGTTTGGTTATTTATATGCCCACTTCAAACTGTTGCATGTAATCTTAAAGGCATAAATTTGAAAGTTTGCATTTTTTATCTCAGTGTTTCGTTATTCTAAGGTTGATAAAATGGATTCCAATGGATAGTAATACGTAGTATTAACACTTTTGCTGCCCTATTGACCATAAAATGCAATAAAAGATTGTCTCTCCAGGACACCCTGTGTGACATCTATCTATCTATCTATCTATCTATCTATCTATCTATCTATATATACACACATATATATATATATATACACATTATCTACTGGCGGTCGCCAGTAGATAGTTATAGTTAGGACCTATGTTCCATAGGAAATCCGCAACATTCTATTTGAAATAACTTTGGCGCCGGTTGACGAATCTTCGCGAAATTTTCAAAACTCGTGGGGCGCTCCGGTCCGCTCCTATCCTGAAAGTCTCGGGGTGATTCGTCAAGTGGGGGCCGAGAAAAAAGGGGGGTCCCAAAACGTGTTTTCCCCATGCAATTTTCCATAGGAACCTTTCATCGCAGCTACAGCCCGAACTTTGAACGGAATTACACCAAATTTGGCAAAAAGGTAGCCCTTGGTTCAGAGTCGTTCCTTTTGCTTAAATGGTGTAAATCCGTTCAGTAGTTCCTGAGAAAATCAAAAGTAAAATCACATATATATCTATGGCCGGGTAGGGTCCGCGTACCCTCCCGATCACGAGCTGCATGCTAATTGGCTGTGAAGTGGCTGTCAACACTCCAAATCAGGAAGTGTTGGCAGCCATTTTGTGCCTCGGTAGAACTGAGGCACAGAAACAAGTCGCAAAACGCAAAAAGGGGGCAGGGTAGAGACACCCTGACCCCCTAGGTCTGCTCAGGGGGTCCCACAAGGACCCCCTGGGCAGAAAGAAGCATTTAAAAAAAAAAAAAAAAAAAAAATCGGCGGGCTGCGCGGATCCCGCCGTGATAAAAAAAAATCGAAGCGCGGTCTCCCGCGCTTCGATGTTATTTTGCCCCCGGGTGGGCCAAGTCCCGGGGGCATGCGGGGGTTGCCGTATATTTGATGTGGGGGGCCTCTAAGGCCCCCCAAGCCCCGGAGACCGCCACCCCCCGGGGCTTTAAATAAATATTGCTGGCGGGGGGCACATGGCCCCCCGCAGCCCCGAGGACCGCCACACCCCGGGGCTTATTTTTTTTTTTTAATAAATGACCTGTGTGGGGGGGGGCTCCAGCCCCCCCCACACGCCCCGGGGACCGCCACCTCCCCGGGCACTAACAAAATAAATGTGGGGGTCCGTTTCGGACCCCCGAAGCCCCGGGGACCACCACCTCCCCGGGGCTATGTAGATGTTGGGATGGGGGCCGCGCGGCCCCCCTCCTGGAGCCTGTGGTGGCCCTGGGGACCGCCACCCCCCAGGGCCGGCTCCTGCAGTGTCCCGGGGTGCCTACCCCCGGGACACTGCTGTTTGCAATGGTAGGACGAGAGCCTCGCGGCTCCTGTCCTGTCATTGCAAACTTGCTTTGCTTCATTGAAGCGAGAGCAGGGAAACCTGCTCTCGCTTCAATGAAGCAAAGCAGATTGCTTTTCCATAAGGGGAGCTGCATGTCAGCAGCTCCCCTTATGGAAAAGCAATGCCGGCTCCCGCAGGACGCGGGGAGCCGGCGGGACCGTGCGGGGATTGGGGACCCCCCCAGGCCCGGGGGATGGGGTCCCCGGGGCCATTAGTGGCCCAGGAGGGGGGCCACGCAGCCCCCCTCCCCAAAAATAAAATTATAAAAAAAAAAAAAAACGCAAAGGCCGGCCCCGGGGGATGGGGTCCCCGGGGCCTTAAATGGCTTGAGGAGGGGGGCCACGCAGCCCCCCTCTGAATATTTTATAAAAAAAAAAACAGTGGGCATGCCCCAGGGGATGGGGTCCCCGGGGCCAATAGAGGCCGAGGGAAGGGGGGCCACGCAGCCCCCCTCCCATAAAAAAAAAAAAAAAAAAGACCGGCATGTGCCGGAGGCCCCGCCCCCTCCCTGCAGCAGTGTGCAAACGCGCCCCCTGGCGCGTTGTAAGAAGGGGAAGTAATTCCCCTTGAATACTGGCGGTCCCTGGGGGCCAACTAGCCCACCAGGAACCTCCAGTATGCGCCAGGGAGCTGCGTTGCAGAGAGGTGTACAGAGGCCACACCCCTTTTTACACCTCTCTGCAACGCAGCTCTGTGGCGCTTTTTGGAGGTACATGGTGGGCTTTAGAAAAATAGGAAATCTTTATCTAAGCCAAACAAGACCAAAACGACAAAAATCAACTATACATATATTCAGATATCACCAAAAATAGGTTATTCACACAAATAAAGCTTGTAGCAGCAAATAACTCCACCTGGAGCTATTACAACGTTGTGACAGATGAAAATCCAAAAGTACCGCTCCAACCGCGTTGGACTCCAGGGACCCTCAGTATTCAAGGGGACCTAATCCCCCAACTTAAAACGCGCCACGGGGCGCGTTTGCACAGTGGTGAAGGGAGGGGCGGGGCTTCAGGTGACATGTGTGCAAACAGGCCCCGTGGCGCGTTTTAAGATGGGGAATTAAATCCTCTTCATCCTGAGGGTCCCTGGAGGCCAACTAGCCCACCAGGTACGTCCAGAAAGCGCCACAGAGCTGCGTTGCAGAGAGGTGTAAAGGGCGTGGCCTCTGAACAACTCTCTGCAACGCAGCTCCCTGGCGCATACTGGAGGTACAGGGTGGGCTAGTTGGACCCCAGGGACCCTCATGATTCAAGGGGACTTAATCCCCCAACTTAAAACGCGCCACGGGGCGCGTTTGCACAGTGGTGAAGGGAGGGGGTGGGGCTTGAGGTGACATGTGTGAAACAGGCCCCGTGGCGTGTTTTAAGTTGGGGGATTAAGTCCCCTTCAATCCTGAGGGTCCCTGGAGTCCAACTAGCCCACCAGGTACCTTCAGTAAGCACAACAGAGTTGCGTTGCAGAGAGGTGAAAAAATGTGCGTGGCCTCGGAACGCCTCTCTGCAACTCAGCTCTGTGGTCCTAACCTTAGGTACCTGGGGGGCTAGTTGGGCCCCAGGGACACTCAGGATTCAAGGGGACTTAATCCCGCAACTTAAAACGTGCCACGGGGCGCGTTTGCACACGTCACCTCAGGCCCCCCCCTCCCTTCACCACTGTGCAAACGCGCCCTGTAGCGCGTTTTAAGAGGTAGTTTTAATCCCCCTGCCCTATTATGTACTAAGCGATACCAAAGGGGATGATGGACGGAGCGTTAGAGCAAATCAAACACTCACCCCCAGTCAACTGATCTGGGTTTAATCCATCATCATTCTTTAGCTCACTCCACCACCCCAGTTCAGACATGGCCATATGCAAATCAGTCTGACCCTGTGCCTCATGCGAACAGTCCAGCCCGAACTGCCAAGCCATGTCTTCCCTGGACCGGAAACAAGCATCCTGGGACCGGTTTCGGGTTCATAACCCTCATCAGCCAGGCTATCTTGAATCCAGTGGCAAAGTGAGCAAGGGACCCACGTCTGGGCATACCCTGCCAACTTAGGGCGAACAAAGCGATACCAAAGGGGATGATGGACGGAGCGTTAGAGCAAATCAAACACTCACCCCCAGTCAACTGATCTGGGTTTAAACCATCATCATTCTTTACCTCACTCCACCACCCCAGTTCAGACATGGCCATATGCAAATCAGTCTGACCCTGTGCCTCATGGGAACAGTCCAGCCCGAACTGCCAAGCCATGTCTTCCCTGGACCGGAAACAAGCATCCTGGGACCGGTTTCGGGTTCATAACCCTCATCAGCCAGGCTATCTTGAATCCAGCGGCAAAGTGAGCAAGGGACCCACGTCTGGGCATACCCTGCCAACTTAGGGCGAACAAAGCGATACCAAAGGGGATGATGGACGGAGCGTTAGAGCAAATCAAACACTCACCCCCAGTCAACTAGGGACTTACAGAGGAGGTCATGCTAATCACAGGTGTACCCCAACGCATAGTGTTCCCTAGTGTATGTAGGTGTTTTCACTGTATTCTAAGTGTGTTTTAGCATAGCACTGGCTCTGGTTACTCAGAGTCAGTTACCACCAGTACACGTCGGAAAAAGTTGTGGGCACAGGATGATTTTGGAACAAGGCCTCTTTCTGCTCCTCTGTTGGTTCTTTCTGCACATCTTTTGCTTCTTCCTGCACTTTTCTTCGTCTTTGTAGACTTCTGTTGCTTCTTTCTGCATTTCTTTTGCTTCTTTCTGTGCGTTTTTTCTTCTTTGTTCACATGTCCTTCCTCTGTAGGCATAGTTAGAAACTAGCATTTAAAAAACCTTTGAAATTCACTGAAAAAACCATTGGTTTCAGGCACGTTATAGTTAGAAATTAGCATTTAAAAAACCTTTGAAATTCACTGAACAAACCATAGGTTTCAGGCACGTTATAGTTAGAAATTAGCATTTAAAAAACCTTAGAAATTCACTGAAAAACCATAGGTTTTAGGGAAAGTTATAGTTAGTTGGACATTGCACTCATACAAAACCCGTGAAATTCCCCCGTTATAGTTAGTTCAGCTAACTATAACTCGCGCCCCCGCAATGCACTGCTGATGACGTCACATATTCCATCACTCATGACATGGTCAGTGACATCACACACATATATACACACATATATATATATATATATATATATATATATATATATATACTGCAAAGGCCTCCGCAGGCCTGGTCACTGACTTATTTATTTTTATGTTGCCGTCCTTCCAATGGAGGACACCTTCCTCCTAGTGCTGTGGCTGATGAGAATGAATTTTCAAGTGCCTGATCCATTCTGGGCATCTGCAAACTGATAAATGAAGCAGCCTCATGAATGGCCCGCCTCGTTAGTATGCACATGAAGTCATGAGTCATATCATCTACATTGGATGGAGCTAGGAGGGCTTCTCTTAGTCAGGCCCACCAGCTCATTTCACTTTTTTCTGGAAATAGGCAAGGATGGAGGGTGGGAAGGAAGGAGGGAGAGCTGTTGGAGAGAAGGTGGGAGGAGTAGCCCAGTTCCTTCCACCCTGCTTTCAACCACCCCTCCGATCCCACCTAGAGATGAAATGTATAAAGGGATGGAGATTAGAAAGGGAGTGACTAAATTCTTCTTGGTCTCTTATTTTCCAATCTCCCCTTCTTGGGTCATTTCACACAACTCCTTCATCTCAGAATTTTTCTCTGTCCATGTGAAGCATTCTCAGTTGAAGGAGCTGTGTTTCTGTGCTCCATCAGCTAGCCAGATGCTCAATGGATTTTTTCTTAGCCAACGAAAAAATCCAATGAGCATCTGGCTCGTTTCTTGGCCACAGACACACTTTTATACCCCATCAAGGAGCCAGATGTTTGCATTTTTCCTTAGCCTAAGAACAAATTCAATAAGCATCTGGCTCCATTCAAACCAAACAGCATCTGGCTCATTGGTGGGTCACTGTCTTGCGTGAGTGTACCACAGCAAAGAGACAGATGCTGTTTGAAATTTAACTTAGGCTAAAGAAAAATAATCCATACAGTCTCTTGCTCCTTTCTTTGGAGCACAACTGTGTATCACAAACATGGTGTTTGTAGTTTGTTCAAAAGCCTGCAATGCCCAGAGACAACAATTGTGCTGTGATTTACTGTGTTTATTCACTGTGCTATGACCATCCATCACTTAGTAAGAAAAACTCTAATAAATATAAATTGGGGGTGAAATAAACAATGCACTTTTGAAATGTCACCTAAAATATGAGTTAAAGAATTGAGCCCTATTTAAAACACTCCAAATACTTGACTACCCATAATGCCAAGTAATTCTGAGGAGTTTTTAATTTTTTTAAAAGAGTTTTTCTGGACATTAGCTTACAGTAAGGAGGCACCACTATACAGACATTCAATAGATGATAGCAAATGTCAAACTTTTTGCATTCACACACTTCTATCAATGAAATCAACTGAGACAAAAAAACAATAATGGGACCATGCAAAGAGCAAAAATCAAAGCTTGGAGTTAGGATGTGAGTAGCTGAAGTTTTGGGCCATGAGTCAGCAATCACCTAAGAAAATTTCTGAAAGTTTATGTAACCTAGGAGTTCTCAATGGTGTGGCTTGTGTCAATGCTAACACCTTTGCTTACCCCGAATGCCCAGCAAATGTCAAACTTTAGTTCAAAAAACAGAATTCCCTCAAGTTTCTGTGAGGAATTTGTGTTAAGCAGCAAAACCCCCACTGCCCAGTATTCTCACACTTCTATCGCTACAAACAGTACTTCATATGTGGGTGGACTTGTCATAGCGACAGGAATAGGCTAAAATGGAGATCATGTGAAGTCTGTGTACTGTAATGTGGTGTTCACATGGTCAACATTTTGGACTATTCCTGCCCTGTGCAATAGGTCCACCAACAGCTGCGGGGTACTGTTTTTATCAGGAGACATGTGGGAGTGTCAGTTGGTGAGGCTTTTGCTAGTTCCTCAGTTTTCTGTCACAGAAAAGTGTAAAAATTGTAATGTTATTTTTACCCATTCTTTTACATTTCCAGTACATTCTAATTGCTCACATGTGTTGGGATTCATACAAGCCACATCTTCCTGGATTCCCAGGGTCACTACTTTTTCTAAAATCTGTGATTGGTAGGTGTACGTGGGTGCTGACTGGCCCAAATACTGCTGGCATCCCCTATGGAAGCTCGCATAACAAAAACAATCTCCTATCTTTAGTGTGTGGCTTTCTACTAAACCATTGAAAACCCATGCATGCCTGGTACTCAGCTTAGGAAAATAGGGGAAATACAGATTAGGTCAATCCATGGCAATTATATCTTCCTGTGTGAGTAAGTCTGAAAGGAATTACCATTTTTTTGAGGCAAACTTTTCTGACAATCTGACAAATGTTATGATCAATGCATATCCCAAACATGCACTCGTCCTTCCCCTATTAAAAAAGGAAGGTCTTGATCCTCTCTGTTGGTCTAATTTTCGCCCTATATCTCTTTTGTCCGTGTTTTCTAAAATTTTGGAAAGGCATATTAATGTTGAACTTTTCTCTTTTATCACAACTAGTAATTTGCTATCTAAGATCTCCAAACTTCAGAAAGCGTTTCTTCAGGGCACGTCCCAGCACTAACTCCTTAACTGAGTAAGAAAGGAAGTTTATCAGTATTTTTCTTGGTGTCTTCCTTGCGGAGTTTAACCTGAACGGGTCCCTATGCACCCTTTGAATTTCTCTATCCCAATCAATATCAGGCCTATCCTGAAGTAAGCCTTCCCCCAAAAGCTTACAAATAAAGTCTTTGATGTCATTATTTTCAGAATTTTCAGGAATATTAAGGAGTCTCACATTATTGCGCCTAGCATGTAATTCAAGCCTCTCCAGGTCTTCTTGCAACAACTTATTTTGGGTTTTAAGACCTACAATATCACTGGTATTCTCAGCCAAGGCAGCTGACAGAGACTTTACCTCTCCTTCCAAAACTGAGGTACGTTGGGCAATTCCGTCTATTTTCTCGAGTATCCCGCATTTTTCTTGGATGCCCTTTTGATTATTTTCAAAAATCTCAAATTTAACCAGGATATCTCATAGTAAAGAGTAGATTCTCTACCTGATTTCCTGAGGGAGACTCCTCTTGGGGGTGATGATCTGACCCAGGGCTCCCACCGTTGACCTGGGTCAGGCTAGGACTGTTACCCACAGCCCCCCTACCCATTGTACCTTCCTGGGTTACTTGTGCTTCGGTTTAGATATCATCTTGATGTTCTGCCAGTAGGGAAAAGTGATTTTCCAACAGCAGCTGTTCAGCCTGGGGTAGCAACTCCACAGCCTTACTTCCTACCCCCTCTGTGGAGGCAGCAACCTGCTCCATGATTTTAAAATAGGACCTAAGGGAGGGGGAGGCTTAGGAGGCAAACGCCCTTCCTTTGGCCCACACCTCTTAGTTCTCACAGTCCCTCTAGTCGCTTTTTTAATGGGGGATACAGCCTGGGGCTCTCTGGCTATAGAGTCCTTTACTCTCCCAGCAACACCTTTCCTCTCAGGCGCTGAGCGTAAAAGATACCTATTCCTTACAGATGGAATTTGCGCCTCTCTAGCAACGGGGAGCTTGGTAGCCTTTTCCCCCCCTGTAAAAGCCGGTGTAGAAACTCCTCTAATACTTTCAATACTTTCACCCCGACTCCGCATTCACTGAACTCATAGGGGAGAGAGTACCTGAGAGGGGAGGTCGTGTTCCATCCACCCCCTCGTTACCGTAGCCTTGCTCCTCGAATACTGCTGCTGTTGCTGTAGCCGTGTTGCCCTCTCTCCAGGCGCACTCAGCGCCGAAAACGTCGAAACAACCTGACTTGCTGCTGGACCCCTGCTAGCTGCATTGCTGTGACTGCTGTGCTTTTTCTCCAAATACGCTGTTCCTGTGCAGACTGTGCTGACTCTTCCCCTCCTGAACCTGGCCAACGCCATCACCGTGCGGGATCTCCGCAGTGATGCCGCCGCCCAGCACCAATTCCCCTATAAGGCAGAGCCTGTTACCGTATCCGTGCCCATATGCACCTCTGGAGCGGAACAAATAGCCAAATGTAATCGCGCTCTCCTCCAATCCTCACCACCGCAATCCAAATCATTACTTCAGACTTCACGCTTCACGCTTTTCCCGAGAGTTGAATTCCCTCACTCCTTCGCTTGGGAGCTCCCGCGACCGGCGTCAACCAGCCGCCATGTTCCCCGTCACGTGAGGAACTCTTTCTGAAGTTTGGAGATCTTAGATATCAAATACGATCGGATGTCGGCAAGAGAACAGCGCAGAGGCAATGGGAGCTGGGCACAAAAATGAATGATCTACGCAGTAAGGGGGCCCAGGTACAGATGAAGTTCCCTGCAATGCTGAGGATAATGTGGCGGAACAAAATGTATAATATCAGAGACACAGAAGAGGGGGACTCCCTTTTGGCGCAGATGGAAGGGTCAGAATAGTGGAGCAGAGGATACATCTATACATTGATATAATTTTGACCCTTAGTCACGCTTTCCTTTTCTAAGTACTAATTATTTTCTTTCTTTGTATTTTGGATTCCCTCCCCAAGCTCGGGGGGGTCGCGAAAGGCGATCACTTCGCCTAGGGATAGGAAGGGGGGTTCTCCAAGGTGGGTGGGTGGTGGGGTGCACTGGGTGGTGGGAGCATGGGGGAAAAATAGAAAAAATTGTCCTTGTTCTGTCATATGCCCGTATAGTCCTAGTTTTGGCAGGTCTTTTGACCCTTTTTAGGGGGGTAACCGACTATGAGGGTAGGTTAAGGTGGGTTTACGGGAGCCGGGGGCCGAAATTCAAAGATGAGTAGATTAAACCTGGTTTATTTTATATCCTGGAATGTGAATGGTTTGAGGTCCAGGAAGAAGTTGGCCCGGGTCTCCGAATTCCTCAAGAACAGCGAGGCTAGTGTTATCTTGCTTCAGGAAACTCATTTGGAACGGGAGGAGTGCAGGACTTCTTTTAAAAAATTGGGTTGGGTTCAGGAAGCAGTGTGTTCGGACCAGAGAGGCAACTCAAGAGGTGTGGCTGTCATTATTCGAAACAATTTAGGCATAAAGTTAGAAAGATATGAATCGGATTCCTCCGGCAGATAGTTGGTTGCCAACTTGATGATACAGGGGACGCATGTAGTCTGTGCTAATTATTATGGCCCGAATGATGATGCTCCAGATGCTTTAATTAAGCTCGAATTATGCCTCTTACAGGCTGCTGCCCGGTAATAATCGGAGGAGACTTTAATATAGTGCAAAATAAGGACTTGGATAGAACTTCTAAAGTTAAGTATGTTAGTCCCCCTAGAACATCGGCAGTGGTGAAGACCATGATCCAGGAGCTCAATCTGGTAGATATTTGGCGGAGTAAAATGGGGGAGACTAGGGATTTTACTTTCTACAGCAAAAAATATGGTCACCACTACCGCATCGACTATTTCTTGGTAGATCAGGAGCTTTTAGCATCGGTTGATGAGGTTAAACATCTGCCCGCTATTCTTTCAGACATTCGGCAGTTCTCCTGTCCCTTAGGCATCACTACAAACCCGGTAATAAAAGGTGGACCCTAGACAAAACTGTATTGTTAGATGAAGGGGCGGTATTAAGTATAAGAGAGGAGGCCTCGGTCTTTTTCCAAGCTAATTTGGGTTCAGCTAAAATCCAAGTTACCTGGGATGCCATCAAAGCTTTTCTAAGGGCAATAGGTAGTTCTATAATGGTGGGAAAGAGGCAGGCTATAAAACGGCAAGACGAGGAACAAATTAAAAAGATCAAGTGTAAGGAACGTGACCTCCAAAAGGCATCATTGGAAGGTTCCAGTAGAGTCTCTTTTCTTGGCAAAGAGCTAGACCATCTCCAGGCGGAGTATCAAGGGCAACTTGATAAAAGGTTACTAGATAGGTGGAGGGTTAGCAAGTTGCAGCATTTTTCATATGGAGAGAGGAGTAGTTTGCTTCTTGCCTGGAAAGTAAAAACCGATAAATCTAGAAATGTAATCCGAAACCTAAGGGATGCTGAAACAGGAGCTTTACTAGACACCAATTCAGATATAGGTATAGAGGCCCGAAGGAACATGAGTAGGTTATATAAGGATGATATTTCGCCTGGGAGGGAGAGCATAGAGACCTGGCTGGGGAAGACTGAACTGCCGAGTTTAAACGATGACCAAAAGAGGTTTTTAAAGGCTGAGAAAACCGAGGACGAGGTCCGGCTACAGATCAGTAAAATGGCAGGGGGGGAAGGCGGCTGGCCCTGATGGTCTCCCCGTTGAGATTTACTCTAAACTCCTAGATATTATTGTACCAGTGCTGAAATGCCTATTTGACGTTATATTTCTGGAAGGAGAAAAAGCTCCGCTGTCTTAGGCTGAGGCCACAGTAATTTTAATCCTGAAACCAAATAAAGACCCTCTGGTAGTGGACTCTTATAGGCCAATATCGCTTTTGAATTCTGATTATAAGGTTTTCTCGGGGATATTGGCCTCTAGGGTCACCCAGGTTATCAAATGGGTTATCCATCAGGACCAAAGAGGTTTTATTCCCGGGAGGCAGCTCAATGAGCTTACTTTTTGGATGCTTGGGGTTGTGGACTTGGCAGAAGCTCAGAACCTACCTGTAACAGCAGTAGCCGTAGACGCTGCAAAGGCGTTCTACCAAGTCCATTGGCCCTACCTGTGGGATGCTTTAAAGACCTTTGGGTTCCCGCAGAACATAGTAAGGGATGTCCAAAATCTGTACCATCTGCCTAGAGCCAGGGTCTTGGTCAATGGGGAGCTATCAGACTGGTTTAACATTACACGTGGAACCAGGCAGGGGTGTCCCTTGTCTCCGCTTCTATTTAATCTTTATATAGGGCCGTTTGCCTCCCTGATTAGAGCGGATTCTACTATTTTTCCGTTTAAATTTGCGGGGCTTGTGGCAAAGCTGGCGTTGTACACGGATGATCTTATACTCTATACTATCAATCCAGAGGTCGCTATTCCAAACCTAATGGCTAAGGCGGAATCTTTTGGGAAGATATCGGGCTATAAGGTAAATAGAGGGAAGACCGAAATTATGGAGTGGAACCAGCCTAGGCAAAGTCCGGGGGCTAAGTCTCAAATGCGTTATTTGGGGATTATAATAACGCAGAAGTTGGATGATGTCCCTAGAGTCAATTGGAAGAAAGCAAGTCAAGAGATTGGGAGGCTCTTGGTAAGGTGGGCGAATCTACCTTAAACATATATGGTAGGGTTAACCTGATTAAAATGATTGTTCTCCCTAAGATCACTTTCCTTTTTAATTCCATACCCTTACCCTTTGATAAAGGAGAGGTAGCTAAACTGCAGGGGAAGATTGGCAGCTTTATTTGGTCCTCCAAGGAATCAAGGATATCCTGGAAAAAGCTGAGGAGGAGGCTGGAGAAGGGGGGGCTGGCCCTCCCTGATCTTATGGCATATTGCTATGCATTTCATATTAAGAACTTTCGTATGATGTTAAATAAGGTGGACAGGTCCCCCCTAGGTTTACTCTTTGGGGCAATGTTAAGTGTTCTGAGGGACGGGCAGAGTCATTTTCTCTTTAAATACGGAGACCCGAAGTACTTTAAAAAAGTGAGGCTGAAGATCTTGCAAGGGGCCTTAAGAATCTGGGTTTTTTTCCGAAAAAAACTAGGAGTTCCCTATTACTCTTCCAGGGCTCCGATTTGGGATTCTCCGGGAACCCCTGAGTGCTTGAGAGACCAGCTCAGTCTGCCTTTAAAATCTGCAGGGTTGTATTGGTGGGGGGATCTCAAATCTGCCTCATCTTTGGTTAGCTGGGAAGTCCTGAGTCATTGCACCAGGGGTCAACTAACTAGATTTAAATATTACCAAGTCTCCTCCTGGTGGGCAAGGCAGGTTTGGGTAGAGGAGAAAGAGGACTCCTGGCTAGACCAGGCGATGAGAACGGGTCCTATCAAAAAGGAAGTTTCTTTGTGGTATCAGGCCCTGTTAGAGGCGGATGATGACATGGACATGGATATCTCAAAGCTTTGGGTTGAAGAATTAGCGGGTGAAAATGTTAAAGAGGTTTGGGTTGACTCTTTTTTGATTCTTCGAGCGGTTGTGAACCCCACTTTTTTCAAGCGTAACCATCTTTTTACCACTCACAGAGTCTATTGGTCTCCAGCCAAGCTATCAAGACCTACAGGAACCCAGTACGCATGCCCAAGATGTATGCACCCTCTGGCGGATGATATGCATATGTTTATGACATGCTCCAAGATTACAGGTTACTGGACTGAGCTGTGTAAGTTTATGACTGAAGTAACGGGTCAGCAAGTCAAGGTAAGCCCTAATCTTATATTTTTTGGGCTTAATCAGGACTGTTCCACCCGAACGAATACTGTTATCTCTAGATTTATTTTTTATGTGATCCTTCTGGGGAGACGGGAGATCTGCAGGTCTTGGAAGTCTGGAAGTCCCCCCTGTTCTTCTGTGTTAAAAATATAATCTCTACAAGTCAGGTTGACATGGCCTGCGACCCCAGAAGTGTGGATAAAGTTTGGGCAATGTTGGTTGAATGGAGTCAACGCTCCAGGAGGTCCGATGATTAAGCCAAAATTGCTGTCGGTCCTGGTTCCCTTTCTGCTACGGGCACACTGGTGAAGGGTTGGAAGAGGAAACAGCATTCTTCTTGGGTGGAAGGCTCTGCCCCATGCTCTGGCAACTGGGAAAAGAGCGTTACCAGCAAGAGAATTGGCAGAATGAGGACACAAAATAAATAAATAAATAAAACAACTAGTAATTTGCTGCACCCTTCACAGTCTGGTTTTAGACCAGGCCATAGTACCGAATCTGCCCATCTCGGGTTCACTGAATATCTCAGGCAACAACTCTACTCCGGTGGTACTGCCGCTCTCATTCTGCTAGATTTGAGTGCAGCTTTTGACACAGTGTCACATTCTATTCTGACAGACCGTCTTGAAACCTCTGGCATTGAGGGTTTGGCTTTAAGGTGGTTGCTCTCCTTTTTAAAAGACCGCACCTGCCAGTTCTTTTCGAATGACATTAGATCAAATACTCTAGCTTTAACCTCTGGAGTGCCTCAGAGACAATTTTGAGCGCTTTGCTTTTTAACATTTATTTTCGCCCCCTGGCAGACATTGTTGAGAAGTCAGGATTGACCATCTTTTCTTATGCTATTGATACACAGATTATCTTTTCACTCTCTACCGCTCAGCATCAAGATCCCTCCCTGCTTCAGCTTGGTATGAGTAATGTCTCCTCGTGGATGACCAGTAATGCCCTGAAGCTAAACGGCACTAAAACAGAGGTGCTCATTCTGGGTAATAACCCAGAGCTTTGGGGAATTAAACATTGGCCTGACACTCTGGGCCCTTTGCCTGCCTCTGTCTCAAAAGCCAAAAACCTGGATTTTATGATTGATAAAAATCTTTCCCTCAAACCTCAGGTGTCCAGGGTCCCGGCGTCCTGCTTTGCTGTTCTTAAATGGATTTTAAAAATCCTCGGGCAGCTCAGAGAATGGTTTAGCAGGCTCTGGTAATATCCAGGCTGGACTACGGCAATGTGCTGTATCTGGGTGCAGATAAAGCCTCAGTCCACCGGTTGCAGGTTATTCAGAATTCAGCTGCCCGTCTTCTTTTCCGTCTGCCTAGATGAGCTTCTGCGTCACCTCTGCTCTATCAACTTCATTGGCTCAAAGTCAATAAGCTCATCGAGTTTAAGGCCCTATGTTACATGTATCGGGTCAAATGTGGCCTTGCTCCCTCTAATATTCAAAGATTGGTAACACCTTATGTGCCTGCTCGACAGTTGAGATCATCCAGTCTCTCACTGTTTTCAGTTCCCAGGTTTCGTCTTATCCGTATGAGGGGTCGTTCTTTTTCCTACCTGGGCCCTAAACTTTGGAATGCTCTCCCAATCGATCTTAGGAATTGTCACACTCTGTTAGCTTTCCGCAAGCACTTAAAGACTTTTCTTTTTAGCAACCTGGCTTGGCTCTTATTCCGGCCTGTTGCCTAGCGCTTGTGTAGCTCTGCCTCCGCTTGTCCAGCGCCGGGAGACCCTGTTGGGTAGCTGTGCGCTTTATAAATCAACAAATAAATACACTTCCCAGCAAGCCAATCAGTGCACGGTAGGTCTGGCACCCAGCAATAGAAACCTTAGGATGTGCAAATATTAAAAATATATTATTGTGGTACTTTTCCCAGGGATGATAACCGTGACCAAAAAACATCTATCCTTAACTGGTATTTCACTTTCAATTGCTTGCCAAATTTCCCAGACACACTGTTCCCAGTTTATCATCTGTGGACATCCCGAAACCATAGAAAACCCATTCATACCTGGTAACCTCACACTCACGGAACTAGAGGAACAAAGTTGGGGACCAAGCCTTTGCATGGATATGTTCCTCAGTGAGGCAGACTTCGGTGAATTACCATGCTTTTGGAAAAATGCTAAAAATCTAACAACTGTCACCTTCAGAACAATCTGCTGGCAAGCCAATCATGGTGAAGAAAGTATGGCACTCAGTGATAGTAACGTTAGGATATGCAGATGTTAAAAAAATTATGATTGTGGCATACTTCCATATAGCATAGAGGTCATACCTATGACCAAAAGTCAAGTAGTCTATGCTGGCATTTTACATTCTCACACGCAGTGCACCCAGTCTATTGCCTGTGGGCATCAAAACCCTAGAAAACCCATTTATATCTGAGATCCTCCTGCTCAGAGACCTGAGAAGTCTAGTCTTTGCAGGGATATGCTCATCCATGAGGGAGACTGGACAGAATTACCATGTTTTGGAAAAAATGCTAAAAATCTGACAACTGTTACATTTAGCACAATCGCCCAGCCAGCCAATGAAGGAAGGGTGAGGGAGATGAGATATGCAGATAGAAATTTTGGCATGTTTAAAAGTGGAAACTATATGATTGAAGTATGTTTCAGTACAGCCTAGTGGTGATACTTGTGAACAAAAACAGGTACCCTAAACTACCATTTTGCTTTCAGTTGCTTTTCAAATTTCTCAAATCCACTGCACCTAGTTTATTGCCTATGGGCACACTGAACCTAGAGAAAACGCACACACGTCTGGTACTGCCACCCTTAGGAGACCCAGAAAAACACAGATGAGTGTTGGGGTACCAGGCATGCATGGATTTTCAATGGTTTTGATTAGGAAGCCGCACAACATGGACAAGGGAATGTTTTGATACGCGAGCTTTCATAGGGGATGTCAGCAGTATTTGGGCCAGTCGGCACCGACGGAAATCTACCAATCACAGATTTTATAAAAAGTAGTGCTCCAGGCAATCCAGGATGACGTGGCTTGTATGGATTGCACCACTTGTGATTACCTAGAATGACTTGGAAATGTCAAACCATGGGTAAAAATAAAATCACAATTTCTACACTTTTTGCGACAAACAACTGAGGAACGTCCGTCTGGCAAGCCTTGACAGGGATATTTTCATGCATGAGGGAGACTGAAGTGAATTAACATTGTTTGGAAAAAATCAGACTAACACGTTTGCAGAATTAGAAAATATATAATTTTCATGTCTTCAATAGAGTTCCGAGTTTGATTTTTGTCATCATATGAACAGTGCACTGTAAACAGTGATTCGGCCACAATTCACAACCTAGTAATCTCTATTATGATGACATGATTGATTGTGTTGACCACTGTCCCTAGGAAAATCCCAAAATACTTGTTATTTCCAGAGTCCAGACATTCATGGCAACATTTCCTTGGTTAGTGTTCTGGGATTTATTGAGAAATGCAACAACATATTGAACAAACGTGTTAAAAAATTTAAATAGCTCCACATTTTCAATTATATCTTCGGGTTGCAATGAGACATTGATGCAGGGTTTGCACCAATATATATCCCAAATCAAGCAGACAAAAAATATTTAGGGTCTTATTACGATGGCAGTCGGACGAGTGTCTGACCTCCATCGCTTCGGGCATGGGACCGTCCGACAAGGAGTCAGCGGTCCTGACCACCCAATTATGATGCGACCGCCGTGGAGGCGGTCGTAAAATGCTGTTTTCCATTTACCACAGGAAAAGGGCTGCTACACAAGCCGCAATAGTAAAGAGCATTTTTCAAACATCCATGCACCATGTTCCAGGCACCATGTGGTGCCTGGCACACGGTGAATGGATGTTTGTGGGGGGGGCCACATACCGGAGGCCCATGGGGGACAGGGACCCTGCTACGGCCCCCCAAAGTGCCTTTCCAACAGCCTTTCTATGATGGTGGGACCACCATGGAAAGGCTGTCAGAAAGGGACATCGTAATCCCTATGGTGGTGCCTTCGCAGGCACCGCCTTCATTGTAGGGATTACGATCCGACCGATGCCCCGACGGGCTCCTTGAGCCTGTCGGAAGTGTCGGTCGGTTCTTCCGACCGATGCGCTCCGATCACTGGTATCCTAATCCGGCAGTCAGACCGCAGCCTTAGATGTCAGACGGACCGACGGCCTGTCGGTGGTGATCCGCCTGGCATCATAATGAGGGCCATAGTGTGTATGGGTGCACAAAAAGACTGTATTAAAGGCTACAAACAGTTTGAGAAAAAGATGTGAGATAGAAATTAACTGTCCAAAATGTAAATTGTGACTCTGGGTCTGATTTAGATCTCGTCGGATGGGTTACTCCATCACAACGGTGACGGATAGCCCATCTGCCGAAATATAAATCCCATTATTTCGTTTGGGGTTTATATTTCGGCAGATGGGATATCAGTCACTGTTGTTTCAGAGTAATCTGTCTGCCAAGATCTAAATGAGGCCCACTTATAGATATCTGAAAAATATCACTGTGTTCTCAAAGAACTGGTGAAATATATGTATTCCAACAAATAAGAGTATCCAAAAAATTCCATTCTGTTAATATTGTGCCTTTATTAAGAGATACTTATAAGTTTATGAAATTGTGCACACGAAACTGAAAAGGTGCTGCGAACTATGCTTAGCATACCTGAAAAAAATGTTCATATCACAGAAATGTTTGAAATGTGATATAGTTATCACAAATTAGCCACTCTAAAAAATATAATTATTTTAAATGGTCATCTGGTACAGATATGCCCTTACAGGTATCCTTGGACAGATGATACACCTTGTTTGCACATTCCTAATAGATAGAAATCAACAAAAAAGTGTTTAAGCCAATGAAACAACGTTTTTGCTGTGCAACATAGAACCCACCCCGTCTGCCTCTCTCGCAAATTTGCAGCTGGTCACCTTACAGGGAAAAATAAGTGGAACTCTACATTCCTACGGATAAGCACAATGATGTACACTGGAGCCACTGCTTACGTCCTGGTGGTTGCACACTTCAGCAGGACACATGCTTGCAGATTCACTGAGGCCAGCCTGTAATCACGCTGTGGCTCAAAAGTAACCAAAACACATGTAATGAAAGCACGTGATATTCTGGCACAAGCGCTCAGTCCAGCGGCCAATTGGAAAACTTGATAACAGGTGAAAATTGACCTGAAGAATGTGACAAGGAACACTGCTTTTTCTCATGTCTGCAGCTCACCATGTTTTCCCCCAGTGTATACACCAGTCAACCAATGTCAGAAACATTTTTATTTAAAAACATTTTTACATGTGAGTTTGCCATGTTTGTGATAACTTTCAAACTGGGATCTTTGATACTTCATGGAATTTCAATGTGTAGGTAGGAATCAAGTGTGAAATATTGACTTGCATTCAAAGCACACTAGCAAATCAGGATTTTATGCATATTAGTTATGATTCTGTCCAGTCTTTTCCGCATTTAGAAAAGTGGTTTCTAAAGAAAATAGTTGAGAAATAAATGTAAGGAAAATGAAGAAAGCTTTAAAATGCCTATGTGTGCTCTAGGCTGTACTGCATTGTAGTGGCATTTGTGAGTAGTTTATACCCCTGGTGAGGTGCTGAAGCACTTTATTAGATGGATATCACGCTAGACAGTGGGGGGAGTGCTTGGTTGGAATAGTGCCGAACTGCAGTGTGGTCTGTGTGGGAAGTATTTTGATGTTGGGGGCATTTACAGCCTTTTAAATATTTTATTGATTTGTACAGCTGTTGGATTGCTATTTTTATCTCGGTATATGTTAGACATGTTTGTAGAATTTTGTGAAAACCAGAAGCAAAACACTAACATATTTTAAACTAAAAACGTATCAATGATTTAAACCTATACTCTTTCCTTTAAACCAGTGCTGGTGTTACTATCTACTAGGAGGTACCATATTGCTGTTGTATATATTATTATAGAGCAGTGTGGGGAAGTATAGGCGATCACCACCATACAGCATATAATTGTGTTCAATTTTGGTTGTGTAGATTGCATGTGTGTATGTGTACAATTTTAGCATTACACTAGTGATTGACTATAGTACCATACACTGCTTGGTGATTGGCATACAACAGGAATAGGGTGTCTACCAGCAAACAGGCAGCAACACCAATGCTGCCTTTTGGTGGGAATAATAAATAACCCGTAGGAGTTAAATTAAAAAACATGTTTATCGACAACCCCTGGTTTGCTCCCAATTTTTCATATCTAATAGATGTTGCTCAGCGAGAAAATGTTCAGAAAAGCTATGGGCTACTTGTTGGCAGCCCCCAGCTCCCCCTTCGGTTCTTACTGAGGTGTTTAAGGGCTTTCCAGCACAAAATAATATTTACCTAAGTAGTATCTTGTGCTATTAGTCAGCTGACCACTCCGGGCAGGGCACTGAAGGTTCCAGGCTTCTTTATTCTGCTTTCTGTCCACCTTTCTTTGGCTGTCTTGTTTGAATATGTCACCACAAATTCCCAAAAAATCCCTAATAAAAGTTATCCTAAGTTAAGTTATGAATCCCTACAAGGAACAATTAGTGCCCAACATTATATGGGATAAAGTACCTCTTGACATACATTAGTAGCAGGGCTGGACTGGGGGACCAAAAGTAGCCCTAAGGAGGCTTTAGTTTGAGATCCTTTTATGAAGTATTGCAACTCAAAGGTGATTTGTGATATCCTTTTAACATATTATTATTGCTATTGGGTTTTTGTAGAGCGCACGGCTACTCAGATGAGTGTCCAGGCACTAAGATTTGTTCACCAATAGTCAGAAGAAAATATTTAGGAAGCGAGATTGAATAGACAAGTTTTGAGACTCTGAAGGAAACATCATCTTTGGTGGCTCTCAGGTCAAGGGGAAGGGCATTCTAACTAGAAGCGGCAAGAGGCGAGAAAGAGGAGCTGCCCAATTTCTTTCTTTTGGTTTTTGGCACAACAGCCAACAGAGCATCAGAGAAATACAGAGTTCATTTTGGGAGGTAGTGTGCGAGTTTATTAGCCAGATAGCGGGGACCCGACTTATTAAAAAAAGCTTTATGGGCAAGCACAAGCCCCTTGAAATGAACTCTCTCACAGATTTGCAACCAGTGCAATTCCTTAAGGTGCAGACAAATGTGATTGTTTTTCAGGAGCCCTAAAAGAAGTCGGGCTGCAGCGTTCTCACCAACTGGAGTCTCGTGAGTTGGAACGCCAGGGGGCCCCAGTCCAGAGCATTGGCGTAATCCAGCTGTGAGGTTATAAGAGCATGAATTACCGTCTTCTTGCAGTGTGAAGGGAGCAGAAATAGAAACTTTTTTAAAGATCTAAGAAGGCCAACGCACACTCCTACCACACTGTTCACCTGGGAGCTGAAGGATAGTTTATTGTCAAGCTTTACCCCAAAGTTGTGTATGACACTGGCATGGGTGGGAGAAGGAGCTGAACTGGGCCAGAAGTCACCTCCCCAAGGAGGAGGGGTGCCAAAACCTTTTTCGTTTTTGCTGGTATTCCGTTTAAGATTGCTCTCACTCATCCACTGGAATACCGCTGACAGACACGCTACAAATCTGTTCTGGGCTCCAGGAATATGACTTTCCCAGGTATGAAGAGCTGTGTGTCGCCATTTTATTCCATAAGATACATGGTCACAGCATCACCCTTTCCACAAACCTCTTAAATACTTAGGGGGGTCATTACAATGACGGGCGGATCGCCACCGCCCGTATGGTGGTGGCGATCCGCCCGCCATTTCCCTCCGCCCGCATGCCATTTCCCCCCCGCCACATTACGATGGCGGGGGGAGCCCGGCGGACAGAAAGACCGTCCGCCGGTTTTCCACCGGTCACACAGGTGACCGGGCGGAAAAGGGCACTAATATGGTGGCGGTGTCTGCAAGACACCGCCATCCATATTAGGATGGTTGCGGAGAGCAGCCTTTCCATGGCGGCAACGCCGCCATGGAAAGGCATACGGTCTTCGCTATTGGGGGCCCGTAGCGGGCCCCCAGGATGTTGGGGGGGTGGGGGGTGCACATGGGGGGTACCTATGGTACCCCCCTGCATTGGCTAGCACAAGGTGGCAGGCACCGCGCGGTGCCCGTCACCTTGTGCATGCCAATGCACGACGTGCATTCCCAGCATTGAGGCGGGCGGTGCTGTGAACACCGCCCGCCACAATGTTGGGAATAGGGGGATGCCACCGTGGCTGTGGCATCCTAATACTCACGGCGGGACCGCCGCTCCTATGGCGGACGGTCCCATTCACCGCTACGGTGGCGGGCGGACAAAGTCCGCCCGTCATCGTAATGTGCCCCTTAGTGTCTTGCTGCTTCATATGAAAGAGTTACTGTGGTTACAGACATGAAGAATAAAAGAGGAATCTATACTACCAAATTAAACACACCAAAATGCATTTAATAATTTGTTCCAAAACATATTACAATCAGTTTTATGCAAATTAGATTAGAAAAATACTGTAGCTAGAATGAGTAATAAATCGCAATCCATTCGGCCCAGCCAACACGTTTCGTCCCAGTGGGACTTCATCAGGGCTTGATCAATCTCCCAATGTTGTCATCCACCCAGTGTTGGCTCCTGTTGTTATCTCATAAATACTCATAGATACAATTTTGTACTACTAAATGGCGTGTTACGCTCCCATCTTATCTTCAGCCTTTCTGTTTCCTGGTTCAAATGTCCTATGAGTTCACGCCTAGCCAACATTGGGTGGATGACAACATTGGGATATTGATCAAGCCCTGATGAAGTTCCACTAGGACGAAACGTGTTGGCTGGGCCGAATGGATTGCTTCTGTCAAATTGGCATTTGTTGAATAAAATTGGATTCAAAGCAATCTGCAAGACTCCTGAATAACTTTTATTCGTCACATCATGACTACTTGATCTATTGCTGGAGAACAGTTTAACCATCTGTTGATTTTGGAACAGATAATCTTGTATAGAATTGAACGCTCCTTTTCATTTGTTATTTCTTGACCTTGTGTTGGGGTGGCCTCTTGGCAATGGGGTGACAAAAGTAGAGCGCTGGAGGAAACAGAATTTGTATTAATTACATACCAGTGCACCGTTTGGAGCCCACATTGCCAGTGTGCTGTTTACTAGTTGCTTCAAGTACATTTACATCCCAATATGAACAATACAAAATGGAAAAATCAAACCCCGCCCCTCCCTGAACTGTGTGTGTGTGTGTGTGTGTGTGTGTGTGACTGTTCGACCTGGCATCTATTAGCGTAGTTTCTCCCGTCTTTTCGCCTCTGACCTCCTGTTTTAGACTGTGTGCTGGGTTTCGTTTTTGCTGGCTTTAGGACTCTGGGCACTTTTACCACTGCTGACCAGTGCTAAAGTACAAGTGCTATATATCTAATATGTAATGGTATTTGGTTTCTCCATAATTGGCCTATTTGACTTACTAGAAAAACCCTAGTATAGTGCCCCACGTGGGCCCAGGGACTGTAAATCAAATGCTACTAGTGGGCCTGCAGGACTGATTGTGCCACTCACCTAAGTACCCCTTCAGCGCCTGTGTGCACAGTTTTTAACTGCCATGTCAACCTGCCAAGTACCCCCACTTGCCTAGCTCAAACATTCCCTTTTATTACCAATAAGGCACCCCTAAGGTAGGCGCAAGGTAGCCCCATGGGCAGGGTGCAGTGAATTTAAAAGGTAGGAAATGTATTGTTGTGTTTTACATGTCCTGGTAGTGAAATACTGCTAACTTAATTTTTCACTACAGCAAGGCCTCTCTCGCCCATAGGTTAACATTGGCGCTACCTTGTAACATCTTACAAGTGTATCTTCCAAATGGGAGCTAATACAAAATTGGAGTTTGGTGTCCCTGGACTCACCATTTAAAAACACATCTTTTCGTGAAGTTGGTTTTTAAATTGCAGGTCTGAACGTGTCACTTTAGAAAGATGGCATTTTCTTACTAAACTAATCTGTGCCTCTGCCTGTCCCTAGAATGCAATTCTCGGTTGAATGACAGTTGGGCTTTGTGAATTCATTCTAGACAGTCACACACAAGGGGAGCTGAGGGCCCATCACCAGGCTGATTGATTTTCCTGAGCTAGAGTGGAGGGAGGAGTTGACACTTGCACCTGAATAGGGCTGTGCCTGTCCTCTCACAAACAGTCTCCATGCCCCATAGTGTGTCTGGATCCAGGTCAAGGAAGGGCACCTTTCTTTGATGTTTGTCTCTTTCAAAGACTAAATTAGGTATAAGTACTGGACCTCTGACACCATATACTCAGAACATTTCTGGACTGAGGACATTCTGCCAGGAAGAAGAGCTGGATTGCTGTCAGAAGGGACTGCCACTTTGCTGTTTGCTTTGCTGTGCTGGCCTGCTGCTTGTTGCTTCTGTCCTGGGAATTAAATGACTGAACTTTTCTTTCTCCATCCTGCTTTCCAAGTTTCTCCAAGGGCTTGAGTTGAACTTGCCTCCTGTTGGAAGTCTCAGGTCCATTAAAGACTTCATCTGCCAGCACCTGGGCTCCTCTGAGGAGAGACCTGCTCTGCCAAGTGGTGCCAATTCCAGTTCTGGGCCCTTGGAAGTGGGTTTGCTGTGTTCAAAAAGAAGAAACCAGCACATCGACTTCGAGTGTGACTTCGGAGCCAGCGCCACTCTTCAACACCACGCCGCTGCCTGCCCCGGTGCCGTGGTTGTCGCTCAATGCAGTGACCGCGACTGGTAACGCAGGCCCTGCAGCAGCATCTCCGAAGATCCACCACAGCGTGAGTCTCGAGCACTGCATCACTGAAGTCTGTGACACCCGACTTCGATTCCGCCGCAGTACTTGTGACCCCGTGGTGTAACATCTACACCACGAAGTCGATTCCGCGTGGCTGGACTCCCAACGCTTTATTGACCCAGCACCGCCAGAGGATCAGAAGCCTTGTCGTGAACGCCGCATCACTTCCCTTGTGCCTTGTAACGTCCCCGGCATCCCCGGCTCAACGACAGCGCCTTGAGAGCCTCACGGGTGAGTAGCACGCTTACAATTCCCTGATTGATTGAACGACTCTGCACCGCCTCCAGGAACCGACGCCTCACTTGCTTCAGTGATGCTTTACCTCCATTGGGCAACGCACTGTCCCGAGCACCGACGTGTCAACGACTTGCACCGACAGTAAGGAATCTATGCCATACCAGCCCCAGCGACACCTCACCTCCCCAGCGCTTTGCAACATCTTTGTTTTATGATCGTTTCCAAGGTACTGTAACCAGAGTCAGTACGAATCTGTAGCCGGCCCACATTCCATCAAGGTCGGCCGCGAACTTTGAGAATGGACTTTGTCAAACATGTTGTTTTAGCCCCAGTTGGAGCTATTGTGTTTCTAAGTGCTAGACTGCATTTAATTTTTGAAAATTTGTAACTTGACTTGAGTATGTTGGATTTTTGTCATTTTGGTCTCGTTTTATTCAGATAAATACTTACTATTTTTCTAAACTGGTGTGAAGTACTTTTGTGGTGTTTTCACTGTGTTACTGTGTGTGTAAACAAATATTCTACGCATTTTCTCTGAGGATAAGCCGGACTGCTTATGCCAAGCTACCAAGGGGGTGAGCACAAGTTATTTTGAGGGTGAAACCTACTTACATTGACTAGAGTAAGGATCCCTGCTTGGATAATGTGCAAACTTCTGCCAACCAGAAACCCCATTTCTAACAGTGACCAATCTCAATATACCCCTACAACCTGCATCTCCCGTGTGTCCCATGTATCGCCAATAAGTGGCCAGGATATCTCATAGTCAGCAACTCCACAAACATCTCTCCAGGTCTAGCCAGTGCACGTGTGCACTCAATGCCTCGATCTGTCTGAAAGGTCCGCAGGTTCATTACTGGGCTGAGGTTCCATGCATGCATGCACACAAGGCCCTCCACGACCTGGGCCCAAAGTACCTCAATGACCGCATGACCTTCTACACGCCCACCCGCCAGCTACGATCAACCAGCCACGCCCTCGCCACCGTACCACGCATCCGCAGAACCACCGCCGGAGGAAGATCCTTCTCCTACCTGGCAGCCAAGACCTGGAACTCCCTCCCCACTCACCTTCGGCGAACCCAGGACCATCTCTCCTTCAGGAAGCAGCTCAAGACCTGGCTGTTCGAGCAGTAACTTACCCCCTCCCCCAGCGCCTTGAGACCCTCCCGGGTGAGTAGCGCGCTCTATAAATGCCATGATTGATTGATTGCGCAGGGTCAGTGACAGTGTCCTCAAGGGGGACGATCATCCGTACTCGCCTCAAACTTCTCTAGGTAAATGTCCCAGCATCCCCGTGGGTCCACCCAATCCCCTCTCTCATGCTTAGCCGTTTACGGACCACCAGCTCGGCTAGCGCCCATCTGCGCATGTAGGCCTGCCAATGCTGCAGTGGGGGTGACTTCCAGGCCATAGTAATGCAACGTTTTGCCAAACTCAAAGCCAGATTTTGGTATCGCAACAAACCCTGGGTGTTGGAAATGGCCCTTTCTAGGGTGCTTTCTCTTGACTTTTCGATTTTGTCCCTCCTGGTTTTCCGCTGATCTACGTGCTAGCCTTGAGACTTTGAGTGCTTTGACACTGCCATTCAGTGCGAGAGTGCTGTGCTTGTCATATACATACTGGTGATTGGTGTATACATGATTGACTGATTTGAGTTAACTGTAAGTCCCTTGTCCAGTGGTAAGACATATATCTAGGGCATGTAACTCTAATGCTACTCTGTGGGCCTGCAGCACTGGTTGTGCTACCCATGGAGGTAGCTCTTCAAACGTACCATAGCTTTGCCACGGCGAGGCCTGTGTGTGTAGGTTACTGTTACTCAGCTTGGTATTTAAAATTTAAAAGCTACTTGCCCAAGTTCTGCATGTCTCTCGCTACATCTGAATACTCCCTGGGGGCAGGGTGCGGTGTAGGGAAGAGGGAGGGCATGTGCACATGTGCCCTACATGCCCTAGTTGTGAATACCTTTGGGTGGTGTGTTCAGTGCTGTATGGCCAGCTTCTCGCATTGATTAACATGGGGGATCTGTGAAAAGACTATTGAACTCTATTTCCTATGTGCACAAGAGTAGCAGTATGGTGCTTGGTATAGATGGATTAGTAATGGCAAATCCTCTCTGGTAGGGAGAGTGGATTTGACATTACTGATGTGGAAATGCCATTTCGGGGAAAGGGGCATTTCTATGCTTGTGGCTCTCTGTGTGCCTGTCAGCCAGTCTCCAATCCACATCTGGGTGAGGGGGGGCACCTACATCTATGCATTCCTGATAGACGGCCATAAACTAGGGGCACTCAAGGGAAACTGCAGATCTCTGACTCTGATTGGTCTTCCTGGGATGGATAAGAGGGGGTGGAATTAGCACCTGCATTCCAAGGAGCAGGGTCCTGGCCCCACTAAAGATATTGATCAAGCCTCCCAGGGTAGAATAGCAGACAGGACTAGATTTAGAGGGGGCTGGGCATTTCAAAGATGGCCTTTTGAAATAATCTCATTGTCAAAGGCCATTGTGGGTATAGCTACTAGGGTTCTGTCCTCAGGAGTTTAGAGACCCTTGTGGGATTACAACCATACGACGCTGGTTCGACCCTGGGAATATCAACAAGAGGAACCACTGAGTCAGGGGACAGGGGGGACTGCAACTGGATTATCCACAGACTTGTGATGGCCTGGGGCTGTTGTGCTCCAGGAAGGGGACTATCACTTGTTGGAATTTGCCTGGATGTTTCTGGCATGCAGCTAATTGCCAACTGTTGTGGCCTGGGTCCCTAAGCACTCTCCAAGGGCCGATTGGCTGGCCTCCTGTCCATGAGATCTCAGGGACAGAAAGGATCTCCCCATTTCCACGAGATCGTAAGTACCGCGCAGGGTGCGGTGGAGCCGGGTGGAAGTTATCGTCGGTTGGGAAAAGGACCGTCCCAATGTTTACAGTAATCACACTGTGCAGAGGAGTGGGCTCTTAAAGCTCAGTGGCCCACCTTGGGTGCTATAATGTGAGGAGTTTGAAGAGTGCTGGGGAAGTTTGCTGAGTCTGAGGTACCTAAGTTTGTGACCTGGAAACCTGTGCTAGCCCACACTTCGTAGTGTTTGGTGTCCAAGGGGTTTTGGGGGACATTTGCTGAGTCAGGGGTACACGAGCTGGAAGCCTGGACTGACTCCGACCTCTAGATTGGGAGGACGACAGTGCTTGACACTGCGGCCTCAGTCCATGGTCGCCGGCTCCCTCTCCTCGGACCCACGCCACAAGGTACTCTGTTGTTGATAACGTTGTGACTGGACCCGAGGGGTCTTGTGCCTTGTGTGCACCCACAGCTGGCTGCCTGGAGCAACTACTTCTCGCACCTCCGCCTGGGGGAAACGTTTCTCCAAATTGGAAGTGTTTCAGCTTCTGGTGTCACAGTCTTTTCTCTATTGGGGGGGGGTTAGTGATCCCGCACTCGTGAAGGTGCCGCTGGGTGCCTTGATGGCCTAATCTGGATGGAAGAAACCAAGTAACTGTTTCCTTCCACTTTAGGTGGTGCCAACAATCTAATCAAAGTGTTGCCAGCGGGTGCAACGTGTATCATTGGCTTGTGTAATTTGAGTGGCTTAGGGGCTGGGTCACGAGGCGCAGTCAAAAACATATGATTTCTTGACCATTACAACTGTACGGGGTATGCAATATTTGGAAATGTCATGTTTTATGCTGCTGTGACAGTGGTAAAGTGGAATACCTCTGAACAGCCTGCATATATGTTTCTGTCGTTGTTAATGTGGGAGAGATCGCTTGGATCGTGAATACCTCGGGGAAGTGTGGATAACGGGACAAGTGAAGACCTATGACTGGTGTTATGTTGTTATGTTATATAAATTTATTACGCGCACGGCTACTCATGAGTGTCCCGGCGCGAGACCGAAAAGGGGTAGAGCGTGGGCTTCAGATGAATAGATGCGTTTTCAATTTCTTCTTAAATACAACTGGATCCTGGATGGTGCGCAGGACCAGAGGGAGAGCATTCCAAGCAGCCGCTGCTTTCACTGCAAAAGAGCTGCCTCCTAACCTCTGACGCTTGAAACGTGGGACCTGGGCATAACATAAGGACGAAGAGAGCAGGGAGCGCGAAGGAACGTAGAAGGATAAACGCCTCTGCAGGTAGAGAGGGCCTTACCCGTGGAGCGCACGGTGGGCAAAAATCAGAAATTTAAATTTCACTCTAGACGCCATGGGCAGCCAGTGGAGAGAGCGCAACTGCTGATGCACACTGTCCCTGGCCGACAAACCCAATAGGAGTCTAGCTGCGGTATTTTGCACCACCTGGAGCTTCTTCAACACGTAGCCCGGTATACCAGCAAAGAGGGCATTGGCGTAATCCAACCGAGACAAGATCGACGCACAGGTGACCGTTACCCTCGCCAGTGCATATATGTTCATGCCGTTCTACTGCTAATTGGAGAGTTTGACAATTGCATACAACTGTAAAGCATATATAGGATGTGTATGTTGTTTTGATTCAATGTGTGTGTAACACAAAGACCAGTGTTTTATACATACAGCGTGGAGTCACACATCTCCGTTATGGTCACCTCATGTGTTGACACGTTCGCTTTCAATTAGTTATGCTCTTCGCGCATGTGGCCCATGTCAATGATCAAAGTGTCCAGTTTTAGTTCCAGGGTCATCTGTACTTGTTTCCATGTTTATTGTTATAAGTTAATAAAAACCGTCACAATATTTTACAATTAATACAGGGTAATAAAACATTTTGCAATAAAATACGTCACTTTTCTTATTAATCAGTTTCTTTGACGTGCATGTTGATATTTCAAGGATACGAGATATTAAAACCTTTTGCATCTCAAACAAATTATTATTTAATTTCCTTTCGATTGTGGCCCATAGCTTTCAGCTAAGTTGTTATAAAGTGGCATGTGCGTCAGAATAAGAAATTAAGTTCTAATTTTAAATTGTGCAAGGTACTAGAGTCCCATAGTTTTATAAATGTCAAATTGTTGTCTTTTACTCACAATCATATGTTTATTTAGACCTTAGGCGGTCCCGGTTTCTCATACTATAGCTAAGCCCTCGGAGTTCTGTTTGAGCGGATGTGTGCCGGTGAAGCACTACAAGGAAGACCAAAAACACGTTTGTTCGTGTTTATTTGTAATCTTTCCAACATTTTAGAATCTTTACCACGCATCACCATACTCGCATAAGTTAACGTGGGAAGCAATTTCGCATGGATGACCGCGAGCAATGGTTAAAAGGAGGGTCCTTCCAGTTTTTTACAAGTGCACAAAAGACATGTATTAAGGTACTGTTTTTTCTAACCGTATACTGCTGGTGTGTCTGAAAATTAATGTTCTTGTCAAAGTAGAAGCCTAGATATTTATAGGTGTTGACTTCTATAGTTGCGTTCCCTAGCTTAATTTTCAATGATACATTGGAATTATTTCCTATTGACAAGGTTTTTGTCTTAGAGATATTAATTTCCAGTTTATTGACTTTTGTGAATGCCGCAGTTTCCTTAATTAATCTCTGAAGTCCCACCTCTGTGTGACTCAGCAGCACAATGTCATCAGCATATGACAGATGAGATATGGAAAGTGGACCTAGTCTTGGAGCATGTGAATTTACTCTATCAAGATGGGTGGATAAATCGGCCATAAAGAGATTGAACAGATGTGGAGCAAGCACACACCCTTGCTTAAAACCCTTTGCAGTTTGTATTCTTCTAGATATTCTTGTGCCATCTGCCACCTTGATTTGAATCCATATGTTAGTGTATAACATTTCAATCGCTCTCAAAAAAGTCTTGAATGCCCCATCGTCTTAGTTTTGCCCATAAGAGGTGTTGGTCCACCGAATCGAAAGCTGCCTTCAGATTGATAAAGCAGAGTTGTAGTTTTTTCTTTAAACGTTTGCACTTCTCCACAATTGATGTTACTGTTAACATGTTAATTATGGTTCCTTACCCTTTCCGGAAGCCCGTCTGTTGAGCTGGAATCAGATTCTTGGTGTTTGACCATTCAATTAAATCTTCCAATATTAGTGAAGCATAATATTTAGCCTCCGAGTCAATAAGCGCTATTAGTCTGTAGTTCACAGGATTTGTTCTGTCACCCCCTTAAAGATTGGGTTTATTATTGATCCCCTCCAGCTGTCTGGAACCATGCCCATATTTTCGACCTCTTTGAACAGTGCCGTTATCGGGTTAGCCCAATATTTTGGATCCCATTTGTATATTGCCTGCAGAATACCTTTTGGGCCTGTTGCATCGTCACTTCTGCCAGCTTTGATCACTTTTTCCACTCTTAATTGAGTACAAGGTGCATGTTCTAAAAGAGTTAGGTACTCAGGATGGGGCAGTGTTTCAGTCCTATTTGTTACATCCGACTCCATAACTTTGTTAGTTTTGTATGGTTGATGCTGCTCTTCATTAGAAAAAAATGTTGTCAGATAAGCTGCCCAATCTTTCTTAGTGACGTTTGATGAGTTGGTTATTTTTGCTTCCCTGTCTATGCCATTTATTCTTTTCCAGAAGGCTTTGGTATTTGATCATTGCAGTTGTAGAGTAGCTTAATCCAAAACTCTTCTGTCATTTTTCTCTTTTCCTGCCAGACATGTTTCTTATATTCCTTTCTCAATTGTTTTATTTTTTCCCATGTAGCTGTTTGCTACCTGGGAATCTGTAGACCATGCACAGCAACAAGAAGTTCTGGAAACTTGGCGCTGGTGTCCTTTAACACAAGGTTAGTGTTGAGGGATGTCCCGCTGGGGCAGTCCCAGTCTCAGACAGGGAAGGATTCTGTTGGGTGTCCCCTAATTTGGAACCTTTAGGTTGCACCATCATGACGCTGACAGAAGCAGCTGAAGTACAGGAACAAAAACACGAGGCCATTTGCTACTTTCTGCCGGTGGCAGCGCACCGCCTCACTGCGTGTCAGCACTGCCCCACAGGAGAAGTTAGGCCCCTGGGGTGCCAGTTGACGGGACTGTGACTGCCGCACAAATCATCACTTAGCCTCTTCGTGTAAAGGCAGAAGGCCGCACACTGCACCAGAATGTGCATACCCACGTCCCAAGCCGGCAACGGCGTTTAGGCAGAGGCAGAGCCCCTTATGTCTGTCCCCTCAAAGAGCCCTTGAGGTCAAATGGTCACTTCTCCAGTGTGCGCACCACCAATAACAGTGGGTCCCCATGGGCAGGATGGCAATCAAGCGTGGGGTCCTCCAAGTATCACCCTCAGGCGGGATCACCCCCAGTGCAGTTGTTCACCCCCAAC
Organism: Calotriton arnoldi; assembly: GCA_963921515.1. Taxonomy (NCBI): domain Eukaryota; kingdom Metazoa; phylum Chordata; class Amphibia; order Caudata; family Salamandridae; genus Calotriton; species Calotriton arnoldi. Next base: position 488,915 of record CAWUFW010007996.1, on the reverse strand, counting down.
TAGGAATCTGGCAGTAACATCTGCGGGTGGGGGGGAAAGCTCGACTCACCGCTGCAGTCCACTGTCGCCTCCCAATGGCAGAGTAGCACAGGCTCCTGCCCCAGCCGTGCGGCTCACTGCCATGCACCTACAAGTACGCTTCAATAGTAGGTTGTCCAATGTTCTTGCTGAGGGCTACACATCGCGTCCCCATCACGCGCTCCCCAACAGAGCCAGAGGTATCCGTAGGGAGCCCACTCTGGCAGTTGCTGTCCTCAGTAAAGGCAGGAGGCTCAAGAGCCTGGAATGCGGGGTCCATCATGAGGATGAGGTGCCAGGAAAGGCGCAGGCCTACGGGCCTTCAAGGTGAAGAATGAGTGGCTGATTCACAACCACAGCTTGCAGCCTCCCTCCGGTAATGATTGGGCTCAGGTACCTGTTCTGCTGGGTCAGTCCTCCCCGGTCCTCAAAGAAGCTCCCGCTCCCCCCCTCCCCTCATGCCGGGGGTGGGGAGGCCCACTCGTAGTGAGGACGAGGTGGCAGGGAAATCAGAGGCCGCAAGGCCCGCGGCAATCGTAGCGGAGGGGGGAGGGGGAAGGGGCTGACTCACTTTGCAGGTTCACGGCCCCCTCCTAGCAGCAATGGGCTTCTCACACGGGTTGTGCTGTCTCCCATCGTCTGTGGCGTGGAGCCTGTGATCACCTCGTCTGCCTTAAGTCTGTTAACCCGAAAACTATTCCTGAAGACCATAGAAAATATGAAATTCCCATTAATTTTCAAATAGTTTCCTTTTTTTCTTCAAACTCTCCACGTTGTAATACCTGTGATTAAACAGACTGAATCTAAAATATCCAGATGACTCGATGCATACATTTTGGGAATCTACACTTTCTGATTCCTTTGATGGCAGAGGTGGATGTAGGCCTGCTTTGGACATTTTCAGTCACAGACAAGCAGTGTACATCTGGCAAAATGTAAATTACTTGTAGGTAGTGGTTCCCTAAAGCATGCCGTTCTTTGTCAGTTTGATCAAAATGATCCATTTAGCAACGATTTGGAATCTGTTGTTCTGGTAAGCCGCCTGTCCTTTGGGCTTCTCAATAGACACTGTGTATATGCTATATGTCATCAGACACTACAGTCACCTGTATGCACTGTTGAATGTTTCAACAGCTTGCAAAATTCATTAAATATCAAATGATTTCTTGTGGACAAGAATTCCTGATTGTTCAACAAGCTGTGTTTACTCATCACACAATTTCATCATTTGAAAGTGTTTTTTTGGCTGAAGCCTACATGACGGAGCAGCTTTTACCCAGCAACACTTATAGTGCAAGTCCAAACAAAGCAGGAGGTCTTTGCAAAAGAGTTTTTATAGCACTTGCTATTTAAACTGTTCCTTTTTAAGCATTCATGTTTACAGATAAGTGGCCAAAAGAATAAGGAGATTGTAAGGCCTAAAATTCTATTTCATTTCAATTCAATAATCAAGTTACTTCCTTTGCACACTTGACTTGCTAAAGTTAGTGATAGCAAGCAGAAAAGGCTTACTCCCAGGATGCTTTTGATGGATAGCGACTAAGATACAGCATAACCCAGTATAGTCAAATATGTGCTTCATCTCATGACTAGAGGCATAATTTACAGGGCAGTATGGAATTAAACTGTTATGTTAATAAATCCCCCAAAATAACTCCACAACTCAGATTCCACACTATGTACATGCTTCGCTCCACCTAACGCCCATCTTAAACCCACCTCTCACCTGACCCCCCCACCCTACTGGCATCAATGCGGCCCTCGGTCACACCACACTTTTTGGCCACTGGAAAAATATTTGTTTGCATTTATAGTGTACAGCATCACTAATAACCATTGGCAAAACAAATAGGTCCTGAAGGCAAGACCAGTTGGCCTAGCAAATATTCGTCCTTTATAGTGAGTTGTGTCAATTAATTATCCACATTTGTGAGTTGGCAATTGTTTTCATTGTACAAAAAAAACCAAAGCATTTTGGCAAATATGTCATTCATCTGGTGGAAGTTACTCATTTCCCTTCATCTGTATGAGGACATATAAATTACATCCACGTAATTCTGCAATTTTGTGTTGCACTTTTTTATGAGAAATTCCACCACTTTGCGTAATTACGCGCAATTGGGTGTAAAAAGTAGGGGTGGGCGGAATTTGCGTAGTCGCGTTACGCAAAGTTCCGCGAAATGGTAAAAAATCTCTGCGAGCACGCAAAAGTTCCTCAAACACGCGGAATTGCTTGTTCCGCCCGTTCGCGATGCTTTTCTCCTGTTCGCGAACGCTGTTTGTGTGCTCGGGGGGGGGAATATCTCGCGAACACGCACTTTGAAAGCGCGAACAAGCAAAAAATTCCGCAAAGCCACGGATCGCGGAATTTTTGGCAATTCCGCGTTCTCCGCGGAACGCGAAATTACCCAAATTCCGCGAGCGGAACGGAATTTACCGCCCAGGCCTAGTAAAAAGTTACCGTGAACACAGAAACAACATAACGTGAATTGCTGTTGTTCGCTGTTCTTTCATTTAAATTCGTCTTTGCACCAGAAATTGATGAAAGGACAAATTTCGCACTAAAACATAGCATGAAATGACAGAATTGCATTTCACTAATTTATACGTAATTTCACTAAATTCTGCCGAAAGTTTTTGCAATCAAGCGAAAACAAATTACGTGAATTTCGCACACCCCTCTTTGCCCATGTACTGCCAGATGAACCAAAAATGCATTAACCTACCATCCTGGTCCCATGTTAATATCACAACGGTGAACCTGCCCATGCGTTCCCAGGCCAAATGGCGATCTTACTGCACCATCGCAGCTTTGCATTACATTTTGCACCCAGAATGCATACAGATTACTCGAGCAGGCACATTCACCTACTGAGCTATTTTGCTTATCCTTTTGCAGTTTATGGAAATGTAGTTCCCAACCGACGGTATGTAATCTCCACAGAGAATTTGACTGCTACTGCTGACACTCTGAACTGAAGTGCAGAGAAAGAGACAGGCAGGTGTAGGGTCACATCTGGACCCTGAGATGCAAATGTTCAACAACACAGTCTCTCGGAGATGTCTGGATTGTGTGTACTCGGAGAGGATTCTCTCGAGGATGAAATGTGGTTTCTATGTCCACATTCTCTTCAAACTCGCCAACTGTTTCGCTCCTCGGCATTTTCTCACTCTCTTTGCTTTATTTTGTGACTCTCTAGGTTCTAAGCCTGTTTTTTGTTCTTTGTCTATCTTTCATGTTGTCTTGTCTTTTTCTCGGTCTATTTCTCTCTATATTTCTCCCTCTCTCCTCTGTCCGTCTTTCATTGCTTCACTTTGTATTTTCTCTCTGGGTTTCTCTGTTTCGTTCTCTGTCTCTCGGTCTCTTTTTGCTCCAACTGTCTCTGGATGACTTCTCTCTCCGTAGCTTACGCTCTCCTAGGCTCCCTCCCACAGCTCACATTCCCTTTTTCTAATGCTCCCTCTTAATTTCTGACACACCCTTTCAGTTTTTCTTTCATTTTCTTCTTTTTCCCTTTTCTCTCTCTCTCGGACTATAACATTGTTTTTATCGCTATTTTCTCGCTCTCTTACTCCACCAATCCTCTCACTCCGTCTATCATGTGTCCTTGGTGTTCTGTATTTCGTTCCCTGCCTCCCTTTCTCTATTGCAACATGATGACGCAGGTCCAATAAGTTGTGATACGCGCAGGTCCAGACAGTGCGCTCCTTTGGCTGAAGGAAAGTGCTTTCCTAGAGAGCCTTGGGGGTTGGGGTGCGAGGGACTTCACCTGTTGCAGGCTTCAGCACAGGGAGGGAAGTACGCGTCTCCGAGAACGGCAGGGGTGACGATTTTGTGTCTTAGACAAGCGCAGCCCGTCTCAGCCAGCCCTGGACAGGCGTGCGTACATCCCACCGTTCAAAGTATGAAGTCTGTTCAGCCTAAACACATCTATCCACCTGCCACTTGAGATACACCCACCTGCCACTTGAGATACACCCACCTGCCACATGAGATACACCCACCTGCCACATGAGAGGTGCTGTGGTGCCAAGTAAAATAAAGGACGTTGATGCCTAAAAATACCAGCGGAAGTGGCGTCACCCAGCCTCTGACAGCTGATGACACCATACTATGACCATTTGCCCCACCCTTAGAACTGATGGGCAGGTGGTCTGGTGGAAACTAAGGAAAACAAATAGTGCTCTTGTAGCACTGTTTACTGTTTTGGTATGATACTCCCAAGCCCAGATATTGCGAAGGTAGAGAGCCGGGACACCAAAGATCCACCCCTAACGTATATCCATGCGCACGGCAGTACCTCTATCGAATACAGAAGAACCCAAGATGGAAACAGAGCCACCCCCAACTGAGAAGTGAAGGAGACCGGCAAGCTGAACGCTGAAAAGACGAGATGGTGCCCTGTCTCATTGAGCTATGTGTACAGCAGGGATTTGATTTCCCTGCCGTCCACCTACTTACAGAAAGAGGTAGACCCGAAGAGGACTCCATGAACGACCGTGCGTGGGGGATAATCTGCGCAGGCGCCACGCGCAGGGCCTGCCTATCCGCACGCTTGAGCAGACCTCTGGAGGAGCAACACCCACCTCAGAGGTGAACACGAGCTGCGAAAGACGAGAAATATCGCACGCACCTTCCGGCGACGGTGTTACCATCACCTGCGCAGCCGGGCTCGCAGGGGATTGGTTTTATTTTAAACTTCTACCAATAGCGCTTCATGGGAGGGCATCGTTTTATTGTATGTTTTACTTCAGCTTGTAGAAGGTTCATTTGTGTTTTCCTGCTGCCATACACAGCCCAATGTGAAGAAGTAGCCATATAAACTAGGTCCAGCAGCAACATATGCAAAGGGTTAACTGGAAATTCCACCCCTGGGAAATACCATGAACGTAAGATGACAAAGAACCGATAAGATTTATTGAAAACAAAAAGCAAACACACATTTTCTTTGACACCTTATTGTTTTGGATTCAGCTCGGCATAGGACGCACAAGACTTTTCAAAGTATATTTACAGAGGGTGAGAATCACTTTGCTCTACTTAATGCTTAGTTATTATGAAAAGAAATAGGTCCAATAACCAAATTTGAGCCAAACTTATGTGCAGGAAATGTCCCAGGCCCCGCTACGTATGTTTCAGTTCGCATGCAATATTTAACAATTTACGTATTCATTGTATCTGGATATATCACCTGCAGTGTCATGCGAGTGGACGCCGAGTAGGTGATTATACACACGCCACAACCAATACAAATCTGAAAGACCTCTGTGGTGCAGCAACGCAGTTTAGTAGTAAATATTATTATAGAGAGGTTTTGTTTACGTCACATAAGTCTCACAATCGCGTTGTCCCGACCCACCCCTTCCCGGACCCACGTCATCTCCCATCACAAACACACAGCATCATTGAACTGATGCGGGCAGGTGCGCCCTTCACAACTTAGGAACCACAAGAGCAGAGGCGGAGCGGGGTACCTACCTGTATATCAACAAAACACCTCCAAACATAAGGAGGCGGACAGTCCTCACCCCTCCCAGGTGTATTTATTAGGCCTGGGCGGTGAACTCCGCTCCGCTCGCGGAGTTTGCCGAGTTTTCGGAACTCCACGTTACGCGGAGCTCGCAGAGATCCCAAAAACTCCGCCCAGCGTAGCGGAGTTTTTTCCCTCACTCGCGTTCGTCAACGTCAAGTTGGCGAGTGCGAGCAAGGAAAATCCACTTCCCGGCGAGATTTTTCCTCGTTCGCGATCGTCAACATCAAGTTGGCGAGTGCGAGCGTGGAAAATAAACCTCCCGGCGAGAATTCTCAACGCGGGGGGGGGCAGGTTTCTCATTGCGAGTGGTCGCGTATGCTTGCGACCGCTCGCGTTGAGAAACTGCCCGTTTGTGTTGAGAAAGCTGCTGCTCGAGTAAAATTCTACTCGAGCGGCAGAAAGGAAAGCAGCGCCCGCTTGCGCTGTGCATGGTGCCGTTCGCGATGATTGCACAGTGCGGACAAGCATCCGGCACTGAAAATCACTGCGAATGGCATTTTTCTATCGCACTCCGCCGCTTGCGGAGCTCCGCATAGCAGAGTTTTTTTTCCACTTCGCGGAGTTTCACGGAGCGCAACTCCGCGAACTCCGTCCAGGGTTAGTATTTATCATTAGTGCAGCGGGTGCCATGGCACCAAGGTATGAGGAAGGCCATTATAACAGTATTTTACTACCCAATTGATGGAAGGGAATTTGCTTTGTTTACATTAGGGGCCCTGGCTTCGCCACGGCCCATTTCGGGTCCTTGGCACCCTTGCTACGCCATGCACCCCCCCCCACCAACTTAGTGAGAAAGGGACCGCCCGCATTGATTATGTTGCTCTATTAGACCCAGAGCATCCAGCGGCCCGTCACTCTGCTCAGGTACAGCAGGTAGGACAGCGAAGAAGGCTCGGCATCGGCTTCAGAGCAGATGACCTGTGAACAACCATAAGGTCTCAGTTTGGAATCGGTAAGGTCATTCAGTCCCACATCCTTCACAGGTCGATAACATGAGCGTCAACGAGATGGGTAACCATAACACCTGTTATAAACGCCTTCAGAGAACATGGTCCACATATACGAGCGTTTTCAGTGACTCGGATATTTAAAAAAAAAAAGCAGAATAAAGTTTGAGGGACTCACCCAGGTTAACAAAGCTCATGACCATGTCGGCGTCGCTGAGGTAGGCGCTATCCTGAGGACTGCTGAGGTGGCTGCCACTGAGCAGGGGCTTGCCCCGGGGCGCGTGTCCCCCCTGGGTCCAGCTCGCCGGCTCGCCCTGCTCCAGGCTGTGGTAGAGGTCCAGCATGAAGAGCGGAGCAGAGTTGAGCCTTGGCGGCTGCCTCTGCTCGCCCCTGGCGGGGTGCTGCTGGGCGCCCTGCGGCCTGGGCCTGTGCGGCAGCCCCAGCACGGACAGGATCTCTCGCTGCATCTCCCGTTTCTCGTGGCTCTTCAGGCGCCGGTACACGAAGCCCCCGGCCTGGCCCTCCTTGTTAGAGCCGCTTCTGGTGCCGCCGCCGCTGCTGTTCACAACTGCCCCAAATCCAGCCCCGGCCCGAGAGGACAGCACCAAGGAGCAGGAACACCAGAACAGCCCCCACCAGCGAAGATCAGTGCTCACCATGCTCCCCGAGGAAATCACCCCACAGCACGGATAGTTGATGAGGAAACTGGAAGAAAAGCGCTTAGTTCCGAGACTCAATGAGCTATTTCTAGACTTATTTAATAATTTTTTCTTCTACCTTCTCCCCTCAACTCCAAGGCATTAAGCAGCTAGGGGATTTAAACCCTTTCTCCTTTTTTGGGCGCATGTCATCTTTCTACCCATATAGCCCCAAGGGGAGGGGGTGAAAGGAAGAGGGAAGGCTTTCTCTTGACATAGGCTACTGCTGTAAGTGAAGGAAATCCCCGCAAAGACCCCCCCGCCAACACACTTTCATGAGTGGGTCACTGCCTGTGGGTGCCTCATACTGAGTATCTTGAAGAGCCCTGCGCAGTTCACCACTCGTCCAATCCGAACGCTGCCCGCTTCTTAGCCTGGACGTCAGATACCAAGTAATTAATTCTCTGCTGGGACCCCGCGCACCTCCCCATGTAAAGGATTCCCCACACCGACGCGCGCGCTTCAAGGGCAGCGCTCCCCAACCAGGAGCTGTGTGAAGTCGGCAGCGAAATATCAGCTCTAAAAAGGCAAAATAAATACGTGAGCTTCCAACTCCTCTAAGAAAAAAAAAACCATCCCACAGCAAGCTCCTCTTTCTTTTAGGGTCATAGAACTTTAGCGAGTGGAAAGTCAGGACTTCAGCGATGTATGCGCCCTCTCTCTCTTTCCACCACATTCACTGGCTCGCTTCTTCTCCCTTACACTGGGTTGAGTAGAGAGGCATACTCCATCTAAGCTCTTGACTGCTACCTACTGCCTATTAGAGAAATTACACCTTCTATTTTTTCGTGACGAAGAAGTATACCTGACATACTTGATCAGTGAATTAAGTGGGTTGAAAAATATGTGTGCAGGGCTTTAAGTGGGATGACAAAACCGGGGGGGGGGTCTCTCAAAGGGGCGTGGCCAATGTAATTAAGGGCGTGGCTTAAAACACGTCAGCTAAAAATCTGTGCTTAGCGTACTGTGCTGCCCGGCTTGTATTTTGCTGTTCTGTCATTGCATCCAGATATGATACAAGTAACATCATACCTACAACAAGTCAGGACTATTGGCTTTGTCAATGGTTGTTAGTTGCATAAGATAAATAAGCAGCAACTATGGCTTGTATATCATATTGAAAAAGCTTCCACTTAAAGCCCTGGTGACACCTGTCATGGTTCGGTGGGAGCCACGCCCCTTTCCCAACCCCCCCCCCCCCCCCGATTGTCTGGTGTGGGTGTGTGTGCTTCCTCATTGATGCGGAATAGTGTTCCTCACTTCCGTATATACAGGTGGTTGGCGGTCCAGTTTCTCAATACCGAACACCACCACCACGTCACACAGCGCTTCCGGGGGAAACCGCATAAACCGCAGCGATTCCCGCCGGTTCTGCGCTTCGTATTAATGCCCTTGCCATCAACGGATCCAGCGTCTTCTACGGACCCCATTACAGGTATTCCAAGGTCGCGCTGGAGCGCTGCCTCAGTTTCTTCGTGTCTCTCTCTCCTGTCTACCTGCTAGCGCGAACCGCATCAAACTAACTTGGTTTCTGGTCGCGCAGGAGCGCTATTGTTTATTTGTTTTGACCTTGGTACCGCGCTGGAGCGCTTGTTATTTTGTTTGCACCACGCAGGAGCGCTAGTGCCTGTGTTCTTTTACACCGCGCTGGAGCGCTTGTTATTTTGTTTGCACCACGCAGGAGCGCTAGTGCCTGTGTTCTTTTGCACCGCGCAGGAGCGCTTGTTACTTTGTTTGCACCACGCAGGAGCGCTAGTGCCTGTGTTCTTTTACACCGCGCTGGAGCGCTTGTTATTTTGTTTGCACCACGCAGGAGCGCTAGTGCCTGTGTTCTTTTGCACCGCGCAGGAGCGCTTGTTACTTTGTTTGCAACACGCAGGAGCGCTAGTGCCTGTGTTCTTCTGCACCGCGCATGAGCGCTTATTCACAATATGATGGCTTCTGATATCATGGTGTTTCCAGTTATGAGGTGATTACTACTTCCGCATGTATGGTAGAAGTGATGAGAGGAGGGTTTGTCTGTGCCCGTTATAACAGGGTCTCCCTTTGTCTTCCTTCCCAGGCGGTGTTTACCGTAATACTCCAACCAGGAGGTAGTCCTCTGCTGGTCTTCTGGACACCGTTCCCGTCATCTCTAGCTTCCTTCCCCGATCCCATCTTCATCCTGGTTGTATATACGTCCCGATTGGGGTAAGGTGGGTACGGGGGCGATAGCTCATGTCGTCTCTGTGAGATTGCTCCGCAAGCAGCAGGTAAGACTTGTGGGGTACTTGACAACACCACGACGATGTTGCTGCTCCGGAGTGTCAAAAAGTGAAGGGAAATCCAGAGAGAAAATGACTCTCTTTAAAGGATTTCCATTCCCTCTACAGCTCACCTGGCATGACGTAACTTCTCCACTAGTGAGAAGTGAGCAGTGTGAGCACGCGCACATGGATGTGCCTGCTGTCACTGCTGTCCGGAAAAAACGGACCACCTGTGCCAGGGCACAAAACAGAGCCCGATAGAGACGCGTTTCAGACCTCCTTTAAAAAACTGCAGGGGCTCAGCACCGGTGAGACCCGGACCACTTAAAGCCCTGGATGTGTGGGTAGGGAACTCTAAAAATGGGCAAGGCATATGTAATTAAGGGCGTGGCTTAAAACATGTGAAGCAACATGTTGTGCATCACATTTTGCCACCAGACCAGCATTTGGGTGCCTCTCTGAATTTTGTGTTAATGCATCTAGATTCTAGACAAACCACACAACAGACCTATGCCTGTAGCACACTAGACATATTACCTTCACCAGTGCTTGTTTCTAGAATCAAATAAACGAGTAGCGATTTTACTGCCTTTTGAGAAGTGCCAGCAATACCCTAAGGCATTTTATATGTAAGGAGATATTTGAATTGAAAGAAGAAAAATGTATTTTTTTTTAGAAATTTAAAGAATGCACAAGAACAACTTGAAATGGACAAAGTTTGGTATTTTCCTTATCGCTAACTCAATTAAAGGCCAATCTCAAACAGGCTTTGTTCATTCTAAGAACAATCACACCGAAGAGGGCCCCTGAATGGATGCCAGGCAGGGGAACAGGGGAAATCACAAGGAATCAATCAAGAACAACCCACTGCCTGAAAGTAATTTATAAAGAGCTATACGTCAAGGATATGACAAGGGAACTGCAACATCACGTCCCCCAAAGGCAAAAATACAGTGTGCTGACAGCAAAAAGGCAACAGACGCTCAGCCGCTAATGCCAAGAGTGTCAGGGTATGACCTGGTGCGCCTGCTCTATGGGCCGTTCTGTTTTCAGTTACAAAGGACTACATCTCCCAGAATGACATGGGGGGAGGAGTCACATGCTATTTAAGGAAGGAGCACGCATCACGTTGTGTGCGTAATTCTGGATTCGAGGAGAGGCATCAGTATGGAGGAAACCCGTTCGTCCTGAAGCAAGGAGCGGACCTACTTCTCAACACGGCTGCCGCCTGGACTTAGCGAAGCCTTTCCTCGTTCTTCGTCAGACTCGCGGTTCTTTTCCAAACCGGAGTCTGCGGTATTCTTGTTGCGAGCGCCGAGGGAGGCGTTGCCTAGAGAGGGGCACCGAGGCTGCCTTCAGCTGTTTCCGACTGTGACTGTGTTGAAGCTTCGTTTTTTTCTTGGAGCAACAGTGTATCTCGGGTGAGTGGAGCGTTCAGTAGGAACTGAACGCGCTCCATTTCATAACGCTTTGTTTGTTGTTTTATTCTTTCCTTATTCCACTTTTGGCTGCTCTGCTGAGAGTGCACATGAACCTTCTTGGGATGCCTTCAGTCTAGAGGAGGAGAGTGTGACACTGGATCCTTTATCAGAAACTTGGATTAGGAATCCCCAAGATCTGGCGAATGACTTAATTGGCCGGATCTCTTGTTCCGAGACTGCATGGGTTATTGAGAGCCCTTATGAATTGTTCTTTGTGCTTGTCTTTGGAGCAGTGCCCTTCACTCTAATATCTATACTGGTGGCATTCCTGTTTATTCTGGCGCATCTATTATTTAAAGAAGGGAATTGACTAACAAGGGTAGGTACAATTAGTGGGAGGTATATAAGGGCCTGCAGAAGTGGTGAATGTGGAATAATCGGTGTGCTTTGTGTTGTAGGTGTATCCTCCTCCGGTGCGAGATGGATCGTGCCTGAGGTAGTGAGGTCCAAAGGAACACCAAGGCCGGTGGAGCTTGTATTACAGGTACTAGTCCTCCCCTAGTGAGACCTTTTGAGAGTAGCTATGATTTTAGGCCTGCATTAATTGTTGTGTTTTTTGATTACAGGTTCCCTTCCCGGCTGTTCCCACCCTATTCCTTTCCCTCACTTGATCGCCCCAAAACTCTGTAACATAGGTGTTTGAGTTGGGGATGTCGAGAGGTGGACCCCTTTGAGCATCGATCGGATCCTGAGGAGTTCTCGTGGTTTGACAGAATTACGCACCCACGAAATTATCTCCTCCCGATTCGATCGATTCAGAGGATGGCGTCTTTAGACGAGGTGTTGCAGGCTTTGCTTGCGGTACAGCAGGAATTAGCAGCCTCTAGAGCTGAAACGGCTGCACTTAGGGAGAGAGTGGATAGGCAATCAAGGAACCCGTTTGATGCCTCCACCTCTCAAATCCAAGTACACGTTCCTCCGCCTATACCTTTGGCTAGCCCAGAACGGTATTCAGGGGATCCCGGGACAATACAGACCTTTTTGACACAGATAGCGTTGCACTTCTCGTGCAAACCCGCCTCCTTCCCTACTAATCATTCAAGGGTGGCTTTCGCCATATCATACCTGACAGGGGACGCTGCCAATTGGGCGGTCCCCTTGGTAAAACGTGACGATCCGGTATTGTCTGACTGGAGTGCATTTCGTAGGGAGTTTGAAAAGGTGTTCGATCGTCGGGCGACCACGTTTAGTGCTGACAGAGAGCTGTTGGAGCTGAGGCAGGGGAAGCAGGATCTAGTCACTTACCTAACTACTTTCAACAGGTTGATAGCTGAGACCGCGTGGCCCGAAGAAAAACGTATGTCTCTTTACTACCAGGGGCTACGAGACGACATGAAGGACGTGTTGGCCCAAATTGACCCCCAACCCACCACGTATACTGACCTGATGAATTTGACCTTACGGTTGGATCATCAGCTGGCAGAAAGGGGCGGGGAGCGTAAGAGAGGAGACAGGGCTAGTGGATATAGTGAGAAAGGGAACAGATCGATGAGCACTTCCGGTGAGGCAGGACCAGAACCTATGGAGGTGGGGGCTATCAGAGCACCTTTATCCAGGGCTGAAAGAGAGAGCCGCAGAGTACAGGGCCTTTGTATGTACTGTGGGAAGAAGGGACATTATGTGAGGGAATGCCCTCATAAACCCAAGGGGTCGGGCCTATATCGCCCCAACAAGAAAGTGGCAGTCACTGCTAGTGTTAAAGAGAAAGCCAGTTTGGGGGGAGCAGAGACAGAGGGATCTTCGAGGCAGGATGTACTGTTGCCTTCTCTGGCGGTTATTAACGCAAAGGACACTGAATCCCACATGCTTTTATCTATGATTCTTACCGCAGGGCAACAGATGCATCAGGTGTGGGTGATGATTGATTCAGGGGCCACTGGGAACTTTATAGACACTGGGTTAGTAGAACGGTTAGGGTTGGGACGCATACCCAGAGAGACCCCGGAGAAAGTGTTGGCAGTGGACGGTAAACCCATTAAGTCAGGTCCCATTATCGAACAGACGGAGAGAATAGGGTTGGTTACGAAGGGGGAGCAACAAGACCACGTAGAAGACATCACGTTATATATCATAGAAGCACCACAATTTGAGGTTATCTTGGGAATGCCATGGTTATGGCAACATAACCCTAGTGTGAACTGGAAGAAAAAGACCGTAGCGTTCCAGTCTGATGAGTGCAGAATGAACTGCTTGCATGCTCCTAGTAATCATCTTCTGGCTCTTTCACAGAGGTTCCATATAGCTACTGCTGCGGAACAAGAAACAGTGCTTCCTTCCGAGTACGAGTGTTACAGGGAGGTTTTCAGTGAAGAAATGGCAGAAAAGCTACCCCCACACAGAACCTATGACTGCCAAATTGACTTAATTGTTGGGGCTACCATCCCTTCTTGTCGTGTGTATGCTTTGTCAGATCCTGAAACAAAACATCTAAGGAAGTACCTAGACCATTATGTTGAAATTGGTTTCATTAGGCCTTCTCGCTCCCCTGCGGCTTCGCCTCTTTTTTTTATCTCTAAGGCGAACGGAGAATTGAGGGCATGTATCGACTACCGTATGCTTAACAAGAACACGGTAAGGAATCGATACCCTCTTCCACTCATCTCAGTGTTGTTGGACCAGGTGAGGGAAGCAGTGGTTTACACCCGATTAGATCTACGGGGGGCTTATCATCTGGTTCGCATCCGTGAGGGAGACGAGTGGAAGACGGCTTTTAAAACGCGTTATGGTTTATTTGAATACTTGGTAATGCCCTTCGGGCTGTGCAATGCCCCTGCGGCCTTTCAGTTTTTCTTAGATGACGTGCTCAAAGACTTTGTAGACAAGTTTGTGGTTGTCTATATAGACGACATCCTGATTTATTCCAACAATCAGGATGTACATGTGAAACATGTATCTCAGGTACTTCAGAGACTCAGGGAACATAGCCTGTATTGCAAGCTGAGCAAATGTGTATTTCACACATCGGAGGTGGAGTTTCTGGGAGTTGTTCTGAGTCAGTCTGGTTTGAGAATGGCTGAGAGAAAGGTGGCTGCGGTTCAAGAGTGGCCCGTTCCAAAGACTGTGAGAGAGGTGCAGTGTTTCTTGGGGTTTGCCAACTACTATAGAAGGTTTATCTTGCACTTCTCTCTTTTGGTATCACCCATCACACGTCTGTTGAGAAAGGGAATACCTTTCGGTTGGAGCACTGAAGCCATGGATGCTTTTACGTATTTAAAAAAGGCCTTCACCACAGCTCCCATACTGAGACACCCACAAAGTGAGGCCCCGTTCATCGTAGAGGCTGACGCCTCCAATGAAGCTATAGGGGCGGTTCTGTCACAACGTGACAGACATACAGGACAGTTACATCCGGTGGCCTTTCTGTCTAGGAAGCTGAATGCGGCTGAACTCAACTATACCGTGGCAGAAAAGGAATTGTTAGCCATTAAGAAATCATTCCAGGAGTGGAGACATTACTTGTGGGGGGCCCAACATCCGGTCACGGTAAACACAGATCACCGAAACCTGCAGTATATGAAAACGGCCAGACAACTCACACAAAGACAACTGCGTTGGATGTTATTCTTCTCAGACTATGATTTCGTGATTACCTTCCGTCCTGGTTCGGAAAACCGAAAGGCGGACGCTCTTTCACGACAGAATGAGGTCGTTGAACCTCAGCAAGGCATCATGGAGGCAATAGTTGATCCCAGCAAGGTGCTTTGTGCGATAACCATAGATAATTTTTTGGATGATATAACAAAACATAAGACCTCGGCCTGGTGGCAAGGATGGGCTGATCAGGAGGCTGACCGTTCTCTCAAACATGGATTGCCATTATACAGGAACAAACTATACCTACCAACTCAAGAACTTCGGTTGAAAGCGTTCAATTGGTGCCACAACTCGCTCCTGGCAGGCCATCCAGGAGGCACTAAGACATTACACCTGGTGAAGAGACAATTCTGGTGGGAAAAAATGGCTCGGGACGTAACACAATGGGTGTCACAATGCAAGATCTGTGCCCGCAACAAGAGTGAGACAGTCAGGAGTAGAGGAAAACGGATACCCCTTCCCACACCGGAACAGCCATGGCAAACCATTAGCATGGATTTCGTCCTTGGGCTACCAAAGGATCAGGGGTATGATGCCATCATGGTAGTGGTGGACAGTTTGACCAAAATGGGACACTTCATTCCGTGCAAAAACTTACCAACCGCAGGGCAGACCGCTCAACTTCTGCTCATGCACGTGGTTCGGTTACACGGGCTCCCAAGAGTAATTGTGTCCGACAGAGGGCCGCAATTCATCGCAAGGTTTTGGCGAATGTGGTGTAAGGCACTCCAAGTCGAAGCGGCTTTGTCAACCAGTTTCCACCCCCAAACCGATGGGCAGACGGAGAGGCTAAATCAGTCGCTGAAGAAATACCTCCGTTGTTATTCCAAGGAAGCTAACGACTCATGGGTATCCCTGCTATGGTTAGCCGAACTGTCCTACAACAATGCCTGGCACTGCTCGATCAATGAAACGCCATTCAGAGCCAATGCAGGATTTCATGCTAAAATGTTACCACTTACCATCCCGAGTGAGGTGGTGACGCAGCCTACGGTGATGCAGCACATTAAAAAACTACAGGACGTTCACAAGAAGGTGCAGGACAGCTTGAGGCGTGCCAAACAAACGTATAAAAAATGGGAAGACGCGCACCGGCAAGAAGGCCCTTGTTATCAGCCAGGTGATCGGGTATGGCTGTCCACCCGGAACATACGCTTCAAGGTACGCAGCGTGTTCCATCCGAAATATATCGGTCCCTACACAGTGCTACGCCGAATCAACCCAGTGGCTTATAAACTCAAGTTGCCCGCTTCTTTGAGAATCCATCCGGTGTTCCATAGCAGCCTACTAAAGCCTGCAGAGGGGGCACGGCGCAAGGCGGTACCTCCGGTGCTCAGGGATGGGCAGCTGGGATACGAGGTGCGTCGGGTGCTGGACTCTAAATATCGTCAGGGGAGGCTATGGTATCTCATCTCCTGGAAGGGTTATTCCTCGGAAGATGATTCCTGGGAACCATGTACGAATGTGCACGCTCCACGTGCGGTGCGCGACTTTCACGCGCGTTGCCCTGGCAAGCCTGGTTCTAGGAGGCGCTTGGGGGGTGGGCGTACTGTCAGGGTATGACCTGGTGCGCCTGCTCTATGGGCCGTTCTGTTTTCAGTTACAAAGGACTACATCTCCCAGAATGACATGGGGGGAGGAGTCACATGCTATTTAAGGAAGGAGCACGCATCACGTTGTGTGCGTGATTCTGGATTCGAGGAGAGGCATCAGTATGGAGGAAACCCGTTCGTCCTGAAGCAAGGAGCGGACCTACTTCTCAACACGGCTGCCGCCTGGACTTAGCGAAGCCTTTCCTCGTTCTTCGTCAGACTCGCGGTTCTTTTCCAAACCGGTGTCTGCGGTATTCTTGTTGCGAGCGCCGAGGGAGGCGTTGCCTAGAGAGGGGCACCGAGGCTGCCTTCAGCTGTTTCCGAGTGTGACTGTGTTGAAGCTTCGTTTTTTCCTTGGAGCAACAGTGTATCTCGGGTGAGTGGAGCGTTCAGTAGGAACTGAACGCGCTCCATTTCATAACGCTTTGTTTGTTGTTTTATTCTTTCCTTATTCCACTTTTGGCTGCTCTGCTGAGAGTGCACATGAACCTTCTTGGGATGCCTTCAGTCTAGAGGAGGAGAGTGTGACACTGGATCCTTTATCAGAAACTTGGATTAGGAATCCCCAAGATCTGGCGAATGACTTAATTGGCCGGATCTCTTGTTCCAAGACTGCATGGGTTATTGAGAGCCCTTATGAATTGTTCTTTGTGCTTGTCTTTGGAGCAGTGCCCTTCACTCTAATATCTATACTGGTGGCATTCCTGTTTATTCTGGCGCATCTATTATTTAAAGAAGGGAATTGACTAACAAGGGTAGGTACAATTAGTGGGAGGTATATAAGGGCCTGCAGAAGTGGTGAATGTGGAATAATCGGTGTGCTTTGTGTTGTAGGTGTATCCTCCTCCGGTGCGAGATGGATCGTGCCTGAGGTAGTGAGGTCCAAAGGAACACCAAGGCCGGTGGAGCTTGTATTACAGGTACTAGTCCTCCCCTAGTGAGACCTTTTGAGAGTAGCTATGATTTTAGGCCTGCATTAATTGTTGTGTTTTTTGATTACAGGTTCCCTTCCCGGCTGTTCCCACCCTATTCCTTTCCCTCACTTGATCGCCCCAAAACTCTGTAACATAGGTGTTTGAGTTGGGGATGTCGAGAGGTGGACCCCTTTGAGCATCGATCGGATCCTGAGGAGTTCTCGTAATTTGACAAAGAGACCATCATAATTAGGGCATATATCTCAAATTTATTGTGCCAATTCTCAAGGTATAAAAATAGACAATACACATTCAATAAATATTCCACAAAATACAATATCAAATCAAAACATAGTTGTACATATAGATGAGACCCAGGCACAACACCACACATGACCAACTCATACTCTCAGCAAAATCATACTCACTCATTCAAGCAATCACAATATTCACAGAAAGTCCACTACATCAAAACCAATAGTCTCCACATGTAGGTCATTGAGGATGTGAAACATAGAATAAACCACAGAGTCCATCATGTCGTACAATCACATTTCGACATGTGTTTCACTTGGGTAAAGTCATATATTCTTCAAAACTTCATGTAAACCTCAAAGGAGGCCAAAATATGGTGGTATTGGGGGAGACGTATTGATCAGGGGACAACAGCGCCAATTCATTCTAAGCCATTGTCTGGACACCAATTCCTGTAATATAAAAAAAGGGAGTTAAGAAGTAATAATGCACATTATTTTGAAAAGATCTCAGCCATACTTGACATGGAATATGCCCCATGGGGTCAGACGTTTCTGGACACTAATGCGAATAAATATTCTTCCATTAAATGTATTAACGTCCAAATGGTACGGATCATCAAATGTATGTCATCTTTGTCAAAATGGAGTTCACGACCTGAAGCATATTCTATTTATCTGCACTGCTTTGTTGACACGTCGTCGTAGGATGTTGAGACCCCTTTTCTTGAAATGTTCTGTGCGAACAACGACCAAGGCTCTGCATTTATTGTTTAGCCCTCCAAATGAAATGTTTTGCATCCAAATTGTTACATTTTTCAAATGTTTCTTAAACTTGTATTGAAAGTTTGAGCATGAATTCCGCTTTTAGAATCTGAATTCGAATACATTGTAGGGGGTAAGCAGTTTAATTGGGTTTATGGTTTACATACCATGTGCTTTATATTTTTGTATTCTCTTGTTTCATGTAGATCTCTTCAGAGTTTCAAATCATGAAATAAAAACTTTAACTTGAGTAACGATTTAGTTGTGAATAATTAGAATTGAAAATGTTTGAAATTCTGAAAACTATGAATATGAGACTGAATTAACCATTACTAAGACGTGTGCAAGAGTTAGTGGTGTCCACAGTGTCTCAATCACTCCCATTCTCCCAGTTTGCACTACTTTCCTCTACTTTCTTTCATTATTAAACACTTACGCCCTTTTTCTCCCTACATCCTTCTGAAATCCTGCATCTGTATTTCTTACACATCAATTTTCCCCTCTTCACCACTGTCTTTTCATTCTCCCCTTCCACAGTACATCCTTGCATCTCCTACACTTCACCACTCAACACCCACAGCCCACCCACTGAACTGTAACAAATGAGTGTTCTTTGCCTTTGGTGCTGTCCATATTTCGACAGCTGTGTACCGCCTTCGCACACTTTCCCATAATTTCAATTGACCTATATGTGACCATCGATCCGTGCCCTCTGGAGAGAGGTCAAGGATTTGATGTGCACGTACTCTGAACACCTTTATTACATAGTGACAGCCACTGTGAGAAACTTGCCGTCATACACACCAATTGATCAGTGCGTTTGCCGGTAGAGTTAAGGGCATGACTATAGGACCGGATTATCAACCTTTTCAAAGTTAGTTTTTAATTTTTGCAGGACACAACACTCTTAAATCATTGGTAGCACCAGTGGCGGCCGATAATTTGAGGGAGGGAAGGGGCGGATGGGTCCCACATACACACTCACACGCATGCATTAACACACACAAGCGCACACACATCCATTCACAACACTCATTACGAAATATTCAAACACACACGCATGCACATACCCAATATTAATTTAAAAAAACACACTTACCTGCCGCTCTGCCTCGGAGTTCCCAGGAGGATTGGGACTGAGCCTTCCCTCATTGGATGACCCTAGGTCAGCCAATCAGTAAATACAGCAGTCCCAAGCCTCAGAGGTCCCAAGAGGGTTGGGACTGTTGCCTTCCCTCATTGGCTGCCCTTAGGCGAGACTGCTGACCCCACCCCAGTCTGTGACGAAGTGTCACTGATTGACACTCGGCCCTGGGCGCATCAGGGCTTAAAACTGAAGCCCCCAGGTCCGAGGCAATGAGTGACACTACCCCTCATCACTGAGGGGGAGGGCCTCAATGACCTGTGCTGAGCTGAGAAGGTCAAGCCCACAGGAGCTGTGACACCCCCAGCCCAGCAAAGTTCAGCTCACGCAGCCAGGAGCCTGCGCATTTAGCGCATGTCTAGCTCCTGATTGCCTGACCTGAAAATGAGGCGTGTCTGTCAGGCTGGCCTTTGCTCAGCCTGACAAACACTGTTCTTGAGGGGCAAAAAGTGAGGAGGCGTGGCCCCTCAGCCCCAATGAACTGGCCATGGCTGAGTAGCACTCTGTACTTGGCTCAATGGCTTTTGAGTTAGTGTAGGCATTTTCAGCTTCTAGCTGCAAGTTATTTCTAGCCATGATAACTTAATAGAATTTTAGGATTAAGAGTGCAGTGTCAATGCAATGCCATACAAAACTTTCTTTTTGTGAACATTTTTCCAAAGTTTTTTTAAATCTGCTAAGCCATTAAGAAACACAATTCTAGTTGGCAAAGATAGAAGCTTTTATTTGCCAAATAGCATATTTCCATATCAGACCTATCTTGTATCCTGCACTATTACTTTTTTAATGAGGATATCAATTTTAAATTGGTTACGAATACCATGAACTTCCAGACTTTGTGTGTTGTATACTGCTTCCACTGCTACAAAGAATCTTCAGAGAGTTCAAAGGGCAGGGAAGCCAAGAAGGAGAGGGACCAATAACAGAGAAAGGGTTGAATGCAAATGTTTGGACGAAGCGGTGTTCCTGGTACTTGAAGAAGGCAGGCTCATGACCAAGGCCATCTTAACAGCTTTATAGGCCCCTGGGCAAAGCAGTGCACTGGGCCCTGCCTACACAACCACTCACAGGAATAAAAATGTTTAACGGTAAATTAGTGTTAAATTCTGATCTGCATGGGGTGCCTATGCTCATGGGGCCCCGGGGAAACTGCCCAGCGTGCCCATGCATTAAGATGGCGCTGCTCATGACGGACAGCCAGAGGCAAAGAGCTGCAAAGGGTTGAAACATGAGAGTGAAGGCACCTATCCCCATACCGTTTGTATCTAGTAGGAACCAAAGACAGGTGGTTCTGGGAAGCCGGTCTTAGGCCTCTGGAGGGTGGTAACAGAGAACAGTCAGGGCAGGGCAGGCCTTTATTCCACCGGGCAATTCCCCAGTGGACTGGAGCCCTAGGAGGCCGGTTTGGAAAGCCCAGGACCATTCCTGGTGCCTCTGTCGCTTTCTCCTTCTCCCCGAGGTTAATTCCAGCAAGCACAAGGGGGAGTTCAAGAGGTAGGGAAGAAAAGTGAATGAGTGGCAAAATATAGCCACGTGAGTATTAAAAAATCACAACACACACGCTAAGGTGAGTTGGAAAAAATGAAGGGAGTCGGTACTTACGACCCCACTTGAAGTAACACTAGAATATAGTGTCTAGCAGGAAATCAGGGCCCGGGAGGGGAATCGTCTGTAGTCACACTTTCGTCAAGACGAATATCCCGCTACAACCTACTGCGGTCTTCCATGGTCCCGGTTACTTCAAGTGGGGTCGTAAGTACCGACTCCCTTCATTTTTTCCAACGCACCTTAGCGTGTGTGTTGTGATTTTTTAATACTCACGTGGCTATATTTTGCCACTCATTCACTTTTCTTCACCCGGTCCTGATGAAAGCCCCCTCTATTTTCTTTGCAGGGGCTGAAACATGTAGACCTATCACAGACAACTACGAGTTTAAACAACTCCATTAGTTGCGCTCTTGGATTTTAATATATCCTGGGCCGCCACAATTAAATACATTTGGCAAGGATCCCCAGAGATATTTTTAATTTGCACATCTCACATCACACTATCACACTACACCAGCTCCGCTGTAATCAGGCGTTGAAGCACAACCGGGCGGCATTAGGCCACCCGGTTGGGACCCCAATGATGCAGCATGACACCAACCAGGTTGGTGTGTGAGGGGTCTTTTAATAAAACCTAAGGGTTGTGAGGCACTGCTGCTTGCACAGTGAGTCCTGACTCTTTGTTTCTTTCAGTGGGTACGTCCACATTGTTTGTGTATTTCCCCAGTAAACATTTGTGCAAGGGTCTCCTCGAAATGCCATCAAATCTGCTTCTCCTCCTAAATTTGTGAAAGTGAAACTTCCACCTCATTGGTGAACATTCCCTAGTTACAAATGCCATTTGTGAGGAAAAAAATCATCTGCCAATCTTGATTTTGGGAGTCAGTATTAGGATCTTTCCCTCACAACAAACAGTTATATTTGCACCTAAATTGAATTTAGGTATCCAAGGAGCTTTGTGAATTGGGCTCATAATAGTTATTTGTTTTATTATTGTTACATTGAGTCTAAGCCAATGTTGGCCACCTGGGTGGGAGAATGGCAGTCTCTGATTAATACGGGGGAGCAGTGCTCTCGAGGGCCTTCTCTATGGACTATACGGGAGCCTCTAGCCCCATTGTAAGAAGGAATTCCTCCTCCCCTGGTTGACAAGATGGCGGCGCCTGGCCAAGAACTCTGGCAGAGGGGCCTGGATGGTGCGCGTTCAGAGTGGAATTCAGAGTACCCGGTGGAACCGAAGTACTCAGGGTAAACCAGCTTCCGGCATGAGAAGTGGGGAGAACTCATGCCACGAGGCATCCATGGAGGGGCCTGGTGGGCATGAATCAACCATCTGCTCTACAGTAGCACAACCTTTCCCAGATTTTTAGGTATTGCAATTGAAAATCTGAATGTCATTGGTGCACAAATTGAAGTTTATTTTGCTGTTAATAATGTTGGTCATGACAGGTGTCAGGTACATGTTGAAGAGCACTGGTGATACGCAAGGTCTTTGGGGACACTTTTTTGATTTCTGAGAACAAGGGGCCGGATATGTCAAAATTTATTTCACATGTATACTTAACAGAATAGGCACAATTTCAACTGCTCCCCATTGAACATGCAGTTGAGTTTCAAAACACACAGCTTGCTTTGCTTAGGGCTTATTTGTTCAATTGTTTGAGGCAGACATGTACTGATCTAGCTGTTTCAGGCTGATCTCAATATGCCACTAGCCTTTCATATCCAATACCTACAACTGTATGCTTCCCAGTTGTACTTGGCTATTGAAAAGCTCTGTGGCATCACTAAGAACATGCAATGCACAGGGCCGGACTAGGAACCTTTGAAACCAGCCACACATTGCAGGAGCCTACTACTAGAATGGGACCTTGAGGCATGGTTAAGATGTATCAGACTATGCTGTTCTGAAATCAGCCCCCTAGCCTGCAAGCTACAGGGGAAATGCCTGAGTGGCAGTATGGCAAGCCTGCAGTGCCATGCAGTCTAATACAACATCATATGGTACAGTCAACTACATTGTGTTATGTTCGTCTTGTATAGCGCTCGCACACCAGAGAGTGTAACGGCACTCGCAAGAAACTGCATATGAGATTATAATGTACGTCAAATGGCAGTTTTATTTTAGGAGAAGGAAGATCTTCAGTAATTGCTTAAATTTATTTTGTAGAGATCACCTTTATAAAAAGTGGAAGTTTATTCAGGAGGTACAGGGCTACAACCACAAATTAGCAGTCACTAATCCAAGATATACTAACTCTTCAGAATTTGAGCAGAAAATAAGAGGTGAATAAGGTTCTCACTGTAATATTGGGAGTGATTTTCCTTTGAAGAGAAGCAAAACATTGGCCATTAAAGACTTAATGAGATAGAGTCTGGAGCCTGAACTCCATTTTCCTTGGCTACAGAGAGTCAATGCGCGGAGAAAGGTAGAGGAGAGATGTGCTGATCATCTGGCAGGTTAAAGTCTGGCTGTATTGTTTGGTAGTCTTCGAAGGTGCTTCACAACTGAAACAACAAAGCAAAAGAGACTTGTGGGCCGAGGAAGACCCAAATGTGAGATACTAAAAAGTGATATCAGAGCAACCCTGGTGTACATAGTCCAAAGCTATGAGGTTAGTCAGACATCGCAATCCATAAAATTCCACTACCAAAAGAATTGACCAACTGGGGCTACGTCACAGAGAAGCAATAAACAGTGTTTCATTGCACACCCTTTTCTGCTGTCCATGTGGATTTAGACATCACTCTGGGCTAAGTTGTGGAAATTGTGCATTACACCTGATGTAGAATGTGAATTATCACTGTCTCTGCAGGTTTCTAATAGATGTTAAGATAGCCCAACACTTGGAAAGGATATATGGACAGTCTTATGTCCCCATTACGGCACTACATTGATAGATAAGATTAGAGAAACAGTGACCAAAAAGGAAGACACGGGGTTCAACTGGGAAATTTTGTTTGAGAGATTCAACCTTGATCTGTCTATAGGAGTCTTCTAACAACTGATCCAGCAAATGCTAGTCAGGCTTCTTACCCTACCTTGAGTAGAGAGATGGAAAGAGAGGAGGAGGTTAAGAAGATTTGTTTCAAACAACAACTATTCAGTAACTTTGGAGTGCATCATGGTGTGCAACATATATACCTTAGTACCCCTCCTTTCTTTTCCATAGACAAGTGAGTTGCACTTGGAGGCCATTATTATAAGTTGGCTGTTAAATACTATTGCCACTGAGTGTGATATTTACTACATGTGGTAAATGCCTCCTATTTGAAGTTTTCAACTTCTAAATAAAATGTAACATGCAGACTCAATATTTAACACACTAAATTCTGCATGTTTTTCCTTTTTACCAGTCCCTTCCATAAATGTCAGAATGGTTTGATCTGCCAGAATCTATCAGTGGAAAAGTGTGAGTGTGTGAAAAGCATTACACAACTTGTAATTCAAATTCCTGTGCAAACTCCTGCTTGCACAGTGATTAGAATTTAGCCCTTAACTTGTAACGAGGGCCAGAGTGTGGTAGTTGTGTGGGTGGTACTGAGAAGAGCTGATTGTGGAGGGAGACAGACATATGCGATCAGTTTTCCTTTCTTTATCCAAGGGAGAATTGTCCCGGTTTTGGGATGCTGTCAACTTCAAGTTTGACCTAATAAAGTAAACAAGAGAAGGGGGGGAGGCTGCTATGGAGTAGACAGTGCGAATGGGAACAGCACAGCCAAGACCCATGAGAGGAGACAGCCGTGTTGGGTGCTTATTCTGTGTCCTGGAAGAGGAAGTAGTGGTGATCACTGGAACAGTGGGCGGGCCGGATGGGCAGCGGCTGCTGCATTCCGCACGGCAGGGCACGACGAAACATTGAAGGGCGCGGAGGCAGCCCAACTTCAACAGCATGGTGGTGGTGTTGGACGGGCCAGGTCGGGACACAGACAAAGACTAGCTTACAGCCTCAAATGGCAAAGTCACGGGGGTCCTCGCCAATCAAGGACCTCTTCCTGGGGCAAAGGCCCAAGCTCAGATGATGGCTGAGGGCCCCCCACGGCCTCCCACCCTTGATGCAGGGGGAAGAAGAAGAATACATTGCCAGTCCCCGGCCACACACATAGATATATCACAGACCATGGCTGCATTTAAAGTTGAAATGAGGCTAGTACATCAGGATTTCGTGAAAGCGCTCATGGACCTAGATCACACAGTCCAGAGACTGGACTCAAGAACTGACCACATCAATGTAGCAGTAGCTAAAGAGGCCCAGGAAAGAGATGAGCTAGCAGTCCAAGTAGACAAATTCAA
Organism: Calotriton arnoldi; assembly: GCA_963921515.1. Taxonomy (NCBI): domain Eukaryota; kingdom Metazoa; phylum Chordata; class Amphibia; order Caudata; family Salamandridae; genus Calotriton; species Calotriton arnoldi. Next base: position 463,886 of record CAWUFW010007996.1, on the reverse strand, counting down.
GAAGCAATGCCAGTGGTTGACGGACAAGCTGGAAGATGGAGAAAATCGATCTATCAGAATATTGTGTACTTCAGGGGTGTCCCGTATACTGTCGTGGACAAGGAATTCGCCCAGTATATCCAAGATCTGTTCCGCTCACTACTTCACACTGGTGAGGACACGGACATCGAGCATGATCGGATCCTTAGAGTCCACAATGCGCACCATGCGAAAACCAACTTTTTTTTTTGTTGAGTTTTATAAAGCGCAAACTTGACCCGAAGGTATCAGAGCGCTTTACATGAGCACCAGTTGTGTTACAGATGGACACATTCATTTTTTTTTGTTAGGCACAGGGAGATTAAGTGATTTGCCCAGAATCACAGGATGCCGAGCGTCCTTGCAGAGACTCGAACCCGGTTCCCCAGCTCCGAGGTCGACTGCCCTAGCCATTAGGCCATATCCTCTCCGCAACTTGACACCCAATGTGCTGACCAGGGTCCATTATTTTCTCATGAGGGCAGCAGGCAATTGGTCTTTCGCAGATCGGCCCTGACTTTATTTCAAGATGTTTCCTACCTGACTCTTGCCAAGTGGAAAACCCTCAAAATGGTTACGGACTATCTCAGGGAATATAAAATCCCATACCACTGGGGTTTTCGGAAACAACTTCTCTTCCGATATAATGAGAAACACGCCATGATCACTACTTGTGAGGAGGCGATCACACTGTTTGGGCTGAAAGATGACTTCCACCCTATGGAAGAATCGCTAGATTGAAAATTGTTCAGAATGGAGACGACGGCAAACTTGAAAGCAAACAGATGCGAAGCTTGCATAAAATGATAAGAAGCCCCATCCCCAGAAACAGATGAACCACACTCTCAGAACATTGTAGCATAGTGACCCCAATCTCTGCTCTGTGGCCTGGGTGAACCGCCCTAGGCCCTCAACATCGAGAACTCACAAGAGGGTACAAACCAATAGTACAGTGATAGCAGAATTATCAGGACCTGACGGGATACCATTGAGGGAGAGGAGGTGCCCCTCCATGACCCCAGAAGCTGACTGCACCATGGATGATAATGTGACATGTGTGTTTCTGTTTGTTTGCTTAGACCCCCATCATATTCGGACTACACATGGATACATGTTAGTCGTCCATCTGAGGGGAGCCTTGCTGTGTTTTATTGTTTTGTTGAGGTGGATCTTAGTTGTTTTATTAAACATCCCGCACATTTAGTGACACATTGTAATACAGTAGGGTGACAGCCCCATGGTTCCCACCCTTCACGTATTAGAGAAGGTGAAGACCAGTTATAGATGTCTTCACCAACCATAAGAGTGCAAAATAATACACTAACATTGACAATCGCAACTTTAAACGTACCAGGGCTCAATTACCCTTTCAAGAGAAAATCGGTATTACATTGGCTTCACATGAAGAGGGTGGATGTAGCCCTCCTACAAGAGATGGACCTCTTGGCTGAGGACACCAGTAGATGTGCCTCCTGATAGTTCCCCCAGCAATTTCGCTCCTACGCAACGACCAAGACAAAGGGCGTAGCTTCAGCATAGACCATGGAGGGAGACTGGTACTAATAACGGGAGCAGTGGGTGAGGAAACAGCAACAATAGCCTCAGTCTACGGCCCAAAAACCAGAAAAACTGATTTTTTGCCTGGCTGCTATCCTATTTAACTCTCTGCTCTGGAGACACGCTGGTAGTGGGTGGCAAATTTAATGTAGATTTGGAACCCACTATAGGCAGATTGCACTCCAAGTGGCTTTTGCTGACCCCCCGTCTGCTCCAGGGCATTGATGACCTGAAGCCCGTTGATCTCTGGCAGACACAGAACCCCGGTGATAGGGATTACACGCATTATTCTTATGTTCACCTGAAACACTCCAGGATAGATTATATCTTTGTCTCACTATTATTGTATCCTTGAGTTAGCTCCTCAACAATAGGTACTAAAGATAGCCATGCGCCGGAAACATTGTCGCTCTGTGCCCCCCTCCCTTCAGACAATCCATCTTTCAAAACATGGAAAACGAATGAATTAACATTTTGAGACAACACTGAGATGGATGGAGGGGAGGCACACTCTGTTAAGGACAGCTATATGAGGGGTGTAGTAATCTAATATGCTAATCCAGGCTGAATAATTCTGGATGACATTTTAAAAAATGGCAGATGTGTTGCAGTGATGATGTAATATTTCAGGAACCATGAGACCTATATACTATATTTTGTTGTCTAAATATAGGTTTTGGGGGTCCAGTAATCTTATAGAGACAGCAAATAACTCCTCAGAGGAACCCTTACGCCATTTTTCAAAATGGCAGCTCTAGAGAGATGTGTTTTAGCCATCATATTGGTAATTTATTTAAATATTGTTTTTCTTTCAGGTTTTCCGTTGATTCATATTCGTAAACATGAGCGAAGCGATGGTAGCAGAGGATCCTTACCTCCTGACAGAGTGTTGATGAATACAAAATCTGAGGACTCCTTCAACAAAGAAAAATTTGTCATATGCCAAACTAGTCTGAAAGAAAAGCTAACATCAAATGTTTGCTGGACAGTAGAGAATTCGAGATGCTGCGCAAATATGTCAAGATGAAGTTCACAAAAGATTGAAACCGACAGTGAAGAGGATCATATATTTTATCATTGTAACAACAAGTGCTCCAAGTCATATACAATGGAAAAAAAAGCCTGGAAGTAAAAAATCAAGACTACTTGACCTCCAAAACCTATGATTTGACACCAAAATGTAGTATATAGGTCTCATGGTTCCTGAAATATTACACCATCACTGCAACACATCTGCCATTTTTAAAAATGTTGTCCAGGAAAATTCGGCCCTGATTAGCACTGTCTACCCAAGCTAAATTAGTTCTCTAATGATCCAAAAACACAAGTCAAAAATGAAAATCTCTGGACAACAATTTTTTTACAGAGATATATTAGGGGGCTGGGATTAATAAGCACCCCAGACCGGTTTTGGACCTACTTAAACCTTATCAGTGAAGTAGAGCTTGAGTACTGTGGTACAGTAAGCACATTATCCATGTCAGGGCATACCCCTGACACTTAGGGGATCTTCTACTATAATCAACAAATTGATGGAAGAAATGCCTTAACTTATCTCAGCTACTGGGGATCATTCAAGGCTACATTCCAGACCATTGTTTTTCACCCAATATGCTTCTTTTAAACAGAGAGTAGTCATATGCAAATAAGTCTAAGTCCTGCTCCAATAGGCATAGTCCGGCCCGATCTACTTGGAACACAAGCAACCCTGGACCTGATTTGGCCATTTTAGGTTTTGTTAGAAAGGTACAGCTTCCATTCTGTGGAACAATGAGCCCAAGACCCACGTCTGGGCATATCCAGTGGACTTAGGACGTTTACTACAACTAACAAAAAAGTGATGGAAGGATTGCTTTAATTAATCTGAGGAACTAGCTATTGCTCAAGGCCTAATTCCAGACTACATTTTTCACCTATTATGTCACTCTCGATAGAGACCAGCCATGTGTAAACCAACCTTGGTCCTGCTCCAATAGGAAGAGTCCAGCATGAACTGCAAAGAAAGTTTTCTTGCAGATGGAAACACAAGGAACCTCAGTCTGCTTCAGGGCTGGCTCTAGGGCGGTGCGATCGATGCGACTGCACCGGGCGTTGACTTGGGGTGGGGGCGTCATTTTTGAAAATGTGTATCATCATTTTAAAAGCACCTGCTGCCTCGTTCCTGGCCTCCAGCAACTTTCAGACATCAATTAAAATGTCAAGAGAAGTCCCGTGATTAATCGTCTTCCTGGAAAGAGACCAGAGGTTTGTCTAGTGGAAATTTTGACTCATCCTAAGGTAGCGCAGAGGGTTAATGTGCCTGCTGCTAAGAAAGTGTACCATGCAGCTAACGAAGTGCATATAATGTAAATAGGTCAGTGGGTTACTGCTTCTGTAAGAGAGCTCCTTTTGTTACTTGTCGTTTCTAAGTCAAAATCCTATTATAGAACATTGAGCTATTAACTGTCACCCTAGAGGTGCTGCAAACTGCAAGGTATATGTTAGAGCTATTTGTTTTTTTGCCCTGTCTTTCATTATCCTAATCTTGTGAAAAGGGTTCATTTGGGTAGAAAACAATTCTTATTATGAAAGAGAACCCCTAACAATGATGTTGCGTTTTAAATTCTGAATTTGTGCTTTTCCTGAATAAGAACTTTAACTATATTGCCTACCAGTATCGATGACATGCCACTCCTACTCTACACCTTGTAGTACTGTCTGATGTAACATTTACTATACACTGATTTACACACATATGATTGTTTCTGTGCATTGTGTGTGTGGTATAAAGTGCTCTGACACCTTACACTGGTATGAGTGGCACTATAAAACTAAATGAATGAGAGACAGTGGTTCTGGTGACTTGAGGGGCACTGTTAAAGAGTGCTAGTGAGGGAATCCGTGGCAGAGGTGGTCATTGGGGGGGGGCACCAACAGACATTGTCGCACAGGGCGCCACCAGCGCTAAAGCCTGCCCTGGTCTGCTTTTTGCCTAATTAAGGGATTTAGGTCAAGCACAGGTCATATCACAACAGCCTGACAACTTACTAAACAGCCTTGGCTCAAGCAGCTTCACATTCATTCTGTGGAAGCACACAGCTTTGGCCAAATCAACAGTTGTACTTAGGTGAACCTGCATCTGGGGGGAGCCACAGTCTCTCTCTGTAGAACTCTTGAAAGCTGTTTTTTGATCACATAAGGTATGAGGGCATTTGCAGTGTAAAGCCAGACCTAAATATAGCTGGGGGTCAGACAGGCCCTGGAGCTGCTTCGTGTACACGCAGGCCTGCTAGTGTGTGGAAGTTATATTGTGTACCATGTTGTGGGTGGGTGAGAGCTGTGAGTGTTGATCCTACCCTGACTTGATCCTTTTTTGTCTATAATTTTTTGGGCGAAGGGAAAAGGAATGGGAGTGTATATAACACGGAAGTCGGCACCCAATATACATTTTTTTCCTTGCTTGGTCAACGTTGTGGAAGAGTGGGAATACCCAATTCTTTTTGTTTAATTTGTAGGTATTTTTTTACAGGTAATTATATTAAGAATGGGGTATGATGGAGGCTTTGGCACAGTGGGGGATATTGTTTCACATTTTATGGAATTTTCTGCATTTGTTGACAGCAAGTCCAGATATTGGCTAAGTGGCAGACTTTGCGCACCCATTATTTATTTGCAATTGTGGGTCATTTGCCTGTCATTGGTGAGCTGAGGCTGAGGGAGCAGGCAGGAGAGATTCTGGAGCAGCACGCATAGGTGTGTTTTAAACCCAGCCTACCTTGTATCACTTTCATTAAAAAAAATGTGTGATGGGGAAAATAGCAGCTGAAACAGTATATAGGTTACCTAAAATTTTATTTCAATTGTTGTTTCACAATCTGAAGTTGATCAATGAAGCAGGGTGAGTCATAACTGTCCAGGAATGAGTACCCCAATATACCTTTTGTGGTTAATTTTCGGTAGTTGATGTCGTCAGGAAGGGCAAGTGGTTTGGGCTGCGGTAAGAGGCACTCATTTATTTCCAATTTTGAAGCAGGTAAAAAGAGGAACTGAGATGCTTTTGCCTCTGTATCGCATTCATGTAAGCCGAGCTCTGGAAGGGAAAGTTAAGTGTGTAAGAGAGTGTGTGTATGTTTCTATAAGAGTGTATGTGTGTTAGGCCTAATACCACTTGCTTTGCTTTTGTTACACATTTCTGGACAGGAGATAAAGATGGGAGACTTTAGAAGTTGTCATGAATTGGGTTATTCATTGAGGGGGGTGAGCACCCTTCTCAAGGAACAATCACAATCCTTGTCAGGGTGAACCACAAAAGTCACTAAATTAACCTCTGCCTAACCCTCTGGTAGCTTGGCACAAAGCAGTCAGGTTTAACTTAGAGGCAATGTGTAAAGTATTTATGCAGCACACAGACAGTAATAAAGTGAAACCACAACACAACAAAAATACCACACCAATCTAGAACAATACAATAAAATGTTATAAATAAAATTATACCAGAACGACAAACATCCAATCAGCAGAACCAGAGATATGCAACTACAAACGTTTAAGTAAATATAGACCATAAAAGCACAAAGCAGCAACTGAGGGCATTTGGTTGCACTGGACCGGGACTGGGGGCCAGATGTACGACCGTTTTGTGACTTTCAAAACGATTAGCTCATGCAAAATGAACTGTACGCGATGTATGGCAGTCAGTCGCAAGTCCAATATTGCGATGCGACAGATTACTGAGCCGCAAAAATATGCGGTAGGAATTTGCGTGTCTCAAATAGCAACTCGCTATTTGTGAGTCGCAAACCTTCATGTAAAGACGAGTCGCAATTTGTGAGTAAGCGCAAAATGACCCGTTTGCACATGCAATTTACCATGAATCAAAACCAGGTGGTAACAGGGCCCAACCTATAAAAACAGGCCCAGAATGCATCACAAATCTTACTTTACTGCAATGGCTGCCCAGTGAAGAGGATCTGGATTTTGGCTACTTAACAGAGGAGGCAGAGACAGGAGAGGATTTTCAGAGTCAGGCTAACCATGTTTAACCAGACAGAGGAAGAGATATATGATCAGTTCAGGCTGAGTAGCAATGTGATTCTAGAGCTAAAAGACATCTTGAAGCCACAACTAGAAAGCAGAACCCAGTACAGCAATACAATCCCCACCCATGTCCAGGTGTTGTGCTCCCACCACCTATTGGCCACTGGAAGTTACCAAGATGTTATTGCAGTGGCTGGAGGGGTGTCGCAGAGTGCGCTTTTATGTTTCTTCTGCAAATTCCTTGATGCCATGATCCCCCACATACACGAGCACATCTACCTTCCCAGGGATGCTACAGAAATTCAGAATACAATAATACAATTTATTTGATAGCAAGATTACCACAGGTAATTGGCTGCACAGATGGGACCTATGTGCCCATATGTCCCCCATCCAATCTGGAATACATATTCCGGAACCGCAAAAGCACACATTCACTAAACATTCAGGTAGTCTGCAATGCACAACACATCATCACAGACATTGCAGCAAAATTTCTAGGGAGCACCCATGACTCCTACATCTTTCACCACAGGGGCTTTCACCAGCGACTAGAAAGGGGGAATTTGACGAAGGATACCTACTAGGTAATGCAATGTGATGTACAAAGTGAAATGTATTAGTTCAAACATTACTCTCTCTCAGTTGTCTCACCCTCATATTTGTCAGGTGACAGTGATTATGCCCAGCGGCCATGGATCCTCACACCCTACTTGAATCCCAACAGCCCACACAAGCGCGGTACAACACTGCACACAAACGCACCAGGAGTATGATTGAGTGCACCTTCTGCATCCTTAAATCGCTCTTCCAGTGCCTTCATAAAAGAGGTGGGCCCATGCATTATGAGCCTGTAACGGCTTGCAAAATAGTTGCAACAAGTGCAATTCTTCACAACATTGCCTGCAGGAGGGGCCTATCCATGGAGGTTTCTGGTTCTGACTCAGAGGACGATGACCCTGGCCAACCTGTTCGACACCTACCTGAGCAAAGTGGAGCAGCAGAGGGGAGACGACGCAGGGACCATAGTCAGACCATTTCTTTCATGGTAAGATGCATCCATTTACATTACACCCTCCACAAATGGCAAGACTAGTATCAGATTTCACACAGTGGCAATCTCATTATTGTCAGGGTAATCAGTAATGAACTCCAGGACAGCATGTCCTTCATGGTCAACATAATCAAACACAGTTTGACAAAGGGCGTTCACTCCACCACCAACAATGGTCCAGGGGGGCAATAGCATGGTACACATGAAATGTCCAGTCACTTCCTGCCTCTTGTACAGACTTGTTGGGTTTAACCTGTGGGGATGTGGGCTGCTTGCTGCTGCTCCTACGCAGCATGTGTGTCTCCGCAGTGGAGATGCTTGTGTGGCTGGATATCTCATTATCAGGAGCATCCCTCATTGCCCCTGTGACAACACTAGGAGGTCTGTATGGCCTCAAGAGCAGCGGTCATATTCTGCAGACCTCTGGCTACATCTCCACGATAGTGGCCCATTTCCACCTGCAGGGACAGTGTGCGTCTGGAGAGGAGGGTGGTTGCCTGGGCCAGGCTACTAATCGCCCGGGTCAAAGCCCCAATCCTGCTTGCCCTGCTCCTCTCATTGTGCCTCTGCTGCCTCCTATCCTCTGCCAGCTCAGTGCAGAGTTGTCCCATCACCCCAATCAGGGCATCTAACTTGTCATCCAGCTGGGCCTGGTTTTCTGCCATTTGGAGGGATATGTTTGTGAATCCCTGGGTCAGCTTGCTGTTGATAACCCTCAACTGTCTTTGTTGCAGCCGCTGAATTTGCAGCATTTCCTGCTCAATGCCTCTGGTCTCCACCTGGTCACCCATGCCTGCCTGGAAGTGGGCATACAGCCTTGTCCATTGCCACCTCTACAAGCGCTGCGTTGGACACTGCTGTCGGACCCTGGCGACTGGAGTTGTTGCTGGTGCTGTTGCCTGCTGGGATGTGTTGTCCTGGCCATCTGATGTACCTGGCTGCAAATCTGCCTGGACATCCAGCTCTGCCTCCATCAGGTCAAGGTCCTGATCTTCCCCTGCTTCCTTTTGTGTGTCATGGACTGGCACAGGTACATCTATGTGGTACATGAGAAAAAAAAATGCATGTGTGAGACACTAGCTCAGCGGTCGGACCATGTTCTTCAGCTTATGTCAGAGAGTTACTCCAAGGTTTGTGTACCTGACTACATATCCCATGATGCAACAGCTGTGACTTTTGGTGCTTGAAACGGAGTGTCTAAGTGTATCTATGTTACATGCCTGTGGACTGCTGAGTACTGACAGGTATGTTTGAATAATAGGTATTTTGCACTTACCAGAGGTGGTTGCAGAGGTGTGGACAGTCCCTGAGGCACACGCTGCCTCCGTGTCCTGTCCAGGATCCTGTAGTGGTTCCACAGATGGATGGGGGGGAGGGGGGCATTAGATGTCCTGCTCCGGACCCTTGGGACTGTCCCAGCCGTGCTTCTATCCTTGCCTTAGCACGAGAGCGCAGGTCGTACGACCTTTTCTTGAGGTCATTGATGGACCTATCTGCGACTCCCAAGGCATTAATTTGTTGCTGCATCTCCCTCCAGATCTTCCTTTTTTCTGACTCTGGAAAATTCTGGGAGGCCCGGCCAAACAGCTGTTCCTGGTTGCTGCAGCAACCATCTGTGAGGATTTCCATTTCTCTTTCTGAAACACTTGATTTTACGCTTGAGCTCCTTTGCTCCATTCTTGCTCTGCTGGCTGGCCATTGCAGGGCTTGCTTGGTGCATGGATGCAGTCTGGATTTTGCTTCTGGCTCCACTGTGTGCTCCTACTGCTATGGGGGAATCACAAGGGACACCACTTCCTGGTTTGGGGTCCTTCTGCTGTTCCAGGAAGTGATCGGGCACTTTTTAAAGCCACAGTCGCAAATTGCGACCCTCTCGCAGTCAATTTGCGACACACTCACAATTTATTTGCGACCCACTCGCAATTTGCGGACAATTACAGACTCGCTAAATGTGAGCCTGGTAATTGCGATGTGACTCAATTGCGAGCCACAAATTGAGGGCAGGAATTGGTTGTACATTCCATTTAGTGACTCCTAATTTGCTAGTCGCTATTTCTTGCAAATTGTGAGTCGCTAATTCGCACGGTCGTACATCTGGCCCAAAGTCACAAGTTCAGGCCGACCACGATGGAGCACAGGCTGGACACAGGACCAAGTTTGGCCCATTTGGAGTTGTACCTTATGTCCTTGGTGCGAAGTCTGCGTGGTGGTGCTTTGCAAGGCTTCACGTCGGTTCCGAAGAAGCTTTCAGCTGTGTGGCAAGGCTATGCGGGGCTTTGCGTTGGTTTTGATGAAGCTTTCAGCTGTGTCTCGAGGATTTGCATCACTTCACGTCGGCTCTGATGAGCTTTCAGTGGTGCGGCAAGGCTTTGTGCCACACGGTGTCTGTTCCGATGAAGATCTCAACGGTGCCGGGAGGCTTAGCATAAATTTGCAGGGCTTTGCGTCGCTGCGCCGGGTCAGATGAAGCGTTCAGCTGTGTGGCAAGGCTTTGCGTCAGATTTGATGGAAACTTCAGTTAGGCAAGGAAGAATTCTCTCTGATGCCAGCCAAGGGTCCAGGACCAGGGGAGGCACCTCTTGGGGATCCGGGATTCACTCCAGCAGAGACCAGAAGGGCCCAGGCAGGTCCAGTCTAGCAGGTCAGCTGGAGAGTTGCAGGGAGGCTTCTGGAACTTGTTGTGTCCCTGTAGCTCAGAACAGGAGGTCATCCAGCTAGTCCTTAGAGTCTCTCTGGTGATCCTGGGTTCAAGAAGCAGGTTCAGGCTTCATTCCTCAGGCAGCAGGACAGCAGAACAGTCCTTCCAGCAGCAGGCCAGCAGAGCCGTCCTTTTTCTCAGTCTGAAGTGAACTGACGAGTGGCTGAGGGTGTCTAATATTTATTCTTGGTGCCATCCTTTGAAGTGGGGGAACTCCCTATATTATCCACACATATGGGTCTGAAAATGTTCTTCCCTTCCCCTGTCAAGACTCCAAGTAGTCTGGGGTGACTACAACTGGTGTCATGCTCCATTGGGTGCGTGCTGGAGGCAGCCCTCTAAAATGTAAGTGGGGCAGGGAACAGCTCCACCACAACCATCCTGCCAGGATGGTCCATCCTGCCAACACCTAGGACCCCTTTGTCTCACTGTCTGGAATGAATTCACAAAGACCAACAGCTCAGCTAATACCATTCAATTGGCATAGGATACTGACAGAAGGTACAAATGGTTAGGGAAAAAAAATGACAACTTTCTAAAAGTGGCATTGTCAGGATTGTGACGTCAAATCTGACTTTATCATTAAAGAGGGCTTTCAATTACAATTAATTTGAGTGGAAATATATTTTCCCATCTGCTCACAAATTTAAGTTATCATTTATTAAAAGTAATAAGGTAATCCAATGTTATCCTATGGGATAGATAGGTCTTGCAATAGTGAAAAACGACTTTAGTCGTTTTTCACTACGAGGACATGCAAAACAAACCCACATGTCCTACTTCTTAAATTCAATGCATCAAGCCCTATGAGCCTTTAGAGCCTTCCTTAGGGGTGAAGTATGTGTATTAAAAGGGAAGGTTTACGCCTGGCAAAAGGTTTATTTTGCCAGGTCGAAATCGCAGTTTAAAACTGCACTACAGGTTGCAGTGGCAGGCCTGAGACATGTTTTAAAAGTCTAATTTGGTGGGTGGCACAATAAGTGCTGCAGGCACACTAGTAATAATTACTTTACAGGCCCTGGGTACGTAGAGAACTATTTACTAGGGCCTTACATGTAAATTAAATGTGCCAATTAGGTGTAGGCCAATTGTACCATGGGTTAGGGAGAGCGCACACACTATAGCACTGGTTAGCAGTGGTAATGTGCACAGAGTCCTGAAGCCAGCAAAAACAAATTCAGCAAAACAGTAAGGGTGAATGCAAAACTTTGAGGGCCTACCACCCAAGGGTGTCAGGTTTAACAGAAGTGTTTTTGGTGGTCACATATTATTTTGTTTCTCTGCTGGCCAGTGAGCCCTCAAGTGGGTGAGGTGGTAGCAGAGATGGAGACACACTACTTGTGTTATACGTGCCCCTAGGGATATCTTTACCAGTGGGAATTTGGGTAGGGTGACATATAGGGAACTTCTAGCCCCTGAGGGTTAGCCATGATGAGTTGGATGTTTTATCATTCACTCTATGGTCCATGTTGATCATGGACCAAGGCAGGTAGATTTCAGAGCAAAGGAATATACACGATAATCTATGATAAGTCCCACAACCATTCATTTCATTAATTTACAACAGTGTTCAAGTTTAACAGTGTTCCTGTTTGAATGTAGGAAGATCAGCAGATTTATTTTCAACTGAACGTGGAATCTAAAAAAAAGTCAAGAAACTGGCTACCTTTAACCCCTTCCATGCTTATGACGAGCTGGACTCGTCATGGCACACAGTGCTCGTGTGCTCATGACGAGTCCAGCTCGTCATAAGACCACCCACGGGGGAAGCGCTGGCGCTCCCCCGTGGGAATCCGATCGTTGGGGTTTTTTTAGGAGGCAGGGGAAGGACTTCCCTGCCTCCCCGCCCCCGCCCCCATCAATGACGCCAGCGCGCGAGGCGCGCTGACATCATTGAGGGTTTCCTTTCTCCGACGCGCTGGAAGCCATTTGCTTCCAGCGCGTCGGGGAAATAAGGTGAGTTTTGGCTCGGGGAGGGGGTGGTTTGATTCTGAAAGAGACATCGAGGGAAAGGAAAGGGTTTGCCTTTCCCCCGATGCCTCTTTTGTGCATTCCTGCTGCACGATCATGTGATCGTGCAGCAGGAATGCCCACGAGGGCGCCATTGTTAGCGTGGAGATGTGCCTTCTCTCCATTGCCACCCTGTAAAGTTAGCTGTAATCCTTGATGGAGGTCTCTGCACCCTTGATTTTCTCGAGCGCAATCCTCGTGTAGTTCCTGTGACCAGGGGGTTCCTTCTCCTCGTCTGCCGCTGCGATCCTGCTCTGACCCTTTATAAACAAGAGGCATGTGAACGGGCCTAGAAGCCCCGACACACATACACTAGCGGTATGCAACGTATGCCCGCCCTTTCCCCACTATGATGGACAGCTTACTCAAAGGACCCCGGCGCTTTCGGCGCGGTGCCAAAGTTACAGACACACAGGTCACTGGAGACAATTCTTCTGGTCCTTTACGCAGCTGTAGTGTAGGAAAGGCACTATACATTTACCCAACGAGGTAGCACTTACTGATTAGCCAGTAGAAAGCACTCCAGTTGAGTAGAGGTATTGCACAAAACGGTGGCATCTTCGTGGATAAATATGCAGGGCAGATGTGCCTTCTCTCCATTTACACCCTGACAAGTTAGCTGTAATCCTTGATGGAGGTCTTTGCATCCTTCATTTTCTCGAGCGCAATTCTCGTGTAGAATTCGTGAGCGTGGAGATGTGCCTTCTCTCCATTTACACCCTGAAAAGTTAGCTGTAATCCTTGATGGAGGTCTTTGCATCCTTGAATTTCTCGAGCGCAATGCTCGTGTAGTTCCTGTGACCATGAGGTTCCTTCTCCTCGTCTGCCGCTGAGATCCTGCTCTGACCCTTTATAAACAAGAGGCATGTGAACGGGCCTAGAAGCCCCGCCACACATACACTAGCGGTATGCAACGTATGCCCGCCCTTTCCCCACTATGATGGACAGCTTACTCAAAGGACCCCGGCGCTTTCGGCGCGGTGGCAAAGTTACAGACACACAGGTCACTGGAGACAATTCTTCTGGTCCTTTACGCAGCTGTAGTGTAGGAAAGGCACTATACATTTACCCAACGAGGTAGCACTTACTGATTAGCCAGTAGAAAGCACTCCAGTTGAGTAGAGGTATTGCACAAAACGGTGGCATCTTCGTGGATAAATATGCAGGGCAGATGTGCCTTCTCTCCATTTACACCCTGACAAGTTAGCTGTAATCCTTGATGGAGGTCTTTGCATCCTTCATTTTCTCGAGCGCAATTCTCGTGTAGAATTCGTGAGCGTGGAGATGTGCCTTCTCTCCATTTACACCCTGAAAAGTTAGCTGTAATCCTTGATGGAGGTCTTTGCATCCTTGAATTTCTCGAGCGCAATGCTCGTGTAGTTCCTGTGACCATGAGGTTCCTTCTCCTCGTCTGCCGCTGAGATCCTGCTCTGACCCTTTATAAACAAGAGGCATGTGAACGGGCCTAGAAGCCCCGCCACACATACACTAGCGGTATGCAACGTATGCCCGCCCTTTCCCCACTATGATGGACAGCTTACTCAAAGGACCCCGGCACTTTCGGCGCGGTGGCAAAGTTACAGACACACAGGTCACTGGAGACAATTCTTCTGGTCCTTTACGCAGCTGTAGTGTAGGAAAGGCACTATACATTTACCCAACGAGGTAGCACTTACTGATTAGCCAGTAGAAAGCACTCCAGTTGAGTAGAGGTATTGCACAAAACGGTGGCATCTTCGTGGATAAATATGCAGGGCAGATGTGCCTTCTCTCCATTTACACCCTGACAAGTTAGCTGTAATCCTTGATGGAGGTCTTTGCATCCTTCATTTTCTCGAGCGCAATTCTCGTGTAGAATTCGTGAGCGTGGAGATGTGCCTTCTCTCCATTTACACCCTGAAAAGTTAGCTGTAATCCTTGATGGAGGTCTTTGCATCCTTGAATTTCTCGAGCGCAATGCTCGTGTAGTTCCTGTGACCATGAGGTTCCTTCTCCTCGTCTGCCGCTGAGATCCTGCTCTGACCCTTTATAAACAAGAGGCATGTGAACGGGCCTAGAAGCCCCGCTCGTTTGGCCCCGCCACACATACACTAGCGGTATGCAACGTATGCCCGCCCTTTCCCCACTATGATGGACAGCTTACTCAAAGGATCCTGGCGCTTTCGGCGCGGTGGCAAAGTTACAGACACACAGGTCACTGGAGACAATTCTTCTGGTCCTTTACGCAGCTGTAGTGTAGGAAAGGCACTATACATTTACCCAACGAGGTAGCACTTACTGATTAGCCAGTAGAAAGTACTCCAGTTGAGTAGAGGTATTGCACAAAACGGTGGCATCTTCGTGGATAAATATGCAGGGCAGATGTGCCTTCTCTCCATTTACACCCTGAAAAGTTAGCTGTAATCCTTGATGGAGGTCTTTGCATCCTTGAATTTCTCGAGCGCAATGCTCGTGTAGTTCCTGTGACCAGGAGGTTCCTTCTCCTCGTCTGCCGCTGAGATCCTGCTCTGACCCTTTATCCCCTTCGGTGCTTATGACGAGCTGGACTCGTCATGGCACACAGTGCTCGTGACGAGTCCAGCTCGTCATAAGACCACCCACGGGGAAGCGCTGGCGCTCCCCCGTGAGAATCTGATCGTTAGGTTTTTTTGGGGGGAGGCAGGGGAAGGGCTTCCCCTGCCTCCCCTCGCCCCATCAATGACGTCAGCGCGCTGACATCATTGAGGGTTTCCTTCTTCCCGACGCGCTGGAAGCCATTTGCTTCCAGCGCGTCGGGGAAATCAGGTGAGGTTTGGCTCGGGGAGGGGGGGGTTTGTATCAAAAGAGGCATCGAGGGAAAGGAAATGGTTTTCCTTTCCCCCGATGCTCTTTTGTGCATTCCTGCTGCACGATCATGTGATCGTGCAGCAGGAATGCCCACTAGGCACCAGGGTTTTTTTTAAATTTTTGTGTTGGGGAGTGGCCAAAAGGGCAAGGGTTGCTCCCCTTTTACGGGTGTGAATATTTTATTTATACTGTTAGGCCCACCTACCCCTTAGCTTGGCTGGTGGATTGTGTGTGGACTGGTGCATTATTTGCATATGTGATTGTAATGTTTTTTTTCCTCCTTTTTATTCTAGTGTAAAGCTTTTGATTCCTGTTTGCGGTTTCGGCAGTTGTGGTTCTGCAGTTTTGCGTAATTGCATTTATTTGGTAAGAAAAATATTTTTGTTGTGTGTACTCCAAATGAGTATTATTGTCATGCATGAATGAATTTTTTTGTAAGTGGTGCCATAATGGCAGCATATTTGTTAGTGTTCAGAGCATGAAATTCTTTGCGATGTTTTGCATTGTCTTATGTGTAATTTTTTTCTTCTTCTTTTTAGTGGGATATTGTTGATCCTTACTGTGTCTGTGCAGAGTAGGTGGTGGTGAGTCTAGCTGCTTCTGTCACGTGAGTGGTATAGTGTTGGAGTATATAGGTCTTTGTGATAAAGCTACATTTTGTTTATTTCTTTTTTTTTACAAAGGGTTTGTTGTTGTTGACTTGTTTGACAAGTAACCTTTATTAGTAAGCATTATGGCTAGCCGTAGAATTACTGCTCAGCAGGTGGTTGGTTTGCTTCTTGAATCTTCCTCTGAGCAGGATTATGAGACTGACAGTGCGTCTGAGGGAGAGGAGGGAGGGGAAGATTCAGGCAGTGAGTTTTCTCTCCACATGGAATCATCGGATGATGAAGGTACTCTCAGTGCAGATGAAGTGCCTGATTTAGAGGAGGATACTACTGTGCCGATGGTGCAAGAGGCATCTGGATTGCAGCCTGGGGCTGCTAGGCTTCCTACTGGAAGTGCTGGACTCTGGGTTGATCCAAACATGGTGCAGCCGGTGTTGCCTGCCTTTAGTGGTTATGCAGGGTGTAGAGTGGATTGTGAACATTATTTGCCTATACAGTATTTTCAGTTGTTTATGGATGATGTATTTTTGGGTGAGATTGTTGAGCAGACTAATTTGTATGCTGAACAGTTTTTGAGGGACAACAGTGCCAGACTTAGGCCCCATTCTAGAGCTACCCGGTGGAGTCCCACAAATCTGGAAGAGATGAAGAAGTTTTTGGGTTTGACTTTTTTGATGGGTTTGATAAGGAAGCCGTCCATGAGTTCATATTGGTCTACCAGTCCCTTGATGGCAACGGCCATATTTCCTGCAGTTATGACTCGTGATCGGTATTTACTTTTGCTTCGGATGCTGCATTTTGTTGATAATGGTTTGGCGTTGCCACGAGATCACCCTGAATGTGACCGTCTTTTTAAGATTCGGCCTGTTCTTGATCACTTTGTAGATCGATTTTCAGAGATCTATACTCCAGGGAAAGAAATATCTATTGATGAGTCTTTGGTGCTGTTCAAGGGCCGTTTGGTTTTTAGGCAGTACATTCCTAGCAAGAGGGCACGCTATGGAATTAAGCTGTATATGTTGTCTGAGAGTAGGACAGGATATGTTTTTAATTTGCGTGTGTACACTGGTAGGGATTCCACTATTGACCCCCCTGGTTGTCCGTCCACTTTAGTAGGAGTTTCAGAGAAAATTGTGTGGGAACTTGCTAGAGGACTGTTTAACAGAGGCCACCATTTGTACATTGATAACTTCTACACTGCTGTGCAATTGTTTAAGGAATTGTTCAAAGTGGACACTTTTGCTTGTGGCACAATCCGCTCTAACCGTAAAGGTTATCCAAAAGAGCTTGTTTGCAAAAAACTTCAGAGGGGACAGTGCAGTGCCTTGCGTAGTGAGGAACTGCTAGCTGTGAAATTTGTGGACAGGAGGGATGTGTACATGCTGACTACCATCCATGATGAGAGTACTTCACCTGTGGCTGTTTGGGGTCAGATTGCTGAAGTGCGCAAACCTGTGTGCATTTTAGACTACAATAAGCACATGGGTGGTGTTGATAGAGTAGATCAGAGGTTGGAACCTTACACTGCTATTCGTAAGTCTTACATTTGGTATAAGAAGTTGGCCATCCATCTCTTCAATTTAGCAACTTTCAATGCTTTTGTTGTGTTCAAGGAGTGTTCTCCTGCGTCAAAGTTGACTTTTGTTCAGTTTCAGGAGTCTGTCATAGGCAGCCTTGTTGTTGTGGAACAGGCAAGTGTTCCTAGAGTTGGAGTGGTGGAGGATGTGGCTCGATTGAAAGATCGCCACTTTCCTGATCACATTCCTCCTACATCCTCAAAAGACTTTCCCACTAGGAGATGTAGAGTCTGTTGGCGAAGAGGTACGCGGAAGGAGACTCGTATGTACTGCCCTGAGTGTCCTTCTAACCCTGGGCTGTGTGTGCCTGCTTGTTATAGAGCGTACCACAAGCAAAAGAATTATTGGGAGCAACCATGAGTGGTAAAGTGAACTGCCTGGTCTGTAATGTTTAAGAATTGTTGTTCTGTTTCAAGGTTGGCATTAGTGCAATGTTTCTGATTTTGTGTTAGTAGATTTGTATCTATTTGCAATTTGTTTGTGTTTTCTTTTTTGTATAAAAAAATCCTAAATGTGATGGTGGTGTGTGTAGGCTGGTGCTTGGTTGGCGGTGTGCGTGGAGTGGCGCTCGGCTGGCAGTGTGTGAGTAGTGACTTGCTGCTGGTCACTACACACACTGCTAGCCGAGCGACACTCCACGCAATCCATCAGGTTGTGTGGTTGCTGTGTTAGGAATGTGGGCGTGTGAAAGTGATGGGCCCTTGAATGGCGCTGTCTGCTGGTGTGAGTGTTGTAATGTGATGGGCCCGCGGCTGGTGGTGTGAATGGTTTTGTATTTGTCACACGTATGAAAGGTGTATGAATGGCCTGTAAAGAGGTTGGTGCCTTGTCGTGGCTTTACAGCTCACGAGCTGTGAGTCAATGGTTCAGTTTCTCGTCCTTTCAATTATTAACAGTGCATTTCATTTTTGTGAAATCACTTGTTAATACAATTGTATATACTGAACCATCACTCACCCTCGTGCCAAATCCAACCAGTATGTGTGTGTGTGCTTGAGGATTAGATGGCTGTGCAGTAATATTTTTTTTTGTCTTTCTCAAGCAGGGTGTACCTTGTCCCTTTTTGTGAATGTTGTAATGTGTTTGTTTCGTGCCTGGGGGTGTGAATGGTCTTGTGTGTATCACGTATGAAAGGTGTGTGAATGGCCTGTAAAGCGGTTGGGGCCTTGACGTGGCTTTACAGCTCACGAGCTGCGAGTCACTGGTTCCGTTTTTTGTCCTTTCAATTATTGACAGTGCATTTCATTTTTGTGAAATCTCTTGTTAATAAAATTGTATATACTGAACCATCACTTGCCCTCGTGCCAAATCCAACCAGTATGTGTGTGTGTGCTTGAGGAATAGATGGCTGTGCAGTAATCTTTGTCTTTTTAGTCTGTCTGCCAAGGTGTACATTCCGTCTAAGAATAACCTACCAACTGTAGATATTGTCGTAAACGAAACACCCATGGGAGTACATGGTGATATCTCTCTTGTGGATCCCAACAAGTTATGGTACCCACAATGTCCTGCAAACCTCAAAATGTCTGTCACATTTTCCTTGCAATATTGTGCCAACATTTTCACGCTGCAGAAATAAACAACACATTATCTCATTATGACCTGGTTTTGCAAGAGGGGTCACCTGGGTTTTTGGCCCGGGGCTCGGCGGCCACATAGGGAAACCTACCAAACCCACACATTTCTGAAAAGTAGACACCCGGGGGCTTCCAGGGAGGTATGGCTTGCGTGGATCCCCCAACGTTTCCTTACCCAGAATCCCCTGCAAACCTCACTTTTAGCTGAAAAAATCACTTTTTTCACACATTTTTGTGTGGGAAAGTGTGGCATCACTGGCCTCACACAAATTTCCTACCACCCAGCGTTCCCCCAGGTCTCCCGATAAAAATGGTGCCTCACTGGTGTGG
The DNA here is from genome assembly GCA_963921515.1 of Calotriton arnoldi. Lineage (NCBI taxonomy): Eukaryota > Metazoa > Chordata > Amphibia > Caudata > Salamandridae > Calotriton > Calotriton arnoldi. The sequence continues at coordinate 444,615 of CAWUFW010007996.1, read as the reverse complement.
GAGGCCCAAGTACCCGCGACAGGCAAGGGCCCACAACGTATTGAGGCGACCTCAAAATGGCCTTTCACAAAACCACCTGGTTTTGCAAGGGGGTCACCTGGGTTTTTGGCCCCGTGCTCGGCGGCCATCTAGGGAAACCTACCAAACCCACACATTTCTGAAAAGTAGACACCCGGGGGCTTCCAGGGAGGTATGGCTTGCGTGGATCCCCCAACGTTTCCTTACCCAGAATCCCCTGCAAACCTCACTTTTAGCTGAAAAAATCACTTTTTTCACACATTTTTGTGTGGGAAAGTGTGGCATCACTGGCCTCACACAAATTTCCTACCACCCAGCGTTCCCGCAGGTCTCCCGATAAAAATGGTGCCTCACTTGTGTGGGAGGCCCAAGTACTCGCGACAGGCAAGGGCCCACAACGTAGTGAGGCGACCTCAAAATGGCCTATCTCAAAACCACCTGGTTTTGCAAGGGGGTCACCTGGGTTTTTGGCCCCGTGCTCGGCGGCCATCTAGGGAAACCTACCAAACCCACACATTTCTGAAAAGTAGACACCCGGGGGCTTCCAGGGAGGTATGGCTTGCGTGGATCCCCCAACGTTTCCTTACCCAGAATCCCCTGCAAACCTCACTTTTAGCTGAAAAAAACACTTTTTCACACATTTTTGTGTGGGAAAGTGTGGCATCACTGGCCTCACACAAATTTCCTACCACCCAGCGTTCCCCAGGTCTCCCGATAAAAATGGTGCCTCACTTGTGTGGGAGGCCCAAGTACTCGCGACAGGCAAGGGCCCACAACGTAGTGAGGCGACCTCAAAATTGCCTATCTCAAAACCACCTGGTTTTGCAAGGGGGTCACCTGGGTTTTTGGCCCCGTGCTCGGCGGCCATCTAGGGAAACCTACCAAACCCACACATTTCTGAAAAGTAGACACCCGGGGGCTTCCAGGGAGGTATGGCTTGCGTGGATCCCCCAACGTTTCCTTACCCAGAATCCCTTGCAAACCTCACTTTTAGCTGAAAAATCACTTTTTTCACACATTTTTGTGTGGGAAAGTGTGGCATCACTGGCCTCACACAAATTTCCTACCACCCAGCGTTCCCCCAGGTCTCCCGATAAAAATGGTGCCTCACTGGTGTGGGAGGCCCAAGTACCCGCGACAGGCAAGGGCCCACAACGTATTGAGGCGACCTCAAAATGGCCTTTCACAAAACCACCTGGTTTTGCAAGGGAGGTCACCTGGGTTTTAGGCCCCGTGCTCGGCGGCCATCTAGGGAAACCTACCAAACCCACACATTTCTGAAAAGTAGACACCCGGGGGCTTCCAGGGAGGTATGGCTTGCGTGGATCCCCCAACGTTTCCTTACCCAGAATCCCCTGCAAACCTCACTTTTAGCTGAAAAAATCACTTTTTTCACACATTTTTGTGTGGGAAAGTGTGGCATCACTGGCCTCACACAAATTTCCTACCACCCAGCGTTCCCCCAGGTCTCCCGATAAAAATGGTGTCTCACTTGTGTGGGAGGCCCAAGTACCCGCGACAGGCACGGGCCCACAACGTAGTGAGGCGACCTCAAAATGGCCTTTCACAAAACCACCTGGTTTTGCAAGGGGTCACCTGGGTTTTGGCCCGTGCTCGGCGGCCATCTAGGGAAACCTACCAAACCCACACATTTCTGAAAAGTAGACACCCGGGGCTTCCAGGGAGGTATGGCTTGCATGGATCCCCCAACGTTTCCTTACCCAGAATCCCTTGCAAACCTCAATTTTAGCTGAAAAATCACTTTTTTCACACATTTGTGTGTGGGAAAGTGTGGCATCACTGGCCTCACACAAATTTCCTACCACCCAGCGTTCCCCCAGGTCTCCCGATGAAAATGGTGCCTCACTTGTGTGGGAGGCCCAAGTACCCGCGACAGGCAAGGACACAAAACGTTTTGAGGCAACATCAACATTGCCTATCAAAAAATGTTTTGGGCCCTTGCCTGTCGCGGGTACTTGGGCCTCCCACACAAGTGAGGCACCATTTTTATCGGGAGACCTGGGGGAACGCTGAGTGGTAGGAAATTTGTGTGAGGCCAGTGATGCCACACTTTCCCACACACAAATGTGTGAAAAAAGTGTTTTTTCAGCTAAAATTGAGGTTTGCAAAGGATTCTGGGTAAGGAAACGTTGGGGGATCCACGCAAGCCATACCTCCCTGGAAGCCCCCGGGTGTCTACTTTTCAGAAATGTGTGGGTTTGGTAGGTTTCCCTAGATGGCCGGCAGAGGTACGGGTTCAAAAACCACAGCTAGGCACTTTGCCAAAACCAGGGTCATTTTGCAGATAGCGCAATTTGAGGTGCGCCTCACGTTACGTTGTGGGCCCTTGCCTGTCGCGAGGCACTTGGGCCTACCCACACAAGTGAGGTACCATTTTTCTCGGGAGACCTTGGGGAACGCTGGGTGGGTAGGAAATTTGTGGAGGCCACGTAGATGCCAGCACTTTCCACACACAGAAATGTGTGGAAAAATGTGATTTTTTCAGACAAAATTTGAGGTTTGCAAGGGATTCTGGGTAACAGAAACGCTGGTGGGATCCACGTCAAGCCATACCATCCCTGTGAGTCCCCGGGTGTCTACTTTTCAGAAATGTATGGGTTTGGTAGGTTTCCCTAGATGGCCGGCAGAGGTAGGGGTCAAAAACCCAGGTGAGGCACTTTGCCAAAACCAGGTCAGTTTTGAGATAGCGCAATATTGAGGTGCGACCACGTTACGTTGTGCGCCGTTGCCTGTCGCGAGACACTGGGCCTCCCACACAAGTGAGGCACCATTTTTATCGGGAGACCTTGGGGGACGCAGGGTGGGTAGGAAATTTGTGTGAGGCCACGTAGATGCCAGCACTTTCCCACCACAGAAATGTGGGAAAAATGTGTTTGTTTTCAGCTAATAATTGAGGTTTGCAAGGGATTCTGGGTATCGGAACGCTGGTGGGATGCACGTCAAGTCACCCCATCCTGGATGCCCCTGGGTGTCTAGTTTTCAGAAATGTATAGGTTTGCTAGGTTTCCCTAGATGGCCGGCCGAGGTACGGGTTCAAAAACCACAGGTAGACTCCTTGCAAAACCAGGTGGTTTTGCAGATAGGCAATTTTGAGGTCGCTGACCACGTTGCGTTTGCGCCGTTGCCTGTCGCAGAGTACTTGGGCCGTCCCACACAAGTGAGGCACCATTTTTCTCGGAAGACCTTGGGGAACGCTGGGTGGGTGGAAATTTGTGTGAGGCCACGTGATGCCAGCACTTTCCACACACAGAAATGTGTGAAAAATGTGATTTTTTCAGCTAAAATTTGAGGTTTGCAAGGGATTCTGGGTAACAGAAACGTTGGGGGATCCACGTCAAGTCATCCCATCCCTGGATGCCCCTGGGTGTCTACGTTTTCAGAAATGTGTAGGTTTGGTAGGTTTCCCTAGGTGCCGGCAGAGCTAGGGTTCACAAACTACAGCTAGGCATTTTGCCAAAAAAGGGTCATTTTTCACTGCGAAATTGAGGTGTGACCACGTTGCGTTTTGCGCCGTTTCCTGTCGCAGGCACTAGGCCGACCCACACAAGTGAGGTACCATTTTTCTCGTTAGACTTTGGGGAACGCGGGGTGGGTGGAAATTTGTGGATCCACGCAGATTCCAGAACTTTCCACCACAGAAATGTGGGGAAAATGTGGTTTTTTTGACAATTGTTTATGTTTGCAAGGGATTCTGGGTAACAGAACCTGGTGGGAGGCAGTCAAGTCACCCCATCCTGGATTCCCCTGGGTGTCTAGTTTTCAAAAATGTATAGGTTTGCTAGGTTTCCCTAGGTGCCGGCAGAGGTAGGGTTCAAAAACTACAGCTAGGCACTTTGCAAAAAAAGGGTCATTTTTCACTGCGAAATTGAGGTGTGACCGCGTTGCGTTTTGCGCCGTTTCCTGTCGCAGGCACTAGGCCGACCCACACAAGTGAGGTACCATTTTTCTCGTAAGACTTTGGGGAACGCGGGGTGGGTGGAAATTTGTGGATCCACGCAGAGTCCAGAACTTTCCACCACAGAAATGTGGGGAAAATGTGGTTTTTTGGACAATTGTTTATGTTTGCAAGGGATTCTGGGTAACAGAACCTGGTGGGAGGCAGTCAAGTCACCCCATCCTGGATTCCCCTGGGTGTCTAGTTTTCAAAAATGTATAGGTTTGCTAGGTTTCCCTAGGTGCCGGCAGAGGTAGGGTTCAAAAACTACAGCTAGGCACTTTGCCAAAAAAGGGTCATTTTTCACTGCGAAATTGAGGTGTGACCGCGTTGCGTTTTGCGCCGTTTCCTGTCGCAGGCACTAGGCCAACCCACACAAGTGAGGTACCATTTTTCTCGTAAGACTTTGGGGAACGCGGGGTGGGTGGAAATTTGTGGATCCACGCAGATTCCAGAACTTTCCACCACAGAAATGTGGGGAAAATGTGGTTTTTTTGACAATTTTTTATGTTTGCAAGGGATTCTGGGTAACAGAACCTGGTGGGAGGCAGTCAAGTCACCCCATCCTGGATTCCCCTGGGTGTCTAGTTTTCAAAAATGTATAGGTTTGCTAGGTTTCCCTAGGTGCCGGCAGAGGTAGGGTTCAAAAACTACAGCTAGGCACTTTGCCAAAAAAGGGTCATTTTTCACTGCGAAATTGAGGTGTGACCACGTTGCGTTTTGTGCCGTTTCCTGTCGCAGGCACTAGGCCGACCCACACAAGTGAGGTACCATTTTTCTCGTAAGACTTTGGGGAACGCGGGGTGGGTGGAAATTTGTGGATCCACGCAGATTCCAGAACTTTCCACCACAGAAATGTGGGGAAAATGTGTTTTTTTGGACAATTTTTTATGTTTGCAAGGGATTCTGGGTAACAGAACCTGGTGGGAGGCAGTCAAGTCACCCCATCCTGGATTCCCCTGGGTGTCTAGTTTTCAAAAATGTATAGGTTTGCTAGGTTTCCCTAGGTGCCGGCAGAGGTAGGGTTCAAAAACTACAGCTAGGCACTTTGCCAAAAAGGGTCATTTTTCACTGCGAAATTGAGGTGGGACCGCGTTGCGTTTTGCGCCGTTTCCTGTCGCAGGCACTAGGCCGACCCACACAAGTGAGGTACCATTTTTCTCGTAAGACTTTGGGGAACGCGGGGTGGGTGGAAATTTGTGGATCCACGCAGATTCCAGGACTTTCCACCACAGAAATGTGGGGAAAATGTGTTTTTTTTGACAATTTTTTATGTTTGCAAGGGATTCTGGGTAACAGAACCTGGTGGGAGGCAGTCAAGTCACCCCATCCTGGATTCCCCTGGGTGTCTAGTTTTCAAAAATGTATAGGTTTGCTAGGTTTCCCTAGGTGCCGGCAGAGGTAGGGTTCAAAAACTACAGCTAGGCACTTTGCCAAAAAAGGGTCATTTTTCACTGCGAAATTGAGGTGGGACCGCGTTGCGTTTTGCGCCGTTTCCTGTCGCAGGCACTAGGCCGACCCACACAAGTGAGGTACCATTTTTCTCGTAAGACTTTGGGGAACGCGGGGTGGGTGGAAATTTGTGGATCCACGCAGATTCCAGAACTTTCCACCACAGAAATGTGGGGAAAATGTGGTTTTTTTGACAATTTTTTATGTTTGCAAGGGATTCTGGGTAACAGAACCTGGTGGGAGGCAGTCAAGTCACCCCATCCTGGATTCCCCTGGGTGTCTAGTTTTCAAAAATGTATAGGTTTGCTAGGTTTCCCTAGGTGCCGGCAGAGGTAGGGTTCAAAAACTACAGCTAGGCACTTTGCCAAAAAAGGGTCATTTTTCACTGCGAAATTGAGGTGGGACCGCGTTGCGTTTTGCGCCGTTTCCTGTCGCAGGCACTAGGCCGACCCACACAAGTGAGGTACCATTTTTCTCGTAAGACTTTGGGGAACGCGGGGTGGGTGGAAATTTGTGGATCCACGCAGATTCCAGAACTTTCCACCACAGAAATTTGGGGAAAATGTGTTTTTTTTGACAATTCTTTATGTTTGCAAGGGATTCTGGGTAACAGAACCTGGTGGGAGGCAGTCAAGTCACCCCATCCTGGATTCCCCTGGGTGTCTAGTTTTCAAAAATGTATAGGTTTGCTAGGTTTCCCTAGGTGCCGGCAGAGCTAGGGTTCAAAAACTACAGCTAGGCACTTTGCCAAAAAAGGGTCATTTTTCACTGCGAAATTGAGGTGTGACCACGTTGCGTTTTGCGCCGTTTCCTGTCGCAGGCACTAGGCCGACCCACACAAGTGAGGTACCATTTTTCTCGTAAGACTTTGGGGAACGCGGGGTGGGTGGAAATTTGTGGATCCACGCAGATTCCAGAACTTTCCACCACAGAAATGTGGGGAAAATGTGGTTTTTTGACAATTTTTTCTGTTTGCAAGGGATTCTGGGTAACAGAACTTGGTGGGAGGCAGTCAAGTCACCCCATCCTGGATTCCCCTGGGTGTCTAGTTTTCAAAAATGTATAGGTTTGCTAGGTTTCCCTAGGTGCCGGCAGAGCTAGGGTTCAAAAACTACAGCTAGGCACTTTGCCAAAAAGGGTCATTTTTCACTGCGAAATTGAGGTGTGACCACGTTGCGTTTTGCGCCGTTTCCTGTCGCAGGCACTAGGCCGACCCACACAAGTGAGGTACCATTTTTCTCGTTAGACTTTGGGGAACGCGGGGTGGGTGGAAATTTGTGGATCCACGCAGATTCCAGAACTTTCCACCACAGAAATGTGGGGAAAATGTGATTTGTTTGACAATTTGTTATGTTTGCAAGGGATTCTGGGTAACAGAACCTGGTGGGAGGCAGTCAAGTCACCCCATCCTGGATTCCCCTGGGTGTCTAGTTTTCAAAAATGTATAGGTTTGCTAGGTTTCCCTAGGTGCCGGCAGAGCTAGGGTTCAAAAACTACACCTAGGCACTTTGCAAAAAAAGGGTAATTTTTCATTGTGAAAATGTGGTACGTCCACGTTGCATTTTGAGCCATTTCCTGTTGTGGGCACAAGGGCTACCCACACAAGTGAGGTACCATTTTTATCGGGAGACTTAGGGTAACACAGAATTGTAGAGCAACTGTTATTACCTATTGACTTTCGATGCATTTCTGCCTTCCAAATGAAAGACAATGTGTAAAAAATAAGTCATTTTGAAAAATGACCTATAATTCTCATGCTAGTATGGGTACTCCCAATTTCGGAAATGTGCAAATATCTACTGTTTCTAAAATCTACATTTTGTTCCCATTTCAGAAATACATAGGTGTCTTTCATAACAATTTTTCCATGTATACATTTTCCCAAAATAATTGCTATATACCCGGTACTTAAAAAAAATCATTGCAAGATGTTGCTCAATTATTGGCTCTGGGTTCGTCGGGTTCTTGGTGAACCTACAAGTCCTATATATCCCCACAACCAGAAAGGTCCAGCGGATATAACGGTATATTGCCTTCAAATAGCTGTCATAATTAGAAGAAGTTACAGGTGAAAACGTTGACACAAATGGCTGTTTTTTTCAACTAATTTTCAATTTTTCCTTTATTTAACTGTTAGTTTCTATAAGGAAAACTTTAAGGATCTACACAAATGACCCCTTGCTGAATTCAGAATTTTGTCTACTTTTCATAAATGTATGGCTTTCCAGGATCCATTATTGGTTTCATACCCATTTCTACCATTAACTGGAAGGAGGTTGAAAGCACAAAAATAGCAAAAATAGGCTATGTCCCAGAAAAATGCCAAAACTGTGTAAAAAAAGTTGGTTTTCTGACAAAAGTCTGCTTGTCCCTGAAAGCTGGGAAGATGGTGATTTCATCCCCACAACCCCTTTTTTGATGCCATTTGCAGGGAAAAATCAAGACGCTTTCATCTGTAGCCCTTTTTTTGCCTTTTTCCAAAAAACCAAAATTTAGCTGTAATTTGACTAATTTCTGGGTCCCCTCCAGGGGAACCCACAAACCCTGGGTACCTTTACAATCCCCATGATGTTAGAAAAAAAGGACGCAAATTTGGCATGGATACCTTATGTGGTCAAAAAGTTACAGGGGCCTAAGCGCGCACTACCCCAAATAGCCAAAAAAGGCTTAGCACAGGAGGGGAAAAGGCCTAGCAGCGAAGGGGTTAAGAAAGCCACTAGTGTTGCACAGGCTGGGATCAACGCCTCCGAATTCTTTAAGGGGAAGTAAAATGTGGTATGGCAGAAGCACCAAGCACTAGCAATGAGGAAATGCTCAAACTAATCCATGGGGAAAAACAGCTCTTCCTGATGGCAGAGCTCTGGAGTAGGCAATCTTTGTTGACAACGGAGAGAGTTAAGAAAAAGTAATAGGAAAGGTGCAAGATGACCAGCTGGTGAAGCATAACAAGAGTTTTCTGCTATTAATAACCTTCCAAAGAGCCTGCATGGCCACAGAGAATCTTTTTCAATAAATAAATACATAAAACCAAATTGAGCCATAGTTCAACCATGATTGCTTCTGCTTCACCAGGCCCAGATAATAGTTTTCAATCCTAGGCCTCAGGCCTCCAATAAATCAAATGTTAATAATAATATTAACCAAAGTATAGCAAACCTACGATTCCAGTGCTCTATACACAATGGCACGAGCAGCCCTACCACTGACTTTGTCACTGTCAGAAAGCTGACATCCCCAGAAGAACAAGCACATTGCAATGAGCATACTGGCAAAAATCGCCATCGCTCTAAGGATGCTCACTCAATGGCACCTAAGGGGAGAGGAGCAATCAGGAGAAACTTTGTTTATGCAGTGGTGCATAATGTGACGGAAGTGGCCCCTGCCTGGCTCTTGAAAGGGTGCACTCCTGCCCTGTGCCTATGTCAAGTCTCTGTAAGGTTTGATTTTTACCTCAGGAAACATGAGAATCATGCTTGTTCATTGAGTACCTATTATGTAACCACTTGAAACCTCAGAACATGGCTCTGTGACAAGAAGTGGTATACAAATTGCACTGCTCCTTTTGAGAATCACTACTGTCCCCTCACTTGCTCACCTAGCATTTAATTATCACGGCACGGTCAGTGACCAGGGAGGGCCTGACTAAACCAACTGGGCCTATTTCCTTCAGTGGGAGACTAGTCCTCCTCAACTGCTTCCTGCGCTCAATCCACGTGGGCTCTGGGTACATGTTTACTCTGCAAGTATGAGTGAGGGTGGAGTGAGCATTGTGCATTACTGTAAGGCGACACAATATAATTACAAATGCAAACCATTCCCTCTTCTATCCCTCCACTACCCTTTTTCATTCCAAATAACAGACTAACATGTCCACTGCTCAAAATTATTTCATATTTTCCTATACTAATTCACCACTAATCCTTTTTGGGTTCCGGAGTAGATTTCTACCCGCCGAAAAGCGCTTCAACACCTCATCAGGGGTAGCAAGCGCTATGTAAATGCAAACACTTCCCTCTTCTATCCCTCCACTATCCTTTTTCAATACAAATAAGAAACTCACATGTCCTCCGCTCAAATTAATTTCATATTCCCCTATACTAATTTACCCACTAATCCTGCTTGGGTTCCGGAGTAGCGTGCTACTCGCTGAAAAAGCGCTTCTATGCCTTGTCAGGGGTAGTGAGCGCTATATAAATGCAATTACAATCCATTTTGGAGTTTCAGCGTAAGGTTGGCTGATAAAAAGCATAGTGGAAGTGAACTTGCTCATGTTCTTTTTAGAAGGAGGGAAGGCTCTATGAAGTGAGCCAGGCTCCAGCAGCTGGAGGGTAAGGGGTGTCAATGACCATCCTTGGGAGTGAAAGGCAGCTACTGACACCTTCCTGTATTCCTTTGCCCAAATGTGTCCCTGCAGACAATTTTGTATAGTGGCTGAGGGGAATGACTCTCCCTCTTTTGTACCTTTGCTTTGAAACCCCTGTCACGGCACACACAACTTAATCCCCTCTACCTGCCGATGATTCTGCACATCAAAAGACGATGACTAGGAGAACCTGTGTGAAACTCACCAACAACCCAAAAACCAGACAAATCTCCCCATAGATGCTAAATGTCTGATCAAACCGAGAGGGGTTCTGAAATTCACATTTGCGTCGGCCTGCCTGGGATACACCTTGGGTACAGATGCCTGGATATGTGTGATCAAGAAATGAAGCCCACAGAAGTGTGCCTAAATTATATACTGAGCTCCAGGGCTGGAGTGTCTGACTGCCAGCTTCCCTGGCAAGTCAGGGAAAGGATTGCGGATCCTGAACTCTGCTAAAAGTGCTGATTGGCTCTGTCTTTGAGGAAGCAAGCCAACTACTGTGAATGGGGGAGGGGCTAGGGGACGAAAGGCGGACAGGAGATTCCAGCCCAGTGGTGGCCTTTTGTCTGAGCAAACTGTGCAAAGGGATTCAAAAAACAATTCATAAAGAATTGTTGATGAAGGTCTTGTAATATTAAACTAAAAACCCATTGTCAAATCCATAAGCAGAAGATTATTCATTGCGGCAAACCCTCTGTTAAAGTTAGTAGGCGGCAACTAGTTATAGTGTTACACTCTTTGTGTTTCTACGTATGCATTTATGTTTCGATATGTAGTATTTAACTGTGTGTGGAATAAAGTACTTTTACTTTTTAAGACAAAGCACTACATTGATGTATTAATTATTTTTGTGTTCTAATATTTTTATTGTTATAAAAAAGGAATACAAATAGTTAAGATAATATAGAATGCAATACAATTGATCTTGTGAACCAGAACAAGATAAGCAATTCATAAATAGAAATATATTTCATGTAATAAATAAATCTAGATGTATTAATTATTAATGTTTTGCGCTCAGTTCAGAGTCTCTAGCCCACACCAGCTCCCTAAGTAAGCACTGGAGTGCTCTACTTTGGTATTCTACGGGTTACGTGTCAAAGGGGTATACTTAGTGCTCAGTTTTGGGCTCAATGTAGCAAGATGGCTACAGGACATCCATGGTAGTAAAGGGCCCCAAAGCTTACAATTCAAGCCCAGAACTACCCGATTGCCATGTAACGCCCTCTGACCAGTCCCCAGAATGCGACTATCAAGAAAGGCAAAAAAGAGGGCCAGAGGCTGGTTCTTCTTTATAAACAGCAATTACAGTCAACAAAGCAGAAAATAGTGCAGAAGCTGCCACCCCGCGTCATTTGTCAGACATTAGGCACCTATTAAATTATTGCCTGTCTGGAAACTCAACATTGCGTAAATATATCAATCCTGCTCTCACAGTCATCATCATGAACCAGTTTGGTCATCACCACATCTAAAGGTACCATGCTTAGAGGGCTTTCAATGATGTGCTTACATCAAGGATGCTAAGTACTACCAAAGCGTTCCCCAGACCATTTCTTGCACTTACAACCTGGCCATAACCCTGGCACTTAACCAGCCTTCTGTATTCTTTGATGGAAGTAGAAAGATTCCCTGAATCTGGGCGGGCAATGTATTCAAATTACAAGTATCAAGTTCCAAATACTTTCCCACTGTCGCTGGGCACAGCTTTTACAGAACGTTATGGACAGATCAAAATGCACAGGTGGATTCAGCGGTACACACTTCACCTGAAAATGGACAAGTGGAGACGCTTGAAGGCTCCCTCCACAATGGGCTAGTTTCAAGACAGGTAGAATGTCACCATAAAACCGTTGTTATGTTTAGCATTGATTAATCACACACAGTTCTCAACATCCTGGTGAAATTAAACAGCAAAATACTGTGAATAGCTTGCACCGGAGGGTACGACTGGTGCTTTTTGTTGCTGGTAGATGGCAAGAATTTCCGCATTCCCTGATCTGTATATTGCTGGAATTTCTTAGTGGAGATTGTAGTCAGACAGTTTTTTAGTTGCAGATTTTATTAGATAGGGCATCTTCTTTTAAAGCCTATAAGCAGTTAAAGATGCTGAAAATAACGAACTGGCACATGCATCAAGCTAGGAATTTGCGAGTCCTTAATAGCGAATATTAAGGATTCGCAATTAAGGATTCGTAAAATCTTATGCATGTAGGAATCGCTATAATAATAGCGTATTCCTTCACATTCTTTATTTGCGACTCGCAAATTGCGAGTCGCAAATAAGGAATGGCTTCCCATTTATTCCTATGGGCCCACAGGCCCATAGGAATGAATGGGAAATTGCGAGCGCTATTTGCGAGTACCAATAGGTATTCGCAACTGCGCATGCAACTTCAGGTGCAGGGGTGTCAAAAGGACACCCTGTTGCACCCCTGAAATTGATCCGTGCACATATGTTGCGCACACACATGTCCCAAGGACATGTGTGTGTGTAACCTTCAACTTTGAAAATGAACTTTAGTGCATTTCTCAGTTTTTGCAATTTACCATGAAGTTCAACTTCATGGTAAATTGCGCCCTAGTAGCGAAATCGCTAATTTTTTTACTTTGTTGCATTGCATTTAAGGAACTCTCAATTTGCGATTCCTTAAATGCAATCGCTAATTTAAGTAATCGCAATTTAGAGATTACTTAAATTACGTATTTTTGCATTTGGGATAATGCATCCCAAATGCAAATACCGAAACAGAAGGGGCAGATTCTGAGAATCTGCCCGTTTGCGACCGGTTTTTCTTTTGATGCATGTGCCTGTTAGTCTTTTTATGCACTGCTTTGTACAAGAGGTTGAATCCTTGGGGAATCTGGATCTGCACAGGCCCAACATTTGGACAAAATAAAATCTTCATAGACCACATGATTCATGACATAGTGGTCGCTGATGACCTTGGCCTAATGAGGCTCTTCAATATTCTCTCACCTACCGGATATGGTAAACAGAAGTGAGAAAGGAGAATGTTATCAATGGTACATGTGCTACGCGAGCTTCTTGGAAGACAATTCAAAGACAGCATTATGAGGGTTGGGCTCTGGCCAAGAACCTGCTTGATCACTCTGAGTCCAACCCTTGTATCTACAAGGAAGTATTGGCCTCTAGGAGTACATCTGTACCACTACCAGTCAACAGACCTGCCTGGTCTAGCAGTCCGCCCAATTCGGAGGAAGCAGTTGGAAAGTATTTGAAAAGATTTTGGATGGAAATGTGGTGTGTGAGACAGAAAGAAGCTTCCTTTGCCCCCACATTCAGCAGTGCGAGTAGAAGCGTCACCACCATTAGCAGCACGTGGTTGACACAGCAGTTATCACTAGCCACGACAGCAGTATGTGTTCAAGCATTTTCATCTCTTCAGGGACGGCTCTGGCACTTTCACCAGCTTCATCAAAGGCCAGAGCTCTTATTTGGAAACACTTTTGTAAATTTAGACTCCTGTCTACCTCATACTAAGAAGTAGTAATATTAATACTAAGAAGGCTGGAAAAAGCAAGGGTCCAGGAGTACACGGATGCAATGTGACAACCTGTGGAATGAATCCGTCATTTGTGCAGACCATTCTTTGACGTAACATTTCCTTCAGAAAATAAGATCCTACGGCTCTAACATCCTCCAAGCCCGTCCGGAATAACAAAAAAAATGATGGCTATGATTCTAGTTCTAGACATGGTCCCCATCAATGCAAGTTATGAGGGGGGGAACTGAATGGGCCTCTGGGTGGCTACGTTTGGAGGTCAATCCTGGTCTTTCCATGGCCTGCGGGAAAGCTATGTGCACATTGAAATCAATTATAGGGAAGTGGGCCTAGCGCTATGGAGACCTCAACAGCTAGAGTCTCAAACCAATAGAGGTCTCTCTTCATCTGCCAAACCTTGCACAATCCCCGAGCATGATGGCACGGATGGCTGATACCTCGCTCAGGATGGCCGCAGTGCAGCGAGCTGTGTGGCACTGATGATGCAGCAATGGAAACTAACTGAAGCTGGTGGCGGAAGAAGACACAACCCATAATGAAGAGGAAAGTGGGGTGCGGAGTCTTGATCTGTATGGAATCCCAACCAGAGCAGGTTTTTGAACACTATGTATAAACAGTAGGCGGGGGTGAGGGGAGAGGGCTGCACTCATTTTTTTTTTATGCAAAGCAGATCACACTTTAATGAAAATTTGCACAATGGCTTAGAAAAAACACATCAATTGAAGAGTATAGCTGTGTTAAAATGGAGATGTAGCAATATCCAAAACAAAGGAATATATTTGGTCCTGCAAAGTGATGCTAAGTAAAGTTTTTTAACTAGTACAAAATCACATTTGTCCTTGAATGGAAATATAACTTATCTACACATGTAAATATTTCCTCTATAGGAGACAAATGTAAAGAACTGTGATGAAAATGGAACATGAAGACACTGACAAAAAAGAAAGAAACAGTTACTAGTAAAATGCCACATGTGAAATTAAAGATCTAGAATGTTAGGATCAAATTGCTTGCTGCTGAATGTTTTCTAATTGGAGAGAACAGAAGATGATACATGTGCAGTAGGCTATATGATGGAATACATGAAAGCACATTTTTCGTTCAACACACATAGGTCAGCATCAGGTTCCGCCAATTCTTTCTCTGTAAAACTATTAGACATCAATGCCTGCCATCAGCACAAGAGTATTTACCTCTGCAGCAACCACATGAAAGAGATTGTTGTGAACACTACATGGTTCTCATCTAGAATCGTTTATTTTCCAAGTTTGCTTTGCTTGCAATTCTATTAGTATATGTATTACAAAGTGTGAGATTCCTTCTCCAGATAAGCTGCTGATAAACATGGATGCTTCCAGTGTGGGCAGACATTTATTCTTTCAGCTTTTGTATTCACAATGGAACTCTTCATTGTAGGCTGCCTTCTTACTTGATGATGCACATGTTTACGCACGTCATCATGGCAGCTCTCTATGACTGCTCAAGGCTAATATGGCTCTGTGCTTAAATGTATGTATGTGGAGTTAAGCTTACATATATTAGGCTGTGATAGTTTAGACTACGGAGATATCAATATCTCAAACTCGGATTTGTTTTTAAAACATTAGAACAAATCAGTGGTCAAATCACAATTAAAAAAACATTTGACCACTGATTTTGAGAGGTCTTCACGCTGGAGATTATCATCAGAAGTCAAGCTGATGAGTTGACTCCTAATCCAGACACCGCTCTCGATCCGAGAGATAAATCAAAAGACCTAGCTGCAGGAGATGGGAGCAGCCATGCTGGGACTCCTGTCCTTGATGGAAGCACGAGCCTGTCTTTCCGTAGCAAAACTCTGTAAAACAGCCAGACTTGCTGTTTCAAAAGGTATGCTGTGCGATACCTTCCACATGCTTGACAGGCAGGCATGCTAGCTAATGTTTTAGCCTAATAAATTAGTGTAGGGTTCAGAATTGGCATTTGGGTCTAGGATGTTATCTAACTTGCAAACATACTTGGAAAGTTTTTATTGTTTGCATTAATAGCAACAGTATTAAGTGCAATATTATTCTGTGTTGTTACCATTCATTTCATTTGCACAACATCAAGGCTTTTAAAATAAACTTTTAAAACTAGAAGTCCCAACTTCTTAGTGCAATGTTTGAGTGTGTTGTCTGCAAGACAAAGACATTGTTCTGATCACCACTGTGTCCCTGAACATGCGCAGAGAATAGCTTGGTGGGCTCATGTTGACTGTGGTCCATTGGGCATCTCTAACCCCGCGTGTACACTGAACTGAGTTTCTGCATCTTGAGTTTGAGATCCCAACCCTGCAGTTCTGAAGAAAGTCACCAGAATTCATATCAGCATGGAGGTAAGAATATAAAGGACCCTTTGAAGTCATTGAGTATCTAGATGTGCAATATTAGGCATGTATTTATTGATTCCCAGATCCTACTATGTTATACAAAAAAGAGAGGGCTCCTGGGGGAATAATGCGCAGGCAGGATGTCAGGGGAATAAAGAACTTTCAAGAAAAAGTTATCCTGTCTGCAAAATACTTTAAATGACGGAGAAAACTCGTCTCTCTGGAGTGCTCAGAGAGTCACAAAACATGCGCCTAACGGAGGTTCCGCTCACAAGAACGACTATTGATAAGGTTACAGAGAATAAAGTCAAATGGTGAACATTTACATTAGATCCCAAAACATGGGCAGAGATAACATTTCTTATTCGTTATTTTAATTCATGTCAAAATGATCAAACTAGATATATTGAAATAAACAAAATAATGAAGAAAACATACAATGAATAAACTGGTCAAAACAACGATGCCAGAGACACCAAGAACATCTCACATCTGATCAATCAGGCATACCACATTCATACCGCAAGCAATCAACACATCTGAAAAACAACTCTAAGAAAGACTGTCCATTCTGTGTAACCTTATCAATAGTCATTCTTGTGAGCAGAACCTCCGTCAGGCGCATGTTTTGTGACTCTCTGAGCACTCCAGAGAGACGAGTTTTTCTCCGTCATTTAAAGTATTTTGCAGACAGGATAACTTTTTCTTGAATGTCCTACTATGTTATACAACATCATTCCATGCCATAGTAAAATGGAGGCATTTTAATACAGTTTATCTTATAACTTTGCTCCTCCTCTCCCTTCGCCTGAGCTGAACCTCTGGGCTCCACCGACTGATTCTACAAGTACATGGATGGAATTATCAGTTTCAAACTGCATGGCCTCAGAGAAGGAGGTGGCGTCAAACGCGCTGTGGTAGGCCGAAGCGCGATCCGCGCGCACGCATGCCTGAGGAAACGCAGATATTTCTTCTGCCAATTCAATGGCACACTTCAGGGCTGAAACAAAAGATAATACAAGAGCATAAGCAGGTACAGATACTGAAATGGCTGAGGCTACTGTTATTCACAATGTTTAAATAGTAATATTACTGATTACTAAAGTGAGAGATCACATGATAGGATTAGTGGAATGCCCGTGAAAATAGGGTCATGGTAACAATTCCAGTGAATAATTTATGTGCACTTTAATGCACTACTCATGGTTTTATCAGGAGCTCCTTTTAAATTATATGATACCCTTAAAGTCTTTTTTTTTCAGAACAAACATGCATATCTGCATGCTTTCCACAATGTCATGGTATGATAAAAAAAATGGATAATATTAAACAAACAAACAATGTATATTGCAGAGGCTGCCCCCAAAGGGGGCCTCGAAGGCCGGCGCCATAACCGACGCCGAGCCCCGGAAAAAGCTGGTTTTTGGCGCGCTTAGGCGCACAGAAGCGGGAGAAACACCCGCGCCACCTGCAGCGGCTGCCAGGAAGGCGCCGGCCCCCCCGGCCAATGGGGGCCTGAGCGGGGTACAAACCCCCCAATGGGGGGGGAACCCGCCAGCAAGGCGGGAAAGTATCAGGGGGGATATAAGCGCCGCTCCCCCAGGTAAACTCCTATCTTCGTGGAGCGGGGGAGCAGCAGCGGCGCTACAAGGATTTTTGTCCCACCCACCCACACCTAAGGAACAGCAATGTCGCAGTGCTGGGAAGCAGGCAAGACGTTGGCGGAGAGCTACGGGGACAATGGTTGGTACGGAGGCAAACCGGAGGGCGGTGTGCCGTAATGGGACCACTCACCTTGGGATGCCTCACGGCTGGGTGAGTTGGCCTAAGGGCAGTGTGTAGGACCACTCACTTTGGGATGCCTCACGGCTGGGTGAGTTGGCCTACCAAAAGGGGGTAGCAAACGGAGACGGCGCTCGCAGCCCAGCCCCCGCCGGATGGCAGGGCACAAAAGAGTCTAACATGGTAGCGAGTTGTGGCCTAACTCCGGGAAAGAAGCTATCCCCCGTGCAAAGAGAGCGCAAACCAACCAAACAAAGAAACGACCCAGAAGGGACAAGAAACAAGACAAGCCTGCAAATGAGCTAACCAACGAACTGTCAATCTAATTTGCTATTTGGCGATGTACATATGATTTATGACAGATATGATGTATGACAAAAGGCATATGATTTATGACGCAAATATGACAGTTCACCAATGATGATTTACGACCAGGGCATGCAAATTATGCTAAGTGTATACATGACACAATTGCATGTTGGCTTATTCATTCTAAGGAATACAGTGGGGGAATGTTGCATGTACTCTGGAGTGGGCACAGTGCGGGGGTTATAGAAAATGTAACTTTGCCAACCAATCAAATATGTAATTGTGTATGTAGTGGCCCAACTATCTGCTTAAAGTAGATGAGATGAACAATTTACTTACCTTTGTTGATGCTCTTTCTTTGGATGCTCTATCAGCAGATTCCTTACCCTTAGACTATCCTAAAGTGCCAGGCAGGTATCTGGAGAATTTCAACCACAAGTGTTCCCACGCACCGATAGGTGGAGTTGTGCTGCTTCGCACTTGCTCCATACCGCCCTGGAAGTGACAGAAGGGAACCCTTGCTCACAGATGGCAGTTTCTTGCTTCTTTCCTCTTCCATACCCTCAGATGTGTACTGTAAAACAATTGCTGGCAAAACTTTACTGTTCTCTAACTTGGAACCTTTTTAGATGTTAAAGAAGTTACAGCCCAGAATGGCGAAGTGGGAGGGCATTGAAAAGGCATAACAACCTGAGGAAGGAACGCCATCCAGTTCCTTAACGCCAACTTTTACAGAAAGAAGGAAGTGTAGGGATTCTTTTTAAATCAGAGTCCACTTTTCACCCAATGGGGCTGAACCCATCAAACAGCATGTCCATTAGGAATGCCGGCGCAAAGCCTGAAAATCCATTCGATCTCATCCACGCATGCCTTTGAAGCACAGTGTTGTTGCTAACAGCCCTGCCAAGTCAATCTGTACTATCCGAGCCAGCACAGATGGCATAGTTTGCTGCATCCGGTCCATCATGTATTGTGTTAGCCAAAGCAGCTCTAAGGTACTCTGGGATCACTGGCATCACTAGCCATATCTCAAAGAGCATGAGTGTACCATCAGACAAACCACAATTATAGATCCAAAAGCTAGACTTGCAGATGAGAATATTCTCAAGCCAAAAGTGTTCATCCTTCTGGATTCCCTATCTAGAGGAGTTAACAGACAGGAACTGGGATGAACCTTACCAGTAGCGGCCTGCACCATCAAGCTGATCTAGGGTGCTTCTTAGTTAGGAATTCTGGATTACTGGGCGAAGGCCTATGTTGCCGGTCTATTGGACAACTGACAGATGGGCAAGAACAGGGCTTGGACCATATAGTCATCAGGGCATCATCAAATGGCAGCAAGGGCCTGACGATGTTTTATCTCAGTGGAGGGCAACTGCAGATCTAACATCTCAGCTGAAATCAATTATAGGGAAGTGGGCCTAGCGCTATGGAGACCTCAACAGCTAGAGTCTCAAACCAATAGAGGTCTCTCTTCATCTGCCAAACCTTGCACAATCCCCGAGCATGATGGCACGGATGGCTGATACCTCGCTCAGGATGGCCGCAGTGCAGCGAGCTGTGTGGCACTGATGATGCAGCAATGGAAACTAACTGAAGCTGGTGGCGGAAGAAGACACAACCCATAATGAAGAGGAAAGTGGGGTGAGGAGTCTTGATCTATATGGAATCCCAACCAGAGCAGGTTTTTGAACACTATGTATAAACAGTAGGCGGGGGTGACGGGAGAGGGCTGCACCCATTTTTTTTATGCAAAGCAGATCACACTTTAATGAAAATTTGCACAATGGCTTAGAAAAAACACATCAATTGAAGAGTATAGCTGTGTTAAAATGGAGATGTAGCAATATCCAAAACAGCTGTCCACTGGACCACCAACAGAAACAAAGTGCCATCTTCTTTTGGTGGCCCAAATGACAAGTCATGCTCTGTCTCAGGGGAAGTATTTAGCCTACTAGCGTTTGCAAAATCCAAGGATACTGTATCATCATCATAGTGGGTGGGGGTAAATCATCACCATCCTCCTCATTATCAGTGTCCTCGAGGACCCTATGTGTTTTTAGAACAGGGTCAAAGTCAAGCCCAAAAAGAGTGGAGCGTGCGCTGCAGTAAAGGCACTTGGTTAGTCAGGCTGCATAATAATCAGTTGGGCTTTCATATCATAGGGCGACATTAGCCGAGCTCCGATTTTGATTCAGAAACAAACATGGCCTTTGGCACTGGGTCTTCCATTGATGCAGGTGAAGTTGAACCAGCATGGATCTTGAGGCCTGTGTGGATGCCTGTACCAGAGTCGGTATGGGCCTGCAAATGGGTTCGAAAATGACAGACGGCATGGGGTAGGACCTGCCGACATTCATTTGACTGGAGGCCTCTGAGACTCCATTGAGAAAAAAGGTAAATCCGAGGAATACGGGATCTTATTACAAGATATGCAGCATAGTCTCCATGAAAGCCGATAACTCCTCTGGGGTTACAACAGCCCAGGGGAACTCAGGGCATGTTGGGACCAGTTGAGGAATCAGTTGTGACACTGGGAATTTCAAGGGAGTGTAAGGTTTATCTTGATGTCCTCTCATCTTCTCCATCGAACTAGAGTGGAAGGATAGTGTCTAGTCTTGCTTAGTGGAAAGAGGATCGTTCAAGGGCAGTCCTGTGACCGGGACTAAGATCTTGTGCTCCGACCACAACCTCTTCTCATGTTTGGACATGTAGAGTTTCCTTTCCCAGTCCCAAATCACATTGGGGTGCATAAGGACACACAAGTTGGAGGACAGAGTTGGAAATGGTGCCCAGGCACCAAACACACACCTTGTGTGGACCCATGGCTGACATCTGCTTCCTGCAATCTGGGCACAGCTTGAAGCCTGTAGTTTTTGGAGGGGATATAATTCCCTAGCACACGGTCTGAAAGGTTTTGGAATCTGTTGGTACAACAGCAAAGTAGGGAGTGGCGCTCCAGATCCACATTGGAAGGCATGGAAAGAAATGATATCAGTGTGCAGGGGTGGCCCTTATATGCAACTCCTTTCCATTACTTCCAAGACGGTATGGATCCAATGCAGAGCCACATAATTCCACCTGTCAGGGCGCAGGAGCACTGCTGTTGAAATCCTCCAGCGCTAGTCTGGTGCCTGGGAGTATTCTAACGGTCAGGAATCTGTGATTAATAGTATCCCGCAAAATGATAAGGATTCCACTGTTTGGTCACATTACTTCAATCCTGTGCTAGGATTCTGTAAGAGATGGGGCCAATGTTGCTGCCAATAAAGTAGTCAAGCAGAATAGGTATGCAGTTCCTAACAGGCAAGAGGGAAAGGTTGGCTAAGTGTGAGACAGTACCCACTTTGTGCCGGGAGGAAAAGGGGAATTCCTCCTTTCGGAATTAGGGCCCTCACAAACCCAGCCAGCTAGGTGTCATGCTTCATCATAGGGCTTGCTCCTCGTCAGGTCGGCGCTGCAATACCCGACGGGCACCCTATGATAGGCTCTTTGGCGGAGATCTTTTATTCCATACCGTTTAGTGCAGTGGGTGTGAGGGACCTAAAGGTGTATATGTGTGGAATGTGGGTCACTAGACCGTGCAAGGATTAAAACAGGAAATAGAAGTCCAATCAAGACAAGACAATTCTAAATGAAAATGGCTCCTAACCTGATTAAAAAATAGATACGGCGCACTCCTGTTGTAATGCTACAGGATACCGCGCTCTATAAAGTTGTCGACATGTTTCTTGCCATAGTGTCAGTTTGACGGCAATTCTTCAGGACCTAAAAAACAGTCTATCTACACTGGTTGTGGTTGTCTAGTTAGGTAACAGTGATAGACCACAAACAGCACCCTAAATGTGGTACCTGCAAATATGGTGAGCCAACCTAATAAAACAAAACACAATGATTAGATAAAAAGGACGCTGTTCAGTTCATAGTATGCGTCCCTTGCATGGTTTCGCCATACACTGTGCACATGATGCCGCAATAGTGAAACATTCATGGTGTCAAAGAACATGCGTCACGCAGTCGTGACATGCTCCTGCGTGAGGTGGCGAACAGAAATGAGTTAAAAACAACGGGTGTTAAGGCCCATACTAATGTGGCAGCTGAAAAATAGAGGACTCACCCTAGTTGGGTTGGTGACTCATACCATCGACTCCCGGCAGGTAAAGACACCTTGTAATACAGTGTCCTAAGAAAAGTAGGGGTCAATAGGCGTACATGTTACACAGGGAGGTGATTTGCACCTGGTAGTGTGGTGCAAGCACCTGGAATAGTTATGGAAGATTCACAACACACTCATCTCAAGGTGGTAGTCTAGCTAAATGAGGAGTCAAAAGCGGGGGACACCATGGAACCCCATTGGTAAGCCATAAGTGTGACATACACCCCATAGGAAACAGTGCGGTCCCCTTACCCCCAGCGTCGCAAAGCACTGTGCTTAAATCAAAGCACCCGGTATCTGTGCATAGTGGGGTCAAGGCAGTCCTGTCATCCAAATAACTATGTCACAACAGTGTCAATCCCATCATGGTAGTTCCAGGTGTGTCCGTTGCCTCGTGATTCAACAGGCAAGCACTCACCTCTTAGGTGAAAGTAAGGGAATCCAAAACGCATGTACTCCGAAAGGGGTCAGTACTTACGTGCTCTCACCGCGAGATCGTCAGTGGACCTACCCAAACGCTGCCGGGACCGGGAGGTACTGGCCATCTTCCTCGTGGCTCAGTTATGCTCCTGGCTGCCGGCAGCGGGAGGGCGGGCGGCAGAGCGGCACAGGTTGGTGCACTGGAGCACCAACTCTCTTAACGAAGCACCGCGAGGCCGCCATGTTGGTTGAGTAACCAGGTGACTAATGACCAAAGGAGGCGGGCGGAGTCACGTGAATGTACGTCACACCCAGGAAGAAGGGTATGTGGATACCTAGTGAAGCCACGGGATACCAGGACGCCCCTAGTAGGAGGTAGGCGGGGTGTGGGAGAGTCCGGCAGCCATCTTGGAATGTGTGATCGCCCGGGAAACTGATACCACAATAGTGAGAACAGTTAGACAACAGCGTGATGGCTTCAAATGGAAAGTTGACAAGGTTGAACAAAATAGGTCAATTTGTGGCTAAAAGCCCAGTGTGTATTCGAAAAGGTTCAAGGAAGCCCCAAAAGAAAGGTGGGCGGGCTACTCTTGTATACTACACTCGCCAGGGCGTGTCTGGTGAGGTAAGTCCAGAATCGGGGATGGACTGGTAGACTAATGCCGGAGGTATGATGGTGTGAGAATTACCCCAATGATAGTAGCAGTGCTCAAATAGAAAGCGTGAACCTACACTCGCCAGGGCGTGTCTGGTGAGGTAAGTCCAGAATCGGGGATGGGCTGGTAGACTAATGCCGGGGGTATGATAGTGTGAGAATTACCCCAATGATAGTAGCAGTGCTCAAATAGAAAGCGTGAACCTGCCTAAGTGTTCATAAGATAAAGCTGGATGTTTGTTCTCTGCCATCATCAGTAGGTGGAAATGTGACCCTGTGGTCAAGGGTCCTCTCTAGGGGATTCTTATCTATTTAATGTACTCCATGAGATATCCTCATTGAGTCCCTCTTTGTCTGTTGCTAGACGGTGCACCCACTTCTGTTCAGTCCTGAACAGTGCTCCTTCATTCATTTTTGGGTGTGCCTCAAAAATGACCCAGCGTAGTGTCTGGTGGATGTTTGAATAGTTCAAAATGTGTACACATCTTGGTGTTAGTTCTGTGACACCTGATGTTGCTCCTATGTTCAGTGATGCATGTCTTTATTGTTCTGGTGGTCATGCCAATGTAGCGGAGGCCACATGGGCAAATGATCATGTATATGCAATTGGCAGTGTTGCAGTTGGTGTGTTTTCTTAACTGCCATTTAAACGTTTCAGAGAATACTGTTTCCTTGGTTGGCTCAGTGAGGGGACAGACAATGCAAGATCCACAGGGGTAGTGTCCTGTAACAGGAGGTAGATCCCAGAGGGGTCTCTCAAGATTTACGTTCTGGGCCCTCGGCCTAGTATGTATCAGCATGTCTTTGAGGTTGCTGGTACGTTTAAATGCAAACCTCAGAGTAGGCAAGGTAAGTGTTCCAGTACTCCGGATACTCCAATGTTTTCTGATAATGCTCCTAATCCTGTTGGAATCTGGGGTGTATGTAGTAATGCAAGTGAGAGCCTCAACAGGATCTTTATGTCGTGTTTCTAGCAAGGCCTCACGATTGTTGTTTCTGGCCCTTTTCATTGAAAGTGCAATGTTACGTTTCGGGTATTCTCTGTTACGGAGATTGTCTGCGAGAATGGCTGCCTCCGATTTGTAGTCCTCCACGGAACTGCAGTTTCTCCTGATTCGGAGAAATTGCCCGAAAGGTAGATTTTCTTTGAGGGCTCTCTGGTGATGACTACTGAACCGGAGAAGACTGTTGCTATCAGTAGGTTTTCTGTACAAAGTGGTACTGAGTTGGCCTTCACAGAGTCTGATGTTAAGGTCAAGGAAAGGGATGTCTCTCTCTGAGATGGTATTGGTGAAGTTCAGATAAGGATTAAGGGTGTTAATCCATCGACAAAATTCTTCACATGTAGACCTATCACCCTTCCAAAAGATTAGAATGTCGTCAATAAATCCCTTCCACAGTACCAGGTTGGTAGTGAAAGGGTTCGTGGTGTTGAAGATCCCTCTCTCTTCAAACACGGCCATGTAGAGGCATGCCACGCTGGACGCAAAAGTGCTGCCCATCGAAGTGCCCTGGGTCTAGTGGTATAGTTGATTACTGTACTCGAAGAAGTTCTCCGTCAGGGCCAATGTGGCGCACTCCAGAACAAAGGGCACCGGTGTGGGGGAGTCCCAGTCTGTTTTTTAGGGCATCCTCTATGACACTCAGAGTGGCACGCTGAGAGATGTTAGTATAGAGGGCCTCAACATCCAGGGTGACCAGAAGGTTTATCTCCTCTGGATGTTGGACCTCCTCAATGAGTTGAAGGACATCCGTGGTGTCTAGTAGGAAGGATGGTGTCTTTCTAACCAGTGGTTGTAAGAAGTGAGAAGTGACCCAATCCCTGAGACAATAGGCCTACCCGGGACAGGGGTGGTGCCTTTATGAATCTTGGGCAAGATATAAAAGTAGGGCACCTTGGGGTCTTTGGTAGTAGGGAAGTCGGCTTCCTTCTTACTGATCCACCCTTCGGTCTCCGCGGAGAAGACCACAGTTGAAATGATTGTTGAAAGGCGTGCAGTGGGATTGACACTTATGGGAGTGTAGTATCTCCGGTTGCTCAGTTGTCGGTGACATTCGGTGTCACAGTCAGTGGTAGACATGATGACTGTAGCCCCCCCTTGTCTGCTTGTTTGATGGTGATACTGGGATCATCAGCTAGAGACCTGACAGCCGACAGTTCTGCCGAGGACAGATTGTGGAAAGGGGTGGGTGTAGTGCCACTGGCTAAATCTTTAAGAACGGCTTGTTCAAAGGTCAGTACTTCATTCGGTACCATGCTGCTATTGGGCGTGAAGGTAGACGGGTTCTGTAGTCCAGAGTCACCTGTAGGGGGTGCAGGTTTGTCTTGAAAAAATGCCTTGAGGCGTATTTTGCAAAAGAAACCCTGGATTTCACAATTGTCGCGAAATCTGTCGATTTTTGGAGTAGGGACATATCCCAAACCCTTCTGCAAGACCCGTTTCTCAGAATCAGCGAGTATCCTGGGCGAGAGGTTGACTATTAGTTTCTTTTCTTCGTCTGGCTCCGTGTCTCCACTGAGTGTGTTGGTTGTTCCTGCCACTGCACTCTCTTTTGGTTCCCTCTTCTTCGCCTTCTTCCTCTGCCCCAGCCTCTGTCTAAACAAGCATTGGCATAGCCAATAGGTCTCGCTTTTGGGACCTTATAAGTATTTAGTTATGCAGCACAATATCCTTGGTGCAACAACATCAACTGTTGCATGGCTAAACACTTATAAGGTCCCAAAGGCGAGACCTATTGGCTATGCCAATGCTTGTTGCAGTTGTCTTAGCTTTGAAAATGTAGATCAACACAGCTTAAAGTTTAAGCATGCAGCTTACTTTGCATGCGCGAACAGCTGTTTATTTTTCAATCAAAACTATAAATATTCTTAAGTTGAGTTTTTTCTACGAAAAATGCTTTCAAGATATAATAGTGCTGCTTATTTTTAAGTTAGGTATTTTAGTATTGTAGACTGTGAATATTGTTCGTTGCTTCTACCTAAATTACCCATGCGAAAGAGTATTGCATCAGAGCATTGCGCTCCCACTTTTTTTCTCACAAGAAACACCCAAATTGACCAGATGTAAATAAGGTTATTACAGGGATGCCTAATTGATTATTGATGCGAGGCTAATGCCACAGATAGATACGAGCTCCAGTTGCAAAGCCTCTGGCGGTGAGCGTGGATGAGCAGAAAAGGATATTTTCAAACGCATTTTGGTGACTAATTGTTGGCACTGCATGTTTATAAGCAGACATGGAAGGAAGGTTACTTTGATTACATGCACACACAAATGATAAAGGTTTTTCTTCGTGTGCCACACAGGGAGTGAGTGGGCAACTTCAAGTTAAAATGGAGTAAGAAATTAGAGGGTGGGCAGTGTCTAGGGTACAGCAGAAGACAGTAGGGAAAAGAATAAATTAATAAAGAGGAAGGGGAGTAAAAAGACAGTGGATGGAATTAAAATAGGAAAAAGGGTCGAACGCAAAAAAATTCAAGAAATGGTGCATAAGTACAGTAGAAGGAAGCAGAGAAGAAAGATGAAGAGAAAGTAATTATGCAAGGAAGGAAGTGAGCTGGGAAAGGAGTGGGGGTAGGAAGAAGATGTTACAGAAAGAAGAGGGCAGCGATCAAGAAAGAGAGGAGGGTGCAGAAAAGGGAAAGGTGCAAAAAAGAGGAGAGAGAAGCATAAGTAAGAAACGCAAAGGAGTGGAGAGAGAAGGAAAAAGCGGATGCCGGAGATTGGGGAAGACAACACAAAGCCATCACCCCCAACAGCCGCAATAATAGTCATGTAATTTAAATCGAAACTGTATATTAAAAGAAAAATTATATGTTAAAAATTAATTATTCAAAATGTACCGATTACATACGTAAGCCAATGTAGTAAAATATTTTTTTAACTAAAATAATTAAAGTAGCTACACTAAAAATAATGAATACCAGATTATTTACATTAAAATATTTCTGCTTTAAACAAAAATCTAAATACAACAAAGATGATTATTGCACGAAAGACACATTAACCAATGGCATTAAAAGGGCAGCGCGGAGGGGTACTCTAAGGAGGCCCGAGGCTTGGTGGAGTGAAGCGCCCAAGGTCCAGCCCTCACCTCTCCGGACATACCAAGATGGCAGCCCTGACCCCGTGACGTAACCGGATGGCGCCGGAAGCGCTATTCGAGCAACGGAAACCAGTGGAATAAAAATCTGAAAATATTAGTCAATAAAGGTATTACAAAAAACGTTTTGACAGAAAAACAATCAAGTGTCCATCACCATCCCCTTAATAAACACTGGTGGTGGGTCTAGTTACACACCCCAAAATAAAGAATGAGACGACACAGACGGCCAGAAAGCAAAAACGTCGAGGTTTAAAGGTTTAAGCTTTTCGCCTTCAATGCATTTAATTGTACAGCTAAGTCGCTGACCTGTGTCCCAGCAAGGGGTCGGTCTTGTAGGGAGCTCAGACGTCCTCGTTGTTTCTAGCGCCCCGAAGCGGCTAGAGGCAGCGCTGCATCAGCGGGAAGGCACCAGTTGGTAGCACTATCATCATCGACTGCGTGATAAGAGCCACGCCCCCTGGTCCCGCTAGAGGAGGGGGACTCCCCCAAACCCGTTGGAGGGACGGATACCGGAGCGGGGGGGGGCGCACAATAATGGTAGGTGAGAAAAGGGGCACCACCGGTCACGTGAGGCCGGCAGCAAAATGAAGAAAGGGGTGAGTGGCATACGTGCCAACATCTGACAACACCTAGTAGGGGAATTTAGAGAAATATTAGCTTAAAAAGCAGGAGTCTCCACTCAAACAAGACAAGCCTGGCTTCAAAAGTGGTGCGCGAGCGAAAGTGAAAGCAGCGCGTTTGCACATATGTTTGCAATTAACGCGAGACGCGGCGGGGGAGGGGCAGAGGAACGTTGAGAAAGCAATCAAGTGAGAGGAAAGCCAGATGGCGCCTGATCGGGCGCTGAAAGCTGGCGGCTGCGCGCGTGCACGCTCACGTGAACGCAAGCTGGTAGCCAGCAAAAGCCTCTGGCAGCACTTTGAAAAGCACACTTACTAAATGTCTCGCAGAACAGCGCATGCGCTGGCTCAGGCGAGACCTAAAAAGGGGGGGGGGGGTTATTGCCTGGTGGGAAGAATTGTGGGTGTCCTTGTGGGTATATCGGGAACTGCCAAAAGGGTGGTCCCTGATAGGGTGGCATGTTATAGTTCGGATATGTGGGACGTGTATTCCATCTGGAGTTATTACTGCCCCAGCTGCCAGTACTTGAGTCACTATTGGTTGAAGAACCTCTCCTAGTTGTGTTGGAACCTTCATCTGATGAGTAACTTGCACCCGCCGGGGTGAAGTCTGCTTTCAGATAAGGATATACTCTTTCTTTGTCAAATTTATGTATGTCCTTTTGTAGTTTTGAAATCTTCTGTTTCATTAAATACTCCTTGCTCTCTGCAATCTCATTGTTGATTTCTGATAGTTTGGTCTTGAAAGCAGAGAGTTGAATCGTGGTTTTAAGTGCCCCTTCTGCTATCATGATCTTGACCAATAAGGTGTCAGAGATTCTTTTGGCGGTGTTAATGATGAGAATAAGCCAGTCCCTAGTGCATTTCCATGCTACTAGGGACCACTGCTTCTTAAAGACAGCATCCTCCAGAAACAAGCGTGGGAAATTGCTTACTATGAGACCATTGGGGGCTATATTAGCCCGCAAGTATTCGGTCATCATAGCACCATGTAAAGTGATTTTAACCCACTCCCGCTTCATGGTGGTGAGTGAGGACCGGCCTTCTGACTGGTTACCAGATGCTGAACTACCATCTGCTCCCAGGATAGAGGGTGTTCTCAAAATTTCAGCTACCATTTCGTCACCAAAACTGAGTCCCTGATTCTCTTCCATCTTGATAATTTGTCAAAAGAGGGAGTGTGGGAAGACTCGGTAGGTGAGGTGGTCCGGAAGATACCGGATACCGGCGTGGTCCAGGATAAGGCAATTGTGCTTTCCTGGTAACCTAAAGAAATAAGTCCCACGGGGGTAGCCTGTGCATACAATATAAACGGGAAGGAGGGACTCTGGGCTTTATATAGGTCCAGCATACATGCCCAAATGTAATCCAACAGAATAGGTATGCAGTTCCTAACAGGCAAGAGGGAAAGGTTGGCTAAGTGTGAGAGACAGTACTCACTTTGTGGCGGGAGGAAAAGGGGAATTCCTCCTTTTGGAATTAGGGCCCTCACACACCCAGCCAGCTAGGTATCATGCTTCATCATAGGGCTTGCTCCTCATCAGGTCGGTGCTGCAATACCTGACGGGCACCCTATGAGGGGCTCTTTGGCGGAGATCTTTTATTCCATGCCGTTTAGTGCAGTGGGTGTGAGGAACCTAAAGGTGTAGATGTGTGGAATGTAGGCCAGAGTTCTCAATCTTGGTTGCCAGAACAGCACAGCTCGACTAGCAGAGGTAGGGGGCTTTCAAAAACAACAGCAATGTTCATAATTGCCATCAGGTAAACACCAGGTGGGCAAAAATGATCCTTCTAGTAGTTTTCTGTCCAACATTTGACACTAACTTCCATAGGTTGTCCAAGGTGTAAAAGTGGACTCTTCTCTTGACCTACACCGCAGGCTCGCATAGGTTTATCACCCTGAGGGGGTCTGTGTCTTAGTATGAACCCCTACCACTCCTCACCCCCAGTTAACCCATATCACACACTTCCTGCAAGTGTTAGCACCTGGCGACCCAGACGAATGGCTGGGCGCAAAACCTAGTGAAGTGCGGTGACCACAAATGTTCTTGTTTGGACAGTTTTTCTCTTACCCTACAGTAATATTAGTTTTGACACGTGTTTGGATCTGTTGCAGATTGGAGCCAGAACTTCCACAACACTTTTGTGCACCACAAAACTGTACGTTTGTAAGAAAATGGGATATCTACATTGGTTCAGATCTACAGCCCTCCCAATGACTCTGGTGACATGGTCTTAATGAATAGGATCTAACTATTTAGATGTGGGGGATCTCAGACACGCCATTCCTCCCAGCTGGCCTCGGTCAAAAAGTTTTCTGGGAACTATGTTTGCTTTCTGTCCAAACAGCTCAGCAGAGGGAGGTGCAGGGGTGTGGTGTTGCATGTATTCAGGGGTGTCCATCAACTGGAGCATTTGGCTGTCAGTTTAAATGGCTGCAATTCATTCAAGGAGTAAAAAAGCCAGGACGTGAACAAGGCCCTGACCGGATATCTACACCCTAACTCTGTGGGGGAGAGGGTAGGCTGCTAAGTTGGCTTATCATTTTAATAAACACAAGGACAGGGGTGAGACAGGTTTAACCTAGAGCTTTGGGCAAATATGAATAAAAAAGCAACAATATATAACACTGGGAAGAAAAGAACCAAATGACATAACAGCGTTCAAAAATTACAATGCAAAACTTCATAGTTTACAACCTTTCTGTTGGTTAAGAAGCTTGGTTTGGTCCCCGAAATTATGAATGCTACAACAGCAGCTACTGCTAAAAACAATAAAAAACACAGAGGGGGCAGGAAAAAACGTTTCACTGCCCGATGCCTATCTTTAATAAGAAGAAAACATTTTGCTGTTTCTAATAATTGTATTGCTTTCATGGCGTTTGCTGTACAAAGAGTTTTCCTAAGAAATCAGAAAAATCTGCCATAAAAACATCAAGTTGAAAGGCATATACAACAAAGAAAGCAAATTAACAATACCAACCGAGAACGGCCGGTACATAAACAGAGCTCAATATGAGTCCATTAATGATCACATTTGTGGTCATTATCATGGGATATTTGAACAGCCCCAGAGCTTTTTGTCAAGAATTGTCACCATTTGTGAATCTATGCATCTTAGTTCTAATTTACATTATTTTACGATCTGCCACTCTGCACCTTTCTAGAATTTGTTCTTGAAGCCTGAACTGTGGACATTATATACCACCCACCAATCACGAGATAATGTTGAAATACTGGAAGAAGTGCAGGTTGGTTTTCTCTCGTCCAGTGCTTGAAATGGAAACACAGAAGTGCGGGCACCCTATACCAAGGTAGCTAGCTGCTTTTGAGAAGTGCTGGTACTCTCCAATTAAAGGTATCGCTCCTCTTCTGAGAAATGAACGTACTCACCTTTCAAAATAAAGCAGTGCAGGTACTCAGCACCGGACGGTACCGGCCCATTTTAAGCACTGCTCTCCTCACTTTCTTATTAGCGGTTTTGAGTTTCAGGGGTGCCACACTCTGAATGTCTGCTCTTATGCCTCAGAGAAATGATAAATGGAAAATAATTCTCTTGGCTGAAAGCAGGATCCTCATCTGTAATGTGAGAGGAAGCCTGAACTTAGAGAAGGGACAAGGAACGGAGGTTTGTTCCGATGTTGTATATTTTGGGTCAGCAGTCATTTTTAAAATAAACAGTTTCTTCCTAGTATGAAAACATTTACTTCCTTATGATAAAATTTGCCTGTGCTTCACATATGCCAATGCAATTGATCAAAACGTTTATAATATTTATATGAGTTATAATTTCTAAAGTGCTCAGTGTGGAGTAAACCACCTCTTTTCACTTTTTCCTTTGGTTGCATAGATGTTAAACTTACGAAGAAATTGTGCCGCAAATCTAAACTTACCTATCCACTCAACCGTTGATTCATTCTCACATTCACCCAACCATTCACACAAACTCGCCAATTTCTTATTTTGTGTTGGGTATCACACCTCCGAACCTAGAGGGTCATTACGAGGACCGGTGGAAAAAAATCCAACCACCATGGTAGCGGAAAATCACCGTCCGCAGGTACCGCGGAAACACCTTGACCCTATTAGGATCAACCGCCAAAATATTCCAACCGCGGCGGTAGGAAGCATCGAAACACCGCCGTAGATGGCGGAGAAGGGGAAAATCCAACCGCGACGGTCGGTTTCACAGCGTAAACACACAAAACCGCCGCCAGGCACGCGGAGTGACCGCCATTGATATTATGATATCCTCGATGTCACAGCTGTACGGTCCATTGTATCCGACCGCCGCGGTCGCTAACAGTAATGAATGTGAGATACGATGGAAGGCCTGCAGCATAGCCATCGCTGCGGATGCTCCGTCAACAAAATGGCGGCCAAAGAAAGAAACATACAATAAGGCCACCAAATGCACACAGGCAACTAGCCCTGCCCCCAAAATAACCTGAAACATCCCAATGACACACCCCCATGGCAAATTCAAACACACAAATCACAGGACAACCCACACAGCACACCTGACAGCATTACACCATCTTGACACACCCACATAGCTGAGCATAAAACCAGCCCCTTCCCTGGCCACAATCCTTTGCAAAACGACTCAACAGAAGGAAACAACACCAGAGCACTAAGGAGAGCCAAACCTGCACACATCACACCACCACCACAACACACACACACACACACACACACACACCACCTACACCACCCACACCACCCTCACAACTGCACCCCAAAACATCAGCACAGCACACACCATGGCACCACAGAAAATGCCAAAATTCACAGACACTGAGTTGACAGTAATGGTAGATGAGATAATTAGAGTAGAACCACAACTCTTTGGTAGCATGGTCCAACAGACACCATTAGCCACAAGAACAAACATGTGGGTAAGGATAGTGGACAAGGTCAATGCAGTAGGGAACGTGCCCCGCAACAAGCAGGAAATCCAGAGGCGGTGGCATGACCTGAAGAGTGTTGTCAAGAAGAAGAGGGCCAAGAACCGTGAGCTGGCTGATGCGACTGGTGGAGGCCCTCCCATTCCACCAAAACCATTCTCTGCGTGGGAGGAGAAGGTGCTTGCCATACTGCATCCAGAGAGTCTTAAAGGAATACCCGGGGAAGTGGAGGCTGGTAAGTACCAACTAATGTATACCATGAAACTGCCATGTACTGTCTTGCACAACTACAAAGCTACATCTCTGAGGCACAAGTACATTCATCTGCACCCCAATACCAAACACAGGTCTCACTGATTTAACATTCACCCCATCTGAATCATCACAAAGGTACACAACATCAACTGTGTTGTATGTGTCCAGGCAAGCAGCACTACAACTCCCACCAGCCACCCCTGTCCCACCTCTCAGAAGGAGGAGCACTCCCCCCACCCAGAAGCATGTGTCAGCCATTGTGTGCTTCACCCTCACCTAACAGGTAGGTAGCCATCTTTCCAGGGAGGTGTGTTTGGAATAGGGAGGCCTGCACTACAACTCCCACCAGGCCCCCTTGTCCCACAGCTGAGCAGGATGGACCACTCCCCTCACCCAGAACCATGTGGCAGCCATTGTGTGCTACACCCTCACCTAACAGTAGGTAGCCATCTTTCCAGGGAGGTGTGTTTGGAATAGGGATGCCTGCACTACAACTCCCACCAGGCACACCCTGCCCCATCCCTCAGCAGGATGGAGCACTCCCTCCCACCCAGAAGCATGTGGTAGACATTGTATCACCACAAACAAACTGACAGGTAGGTATCCATCTTCCCAGGGAGGGCTGTTTGGGGGTGGGAGGCCTGCACCACAACTCCCACCAGCCACCCCTGTCCCACCTTTCAGAAGGAGGAGCACTGCCCCCCCCAGAAGCATGTCTCAGCCATTGTGTGCTACACCCTCACCTAACATGTAGGTAGCCATCTTTCCAGGGAGGTGTGTTTGGAATAGGGAGGCCTACACTACAACTCCCACCAGGCCCCGTTGTCCCACAGCTGAACAACGGGGCCTGCTCCCTCCTGGCCAGTTTCTGACCAGTTTCCCTCCACTAGATCTAGAATCTCTGACGTCCCTGACAAACAGTATTAAATCAGGCTCCCCGGCCGACCCGTGCCTGCCTAGGATCTTTCGAATGGCCCTTCCGGCCCTGGATCACCAGATTCTTACCCTCCTTAACAACTCATTGGCAACTGGGCTAGTCCCCTCCAATTTGAAAGAGGCTAGAGTTATCCCACTACTAAAGAAAACGGGAGCAGATAAGGCCGAACTTAAAAATTATAGACCTATCTCTCAGCTCCCGTTTCTGGCGAAGGTTGTGGAACGTCATGTCCTGAAAACTACCTCGGCATTTCTGGAAGAATACGAGCTACTCCAACCCCGCCAGGCTGGGTTTAGAGCCCACCATAGTACAGAGCTAGTAATGCTGTCTGTACTCGACGATCTCAGGATTAAGGCCGACAATAAAGAGTCGAGCGCCCTGATTCTTTTAGACCTTTCTGCGGCGTTCGATACGGTCAGCCATACAATACTACTGGCCCGGCTATCGGACCTGGGTATCCGGGGGCACGCCCATAATTGGTTGGAATCCTTCCTACTAGGACGCTCGCAGAGGGTCCAACTGGGCGATCAGGTATCTGAAAAGGGTAACATCTCTTGCGGGGTCCCCCAGGGCTCCGCGCTGTCCCCGCTCCTTTTCAACATATACCTGCAGCCCCTGGTGGCTGCACTAACCGATATGGATTGTCGGGTCTTTAACTATGCGGACGATACTCAGCTTATTCTGAAGATCGATAACTCGGCCCGCACCCAAGA
Source organism: Calotriton arnoldi (assembly GCA_963921515.1). Taxonomy (NCBI): domain Eukaryota; kingdom Metazoa; phylum Chordata; class Amphibia; order Caudata; family Salamandridae; genus Calotriton; species Calotriton arnoldi. The sequence goes on along the minus strand of CAWUFW010007996.1, from coordinate 410,087 downwards.
GTCTGCTCAGAACATCCTCAGGTTTACAATAAACTGGATGACGGTAAACTCCTTAAAAATCAATCCTGATAAAACCGAAGTCCTAGTAATTCCGGCAAAAAATAACCCATGGAGCGGCTTGTTCTGGCCCCAAGAGCTGGGGGCTTGTCCCAGCCCAGTACCAGTTGTAAAAAGCTTAGGAATTAAGATCGACTCCGAGCTCTCCATGGTAAATCAAGTCAACGCTGTGGTGGGTACTTGCACTGGTCTGCTGAGACAACTGAGGAAGTTGGTTCCATTGCTTTCAACTTCATCGCTGGAAACCATTGTACGAGCAACCATCGTCTCGCGACTCGACTATGGCAATGCGCTCTATGTCGGGCTCCCCCAGAAACTTATGAATAGGCTACAGGTGGTACAGAATGACGCCGCCAGGCTGATTTTCAGGTCACCCAGAAGAACCCATGCCACTCCTTTGCTGCATAAACTGCATTGGCTGCCGGTTAGGCAAAGAGCGAAGTTTAAGGGACTCTGTATTGCCCACAAAGCCTTTTACGGTCACGCCCAGAGTACATTAAGGAACGTTTAATTAAATATGTGCCTAGACGGGCGCCTCCGCTCAGCAGAGGCCGCCCAGTTGGTCTGCCACGCGCGGGCACTAGTGTTTCCAAAGGAGGACGAGCCTTCTCGATCCTCCTGCCACAACTTTGGAACCGGCTGCCCGATACTCTCCGTAAAGAACACGGTCTGCTCCCTTTCCGGAAGCAGCTTAAAACCATCCTTTTTAGAGAGGCTCTAGACATGACCTAATTCTCTCTAGTACCATGGTGACCACCCGGCCCTGACGCTGTTCTCTTCTTCCGAAGCGCTAAGAGACCTGTCGGTATACACGCGCTATATAAGAATACAATAACATAACATAACATAACAGGATGGACTACTCCCCCCACCCAGAACCATGTGGCAGCCATTGTGTGCTACACCCTCACCTAACAGGTAGGTAGCCATCTTTCCAGGGAGGTGTGTTTGGAATAGGGAGGCCTGCACTACAACTCCCACCAGGCCCCCTTGTCCCACAGCTGAGCAGGATGGACCACTTCCCCTAACCAGAAGCATGTGTCAGAAAGTCCACCTAAAAAGGACAACTGGACAGGTAATCAGACAGTGCATGCACCCCACCATTCCTCAACAAAAGCATTGAGCTAATGACAACACAAGGCCTCACATCACAACAAAATACACCCCAATAAAATAGCAATTGATAGTATGCAGACAGCTAAGCGTATGTAACTGTGACAGAAACAGAACTGTGACTCAACTAAACCCATGTGTAAGCAAATCAGGGACCATATATGCACTGCACCAAATGCTATCTGTAAATTCCATGGGTGCTGAGCATGAAGGACCATAGTAACAATAAAGAGGCATGGTCTGTTGAACAATGAAATCCAAGCACAGAACATTACAAAGGTATGCATGAGATAATGGTACAATGGCTAGTACATGTGCATATGTAACATCTGCCAGGAAGAGTAATCAGCAAAGATGCATCACATCAAGTTGGATAGCAGCCAGTTGTCAGATGACAACCTTTCAGTTTAATACTAAGAGCTTCACGTGGGGCATGGTATCCAATGACTTGTCACACCATGGAAAAATATGTATTTACCTCCACATCATGTCATGACGCACATCACTGTGCAGACATACAATTAATGAAATACTTAACTGTGTGTTGCATAACATGTAAATAAGAGACATCAAACACTGCAAGCCTGATGGGTGTAAGTCAATGACTATGTACCCTCTGTCCCACAGGTGACCAACAACTGACTGCAGAGGACGACAACCTCAACCTGCAGAGCCAGTCTCCTCCCCCGGAACATGGACACTCTGATGCGAAGTTCCTGGATTCTTTGGATGAGGAGCTCCAAGCCGGCCCATCTGGCGTGCCAGGGCGCAACCGGTCACATGACCCCACTGCCCCCCCACCCTCAGCAACAACATCAACGCTGACCCCTGCTGGAACGACCTGTGCCGCCACCACCACCACCACCACCACCACCACCACCACCACCACTACCACTGCCACTGCTGCCTGCAACACTCGCCCTGCCCCAGAGGATGCCCAGCCCACACCAACAACTGCGGAGGGCAGGGAGAGTAGGCGTGTGCCTAGAGTGGTGAGGCAACAGGCCAGTGATAGCAGGGCAGGTGGGAGGACAAGTGGGACTCCAACACCACAGGACACTGTGACCGAAGCCCTGGCTAACATCACCAGAGTTGTTGGTGCCTATGAAAACACACAGGCACAAATGGGCCAGGTCCACAAAGATGCCCTTGAGCTCCAACGTCTGCTGAGGTCCATGGACAACCGTATGGGATAAATCGTGGACCTCATGGGCCAGTTTCTGGCGGTACAGAGGGACAGGCCAGTGCCACATACCACACCTCCACCTCCCCCGTTGCCACGCAGGATGACAGTTCATCATCCACCCCTGCGGGCACCGAGAGGGGTGACTCCTCAGACCCCACTGGCCCAGCAGACGATGCCCCCTGCCAAAGAAGAAGGGGCCGTCCAAAGAAAAACTTGGGACTCACCCGTGGCAAAGCACCTGCCAAACGCCAGTCAAAGAGCCAGCCATGATGGCAACACTCTACACCCTGCCATTGACTTTGTACACTGTCCGTACCCACACTGCCATGGTAATGGCATCCGTCTGTTGGATTGTGTCACCACATCAATGTGGTGCCTACTCGATTGTCTCATCTACCATCACTGCCAACTCATTGATTCACCATTCACACTTATGTAAATATCCACTTCCCTCTCACATATACCCATTGAAAATAAACAACAATAACGCACCAATGTAGTTGTGTCTGCTACATGTTTATCACAGTATGTGCAATGTTTACCATGGTTACAATGTCACAGGAGCATGGATTCTCTGTAGGCAAGGAGAGGCAGAAGGGACCTAGCAAAACACAACAGAACAAAAGTCACTAGTCAGGTGGTGGCATCACAGCCATCACACAACACATGTCATCAACGTACCCCAATGTGCACACATTACAATGTGCAACAGTACCAACATAGACATCCTGTAGCTGTGCCAAACTACCCTGTACCCAACACATAGGCAGCCAGCACTGAGTCAACAACAGGATGCAGTCACAAAGATCACATAGACCTTTACGCAAACAACTACATCAACAGACAATGGACCAGTTGTACATTGTCACTCACCTTCAAGTGAAGTAGCGGTTGATGAGCTGCTGACGCTAGTCGACACCCTCCTCCTCTCCACTATCCTCGTCACTGGACATTTGTGGGATCACAGGTGGGGGCCTCGGCTGGTCATCATCGTCCTGGATCAGGGGTATTTGTTTCCGTAAGGCCAGGTTGTGCAGCATGCAGCATGCTACCACTATCTGACACACCTTTTTGGGTGAGTACATGAGTGCCCCTCCGGTCCTGTCCAGGCAGCGAAATCTCGATTTTAGGAGACCAAAGGTTTGCTCCACCACCCGACGTGTTCTCCCATGGGCATTGTTGTAGCGGACATCAGACGGTGTCCTAGGATTGCGTAGTGGGCTCAGCAACCAAGGTCTGTTGGGATATGCAGAGTCACCTAGGTGTGAAAAACACATACAGATTAAGTGATACAACTGTGGCAGAGGACAGCATGGCACACACAGCACAGAACTTGACTCTGCCCACTCACCCACAATCCATGCCCGCTCCGGAAGTAAATTGGCCATCAGCTGGGGCACAATGCTGTTGCGCATGATGTAGGAATCATGTGCAGAGCCGGGAAACTTGGCACAGACATGCGATATGATCATATCGGCCTGGCACACCACCTGCACATTGATGGAATGTGAATGTTTACGATTCCTATATATGTGTTCCCGTGCCTGTGGTGGAACCAGGCCAACATGTGTGCAGTCAATAGCACCTACAACATTAGGGATGTGAGCAAGGGCATAAAAATCCACCATCACAGCCGCCCTCCTTGGAAAACGTATGTATCGGTCTTTGTATTGCATCATGGCCGACAGGAAATCCCGTAGCACCATGCTGAAGGTGGGCTGAGACATCCCCCCTGCAATGCCCACTGTCTCCTGGAATGAACCACTAGCCAGGAAATGCAGTGCCGCCATCACCTTCGATTCAGTTGTTAATGCTGTTGGGTATGTCCTGCCAGCCCGCAGGTGTGGCTCCAACATGGCACACAGGTCTTGGATGTTTGTGCGGTCCAGACAGAACCTGCGTATTACGTCATCATCCTCAATGTTAGCCAGCAGGGTGACTGGACGATACACATTAGGTCGCCTCCTAGGTGAGATGAAAGGGGACACGTTATTGCAACAGAACATGAGATGTGCACAAATCCGTAGCTTTTGATTGACACAGCGCAAACATTTACTGGCATCACAATGCAGCAGACAGTGCAAGTCAAATGTTGTGACACCTTGAGAAAACATTGTTGTACACTTGTTCAGTATTCGCACAGTGAGAACAACCAACATGGAAACTGTCTCTGTGAATGCTAATAGTCACTTTTTAAACTTTTGTGTAAACAGGCCCGACAGTATATGATACAGGACATGTGTGACACAGAAACACTGCTGGCTTCCAAGTGGCTGCTGTACCTGCCACACATTCTTGTGCAATCATGACAGGGGACACATTAACGACACAATTTGTCTAGTTCTGAAGGACTCATTATGGAATTTGAGCCACTTCAAATCCACACAAGTTTAGAGACATTCACATACATTTCCACAAGCCTGTGCTAATATCCACTGTCATCAGTAGACATGCCATACATGCTGGTAATCACAATTCAAAGTCAGTCAATGACTAATAATGAAAAGCATTTGCAGATTCTGTGTCGCCGTGGATCAAGACACAATGACACCACTGCACAATATCATCAACAAGCAAACAGATTGTCAATGTGGCACACAAAAAGTGGACAAGGTACGTGATCCAAAAGGACTGTAGTCAAACGTTAATCTGCACTTAAGTTGCACTATGACATGCAGTATGAAGGTAGCACTGCCCAAACACACAACTGAAGTACAACAGTTGCCATGGAGCTAATCATCCAGCTGCTTGGAGACACAACAGTGCCACAAAAACAACCTACAACAACACCAGGACAAACCCACACCAGTATACCTACAAGCCAGCGCATGAATATACTGAGTACATAACAAAAACACAACAGCCTCATACACATAACACCAGCGGATGTCATTGCACAACACAGGTCCTAAAGGACAAACATCAAAAGCATCCTGAGCCACATTCCCCACAGGCTGTCAGTACCAACACAGTGGACTATCAACATCCCTCCGCAAAGATGCTGGCTGTGCATCACTTGTTGGCCTCTGGTACCTTCAAAACAACAAAAGTTAGAGTTGGATGAGTGTCACAGCCAGCCCTATCAAGGTATATCTCACCTGTCTTGGATGCCATCATTAGCTTGATTCAACAGCACCTTCAGTTCACCCACACTGTGCAGGAACAGCTTGTGCCCCAGAAAGGCTACTGCGCCATAGCAGGCTTATCCACTCGTGTTGGTTTAAATTCACTGCACACGTCCTACTTGTGCACCCTGCCAACACTGCACACAATTACTGCACATGAAAGCACACGCATTACATCAATGTGCAGCCAATTGTGGCACACCGTCTACTGTTCACAGATGCCATATCAAAGTTACCAGTCAGTGAGCACCATCACCACTTTTGGCTACAGTCCATCATCCAAGGCAACAATCTTCATGTGAACAAGGTCAATGCACCTGTCCTTGGTGAGTACCAACGTAACATACCACACACATCAAATCCACTATCAACATACTCACAACTGTGGAAATATACATGTAACAAAATCACATATGACAGGCCGAACAACATGAGCACATACCAGACACAATGACACAAGTAATGGTGATAACATTTTGCAGATATGGAGACAAAACATACCCAAAGGCATAGATACAAGTGAAAAATAATAAGGATGTACAGAATGCCAAGTGTGCCGGTGATGTAATTAACATCCTTGAGTATGTAGAGCACACACATGTCCATGTGGACATATACTGTTGGATTTGCTACTGTGAACAATAACATTACATGAAGGCAGTAATTGGTGTTACCAAACAGACAACAGTGTGACATATGTGGTGAGTAATGAAAATAATGCTGAAATGTTTGTAAACTCATGTAATGTATTGTGACATATTGTGTGAGATATGAATATGTTTCTATATATTGGGATCAGATATGAAATTGGGGTAAGATTTTGGTGTCAGATATGAAATTGGGGCTAAAATGTGGTGACATATGAAATTGGGGATCAATTTGGGGGTCAGATATGAAATTGGGGCTAAAATGTGGTGACATATATGAAATTGGGGATCAATTTTGTTGACAGATATGAAAATGTGTGTAAATGTGGTCTCAGATATGAAATTGTGTAGGAGTAATGTGCCCCATTAGTTCTTTCAGTGTGGCATTTGGTGTTAGATTTGAAGTTAAGGCTGTCATTACTAACTATAGCCCATTCAAATTACATCCAGTGCCATGATATTTTGTAAGTGACCACTGTTCGAAGTACAGATATGACCCAAGACATTGACACAGCACGATGTGTCCATTGGTGCCTTAAACGTGCTCAAACAACACTATCACCCCCATAGTCAACAATGTCATGCTGCACCCTCGCTGTAGCGAGCGCCTGGCACCAGCGGTGTGTCACCGCCAATGGCCCAAGACACACTCACCGTAGTGATAGGCATATACACATGATCAAATGGCGGTTGGCATGTCCCACCACACAAATCACGGTCACTCATAGCAATGCATGTGCCCGGAATAGCGGTAGCTACCGCCTGGCACGAGCGGTGTGTCACCGCCATGGCCCAAGACACCATAGCGGGGTTGATAGGCATATACACATGATCAAATGGCGGTTGGCATGTCCCGCCACACAAATCACGGTCACTCATAGCAATGCATGTGCCCGGAATCGCGAAAGCTACCGCCTCACACCAGCGGTGTGTCACCGCCATGGCCCATGCATTGACAGCCAATGGGAAGCGCAATCGCGGTAGCCTGATGCAAGTTTGAAAATCGCGGAAGCCGTGCTCCGCCACCGCGTGGCCGGTCATTGGATGCACTTGAAAGATGCACCACCGCGGTACCGCACGCCTGTCCCCTGCGGTGTGTCACAGCCATGGACCATGCCCTTCCAGCCAATGGGAAGCGCAATCGCGGTAGCCTAATGCAAGTTTGAAAATCGCGGTAGGCGTGCTCCGCCACCGCGGGCCGGTCATTGGATGCACTTGAAAGATGCACCACCGCGGTACCGCACGCCTGTCCCCTGCGGTGTGTCACCGCCATGGACCATGCCCTTCCAGCCAATGGGAAGCGCAATCGCGGTAGCCTGATGCAAGTTTGAAAATCGCGGTAGGCGTGCTCCGCCACCGCGGAGGCGGTCATTGGATGTATTTGAATGAGGCAGTCCTGGAACACCAATTGCAGCAGCTTAGAACCACAGAAACGAGCCCTGGGGGCTATATATGTGTGTGAGAGAGCCACGCATTTCCACAGCTCACTGAGCCTGCTGCCTGAGACCCCTTGCCTGAGACCCCTCATCTGCTGCTGCCTCCAGGGACTGTTGCCTGAGACCCCTCACCTGCTGCTGCCTCCAGGGACTGCTGCCTGAGACCCCTCACCTGCTGCTGCCTGCAGGGACTGCTGCCTGAGACCCCTCACCACCAACTGCTGCTGCTGCTGTCTCCTGCCCACAGTGATGTCGAGGACTGAGAAGATCCGTGCCACTCCCTTCATCACCGAGGAGCTGGAGGTCCTGGTGGACGAGGTGCTCACCCAGTATCCAAGGCTATATGGTGCGCCAAATGTCGTGGTAAGTATCTCAGAGTGTGAGTGAGAGTGCAGGGGGGGCACACATGAAGTTGATCTGCTGCAGTATGTGCGTGAGAGTGTGGGGTTGGGTCATGCACTGCCTAGCATGCTGTTTCCAGGGGGAAGGTGTGTTTAGCCTATTCAACACGTTTCCCTGCCTGCACATCCAGATGTGACGGAAATGTAATGTCTTGTCAGACATACAGTGAGTCTGCAACTTCTCAATTTAGGAGTCAGGACAGTGATTGCCAGTCTGTATGTCTGTGTGTGTCCCTGATGTCCTTCACAGGCCCATCTGTGGCCTTAGCTAGGGTTGCTGTCCAGAGGGTAGTGAGGGAATTGTTTCTGACGCAATATGTGCCTCATCTCTAGTTCTGCACTATGCTCAGGACCGCAATCCCCCAGGGTGACACTCTTGTTGGTCATTCACCTATGACACTGTACATTTCAACATTCTTGTGCCGAGACCCTTCCATCACCACCAGCATGTGCACATACTCGCATGTGTTGGCACTGTTTGTGTTTCCAAATTGTCCCTCCATTTAAAATATCAGTTTCCCCATGTTGGACCTCTGTGTGACCCCAACGGGCCTGCACATTCACCGCCCAATCTGACAGTGACACAACACTGAATATACAGAGTGTCAAATCTGTGCTTTTCCTCTTGACTCTCCATCAATGAGCCATTACAGACATGTAGATTGCACTGACAGGCCTTGTGATGAGGGTTTGCGTTTGTGAGGTCATGTCCCTCAATGTGACCTCCATGACACAGTGTGGCAGTTTAAGGGCAAGTGCTTTGAGGGCTGCGCAGTGTTGGGCACAGTGAGTATTCACAGTAACATATGTAGTAATGTCCTGCATGTCTTGGTATTCCCAAAAATTTGCAGTAGATGTGGTCAGCATACACATTTTGCTCTCTGCTGGCAATCCTGCATGGCTATGAGATGGGCATGTACTGTGTCCACCCTCATACCTGCATGCATTAATGCACAAGTTACTAACTTGTGTAACGATATATCTGTAAGAGACAGTAGTTAGTGACAGATTTCTTACCTTAGAATATCCCCAGGCGTCAGGCTGGATCCGGAAAGTTTTGCGTAGCAGTACCCCTGCGCGTCGGTAGGCGGCGTCATGCGGCTCCGCGTCCGTCGTCGGCGTCGTGATCGCCGGGATGAAGTCGCGGCCAGTACTTAGACGCCGCCCATGCGCGCTGGCGTCAGTTCTGTACACGACTTTCCGCGCCAGAAACGCAGAGCCATGCAAGAAACTGACACTGGTGTCTGAAAACTAGGGCCCTAAAAGGGATGACCTTAACCCTAGAAATCAGTTCGCAGAACGGGGAGGATGGGTGGGCGGTAGGAATCTGTCACTAACTACTGTCTCTTACAGATATATCGTTACACAAGTTAGTAACTTGTGCATCTGAAAGAGACACGTTAGTGACAGATTCCTTACCTTAGAATAGATACCCCAGCAATACCAACCCCGGTGGTGGGTCTGCGAACAAAGATCAGACGAGGAAGTCCCGGAGAACAGAACGGCCAAAAAGCTGTCTCTCCGGACTTGGCTGTCAAGGCAGTAATGCTTGGTAAACGTGTGCAGCGAGGCCCACGTAGCTGCCTGACAAATGTCCTGCAATGGGACACCACGTCCCAAAGCCGTGGTGGCGGCTGTCGCCCTGGTGGAATGGGCACGTAGCCCAACAGGGGGCTCCTTCTTAGCCAAACAATAGCAGGCTTTGATACACAAGACAACCCAGTGGGAGATGGTCCGCTTGTGTACCACCCGAACTTTTTTGGCGCCCACGTAGCCAACAAAGAGCTGGTCGTCCACCCGGAACTGCTGTGTGTGGTTTAGATAGAAAGAAATTGCACGTTTTGGGTCCAGACGGTGGAGCCTCTCTTCCTCTCTGGAAGGATGCGGAGGCGGAAAGAAGGTGGGCAAAGTGATGGTCTGCCCAATGTGGAAGGCAGTAACCACCATTGGCAAGAAGGACGGACGCGTCCTAAGAACAACCTTGTCTGGATGGACAGACAGAAAGGGGGGCTTGCAAGAAAGAGCCTGGAGCTCACTCACCCGCCGAGCGGAGTTGATAGCCACCAGAAAGGCTGTCTTCAGAGTGAGAAGACGAAGAGGGCAGTTATGGAGAGGCTCAAAGGGAGTGCACATTAAAAAGGTAAGAACCAAGTTCAAGTCCCACTGAGGCATCACAAACGGAACAGGAGGGAAAAGGTGTGTGATGCCCTTAAGAAACCTGTTAACAACAGGGGACTTGAAAAGGGAGGGCTGATCAGGAAGCCTGAGGAAGGCCGAGATCGCACAATGGTAGCCCTTGATGGTACCCAGGGCAGAACCCTGTTGGGCCAGAGAAAGAAGGAACAGTAGAACCTCAGAAAGAGGGGCAGAAAGGGGATTCACAGCCTTTGCTGTGCACCATGCCACAAACTTGTTCCACCTGCAGGCGTATACCACCTTAGTGGAGGGACGCCTGGCTGCCAGAATCACATCACAAACTTCGGGAGGCAAGTCGAAAGGAATCAACTGCCGCCGCTCAATCTCCATGCAAGGAGGTGGAGACTGGACAGGTTCGGGTGGAGGACCGTCCCCTGCTGCTGTGACAGAAGATCCTCCCGAAGAGGCAGACGGATCGGGGGATCGATGCTCATACTGAGTAGCTCGGGATACCAAACTCTTCGAGCCCAGTCCGGAGCCACAAGAATGACTTGGGCCCAGTCGCGCCGAATCTTCTTCAACACTCTGGGTAGAAGTGGTATAGGCGGAAAGGCGTACAACAGACCGCAACTCCACTCGTGACGAAAAGCGTCGCCGAGCGAGTGCCGCCTTGGAAATTCCAACGCGCAGAATTGCTGACATTGCGCGTTCTCTTCGGTGGCGAATAGATCTAACCAAGGCTCTCCCCACTGTTGAAAGAGTCCTTGCGCCACCTCCGAGTGAAGACGCCATTCGTGATCCATCATGCACCTGCGGCTGAGTTCGTCCGCCCTGGCGTTCAGGGAACCTGCCAGGTGTTGAACCATCAGGAATATGCCCTGATGTTCCAGCCATGTCCAGAGACGCAGAGCCTCCTGACATAGGGTCCACGACCCCCACCCCGCCTTGTTTGTTGCAGTACCACATGGCGGTGGTGTTGTCTGTGAACACCTGCACCACCTTCCCCTTGACAGAGGGAAGGAATGCCTTCAGTGCAAGTCGGATCGCCCGGAGCTCCAGAAGGTTGATATGGAGCCGGGACTCCGCCAGAGACCAGAGGCCTCTGATCTCCGCCTCTCCCATGTGACCGCCCCATCCCAGAAGGGACGCATCCGTCACAACTGTGTGCTCTGGCTGGGGAAGGGAGAGGGATCTGCCCGTGACCCATTGCCGGTTCGAGAGCCACCACTGCAACTGTTGTGCAGTTCCCTCCGAGATCTGGACGTAATCGGACAGGTTCCCCTTATGCTGCGCCCACTGGAACTTCAGGTCCCACTGCAGAGCCCGCATATGCCATCTGGCATGTTCGACCAGCAGGATGCAGGAGGCCATGAGGCCCAGCAGCCTCAGGGTCAACCGTACCGAAACCCAGGATAGAGGCTGAAAGATCGGAATCATAGCCTGAATATCCTGGACTCGCCGTTCGGGAGGGGAGGCCCGAAACTGCGTTGTGTCCAGAACCGCTCCGATGAAAAGGAGCTGTGGAGAAGGAACCAGGTGCGACTTCGGCACATTGATGGAGAACCCCAGTGAGTGCAGGAGTCCGGCCGTAGTCTGGAGGTGGGAGACGACTGCCTGGGACGAGCTCCGCCTTCAACAACCAGTCGTCGAGGTAGGGGAAGACTGGAACCCCTGACCGGCGCAGATGAGCTGCGACCACCGCCATCACTTTCGTGAACACCCGAGGGGCGCTGGTAAGGCCAAAGGAAAGCACGATGAACTGAAAGTGCTCGAGGCCTACCGTGAACCGCAGGTAACGCCGGTGGGCCGGCAGGACGGGGATGTGAAAGTATGCGTCCTGCAAGTCCAACGCAACCATCCAGTCTCCAGGGTCGAGGGCAGTCAAGACCTGAGCTAGGGTGAGCATCTTGAACTTCTCCTTCCGGAGGAAGCGATTGACGTTCCGGAGGTCCAAGATAGGACGCATGTCCTCCTTGTCCTTTTTGGGCACCAGAAAGTAGTGGGAATAACAACCACGCCCTACTTCTGGGGTCGGAACGCGCTCGATGGCCCCCTTGGCCAAGAGGGCCGCAACTTCCTGTCGAAGAAGTACCAAATGGTCCCCCGACATGCGGTGGTGCTGAGGTGGCATGGCTGGAGGGGTAGTCTCGAAGGGGAGGGAGTAGCCCCTTCGGACAATGTCCAAAACCCACCTGTCCGATGTGATGGTGCGCCAGTGGGGAAGGTGATGGCGGACCCTGCCCCCCACTGGCGTGCTGTGGACTAGAAAGGACAGACTAGGAGAGTTTGGAGGCCGCGGACGGGGTGGAGGTGGTGGCCTGACCCGCTTGCTGGTTACCCGACCCGCCTCGGCGGGAGCCACGTCCTCGGCCGCGCGAAGGCGTTTGCTGCGTGGGCCGGTGGCTGGGCAGTGGACGTGACTGGGCGCCCCTTCCGTGGCCACGGCGAAAAGCAGACTGCTGCGGAGGGCACGAGGCGGAGAGGCCCAAGGACTTGGCCGTAGCCCACGAGTCCTTAAAGCGCTCCAGCGCACTCTCTGCCTTATTGCCAAAAAGGCAGACACCATCAAAGGGCAAGTCCATGAGGGTGTTTTGGACATCGCCCGAGAAACCAGTGGTCCTCAGCCAGGCGTGACGGCGAAGCGCCACTGTCGTAGCAAGCGATCTGCCTAGCGAGTCAGCGGTGCCTAGGCCACATCTGATAGTGAACTTCGCTGCGTCTCTCCCTTCCGCAACAGCACGGGAGAGAAGTGCCTGGACCTCCTCAGGACACTTGGGCAGCACTTGCGCCACCGAATCCCACAGAGAGTGGGAGTAACAGCCCAAAAGGCAAGCGGTGTTCACGGACCGCAAGCCAGCACTGGAGGAAGAAAAGACCTTCCCAAATTGGTCCAGTTTTTTGGATTCCCTATCCGGCGGAGCCGTAGGGAAGGCGCTCTGGGAGGCAGAGGCTTGGACAACCAAGCTCTCGGGGGTGGGGTGTTGGGAGAGAAACAGAGGGTCGCCCGGGGCCAGGCGATGGCGTCGGGCTACGTTCCTGTCCACAGGAGCCCCTGTGGTGGGCCTGGACCACGTGCCCAAAAGAACGTCCGAAAGTGCATCGCTGAACGGCAGCAGTGGCTCCGAAGAGGTAGCCGCCGGCTGAAGCACTTCCGTCAGGAGGTTAGTCCTGACAGCCACCGTAGGGAGCTCGAGGCGGAGGGCCTCAGCCGCCCTACGCAACACTGTTGCATAACTTGCTCCCTCCTCCGTAGCCACGGAAGGAGGAGACAGCATGCCAAGGTCAGGAGAGGTGTCCAGACCACTGGCATCCCCCAGTTCCTCAGCCCAGTCCTGATAAGGCTCACATTGAGCTGTGAGAGGGTCTTCCGACCCCTCCCAGTCCTCCTCGTCCTCCAAAACAGGTGAAAAGTAAGGAGGAGGGACATGAGGGACAAAAGGTCCCATCGGTGTCGGAATCGGCGTCGAGCGACGTCGATCCGGCTCCGTGTCCGGTGCCGGGGAGAACCTGGGGACGGCGACGTCTGGGGCCTCGGACGGCGCCGTGAACGGTACCGGTGAGGTCGGCGCCGGTGGAGGTGTCGTTAGGTCATCCGGCGTCGACCGGGATCCAGGCCTGGATCCGAGGGGGTCCTGCGGCGCCGGAGCCGCCGGAGACACCGGGGCCGGAGCTGCCGGTGGTGCCGAGGGAGGACTCCCACTGGGGCCCGCGGGGCCCGAAGGCGCACCGGGGTAACCCTTAGGCCCGAAGATGCGGGCCATGGCCGACAGGAACGCCTGTATCTCGGCCGGAGTCGACGTCGGACCCGGAACAGGCGGGTAGGCCGGCATCGGCTGCGCGGGCACCCCTGGAGCCGCGGGGGCGGCACCGTCTGGACCCTCGGCCAGGTCATGAGACCGGCGAGGTGAGGTTTTAGAGCGACGCTTCTTAGACCTCTTGTGCTTCGCCTTACCTGAGGACGAAGACTTCGACCCCGACGAATGACGACGAGTGCCGGGCCTCGAGGAGCTTTCGAGACCGCTCTCGCAAAGCCTACGGAGCGAGGGACTGACACTCGGGGCACGACTGGGGGTGTGGCCGCGCCCCAGGCAGAAGAGACACTCACGGTGCGGATCCATAATCGACATCATGCGATTACAGATCTCGCATAGCTTGAAGCCGGGCATCCCTACTGACACCTTGGAGTCGAAACAACTCGAAAAACTTGGACAAAAAGTCACAAAAATATTCAGTCAAAAAATGACTGGGGCACTGCTCAATCCGGATCTGCGCTTACTGGCGCGGAAAAAGAAAGAACTGACGCCAGCGCGCATGGCCGCGATGTCATCCCGGCGATCACGACGCCGACGACGGACGCGGAGCCGCACGACTCCGCCTACCGACGCGCAGGGGTACTGCTACGCAAAACTTTCCGGATCCAGCCTGACGCCTGGGGATATTCTAAGGTAAGGAATCTGTCACTAACGTGTCTCTTTCAGATGTGTGTTTCCCACATGATGATGTTTGAATGTCGCAGATTTATTGTCTCTGCTGAAATTATGGCTGAAGTTGGGTAGAGTCAGTGTCATGCTCCTGCCCTGGGAAATGGTGGTAGGTTACACTGATTATTGCACCCTCTTGTCTCCCATGTCTGCAGCTCAAAGTCAACCAGCGCAAGGCCGTGTGGAGGGCCATTGCATGCAAGGTGCATGCTCTGGGTGTCTCCAACCGACGGCGCTCCCACTGTCACAAGAGGTGGGATGACATGTGCCGGCTGAGCAGAAACGTGGCCGAGATGACACTGGGGCTGATCCCTCGGTCCGGCAGGTTGGCGCGGCGCAGCATGACACCACTAATGGCACGCATTTTAGCTGTGACGCAGCCTGAACTGGATGCACGTCTGAAGGGGCATCAGCAGCAAGCTGGTGGTGAGTATTCTGTGAGTGTGACTTTGGGTGTTGTTTGGCTGCATGTGCTCCAAGCCTGGTCCAGTGCAGGGCTGTGATGTTGCTAGTGTGATGCAATGGCGTGTAAGTGGCCGCGGTGTTGGGTGCAGTTGTCATGCATTCCCCCTACATGTACCTTCCCATGTCATTGGTGTAATGGCCCTTGACTTCACATTTGTAGTTGTGGTCTTCTGGTATCATCTTCATTGGGGTAGTCACGGACATCCCATGTCAGGGTCCGGCAGAGTGCATAATCTGAGTGTGCCATCATCAATGTGTGCATTGCCTGACGTCAGATTTGTGCTGACTACACATCTAACACCAATGTGCAACTGTAGTCGTGCCCCAAGATACGACATGGTGGATGGCATGTGCTCATGGCCATTGTGGGCGTATATGTTGGAGTCTGTCTCTGTGTTGGACACTTCTGCTGGTTCAAGATGTGACAGTGGCAACATGTTGTGAGTAGAATCTTTTACCCCCTCAGGGCCCTAGGTGTGCACAGAGGGATATGTGTGTCTGGTTAGACGGAGCCACCAACAGGCTAATTGGCTGTGTGTTCATCACATGGGTGAATTATGCCAAGTTAGCTTTATGCCACTGTAATTTCGATGTTTGAATTGAGGTTGCACAATGTTACTGCCCATGGTGTTGTCCAACATGGATGATTGTTCATCATTAGTGATGCTTTCCTTGCAGATATTTGTAATCTTGATGCCAATGTACTGATCCTACCTCTCTCTCTCTCTCATGCAGCATCTCACATGGGCACAGAAGGACAGGGGACGGACACCAGTGGTGAGGCATCAAGCACAACTGCTGCACACCAGCATAGTGACACGGATGTCACCAGCGCATCAGAGGGGGACTGTAGTCTTCTAGAGGACTCACAGCCAGAGACGCAGACCTCTACGTCATCTAACGACGGCGGTGACGCATCTATGTTTTCGGCCACAGGAAACGGAAACTCTGCCTTCTCGTCCACCACACAGCGTTCAGTGCCCACCCTCCCTGCTACTCCCACTGTTGCTGCCCGTGTTCGCACCACAAAAAAGGGAAGAGTGTCCTTCATCCCAGGCACCGCTGCCCCTGCCCCTGTCCCCCCTGCTGCCATCAGTGCTGAGTCTGTGGACCTTTTGCGCCAGCTGTGTGTGGGTCAGACAGCTCTCCTCAATGCCTTCCTGGACCATGACAAAAAATTAGCACAGGTGGTGGCTTACATGGAGGGCGTTCACTCCGACATGGGTGGGCTACACCGGACTGTACAGTCTCTGTCCTCTGCAGTGACAGCAGCCATTCAACTTGCCCAATCCCATAGTCCTGCTCCAGTCCCTAGGCCCACCACCCTGCCAGTGGCCACATCTGATGATAGTGACCACACACCCCAGACATCAAGGGAAAGATACAGCACACGCAGCACACGGCAGCAGCAGCCCAAGCAGTCTAGGGCGCAGACACCATCCCCACAGAAAGGTAAACCCACACCAGAGCGCAGAGGCAAAAGCCCTTCAGGCCACACCCAGGGCAAGGATGGCAAGAAGCAGGCCTCAGGCTCACATGCCTCAGAGGCATCCCCAGCCAAGGACTCACCTGTCCCAAAAGTGTCTCGCATAGACAAGCACACAGTTTCCGTGCCCAGTGACAAACTGGTGCATGCACGTAAGAAGAGCTCGTAAGAAGAGCTCCAAGGAAAGTTCACCCACAACATCAACTCCCATCCAGAGCCCTGTGAAGCAGGGAAAGGAGTCCACTGTAGGGGGCACACCTGGTAAACAGGTGATGCAGAGGCAATCCGGGGCCAAGCGTCCCGCAGAATCCAGCACGTCCCCAGAGGGAGGACCAGCATCTACACATGATCCTGCTTTTGTGATGAGTGTGCCTGTTGTATACACCCCACTTGGCATTAATCCCAGGACAGGAAAGCCATATCAAATCCCCAAGAAGCGGAAGGGCACCCCTCCAGATTCTCCCACACACACTGGGTCTCAGGCAAGCATGAGTCCACCTCCACGTGCCACCACCCCACCTGGTCCTAGCAGCCCTCAGGCTTCACACACCATTGATGGCTCTACCACACCTGGACCTAGCAGCCCTCAGGCTTCCCAGACCACTGATGTCTCTACCCCAGCTGGGCTTCTCTCTACCCGAGCCAGTACCCCAACTGGCCCCGACAGACAGCCACCTCCCAGTCATACTGCCAGCCAAGTCTGAGTGTTAGTCCCCCTCACACACATGTCTCTCCCACAGTGGTGCCATGGACTGACCATTTTTGACACCCTGAGAGTGTTTCTGACCATGGCAGGGTACAGTACCACCCATTCCCAGTGCTGGATATCATGTACTCACTCTGCAGTTTTTACTGGCCCTTGGCCTTGTTGTTGACTGATGTTCTAGACTTGCCTGTGCAGGATCTCATGTACCTCATCTGCACTTTGGACTGGTCACTGGCCTTGCTGTTCACTGCTGTTTGCCCCTTGCCTGCGCAGGATCTCATGTACCTCATCTGCACTTTGGACTGGTCACTGGCCTTGCTGTTCACTGCTGTTTGCCCCTTGCCTGTGCAGGATCTCATGTACCTCATCTGCACTTTGGAGTGGTCACTGGCCTTGCTGTTCACTTCTGTTTGCCCCTTGCCTGTGCAGGATCTCATGTACCTCATCTGCACTTTCGACTGGTCACTGGCCTTGCTGTTCACTGCTGTTTGCCCCTTGCCTGTGCAGGATCTCATGTACCTCACCTGCACTGTGTCCTGGCCACTGGCCTTGTTGTTGACTGATGTTCTAGACTTGCCTGTGAAAGATCTCATGTACCTCGTCTGCACTTTGGACTGGTCACTGGCCTTGCTGTTCACTGCTGTTTGCCCCTTGCCTGTGCAGGATCTCATGTACCTCATCTGCACTTTGGACTGGTCACTGGCCTTGCTGTTCACTGCTGTTTGCCCCTTGCCTGTGCAGGATCTCATGTACCTCATCTTCACTTTGGACTGGTCACTAGCCTTGCTGTTCACTGCTGTTTGCCCCTTGCCTATGCAAGATCTCATGTACCTCATCTGCACTTTGGACTGGTCACTGGCCTTGCTCTGGTCTGAATTTTGTTGCATAACTGTGTAAAATGTAAATTTAAAAAATTACGCCTGTTGTCTGCCTTGTCAGTGTCCTTGCTTAATGAAGGGTTACTGTGTGGGTATGGTTTACTGTGACACATGCTCTATATGCCACTTCAACATTGCCAATGTCTTGTTTCCTCTTATCATGTTGTTTAAACTTTGGTGTCCCAGACTTTTGCATCTGTGTGTGTTGGCTTAGATGTAGGTGTGTTTGCTGTGGACTGTTTAACTTCCTGGGTGTGTTGTTGTCTGTGTGATGTTTAGATTGTTGTTGTGTGTGTTCATGGTGTGTCACTCATCTCTGTTTGTAACTGGTATGTCTGTTGTGCACACACTGCTTGGTGTGCATGCAGTGCTGTGAGTGTATGTTGCCTTGTCCTTGCCTGGTGTGCACCCCCTGATGTTTAGCTGTTGTAGCATATTGATATCTTTGCATGTGCATGTGTTGTGTCTGATGTGGCTGTGTGCAGTGTTTGTGTTGTGTTGTCTCATGCCGTTGACTGTTGCTCTGTGTGTGGTGTTCTATTTGCCTGTCAGTGTGTGTGTTTTGTTGTTGTGTTTGATTCAGATGTGTGTTGCCATTGTGGTGTGCCTTACTTGTGTGTCTGTCACATGAACTGAGGTCTACTGTAGTTCCCGTGCTTGTTTTGGGTGCATCCTTGGTGTTTTCTCCTCTCATATTTGATGTGTCTCTTGTCATTCTTGTGCATGTGCAGGCATGTGGTACACTATGACACAATTTTAAGTTGATGGGTGGTGTGGTATGTCTGTCTGTGTGTCATAATAGGCCCATTTCTCCCTGTTTGTCTCCATTATTGTTTTGTGTGGATGCACTTCTTATATGCGTGTCACTGCACCGCAACATGTACGCATGAACGCCTGTGCCTTGTGACGATGTGGACGTTCCAGAAGGGGTAGCTTGCACTGCTGGCTCGTGCGAATGGTGCTTGATTTGAAAGATGCCCAGAGCAATATAACAAAAGAAAACTCCGACAAGACCGCCGAACTGAGTTCCTTGCTTTGGTTGTTGCTGCCGGCCCCCTGGCCCTACCACGCACCCTGCACTTTTTAGCCGGTCCCTGGAGGGGCTTTAAATTGCTCATAGCGGTCCTGCAGCGCGGGAGACCGCCGAACTGAGTTCCTTGCTTTGGTTGTTGCTGCCGGCCCCCTGGCCCTACCACGCACCCTGCACTTTTTAGCCGGTCCCTGGAGGGGCTTTAAATTGCTCACAGCAGTCCCGCAGCGCGGGACGCGCACGGGGCGTGCCCGGGCGCGGCCCGGGCGAAGACCGGGCCAAGACGGGCCCGTCTACGCCCGTCAAAGACCGGAAGAGACTGGACTGGGCCACCTCCTTGAAGTTTAGTGGTAAAAGGGTTTGTGGTTCATCCTGAGATTAGGTGTTGTATGTTTGGGTTCTCTATTGGGGGTTACTGATAAAGCATTCATACTTCATAATGAACAGACGTGATGGCAAGGGGAAAGGGGTTCAGGTTGCCGGAGCCACAGGAACTGGGACTATTGCAGGAACTTTGGACCAATTTTTAATAAGAGCTACTTCTGTCCTTGAACATGAAATTGTGATGGCGGAGCGGCGCCTATCCTTGGAACCCATAAGTAGTAAAGGTCCCACTATGGGGATTTTAGATACAGATGGTGTAAGATCTTCTGATTGTGGTCCTTCCCCGATAATTGGGTCGATAACTAGTAGTTTATGCATCCCAAGTAGTGCTGTACTGGAGGTAGATCCGACATGTAATACAAAAAGATCTTTTAATAGGGTATTGAAGCCATCTGATACCATTAGTCCTGATATAGCTCCAGTGTCTGACCCAATTCCCATCTCTGTGGTGAAGAGGAAGAGGGGGGAGGGCCCACAAAGACCAAACCCTGCTAAAATTGCGAAACACTCTAAAAAGGGAAGGGAAGGTATAAGTAAAGGAGTAGTAGATCAGGTTAAAACCCTAAATGTTGATATCCCTCACACTGTAAGCCTATTTCAGGATGAAGCCTCATGGCAGAGGCTAGAAACTCTGATAGCAACCATATTAAATCCGTTTACCATGAGACTGATTCACATCAAAGATAGGCTTAAGGGCCTTGAGTCGCAATCAAAAATTAATTTTCGAATTTTAGAAGCACACATAACTAACAGTAAGCCCCCCTACCCCCTAACTAGCAATTTAGAGAGTATTGAAAGGGCATTTGTTTCTAATTCTTTATTGCCTGAAAAGATGAGCAACGATGTTGAAGGGATACCTGTTGTCAATCTTATACCACCTGATAAGAGGTCCCAGGGGGATGGCCTACGGTGCCCTGGGCCTGTTGCTACAAGTTGGGTACCAGTACAAAATAACAACTCAGCTAAGAGTATGGAACATACTCCCCTGGGGGATACCTCAGGAGAATTTGCTCAAGATCTTATGAGCCCAATTGGGCCCAATAAAAACAATAATAGGGTAGAGGCAAATAATCCAGTTCCATCCGTTGCAAATGCTGGCAATGACCTGACAGGGTTAGGTATATTGCCACTTAGGCAAGGCTCTAAAGGCGCTTTCAGGAAGACGGTTGTGTCTTATAGAGGCGGGAAAGGCACGGAGAAAAGGAGCAGGCCCTTGCAATTGCCTCCGGCAGCTGCCCCCTTGGTAGTGGTGCTGGGAAATGTGCCATCATTAAGGGAGGGCCAAGTGGAATCAACTGCCCAATTGATGCATAAAGCTATGTATTGGTTGGATCAGAGTTTGAGGGAAGCAGGTGCTTGGGATAAGATAGGCAAAAATCAACTTATTATGGCAAGGAGAGTCATTTGGTTAGGGACTATAGGGAAAGAACTGAATGGGGACTGTGTGGTGCTAAATTTTAACAATTAATTTATCGTTAAACATTTACTGGAGACGTTGGGTAGTTTTTCTAATATCATTGCAAATAAGATTATAGTTTTACCCTTGGCCTTTTTTTATAGGCCATTATTCCCCAAAACGTTGGGACCATCACAGTTACGTATGAGTCCAAGGACCCAGGTTTGGGGGATCCTGGATGTACACCCAGGGTCTATAACCTTAGTTGTGTGAATAGATTTGCCCCCTTTTTGACATGGAAGCGTGCGACTGACCATCACAGCCCGTTCAGGTTCTTATTGATAAGGCCTATCCTCTAATAAATCCTTCAAGGGAAGGAAGGCTGCACATAGAACCTATAAATCTAGGGGAGATAATCGAGTGTTTGCCACTACCAGTATACCCAACGAAGGATGACTCATATGACTTGGTTAGGGTATCTAAAGTACAGGACAAGAAGGTGTTGGGTAAAGATCAAATAGTGTGTGGTAAACCTGAGACTGAAGATTTGAAGGGATCATTATTGTCCTGGAATATCGCAGGACTAGGATCCTAATTGGGCTGCCCAGATTGGCACAGTTTTATTGAAGCTTTTGACATCTGTCTCTTCCAGGAGACTTGGGCAGAAAGCCCTCTTTTTTGCCTAGGTTATTTAAATTTTTTCATCCCAGCAATTAAATTAAAGGACTAAAGGGGAGACCGTCAGGGGGTCTGACAATATGGGTAAAGCAGAACCTAGGACTAGATGTAGAAGACATACCGACAGCTAATAAGGATATTCAGTTGGTGCAGTTGTCTAGAGGGAAAAAGGTAATTTTGAATTTATTTAACATTTATATACGTGGTACCAGGGGAAAAGGTCAGGTACTCTTACCGCCCTGGATACCCTCTTAGAGGATAGCAGAATGACTCCTAACATTGTGATAGGGGGAGACCTGAATGTGACGTTTGAGCCCCTTCTGTGGGAGGAAGGTAACTTTGTGGAAGAGGAAGATTCTAAGTGGGATATACCGAGACTTGAGCTAGAACCAATAAAAAGATGGACCGAAGTAGTGATACAAATTAACACTATTTGTATAGAGAAGGGTCTACGGGCTGCAAATGGCCGTATGACATCAGATAAAATGGGGACTAATACCTATGATAATGGGTATTGTAGTAGTAGGATAGATTACGTGCTGGTAAGTTTGATGGTATGGTGTAAGATAAAGGATATGCGGGTTCAGGCTAGAATTGAAAGCAATCATAATCCGTTATGCTTGGATTGGGACCAAATAGAGTCCAAGGTTGGGCATAAAACAAATTTGACGTATGCTACCGCGGAGGTTTTACAGTCGAATGATATGAGGCACCTTAAGTGGGCGAGTATATCAAAGTCATCTGATGTACTAGATAGTATCGGTAAAGATTTAGCTTCTGCCCTCCATAAGTTGAGGGTGAGTGCCGAGAACCCGGGGCGCTTGACGAATCTACCCACATACACACCATCTTTTTTAACCACTTACGCTCATATTTTATTAAGGGAGGTAATGCTAGAAAGGCACCTATCCATAAACCCCACAAATGGTATAATAAGAACTGTAAAGAGGCACGTGTAGCAGTTGGAAGGGCTATAAAAGTGGGTGTTTTGTCGTCAGTTCGAGAAGCAAGAGCCAGCTATCGCGTAGCAATAGCTAAGGCCAAAAAGGAATGGGATAATAGTCGTTGGGAGGAACTCAGGGTTGCTTGTGTAGGGAGAAATGCCAAACAGTTCTGGGACGTATACAAATGGGGCAGTGGGGGGTGTGCTACTGCACCCTCGAATTATGTTGCCCAGCAAGAGTGGGTTAATTATTTTAAGCCCCAGTATGCTATTGAAGTGAGTGATTTGGAGTGCTGTTTTACCAAATATTTTTTAAGGAGATATATTTTACTATACAAGACGTTAAGCAAGTGCTCAAATCTATTCAAACTGGTAAGGCATCGGGCCCAGATTGTATTCCGGGGGATGTATTCCTTCACGATATGGAGAGCTGGGGTATGTATTTTTATTTGTTATCAAACTCCATAGCTCGGGGTGCTGCTGTCCCAATTTCCTGGGCTGGAGCCGAAATTATTCCTGTTTTTAAGAAAGGGGATAGAGCGCGCCCAGGTAATTACAGACCAATAAGCTTGATAGATGCTGCCCAAAAATCATGGGTAGGCTGGTCCTAAATAAAATACAGTGCTGGATTGATGAATTTAGTATTTTATCCCCCTTCCAAGCTGGATTTAGATCATCTACCAGCACAATTGACCAAGTATTTAGATTCATCCTACTTTTTTGGAAGACAGTTGTACTGGGCAAAGGAAGTCTGTATGCGGTCTTTGTCGACCTTAGGTCGGCATTTGACCTCGTACCGCGTGGAAAACTTTGGCAGGTGATGGGCCTACCCTTAGACTTACTGACATTAGTGGCCCGGTTACATGAAGATAATACTGCCAAGATCAGGTGGGGAAAACAGGGAGAGCTCACAGAACCCTTCCCAGTTGAGAGGGGGGTGCGGCAGGGTTGTGTGATGGCCCCGACACTATTTAGTCTATATATCGACGGGATAGTGGATTTCATGTTGTCTACCCCAACTGATGCCCCCACTTTAGCAGGAGTAAAAGTGCCGATACTAATGTTTGCGGATGACACATTGATAATTTCCAAGACACCAAGCGGACTCCAAAGAGCACTTACCATCTTCGAGGAGTTCTGCTCAAGGCGTGCCTTGGAGGTCAATGTGTCAAAGACAAAGATGATGGTTTTTAATCCGCACAGGGTTTTTAAGGGAGGTATATATATGAGTAATCTCCTACTAGAGCAAGTTAAGGAGTTTACCTATTTGGGAGTGAACATACAGGAAGGGTTAAAATGGGCGCATCAACTTGACATCTCAACCCTAAAACATCGGCAATTAACAGGAGCACTCCAAAGAGAATTTAATTCCTCATTCCAGAAGCCAATAAGTCCTGTTTTAGAAATATACAATATGAAGGTGATGGGCTCCGCACTGTATGGTGCTGAGCTCTGGGGATATGAGGATCTATCCAAACTCTCAATCTCCGAAAATAAGTTTTTTAGGCATATTACTCGTCTACCGCAAAGCACACCTATATATCCACTGTTGTATGATTTGGGGAGGAAGCCTGTAGTATATCTGGCCAAAATTCGCCCTCTCTTGTATTGGCGTAGGATGTGGTCCACCTCAGAACTTGCAGATTATGCTGCTGGGTTTTTAGACGTAATTAAGGCAGACATGCAGCATCAGATAAAATGGCTGAGGGAGTTAAAACGATCTTTAGTAGAACTTGGCATGAGCCATTTATGGGAGGACCCGAAAAACAATGTTTTCCCATCCAAAAAGATTTTAAAGGTTAAATATTGGGAAAAGGTCCTTAACTGTACGCAAACTATGTTTGACCCCTCATCCCTAACGGGGCTTTTTCTAGAGCATAAACCTATGCCAAGGTTTGAATATTATTGGGACTGTATTCTCAAACCCCTAGAGCGGAAACTGTATTTCCAGTTCAGAATAGGCACTTTGCCTACAAGAGTTTTCACAAGCAAGTGGTCTAATGCACATATTGAGTTGTGCCCAGTCTGTCTGATTAAAAAGGAAACAATGGGCCATTTTTTGTTTGAATGTGCAGGTTACCACACCCCACGTCGGGCCTGGTTGCGCCCTATATGTAAGCTATTGGGAATAAGAGGTGCGAACCAAGCTCTTAGAATATTAAGAAGTGATACCAAGGAAGCACTAGCTTTAGCAATGGCCAAATTTTTGGGGTGGGCTTGGACAATCAGGGCATGTTCGCAAGGAAAAATTAATGTGTGATTTCCGAAGGCTTAGAAAAAGACATTGTATTGGTAGGCAGATTGGGTGTATTGTTTAGTTTTAAATTGTGGGGGGTCAATAATATTATGAATTTAAAGTGGGTTGCCACCAAAGCTATGAATTTTGGTAAATAATTTATTAATTGTAGCCTTTAAAACAGGAAAAAGTTTTGGGTCTCGAAATTTATAGTATGATCACTGAGAGTTTCCCTTTTACATAGATTGAAGAAATGTTATGAATTATTATTGTAAATAATGTTTTATAGTATTTTATGTATTACCTAATGGTAATTTTATTGTTTTTTAATGATTTGTGTATAATTGTGTGCTTTTATGACTGAAAACGTCGAATAAAGCTATTTGATGATGATGACTTCTTATATGTGTTGTGGTATGTTGTCTGTGCATTTTTCCTGACTAATGAGGTTGTGTACTCCTGTTGTGTCTGTGCTCCCATTGGATTTCCACTGTTTAACTGCACAGGTCTTGTCTGTTATTCTAGTAGTTCTGTGTGTGTGTTTTGATTGTGTTCTGTGTTTGACTGTTGTTTTTGTGCGTACAGTGGTTCTGCCATCCCTGTGTGTGTGTGATGTTTGTGGATACCCCCCAGGGGGTGTGTTTGCTTGTCAGTGTATTGACTGGACATTATTGGCAAGCTTCTGTGTGTTTGTCACTGGTGTTGTGTGCTGCAGGTGTGATGGGTGTGGGGGTTGTGTGAAGGATCATACTTGTGTTTGACAGTCATGGAGTGTTGCAATGGGCCCTGTGTGTTGTGCTGCTGACATACTCCTGTGATGTATTCGGATACAGATGTGTGGCCGATCAGTGTTAGACTTCATACCCTTCCTTTCATCCCTGTGCCTATACATGGGTTGCCTTGCTGTCTCCCTGAGTTGTTGCAGTGAGGTGACTGTGGTTTTACTTCACTCACTGTGACTGCCATGTGTGATTTGTTGGGCTGGGGTTGTTGTTATATTTTCCTTCCCTTGCATGTGATGTACACATGCTTGGTGTTCAGCTCCTTGCCATTCCATTTGTGTGCACCTCACTTTAGGTTTCCTATTTGTTGTCCTCCATTGCTGCTATCATGTGGTCTGTGTTTGTTGCTGTGTGTCAGTGTGGGGTATGTCTGTGTGACTTGGCAGGCTGTGTGTCCATTAGAGTGTTTGTTCATTATCTGTGTGTGTTTGTTTTGTGCTTGGACTCAGTTTACTTGCCATGAGTGTGGTGTTGTTGTGGTGTGTGGGTTCCCCTGGCCCTGTGCTTCTACGCTGTGTGTTACTCTGCAGCCACACCTGATGGGGCTGTCTCCCTAGTTGTTTGTTGTGTGGTGCAGTGTGTGTGTTCACTTGGCTGGTTATTCGGCATGTGGGAGCACAGGAGGGTCACATGGCATGTCCCTTCATGTTGTGGGTGGGCCTAGTGTGTGGAGTGTGGAGGTGTTGCCCTGTGTACTTTGTGCACTGCCCATGCCTTGCGCTGGCCCTGCCTACTACATTGTGCGCATTTTTTTACGCGGATTCACCGCTGCGGTCACGTGCACTGAACATTATTTCGAGTTCGCGGACATGGTGACCTGGATGAGGAGGGGTGAACTAGTGGCAGGTAGGACATGTGTGGCTACACCTGTGGTTGTGTTCCTGTCCCCACCAGGGTGTCTGGTGGGGACAGGAACCTTACATCAGCCATGGAGTTGTGGGTTGTGTTTGTGTGCAGAGTTGTGTGATCGCGTACCTGCGGCGGCGTCCGCCACGGTCCATGGCTTGCTGGAGGTGTATCATGTACAGCGCCGGGAAGGCGTGTAGTGCCGGGTCCATGGCGGTCGGCTCCGGTATTCACTTTTGCGCTCGGCTGTGGTGCTTCCGCCTGCTCAGATTGGCCGGTTTCTCCGCTGCGGTGTGCCTGGCTGTTTGGCGCATCCTAATTTGTACGGCGGGAGGGACATCATTCCGCACGGCGGTGGCTCTCGATTGGTTAACTCCGCAGTGGTGGCGGGCGCGTTTTGATGGCGGTTCACGCCGCACTGCGGAGATCGGAAAATGGGCTTTGTTTGACCATTGTAATATTGCGGACGTGTGCACCGCTGCTCGCGGGCGGAAAAGAGTGTTTTCTCCCACCGCCAGCATCGCGGAGGTGCATCCGCCAGTCATCGTAATGGGCCCCCTAGTTACAGCCTCCTCCATCTCAGGGTTACTACAGAACTCCCTCAGCCCTTTCCCCCTCCATCCAAACCTCCTTTTTCTACGACCCCACTGGATCAAACAATGTTTTTAACAATAATTACCAATTTGCGTCTGCGAACTTATTTTTCACGTGGTTTCATCTGCACCTTCTCGTGAATACTCTCCATCCTTACATACATATAATATTCATAGAAATAAAGGCTAAGGTGATTCATGGTTACTTTTTTCTTATATGTTTAAAAAAATAGTTAATTTTCTAATAATTTTTAGTCTTCTCATTCTAGATACTCCACCCCTATTTATTCTTTTTATCTAAAAATGGGGGTAGTCAATGTAGATGGTTAGGCCATTTCCATGAGGATGGCAAACTGAGTGCCCGAAATTAGACTAAGCAGAAGTACTGAAGTCTGGGTAATAGGAGTGCAATGCCAAGTCCCCAAATCACTTGAAAGTTACTTTTTTCTTATTTGTTTCCATAAAAACAGTTAATTTTCTAATAATTTTTAGTATTCTCATTTTAGATGCTCTACTGCAATTTATTCTTTTTATCTAAAAATGTATTTTTTTCCAGGTTTCGAAAAGGGGTAGTCAATGTAGATGGTTAGGCCATTTCGATGACGATGAAAAACTGATTGCCCGAAATTAGACTAAGCAGAGGTATTGATGTCTGGGTAATAGGAGTTCAATGTCAAGACCCAAAATTACTTGAAATTTCCAGATAATTTGTTTTTTTTGTGTTAACAAACTCAGGCTTTGGACATTACTTGTGAGGGTGAAGCACTTCTCTCTGATGAGACAAGTGCCCTGCTCCAGCATTCGCAGCCCTGCTAAACACTGCACGCTAAAAATTCGGGCATTTTCGGTTGGACTGGGAGATAGGTCCAGTCCCTCTACTGAATTGGAGTGAAATAAACTATTTTTCTTAGGGACATAGAATAAACATCTGAAAATGATATCCAATTCTAGTTCTCCAATGTAGGGCTGTGCAAGCAAATAGGACGTGTATTATCACAAATGCTGTGCTGTAATAAAACATGCATCTGACACATATAGAGGAAGGCTTGGGGATGAGGCAGATTTCTTCTTTTATGGACAACCAATGTCTTTGTGATCTCGAAGCCCTTCAGGCTGAATTTAACCATAAATGTTCATCAATACAGTTGGAAGCACTGCTTAATTTGTAATAAATTAAAAAAAAGTAAGTGCTGGGCCCTTCTCAGGATGTCCCTGCAGCTTGCTCCCACCCATTGCCCGATGGCACTGCCAGTGACAGTACCAACAGAACTACCAACCATCAAACTCCTATAAGTGCAACAGCTTGGACTACTCCAGCCCACCCACAGCGCGAAGAATTTCTCGAGTGGCAACTATGATACATTTATAATGTATATTGTATTATTAAACACTCTGTTCATCTCAGGCATGCTGGCCTTTGAGGTAACTGACACTGCACTGGGGGAAACTTTCAGTCAAATTGCCCTGACTGCTTTTAACTATAGCATAGCTGAAACCTGCCTAATTGTAATGTTGTTTTTATGCGCCGCATTGTGATGAATCTGATGTGTTCTACAAATCACATATCACTGTTAAACCTTTAACCCTTCCCACATTTTAATTGACTTACTGGCACATGCATCAACCGAAATACTGGTCGCAAACGGGCAGATTCTCAGAATCTGCCCCTTTGCGACCAATATTTTTACATTTGGGATGCATCATCCCAAATGCAGAAATCGCAATTTAAGGAATCGCAAAATTGCTATTCCTTAAATTGCAATTGCATTTAAAGAATCACAAATTGAGATTCCTTAAATGCAATGCATTAAAGTTAAAAAAATTGCGATTTCGCTAATAGGGGGAGCAAATTACCATGAAGTTAAACTGCATGGTAATTTGCAAAACTTTGAAAAATGCACTAAAGTTCATTTTTCAAACTTCCATTTACACACACACATGCCCTTGGGGCATGTGTGTGTGCAAGATGTACTCATATGCAGATTTCAGGGTGCAACAGGGTGTCCTTTTGACACCCTGGCACCCTTGAAATAGCTCCCGCTATTAGCCATTCTTTAATAGAGAATCACTAATAGTGAATATCTTCCCATTCATTCCTATGGGCCTCCTGGCCCATAGGAATGAATGGGTAGGTATTCCTTAATTGCGACTCGCAATTTGCGAGTAGCAATTAATGAATGTTTAGGAATCGCTATTTATTGAGCGATTTCTACATGCATAGGCAATTGCGATTCCTTAATAGCGATTCCTTAATAATAGCTATTAAGGAATCGCAATTGCCTAGCTTGATGCATGTGCCCCAAAATTGTTACTCTCTCGCTAAGAGAAGAGTTAAAAAAAAAAACTGGAATGCTCATCTTCTTTAGTTGTCTCACCACAATGCTTAAGTGTAACGGCACTCCGTAGGCTAGTTCTTGCACGTACTGTACGGCGCAGTAGGAGCACTCCTGAGGGCGGGGCTGTGACAACGGAGGAGGTGCTCTAGTGGTTCAGGAGTCCTCTTCTATTTTGGGCATAAAAGCATGGCCGCTGCGCGGACACGCAGTGTGCGCGCTGCTGGAGTGCCTAAGGCAAGCCCGTCTGCGCCTGTCCGTGACCCGAATGCGACCAGCGCCAGTCAGGTTTCCGGTTTTTACCCAGAGGTAAGACCCCATTACAAATATTCATCGGCAGAGCTTCATCGCCAGAACATAAACCAGCATCATTGCACCAACCTTTTACTTACTGACTATGCAGGCCCTATCTCTTGCTATCTCTGCAAACTTCCTCTAAGACCCCTCAACACGGCTATCAGAGACAGACCGGAATGGCCGGTCTCCAACAACACTCTTAAAGCAGCACTTATAAATGTTCGGTCACTACATAGACATGCCGTTGATAAATATAATCTAGTTGAGGAAGAGCTCTTAGACGCCCTTTTCATGACAGACATGGCTCACTGAAGCCTCTTGTCCTGACTTACAATTAGCCCTTTCCCCACACTTCGCCTGCCTCCACCAGAGGAAGAGAGGTGGGGTTGCCATAGCTTTTAAAAAAGTTTTAAAATGCACTACCTTTGAAGTAGACTCCATGGAAAAAGCAGAGGCAATGGGATTCACTATCTTGCCCTCCCCTCAACACTTCTTCGCAGGAGTCCTGGTATACCGTCCCCCCGGATATGCAAGTGACTTTAGTAACTATCTCTCAAGCCCTTGGCAAAAAAGTTGTCAACTACACAAATTTCACAGTGCTAGGTGATTTCAACACCCATCTAGAAAACCCTCTAGATACGCAGGCTCGCAAACTATTGCAATCATTTGCAGACATAAATCTGTGCACAAAGATAAGATGTCCAAAACACAAAGCAGGGCATACGTTTATGCTATTTTTCCTAACACCACACAAGATCTAGACACCCCCAAAGTAATAACCTTGTCCAACCACTTTATATTTCCCTTTTCATGGTCCTGGCCCAGGGAAAAAACATCATGGAGATCAAAATCAAAACCTGAAACACGCGCCGGGAAAAAACAAGACATCCCCGCCCTAAAAGAGACATTAGAAGACACCAAACCCTCACTGACGGGCAATATAATACATAATGAAGCCAAAGTGAGTAACTGGCTCTCTGAGGCTGCAAACAAGGTGGCCCCTATTTCACAGAAGAACAGTAATAGATTCTTACAAACTGCCTCATGGTTCACTACTGATCTGAAGACGGAGAGGAAAGGCTGTAAAAAACTGGACCGACTCTGGAGGAAACATTATGAGAAGTCAGACAAGTGCCAATATAACGCAGCACTGAGCAAGTATCACAATAACCTAAAAAGTGCAAGTCGAATCTATTATACCAACACAATTGGGAAGCAAACAATAACACCAAGGAAATATTTAAAATTGTTTCTAATTTTACAGACCCTAAATCATTCGCACCTCCAGTGGAAAATAACGCCTCACTATGCTCACATCTAAGCACTTTTTTCTAGGAGAAAATCAAAAATATCCAAGATAAGCTTACTACAACACACGACATGGCTCCCACAGACAACCTAAGCCCCTCTATTCCTACAGCTCAGGACAAACTACTAGCAATTCTTCCCCTATCAATTAACCAACTGCAAATCAGGCTCCCCCTAGACCCTTTCCCGCCCCAGATCATGAGGAAGCTAGGTACCACTCTGAGCCCCATATACCAAGTGCTTTTCTCCAGCTCCTTGGATACAGGATTAGTGCCACTTGCATGGAAAAAGGCAAACGTCATCCCTCTATTGAAAAAGCCCAACGCTAACCCAGAAACACTTTCTAATTTTAGACCTATACCCCTGCTCCCAGGAGCCTCCAAGATGCTAGAAAAGACCGTCAATACCCAATTAATGTTGTTCCTAGAAACCTCCAGCCTTCTCCACCCCTCACAGTCTGCCTTCAGACCCCGGCATAGCACTGAATCTGCCCTGATGGAGATTACTGACTCCATTAAATTCAGACTAGACGCCAGACACAATGCTGCCCTGATCCTTTTGGATCTTTTGGTGGCTTTCGACATGATTTCACATGAAATTCTGTTAAAGCGCCTCTCCACTATCGGGGTGGAGGGCAAGGCCTTGGCCTGGCTAGAATCCTTTATAAAAGACAGGGAATAGGCGGTCTGGCTCAAACCATTCCACTCAAAAACAAAATCAATCATATATGGCATTCCCCAGGGCTCAGCTCTGAGCCCTACTATTTTCAATATTTATATGATTCCATTGGGTCACCTCATAGAGTCCTCGGCATCCAAGTAGTCTGGTAGGCGGATGACACCCAAATGCTGCTTACATATAACAAAAAAGACCACAATGCTAAGGAAAACTCTGCAGCCTGCGTGACGGCAGTACTAGGCTGGCTTAAATGCAGCGCTCTACAATGCAACCCTGACAAACGGAGGTCCTGTTGTTTGGACCTTTCCCCAACCAGGGCTGGCTAGGGGCCTGGCTTTTAAACTGCCTGGCTCCCTACCCAAACGACAAAGTGAGAAATAAAGGGGTCCAAGTGGATAATCAGCTATCTCTCAAGTCTCAGATGTCAGCGGTGGTCAAAAAATGAGGACATTTATTAAACTGCTTCCTTGGGAGGCCCAAAAAACAGTCGTCCAGGCCCTGATTTTATGTAGATTGGACTATGCGAACGTGCTGTATATAGCACTACCAGATTACTCAACACAGGCTACAAAAAATCTAGAATAGGGCCATCCGTTTACTGTATAAGCTCCCCAAGCATGCCTCGATTACTCACTACCGTAAACAGCTACATTGGCTGCAGGTAAAAAAGAGGTTAATTTTTAAAGCACTTACAGAGGTACACTCGGCCTATTACAAATGGGCCCAGACTACCTGTTAGCAACATTGACCAAATATCACCCTCATAGAG
The DNA here is from genome assembly GCA_963921515.1 of Calotriton arnoldi. Lineage (NCBI taxonomy): Eukaryota > Metazoa > Chordata > Amphibia > Caudata > Salamandridae > Calotriton > Calotriton arnoldi. The sequence continues at coordinate 377,697 of CAWUFW010007996.1, read as the reverse complement.
CATTACGCTCTCAATCCACTCACCTCCTATCCATTACACGTAATAAACAAGGAAAGATGGGGTGGCGCAGCCTGTTCACTACTGGCAGCTAAACTCTGGAATGATCTTCCGTTGTCCCTCAGTTTTCTGACATAAAAGCATTGCTCAAGCAACTAAAAACCCACATGTTCAAAGACTAATCAGTCATGCACCCAGATATGTGGCACCTGCCTAGGCGCTGGGACACTCTCGGAGTATCCATGCGCTTTATAAATACCTTTATTCATTCATTCATCTCAAAATTAGACAAACAGCGCCACAATGCGGGGTACTGTCATAACTGCCAGTGGTGAGAATTAAGTGCTGGTGCTGGTCACCGGCAACCACCGGCTCAAATTAATCACTGGTTGGAGGCAGCCCTTTTGAGAGAATAACACTACAATAGCTCTCTTTCAAAAGGATTACATAAATGACAAACCTGCTGTGTTATTAAGCCACAAAATAAGTCTGCCTTCCCATCAGGAGCCTTCATGGAAGCCATCTTGCTTGTAATTGTCCTCTAAATACAAAGCGAGTACCCTCCCAGGCCCTCATTATAAGACCACTGTGCACAACATCTACTCACATCGTCCCACCAGTGTGAAAGAAGCCAAGCAGCACTCTTTACAGAACGTGTGCATATTGCAGCATGCATGAAAATACACTCAATAAAAAAATAATGCTATAAATAATGCTGTTCCTCAGACGTTTATGATTAAGTAATAGACTTCATTGAACTTTCATGGAAGGCTATCATCCTTGAGTAACAGAATGTTTCAGGATGACAAATATTCTTCAAATATCTCTCTTAAGTGAAATAATGCTGTTTACTCCACCATGACCTCGGCTCAGTGCAATCATAAATCACCGCTTGGAAAAATCTACAACACGCCTTCCTCATTTGCTTATAGAATAGTCTGTAAACAGCCGTTGATTTTATTGCCATTAGACTCAAAAATGCATCTTCTCTTGCCAAGTCAAACACTAATGTTTTTGAAGAACTAGGAGAGCGCAGACCTGACAGTGAGTGAAAGTCTGTGGAGGACCGAGTCAGTGTGTGAATGCAAAAAGTTGTGACTCGACTCAGATGAGGAGAATGAAACGATCATTCGCAAGGACTTCCAACCCCAACTCTCCTTTTTCTGGTGTAACTCACCACTGCTCCCTTCTTCCTACCCACCCATACCCTGCTTGACACACAATCAGGCCTTGAGTGTTCCACAGAGACATTAAAAATCCAAACAATTTCAAAATGTCCTCTTATTTTTTAATTGTTTTTATCACGCTCTTAACTCACTCCATTTTATGTTAATGAGAATGGATGGCAGTTTCTGATTCACACATTCTTCATGGTGTAATAACATAGCGCTACTACTACGGAACTAGTGACTGAAATGAGGGCTTGCGCTAACATAAAAAGCAATACCCAAGCCAGCGATAAGCAAATCATAGGGTGACTTTGGAAACTAGATGCATTTTGATTTTAATTGGACTTTGTATCGTTTGAAGCAGGGAACCAGAGTTAAATATTGGTTATTAGCTCAGGTATTGTTGTTTGACACATGATATCATATGACAATAAGTCTCGCATGACATACTACCATGCGGTACCAGCCTCTTATTCTTTAGCATGTTCGTGGATACAAGATTAAAAGACAGTTTGAAATGTTTGCGGAAGCCCACGAGCACCTTTAACAACTGATATGTTCTTATTTATCAGGGGTTGGGAGACGGAGCCGACATCAAAGGAACTTCTTGACCACAAGATAAAGAACACCCAACAGACAGATAAATAAATTCAATCTATCATAGCCTATGATACAGCAGGCCACACACTCCTCGTTCACTGCTCCAAGAATTAGAAAACACCAGCAAGATCAGAGATGGAGCAGATCTCATCATTCCACTCTGACTTGAATTAGCAGATCAAGGTTGACAAAACCATGTCTGGAACAGAGAATCTCGTGATAAAATCATCTGGACTTCTTGTTGTTGAGGTTTCCGCTCAGATCTGATATTAACACAATACTAGCTCCATTCCAGATGATTGCCAATGACACTCAGATCTGCATCTGGCAGAAAACTGGTTTATGGAGCTTCGCTGACATAACCAAGTGGTGCTTAGCATAAATGTACTTCTGTGTGAAGGACGCTACCTGCCACGCTTTATGGAGCCCATAAGAAGGTTCTTATTAATTGGGAAACATGATTACAAACACTGTATCTTTAGGGTCTTTAGACAAAATATCGGAACCAAAAATATTGAGGGACAAAATATTGTGTCAAGAATATCGAGGACAAACATATTGTGAAGGTAAGTTTCAATAAGTAAGTAAAGTTTTACTATATATAACTCCACATATATGTACCTTGACGATATACATTTCTTCAAGTTACATAGATGTTGAGTTAAGAATAGTAAATCTATACTTACATTCTCATTATTTTGGGCTTATTGACATGATATTCTGTCCACACAATATTTTAGGTTCCGATATTCTGTCAGTGATCCATCTTTAGAATGGCCTCCAAATCTGAGAGCATCCCCTTAACCGGTTCTGTTCTGGTTGGCTCAGATCTTTCCTTCAATCTGCAGATAAATTATATTCCCAAGAACATAAACTTCCGACTTGAATGCTCAGTACAGTTTCCCCCTTTAACTAATCAAATAGTCAGTAGTGTGGAAGCAGAACCACAAACCCAAATTCTAAGTCACCCTGAAATTTATATCACCCCAAAATTACCTTTGGTGGTTCAGCTTACATGTTAACCTTGCACAAATAGCACCCTCTCCAACATCAGACTCAACATTAGTTTAGCAGGGTAGTAAAATAAGTAACTGGGACCACTCAATAACTGAGTTCTAGATCAAGGAAAAGTTATGGGGTTCTATTAAAAAATCAAGCAATACAGAATAAATGTTATATGCCATAAAGGCTCAGTTGCAATGTACATAATCAGAAATATTCTCAGTCCCAAATGAACAGCAAAAGCAAAAGAGAAACGGACAGCATCCCCATTAGACAAGGTTCTCATACATAATTCTTACTTACAAAATGAGAAAAGACTGCAGTCTCAGCGTGGCATGAGTAGAGATAACGCATTTTAGGCAAATCAAAAAATGACACGTCAAATTAAAGTTTATAACACTAACCCACTTCTAAGTAAACATCGATCAGCTTCTACACTGTTGCTGTCCGGAGATGTGCACAACATTATGAAACGTTATAAACAATAGCCCATACACCAGTGAATTCTGCCAGGCCCTGGCAGCAGACACTACAGAAGAAAGAACCTTGGGTTCTTGCAATATTAAGAACCCGAAGAAGTTCATTCACAACACAGCAATCTAAGGAAAATATCCAGTTACATCACAGTGTTTGTTGCTCTGTGGAGACTGTGGGGAGAGAGGATACACAGGGGGGCGAGATGGGAGAGGGAGTGAGCAGAAGTGTGATGAACAATATCAGAACAGAATCCATTATAACTAAAATAGAGACTTTGTAAAAATGTGGCACAAATAAATTACATTTATAAACACACTTTTCTATAAGGCATATTAAACTTGTTTCAACTACAGTGTTATTAATGCAACATTTACGTATAGAATCTATCATAAAATCATTAATACGCGACAAAGTGTTACCCAAAATTATGCAACTAAAAAAAAACGTTGACAGCAGTATTATTGTAGCGCTTTCTAGATTTATAATTTTGTGCAATAAAATATTGATGAATAATACTTTTAAGTTGGATCCAATACGTAAATGCTGAATTAGCATGTTTGCAGTTGAAACGAGTTTATTGGGGTGTATAGAAATTTATTTATTAGCATATTTTAGTCATGCCACATTTATGTGCAAACAACCATTTTGGATAAGATGGATGCTGTTTCTGTCATTCACTCTTGCTCTTCCCCCTCCCATCCTGCAGAGTGAAGACAAGCTGATATAATGGTTTATTTCCACAGCTTTTCGATAAATGTTCTGTGTTCCTAAACTGTTGCAGTTCCAAGGTACTTACACTGTAGTTTTGCTGTGTAGCTATTTTGTTTGAGAGTCTGCGGATGGCAGTTGCAAAAAACGGTGCTGGGTGCTTTTCTTAAAATGGGATAGTACTTATGCGTTAAGGTAATGAGGTTTCATACTCTAATTTTCCATAGAGTTGATACTTCTCATCAAGCCATGGTGATTCTGCTGTTTTACTGATTTGTTATGCTAGAATTGTGTATAAGAACCTCTTGATTCTGGCTTTCCCGCCTGCTGGCAAATTATAATCTAGAAAAGGCTGTCTATGCAAGGAGAGGAATACGCGCACGAATGAAAGGCTTAAAAATGTGGGCGCCACTGACTAGATGGATAGAGGAAAGCCGGTAATCAATAAGGAGGAAGCTAAGATGGCGATGTCATGGTGTATAGCACTTTAGCGGCCCAGAAGCAAAGGAAGTCATAGGAAATGTATGAATTATTGGAATGTCTGGCTCTCCTCGGTTAAACGGTTAAATCTGTACTGGGAACACGTAACTGAGTAAATATATAGGACTGTGTAAAATGTATAGTAATAAAGTTTGAGGCTCTTGCCAACTCCCCGGGGTGGGTGGGTCGACAACGGGTGGGTTAAGGAAAAAAAAAACGCATAATTGTTTCTTGATGATGAATTTCAATGTATGTATCAGATTTATCGTATTATGCAAATAAAAAAATAAAAAGAACGTCTTGATTCTGGGAGTGAGATAGATTTTTAGGAGATTTTCTTTACTTCTAGTGATTCTTTTTGATTTTGCTGCTCATTTGGGACCTTGTAATATATCTGATTTTGCCTATTCTGTATAACTCTGCAATTATGAAGCCTTCATGGCATTTACTTTGCACTGCTTATTTCTGAGATTTTTGTAATACAACTTTTTAACTTTCTTCCGATCTAGAACCCAATTATTGAGTGCTCCCAAGTCCCAATTACTTATATTTGCAAATCTGCTAAATTGATGTCAAGAAGGGTGCCTTTTCGTTCAATTTCTTTCCATGGGAGAACCGTATTAGGTAAAATTTAGGTTGTCTGAATATTGGGGTGCCCTAAATATTAAGGTACGTAAGTATTCAGCAGATCATGGGTACTATTCTGACCAGACAACTGCAGCATTATTTACATGGACTCTCAATAAAAGAAAAATTAACGTTTTAAAGAGTAAAAACTTAAGTTGCCAAATTCTTGAAAAATTCTGGCCACACGACACTCGGTTTTAAAACTGTCCACTGGTCCACCTACAAAGTCAAGGGGTACAGTCTCCGTTTATCTTCTCTATCCCTCCTCAATGAATCTCAGATTTAGAAATATTTCAGAACAAAATTCATACAGGGGGAAATGGCGTCGAAACCGACACGTTTTAAAGCCGTTGTCTGTGGCCTGCTTCGCACAGCTGAGAGCCTTAGCATGTCTTTTATCCTTTAAGAACAATTGACATACCAAGTGCAACATAGAGGCCACATGCTGGTATGCTGGCAATTAACAAAATACCCAAACGAATAAATAATACGAAATAGTTTTAGGCACAAAGAAATCTACAGACATGATCAAGCAAATCATGTCCTCGTTGTGTCTGCTTGATAATTTCGGGGCCTAATTCATGCATTAGCAACTGTACTTCAAGAAAAATTATACTAATTACTCTAACTAGGAAAGCATCCGCAGTAGGCACAGAGGCTGAAAAGTCACTGTGGCGCATTAAAGCATACTTCAATGTCCTGTGACTTAAGGTTATAAATAATATACTGCTTCCTTCAGCAGGAAATGTTTAGACAGCACAAGACTCATTTACGATTTGAATGCAGGAGGGTTTCTCACAAACCCCAATGGTTAACTATGGCAATGTGATTTTTTTAAGAGGTGGCACCCTTGTTATTGAAAGGAAACTCCAAAGAAAAAGGTTTATGTTAAAATCAACAGATAAAAAGCCTCATGCCAAGGACAGTCACAAGCACTTTGCCTCGGTCACACAAACATGGAACCACGGAAGTGCCTGGCAGAAGCATTTCGCAGGGAAAGACTAAACACGAATCCAGAACGAATTCACATGTAATATAATTTATAGGTTTGTCTTTAACTGTTTAAATGGCTTCACTAATCATTCTGGAAGTGCCAGCATCTTCAGGGAACTTTGGGGCAGGAATTGACAAAGCCGGTGGGGCCCCTTCATGAAGGTATTTATGAGTAGGTGAAGTAGTATTCTTGTAGTAATAATAATAATAATACACGTTTTATAGAACGCATAGCTACTTCTGTGAGGAGTGTCCCAGCGCTGAACAGTCGGAAACAAGCTACTACCACACATACTACTAAATTCCTTTGTGAATTGGCCCCACAACAATTAATATGGAAATAAAAACAAGTTACTTATCTTCAGTAAAGTTCTTTCTGGTAGAGTCTCTAGCTGCAGATTCCTCACCATTTGAATATTCCCTAGGCTCCAGACTAGATTCAGAAACTTTTCAACACTACCTCTGTGCGCCTTGTAGCTCCGCACTGAATCCATTCTGCTCCGGAAGGGACGTGTGGGGCCTATATAAGCCTCACACTGACAGTTGGTTTCAAGACTGTTCGTGTCACCAGATGGAGAGCCCCAAAGGCAAATTAACAGACAGTGTGCAGTTTTCTATACTTGGGATCATATTAGTGGATCGAGTCCAATCCCAGAATGAAGAGGATGGGAGGTTTGGTGAGGAATCTGAGGCTGGATAGTCTCTACCAGAAAGAGTGTTACTGAAGTTAAGTAACTTGTTCTTCTGATAGAGACTTCTAGCTGTAGATTCCTCAAGTTCTGTATAGATAGATACCAAAGCAAAACCTATTCAGAGGCGGGTCTGTGAATGGACTCACACCAGAAAGTCCTGCAAGACCGAGTGGGAAAAATGCACCTCTTGGCGAATCTGACTGTCCAGGCAATAATGCTTTGTGAACATACAGAGGATCTCCCACATAGCCGCATGGCAAATGTCTATGACAGAAACTCCGCCTGCCAACGCAGTGGTAGCAGCTTTAGCCCTGGTAGACTGAGCACGCAGTACTTCTGGAAGATGCTTTTTGGACAATGCATAGCAGATCTTAGTGCAGAGCAAGATCAAGTGAGTGATGGTTCTCCTCTGCACCGCTTTGCCATTTTCCGCTCTAGAGAACCCCATTAAGAGCTGATTGTCCTTCTGGTCCTATTTGGTACCATTTATGTAGGAGCTTGATGTGCTCTTGGCATCCAATCAATTAAGTATTTCCTCCCCCTTTTTAGATGGGTGAGACGGAGCATAGAACGCCGGCAGGTTGATGGTTTGACCGACCTGGAACAGCATCACAGCTTTCGGCAGGAAGGATGCCCATGTCCATAGAAGTTCACTCACATGCCATGCCGAGATGATGGCACTGGGGAACAGTTTCGATAGTAAGGAGCCAAAAAGGACAGCTGTGGAGCGGCTAATAGAGCACATCAAATAAGTCAGGACTAGATTAAGGTCCCATTGGGACATGACAAAAATCACATTACAACTGGTGATTTGAACAACAAGGGCTGGCAACCTTAAGAAGGCTGTGTTCGACCTGCAGAATGCAGGAAGCCATCAGTCCCAGTAGCCTCAGAATCGACCTCACTGAAATCCAGGACTGAGGCTGAAAGATTGGGATTGTAATGTCATGTGAGTAAACAATGAGAGAACCCTTTTAGCTCCTGATGGACTCCATAGCAGTGTGACGTAAGTGTTAGAGCATAGTGAAGTGAATGCAGGTTTCGAACAATGAGTTTGCGGTTACACACAGAAGAATAAAGATGTGTTATACTAAGCTCCGTGTGTGGTATTGTCATTAGCAGGTAACCAAGCTGGGGAGAACGCTACAACTGGCAACGATATAGGGGATAAGTAACCCAAAGATCGACAGTGCTCTCCCAGAGAGTTTGCCGTGGTCCAGCAAATTGCTTGTGCATGCCACGTGTGCCTCATTCGAATCAATGTTTGGCATATGTTGGGTCAAAGTGCAACTCCAGCCAGTGTAAACCATTTGAAGATAACAAAAGATTCACTGAGAAATCTACACATAGTTGGCCAAGAACCTACTAGTAAGGCCGTAAAGAGAGGTACCGCTCAACTACGCATCCTAAACATATACATCATATGGAGTGATAACGCTAAAGGCGGATACAACCAGGTTGAAAGAGCAACAAATAGCGACAGCCAACTGCAAGATAATGCTGCGATCAGAAGCGCTACAAGGCAGAGATCAACCAGGTGTCAGACAGTACAAAGAGACGCTCAAAAGCAAAACGATTTAATCTGCTTACCAGAACCAATTAAAGAGAGTGATATGTGTCAAATGTAAAAGTACATGTCCAACATTTCAAATACACTGCACCCTGCCCTCTAAAGTGCTTAGGGCCTACCCTAGGGGTGATATATGTATTAAAAAGGAAGGTTTGGGCCTGGTAAAAGGTGCATTTTGCCAGAACGACATGTCAGTTTAAAAACTGCACACAAAGGATGCAATGGCAGGCCTACGGCATGTTTAAAGGGCTACTTAAGTGGGTGGCACAATCAGTTTCTACTTGCATTGTTGTCAGGATAGTGGGGGGGGAAGCATGAATGTTTCTAAATTCACTTTTTTATTAAAAAAAAAATGCTTCTCTATGCACTGATATAATCTGATGTAACAAGGTTCTGCATGTTATGAAATTCACTTTTTAAATTTGAAGAGTTTAGCATATTTTTACACATTTGCTGCAAGATGTCTTTAAAAATGAAGGTGCTTTTTAAGTTAAGTGGTGCAAGACACCCTATTTACTTACTTTCGTTACCTTCAATTAACCTTTAAGTAAATGATTGCTAGTTTATTTATCATCTTTTAAATGTTTGTGCTAAGTGGAGCAAACACCAGCCCAGTCCTGCATTTAACCAGGGGGCTGCATGTAAAGGTCATGAGGGCCGCATGCGGCACCCGGGCAGTACTTTGACTATCAGTGGTGCAGCCCTACTCATCAAGAAATGGAGGTCCTAGACCAGTGCACTTTAGGTCACTCTCTGTTATACTGCTGCTGCTCAGCCTGGGTGACTGTGTGTGAGAATGCTGGTGATTGGAATGTTCGTGTGTGAGAGTGTCAGTTGGATGAGGGGCTGAGCAGCAGTAAGGCTGCTCCTGGTGGGGTTCTCTCTTCTATCAATCTTGTACCATCTTACCTGGAATAAATTACCTACAAGAAACTACATGGACTGCGCTACGTTCATTTACTACACTTGGCGACGATTTAAGGTACGAAAATCTATGCGTGCCACTTCAAACTGAAAAGAAGTAAGAAAAAATGAACTGAAGGAAAAGATTCATGGTACCTGTTCCACTGGCACTAAGAACCCCACCAGTGACCAATCCACCGGTCGCCCCACAAGTAAGTGCCAGTTCCTACTTTCTTCCCTTCCCAGCACCTTGGAGTAGCGTCCTATTCCTGCGATTTTGGGACAGTTCCTACCCATTATGCAGTTTCCCAAACGTCCTTGTCTGCCTGCCTTCCACTTCATCGTGCCTGCTGTAACCTGGAAGAGCTGTATGTGTCCTGCTACCTGCCTGTCTTGTTGCCTCGTCCTCCTGCTGCTTTATAGAGGCGTCACTACTTTGCTGCATGGTGACAGTTTTCTGCCTTGCTGCCTGCTTGCCAGTCTCTGCTTCCTGTCTGTCCTGCAACTCATTGCTGCCAGGTCCTGTCTGCATCCCTGCCTTCTACCTGCTATTCACTGCCTGCCTACCTGCCTATCCTCAGTGACCTGCATTGGGAGAGTATCATTGGTGAGCTCGATATTGGCTGCCAGCACTTAAATGTGCTGTTTATTTTGGACTTGTTCTGGTGATCGTGCCGTCTTTCCCGCTATTTGGCAGAAATTGACAACCTCCCTGTGTATCTTCCTCCCCGTAGTGTGAGACATGGGGGAGGTGTCTCCAGTGCGGTGGTGGAATTGACCCAATACTTACTGCCACAAGGTACTTTTAGGGAAAAGCTTTTATATGGAAAGTTTTTTCTTTATTATTTATATCATATTTTTGGCACTTGCAACCGTCCTGGCATTTTGGCAGTTCAACCGCAGCGTTGCGGTTTGAAAAGGGCGCGCGTGCCACTCGCGCACTCCTACCTTCACGAGCCTTGTTCTTGAATTCGTCTGTGTTCTTGCGTCTTCTACCCTGCTGTTCTGCTGGTTTGACGTGGAGTTGCTTCAATGCGCCGGGAGCCACCCGGCGCAACGTGCATTACGTACCGCCATCTTGGGTTTGGCGGTAGTACCTGGCATGCCATCCGCTGTGCGTTATTTGACTTCAGGATAACGGACGTTGTTTGCTGCTGGATGTATTTTCTCTCTCTGTTGCCAGTCAGGAACTCTCTAATCCCAACTGCCGTGAGACGCCTTTCAACAGAGACACGCCGGGCGCCTGTACCAGCTTCAACTTCTCCCGAGTTAGTTCCAGCGTGGTTTACTCCCGAGTTCAGCCAACCGGTTTTAAGGGAAGTGATGTGATTTCCTTTCCCAATTTTATTTTTCTCTCTATTTGTTTTTACATTGACAAGATGTTTGCACTGCGTGAAGCAGCGTCAAGTTGGGGCATGCTCAGGTGAAATGCCGTTTTTGTCTACTTTGACTGTCTGCCACCTGAAGTCTTTACATTGCAACCCTCATATTTAACTCGCCCGCCTGTCATCTCTCATTGCTACATTCTTCGGTGACAGGCACACCTGGGTAAAGTACTGCAAACAATTAAGATCTTTCCTTGGTTTTTTTTTCCCACGCTATTGCCATGATTAGCCTAGCATTTATGTTTGCGGCTGCAGTGACTCCTTTTCACCATTCATCATGGATTTCTTTTCACACTAGTTCTGTACTTTTGCATTTCGTCGCTCACCAGTGTTCCAGAGTTTTACTGTGTGCCAATATCCAATGCCTTGTACATGTTGTTGTGCTTTGCTTACTCTTATTCAGTTGTGTGCTTGCTGGTTGCAGTCACAAGATGTTTCTTCATACGTACTGGTTTTCCTGTTACGCTTACTGTGGATGATTGTTTGGAACTGTCCAGTTGTTTGCAGCGAGGTTTCCCACTCTTACGTGGTCAGCTGTCAAGGTGTGCGTTGTTATTGCTTTCAGTGTGTCCTTTGGTCTTCTTGATTCCCACCCCTGTGTGGTTATGGCTTTGTCCATTTTATGCTGTTTTGCTTCCCACTCTTACGTGGTTATGGCTTGGTCCATTTTATGGTGTTCTTGCTTCCCACTTATTTGTGGTTATGGGTTGGTCCTTACAACCACCCATTGTATTACGGATTTTGTAGTGTGACTTGCTTTACCTCTTACTTGCCGTATGTTAGATGCATTGGTGCTTTCCCTTACGTTTTGCTTACTGTTGAAGTGTGCTTTCTACAGTGTTTCTCCCACTTATATGTGGTTATGGGTCGGTTCTTCCTCACCACCCATTCTAGTACAGATTTTGGAGAATGACTTGTGCTTCCCGTACATGGATGTTGTTGCTGGTATTTATGCTGTTGCTCACCTTACGTGCACTTACTTTTGTTCCGTGTGGCTTTCCCTCCACACGTCACAACCCTGTTCGAGTGGAGTTTTTTTTTACTTATTTGCTTTGCTGGTCTCCTACCATGCTTTATTGTTGGTGTCCTCTTTACCTCGTTTTGGCCTGGCCAGCCTTCTTGTGGGTATGGGATTGAGTTTGAGTGTAGATGCGTGGTAGTGTGTTGTTTTGGTGGTTTTCAGGAATGGGAGATGTGGTGATTGGTGTGTAGTTTTGCTTTGCTGGTTTGCGTGTACTGTTATTTGCTCAATTATTCATCGTTTGCCATCTGATTATTTTGTAATCTCTTCAATGCCTTATTTATCCTCCATTCACATTGTTTCTGTTTTCCCTTTGGTTAAAAAAGGGAGATGTGTTATACTGCTGTTGCTCAGCCTGGGTGACTGTGTGTGAGAATGCTGGTGATTGGAATGTTCGTGTGTGAGAGTGTCAGTTGGATGAGGGGCTGAGCAGCAGTAAGGCTGCTCCTGGTGGGGTTCTCTCTTCTATCAATCTTGTACCATCTTACCTGGAATAAATTACCTACAAGAAACTACATGGACTGTGCTACGTTCATTTACTACACTCTCCTGTTTGGAGATTCTCCATGGCACTTGACAATCATCAGTCCCTTGTAGTTGCTCCAAGACTGTCATGAACTGGTGGTGTTTTCTTCAGGTTCAAAACGAGCTTCTTCAGCTCTTCACACCTCCTACAAAATACAAGCATTGGAAAAGTCAGTCTTGCTTTGCCAAATCTAAGCAAGCAATGCAACTGCCTTTGCTAATGCCTATCTATGTTAATGTTATAGAAAATAGTTTTTATGCTTTCACGATGTGGGCTGCATTGCCTCACGCAATGTACGTTGTGTTATGTGATGCATGCTGCATCACACAACGCGATGGATATCTTAAAAGTAACTATTTTTAACATAGTTGGTTTGTTATTGGTAAAGCCAATTTCTTTGCAACACTATGGCCATCTTGAAAGCATAGAAAACAACATTAACATGGCCTGTGGTGGCCTGGGATAAAAAATATTCAGAAGACGACAGAGAGCTGTGATCTGGGGTAATAGGAAATAAGTGCAGGAAGAGAAGGAAAATAGCCATGCGTTTCTCTGGAGTGGTAAAAAAGACAGCACAGAGAAAAATAGACCCCTTATGACAGCTATGTAAGGATATATTACAACCCATCAAAAAGCATGGTGAGAGAACTGTGCTGCAGGGGCAGGTAAACACAGAATAGGGAGTAAGTCAGTGAATCAAAAGCAGATCATTGAAACAAACAAGAAAACCATCCAATGAATAAAGCCTAAAGTACATGTGAAAGTCTGATAAAATGCTGCTTGCAACATCCATAATAAAACCGCAAAAAGGCATGAGGCCAGAACCTGACTCTAATCCAGTTTGATGAAACAGGGACCAGAGAGCTGGGCAACATCAGCAAGTCCTTTCAGAAGCAGATTTTAACTGCATCTCCTGGGACTTCCTGCTCTTAGGAAACGTCATAGGTGGGGTCCCATAAACCTTCCATTTATGCATATATAGACAGATCGCAACACCTTGACGTTACACAGCAAGGACTTTGTAATGACAGATGACTGCGTGGATATGAAAATCACTGTTCACCATATGCTTCTGCACAACAGTGGTCGAACTTAATTTGAGGAGCACGACGAGCCCATCATTTTTTAATTTTAGAAAAACAGTTCCCATTTTTTGTGCGAAAAGATAACGGTCCTGGGACAGTTAGTTCTGACAATTGAAATGCTTCAGTTGAAGTGGATGGGAGAGGGTGTCCTGTGCTGTGAAACCAAGTGAAGCGAAGACAGCTACTCGAGCTTTCGTGCCGGGGTGCCGGCTTGCCTGAAAGAAATGTAAATTAGCACAATAGTACATCTGCAAAAGTAAAGGGTGCTTGGAAGCCGGTATCGGCTTTAATATATGGAATCACTTGAATCTGCATGATGACACATATTTATTCTTTTTGAGAGGTATTGCAAGAGAATTACCAGCTGAGCTGTGAAGTGTGTTCTTTTAAAAGACCGTTATAAAAACTGCACTACGTACTGTCTGTCCACTTACACCCCACCTGCCCCCGCTCCGCCTCACTGCCCCACCGCTGTTACCTGTGCCGGCCACGTCTGATTTTGAGTGAGTGGCCTGAATGGAGCTGTTTCGCTGCAGAAATGCGTGAGGGTTGGAATGTACTGTGTTTGGCAGAAGCTGAGCTATCTGAAAGCTGTGGTTGGGAAGGAACTGTGTCAGCTCCTGCTGGGGGAATGGGGGGCGGTGTTAGTGCTAATCTATATCTAATGTGTAACCATAATGAAGAAGCTATTTTCATATGGTTGCTTGCAAAAGGCTGCATTTTTATTACTCCCCAAGTTCTGAAAAATGAACAAAACTGGTGACAAACTCAAGCTGTCCCGATCCATGGCTGAAATGGAGCTCCCGCACAGAGAAGATTCCCTTTGTCTGAGGACCACACCTGGATTGGGATCAGGTCAATCCAAAGGAGGCAATCTTGCCCAGAAGGCCGTAAAAGGCATTTCTCCAATGCTTCTTTCAAAAACTGAAGGCTAAGGCGACATTACATTTTGAAAGAAAATGCAATCTAAGTTATATTTTACTGGCCAGCAGAAAGACCAGTACTCTTAAAGATAGGTTGATATGCATCTCAAAAGACAAGTGTCGGACTATATTCACCCTATCGGAACCATTCACTTGAGCAAAATTGTGAGTGCCAAGAACATCTAGGCTCAAGGTCTCAAGAGTTCAAACACTTAATACTCCTTAGGTCAGATTGGAAAACAGACTAGAAGAGTCCGACCCACGACTTTATGCGGCAATAATTGGAAATTGGAACTCAGGGGTATACATAAACCGGCAACACTTCTCCACTGCGTCTGGAAGAAATTAACAAATTATCTTAACCAAACAGGTTTCCATTTCAGAATAGTTTATTTAAGGAAACAGACTGTACATACCAAAAATACAACTGTATAAAGATAGAACAGTAATGCCATATAAAATTTTAAGATTTCGGAAAAAACGTCTAAATTAGATTTTTGAATTCTCAAGAAAATGTGTTGAGGTAGTAAATTTAATGTTTATTTAACACAAATGCCATAAAAGCAATGGCAGGTCCACCAGTCCCTGAAATAGAAACCACATATACACAATATAAACATTCCTAAAAAGAAAATTACTTGAACAATTCGGCTTTGTATTTTCTTAGTCCAAATACCGAGTTAGCATTTTCAACGTGGGAAGTGAAAGTTACTGCGTCCAACAAAAACAGACACCACTTTAAGTGCCGTGAAGGCTTCTGAGACAGCTTTTGCCAGTGACTTAGCCCAGCAAGTGCAATGCCGGCTAAAATCTATTGCGGGAATATAACATTTTAGCTGGAGGCGAAAACTAGGAGCTTCATTACAAGAGCCCCGCAATACTAAGGGTAACTGGACACTCAGTAGATATCGATGCCACCATTTACCGTATTTAAAGTGGGCTCTATTTGCATTCTGCTCTGAGTTTTCCTGCAGGGAGTGAGACACAACATGCTCATATGTTGCCTCTTTTCCCTTGCCCAGGTTTCCAGGTATGGAATCATTACAGGGAAACTTGGAATCCCAATTTTGTGCACACCAGAGTTTGCGATCCAACCTGCCAGATAAATAGTGCCTTAGAAGTCTCAAAATAATCGGACAAAAGTAGTTTACTCAACGTCCGAATTACTTTCGTGTCAATTCAAGTCTCTGGATGTATTCGTCTGTACAAGACGTCTATTTCACTTTCATGTACTAATTTTTTTTTTTTAATTTACCAATTTGTCAGACTGTACGTACTGTATCCCACAATCTAATTTTTTAAATCACATGCAGTGTTTGACGAAGTATTGCCTCCTTATATATATGGAAATCGTCGCTTCGTTAGGAGCTAAATTAAAAAATGTGTTTGCACTGGGAAGGAGAACTGTGGACCACACGTACGACCATTTCATTTTGCTAGTCTGCGATTTTTTGCTACTCACAATTAGAGACTCGCAAAATGAAATGTACTAATGTGTCTCAGACACATCAGCGATTCCCAATGGGGTCGCAATGGACCTGCCTCATCAATATGCATGAGGCAGGTCGCAATTTGCGACCCATTGGGAATGGACAATAACACAGTGATGGTGGCCTGCTGGGGACAGCAGACCACTATGTCTGTGTTTGTTTTAAATAAAGCAACTTTAAAAAAAAAATACAGCCCGTTTCCTTAAAGGAAAATGGGATGCGTTTCAAAAAGAAAAATCAATCGTTTTTGTTTAATATTTTAAGACTAGGCAGTGGTCCGTGGAACCTCTGCCTGCTCTTAAAAAACGTTTTCGGTGCCAGTCATAAAGGGGAAGGGGTCCACTGGGGACCCCTTTTCCTTTTGCGATTGGCTTACCACCTACTTGAAGTAGGCAGAAAACTGCGATTGTATTGCAACTGGATTCCGGTCGCAAAACAATCCCTCATGCTGTTGCGACTCGCTATTAGGAAGTGACGCCCTTGGCATGCCCCTTCCCCATAGCGACTTGCAAACCCTATTTTGCGAGTCAGTAATAGGTTACCGACTTGCAAAATAGGGTTGGTACATTGCACAAGCCATTTTAGCGTTCGTAAACGGGCCGAATCTCAGTTTTGGACAGCTAAAAACACTCGTACATGTGCCCCTATGGGCCATGTATATGAAGAAATCATTAGGTAAAAGGGGTCGCAATTTGCGCACCTACTTTTAACAAATGCATTCTTATTTGGCGAACCTGTTTATTAATAGGGTGGTTTATGAAATACAGAATTGTAGTGGATTACAATTCGACCTACCTCATTAATATACATGAGGCGTAGCAGTCTGCAAAGTGCAACCCACTCTGACTGACTATATTCGCATGCATAGTGGCCTGCTGAGGTCAGTACACTACCATGTTTGTGATTGCTTTTAGATACAGCAATCTTTTTTTTTTTTTAAATGCAGTCTGTTTTCCTCAAAATGTTTACAACATTTTTAGGTCTCAGCTAGACACATGCGCTGTCTTTTCGAGACATTTTGTTTACAGTTAGTGGGCTTGGAGGCCGCTCATTACTTACCATTAGTTGGCGTCATTGTCCATCTCAATCGCTTACATACCCGTTGGTTAGCTCTGCCGTTGGCACTTCCCTCTTCTTGCATGTGACCCTACCCTAGAGTATGGTCCAAGTACTTGTATCCTTACACTGCTTGCACTTCTGGGAGCTATTTTTTTCTTTTGCTTAATGCACTCTACAGAGTGCATCTTTTGTAGTTGGCGCTCCACTGCATTTCTCCCCTCTAAGTCTGCTCCCTTCCTCCCTCCCATTGTCATGTTTGCTTCTTCCCTCCCACCCGTTTCCATGTTGCCCCTCACTCCCATTTTCATGTTGGCTCCCCACCCACCAATACAAAAAAAGCTGGTCATAGTGCTTTTTACATTCTCTGCATTCTTGCCTTCTAATGACAAGCTGTGGCCGATCTGTAACTCTGTGCACCCGACCCGCAGCTGCCCTCAGCCTCGGGTTTCGGCCGGAGTTAGAGCTCAAACAGCAAGGGAATGTGGAGCCGCCCCGAAAGCAGTAGCTGCACCCAAAGCCACCGTCTCCCCGGCCCCTCCCTTGGCCAGCCTCCTCCTTCCTCCTGGAGCTCCATTCCCAATCCCAGGCCACTCCCATCCCAGGCCCACGATGGGGAGCAGCGATCATCACCACAGACAGAAGACTGGCGTACTGCTCTCCAATGACACCAGTTTCTAATCAAAACTTCAGGCATTTTCTGCACAAGATGTCATTTTTAGGTCGCATCCTACCAGACAGTGCAGCTGTCTTGTTTGCTAAAGACATTTTGGGGACATTCAGAAAGCGGACCTAGGAATGCATTCCGCCAGTTGGTTACCATTGGCTTTGTGGTTTGAAACTCCCATTTTCAGGCTTTCTATTTGCTGGTTTTATTTGCTTTAGGCTGTCCAGCTTGAGTTCGTCCTTTCCGTTGCCCAAACAAATTTCCTTTCTGTAAATAGGCCTTCAAATCTTGTTCTCATCTTGTTACATTTGCTATGCATTCAAAGACTGAGGTCAAGTGTTAAGCTCGCTTTTCTGAGGGAGCTTGGTGTTTACTTTTCTTTCTCTGGTTTCAAAGTGAGAGAATTTATGTGGCAATCCTGCTGAGTGACCACGTAAGAGGAGAGGGTGTAGGATGTTTTTTTCTAGCACACAAAAAATGAACTGTGCTGATGTTTTAGAATGTATCACAATTAGTACAAATGAAGCAATATTTTTTTAATTCTGAAGTGTAGTGGAAAAAATATTTGAATACGATCAAAGCACATCAATACACTAGATGATGACATTTGCAGTAAAACCGTATTTCGTTGCAAATGTAATGGTAATTTCAATTGAAAATGTGTTGCCTGTAATGGCAGTGCGCTACCACACCATGCATACTCCACACTACGCCACTCCACTCTATGCCCTACCACTCTGTACCATGCCACTCCATTCTACGACACGCCACTCCATTCTACGACACTCCACTCCACGACATGCCACTCCACTCTACGCCCTTCCACTCCACGCTGCTACAATCTACTCCACTCACTCCACAACACAACACTCCACTCCACTCCACACCACTTACCCCTCTCCACTCTACCCCACTCCCCTCCAATCTATCACACTCCACTCCAATCTACCCCAATCTACCCCACCCCACTCCGATCTACCTCAAACTACTCCACTCCAATCTACCCCACTCCACCCAATCTATCCTATTGCATGCCAATCTACCCCACTCCACACCTATCTACCCCACACATATCTACCCTACACCGATCTACCCCACCCCAACCCACCTCACTTCAATCTACCCCTCTCCAATCTACGCCAATCCACTACACTGTACCCCACTCCAATCTACCCCACTCGTCCAATCTACCCCACTGCACTCAATCGAACCCAATCAACCCAACCCCACCCCACTCCAATCTACCCCACTACACACCAATCTACTGCACTCCACTCAAATCAATCCCACTCTGCTCCAATCGACCCCAGTCTATCCCACACCACTTCAATCTATCCCACTCTAATCTACCCCAATCCACCCCACTCCAATGTACCCCAATCCAATCCAATCTACCCGACTCCACTTCAATCTACCCCGCTCTACTCCACTCCAATCCATCCCAGTCCAATTTCCCCCACTCCATTCCAATTTACCCCATTCCACTCCAAACTCCACTGCAATCTATCCAACTCCTCACCACTCTAATCTACACCACTCCACTCCAATGTACCACACTGCACCACAATCTACCCCACTACAATCTACCCCACTCCAATCTACCACAATCTACCCCACTCCAATCTACCCTACTACACTCTACCACACTCCACTTCACTCAACCCAAATCTACCCACTCCACTTCATTCCAATCTACCCCACCCCACTCCAATCTAACCCACTCCAATTCACCCCACTCTAATATACCCCACCACAATCTACCTCTATCTACTCTACTCCACTCCACTCCACCCACCCCAATCTACCCCACTCCACGGCAATATCTACCCCACACACATGTTGCTACTGGGGATCTGAACCGGAAGGTGAACTGAAGAACTAACCTAACTCCGGGGGAATCCGAGACATCTGATATACTGAGGGGAGGGTGTAAGTTATGCACCTCTGTTGAGTGCTAAAGGTGAAGCCATTTGGGCCAATAGATTTCATGAAAGAGGTGAGCCAGTGGGCTTGACAGAGTTCCTTGCATCGCATCTCCTAGAGATGTGGGCATTCATGGGTACCCTCCCCAACACGAACAGCAGGAACTATATAGCTATAAGAGGAGATTACATTTTACTGCTGACTGCTCCTTTCCCCACCCCCGAATGGGGTGTACTACTTCATTATTTATGCTATTTTATATAGTGCTTTGGTTACAGGAAAGCGCCAGAGCATTTTACATAGAAAATAATCACACAAGTGTGGTATGTTGCGCAAGCGTTGCGTATGGACTAGCTGTTTAGAACTAAGTACGGAGTTCCACACATTTTATAGAAAAAAAATCGGATAAGCAAAAAAAATCTGGCTTTGTCTATCCTGTCGTTATTAAAGAACTTGTAGCATCTCAAAGAAGATTTGTTCAGGGGTGTTTGTCCAGGAAGATGGAGGGTAATAAGAAGAGCCTGCCTGCTGGGACGTAGTCCTGCCTGGATGTGTATGTTCATTGTCAGCCAGAACAAATCCGTGAAGAGACCTAAATGGAACCAAGAGAGAAGTAATTTTGGAAGAGGGTAGTGCTTTAAAAGGGATGAAAAAACTGGGGGGGGAGGGGTCGCTCAAAGGGGCGTGGCCAAGGTAAAGAAGGGCGTGGTTTAAAACACGTAAGCTAAAAATCTGTGCTTAGTGTAGTGAGCCGCCCGACTGGTATTTTGCTGTTTGTCATTGCATCCAGATATATGAAACAACAAGAAACATTATACGTACAAGAAACCAGGACTATTGGCTTTGTCAATGGTTGTTAGCTGCATAGAATAAATAAGCAACAACTATGTTTTTTTGCATGTGATATTTAAAATGCTTCAGTTCTGAAATGATGAGACTGTGAAAGAACTAAAAAGAGTCTCTTTGAGGTTACATTAAAGGCTCTGAGCAGTGGTACTGCTGCAGAGTTAAGATTTTTATTTTCACCCTGAGGGTGAGGGCAAAAATGGAGGGCCTGATAGGGACCATTCTCAGCATCTGCTTTTTTAAGAACTGCCGGTGCGGAGCATCAGCAGGATCCGGACCACGTTAAGCTCTCTAAGGAGGGGTTTTATAGTTCAGTCTTGACTGTCTGAAGGAAGTAAAATAGTGTTTCGTAGATCCAATATTAAATAATTCTAGGCTCAGGCACTACACGAAATGGATTGTACCATAGTACATTCTGTCTTAGAAGTTGGGGGTTCCAGAACCAGGATGTAAGCACTATGTCAAGAACTGATCCCGCTCGATTTTCCTGGCTTAGCTGCAGGGTGCCGTTGAGTGGAGGGCTGTAGAATCTTTTGAGTGATGCAGGCCATTTTGCATAAATCTCTTTAAAAGGAAGCCGCTGTAGTGTTGGAGGTACTGGTGAAATGTAGTCAGGTCTTTTAATTCCAGAAACCAACCGTGTTGCAGCATGAAGCACTGCTTTCAGAGGCACAACATGTGGCTTGCGAAGACTAGTGAAGAAAGAGTTTCAATAGTCAATCTTGGACAGCACCAGTGACTGGACAGGTGTCCTAAGTTCTTCTGCAGGGATAAAATGACGAATCACCAAGAACAGTTACAATTGAAAATGCACATTTCTGGCCATGGTGATGATTAGTATGTGGAGGTAAAGTTTTTTTTTCCAAGCATGCCACATATAGGTTTGGTGCAGTCTGACTGCACTCCAGAACGCTAAATGAGTCAATCTAAGATTGAACTAGAAGTGGTGACTTCAAAGAGGAAATGGAGAATTTGCGTTTAGGATTGAATGAATTTTAAATGATGATAGGTCATCCAATCTTGAACAGATCTGAGAGCGTGGGCTAGGTGAAAAACATTTTTGGGAGAGGAGATCTATTATCAGAATATAGATGATAAAGGATTCCAGAGTTCCCTAAAATTATTCAGGATAGTTCTATGTATAAATTAAAGAGGTTAGGGGCCAGGATGGCTCCATTATGGACCCCCAAATTCGGGGCAAGTAATTTTTGAGAGACCAGAGTTGACTTTTAGCCCTTGAGAATCAACGTATATGAACCATAAATCATAGTGAGAAAGTTCATGATTTTGTGACAGAAGGCAAATTATATTGTTTATTGTTCTTAACGGATACTTGGTCAGCTAGTGCCAGATCTTCTTCTGTCATTTCCATCCAGTTGGTGTGAGTCCCCAGTTGCGGTTTACTCCCGGTGCGACGAGGCGAGGCATTTGTCCTTCTTGAGAAAGCTCACCACTGTTGGATCCACAAAGAAAAAATGCTTGCTTTCTGTGCTTTATCTTAAGTTTGACTGGATAGTGCATTGCATAGTCCAGTCCCATTTGACTGAATCTTTTTCTTTACAGGTTGGAAGGTTCTCCTCACCTCCTGTAAAGCGACAGTGAAGTCCGGGTATATTGATAGAGCTTCCCTCATGGTGCAATTCCTTTTTTTTTTTTTCCTTCAGCCCAGTATTACGGCTAAATCCCTGTCTCCGTAATTTAGTAACCTTGTAATTATGGGCCTCGGTGGAGCATCAGGAGGGGGTCTAGCTGCCAAAAATTGATGTGCCCACTCCACTGGAGGGATGGAAGAGAATTGTTTCTCCAAACAGCACCCGGTTCATCCCATGCGTCTTTCTCCCTGCCAACCCCGTCTTACTTTGGTTTCTCCCCCACCCGCTTTAAAAATAAAATACTTTTCCACTTTTTTTTGTTCTTTAGTTTACTGATCGATCCAACTCGGATTGGTAACTAAACAGGAAAAAAAAGCTCACATGCCATTTTGTAGGTGTGCGTACCTAAGAAATGAGAGAGGTCGCTGCATCAATTTTTTTTTTCATATTCTTTAGATACGCTGTACAGCATCAGTGATACTGTGCAGCATGGCTAAAATCCAGTGGCAAAGCCAACAGGTGCCAAAGGCAAGACCTATTTGCTTTGCAAATGCTTGTATTCTTTTTTATTTTTTGAATCTACACCGTAGAAGAAGGACAGTGAGGGGGAGTTAACAGTTAAAGGCTCACTTTTAACAATGATTGTATGATAGTAATTACCAGCCTTTTTCTTGGTAAGATGACTGTTAAAAAACAGACCCTATTAGACTGAACCATGATCAAAGAGAGAGACGATCTGGATGCCTCCATATTTAAGGAAGTGATTTTGTTGACACTGAGGAACTTAGAGCTGAACAGTGCTCCGGGGATACATGGTAAATAGCTACCTATTATAAATCTGACAAAAGGTGTCACCCTATCAGTTTTTAGGCAGTACTTCGTTATCATTAAGCATAGTAATATCCTCAGGGTACATAGTTCATACGCGCTATTAGGGATTTTAAATGTAAATGTTGATGCCAAGATCTTCCCTATGATTCAGGCCTCCAGTTTGGGAGATGCCATGTTGCGTCTGGTATACCTGACAAGGCAGGGTTCATTGAAGAAAGGCAGGAGGGAGATCACATCAAAAGGCTAGCCACTTGTTGCATTATGCCACAGGATGATGTACAATGGCAGTGATCCATCTATGGATGCTGAGAAGGCGTTTGACCAGATAAACAGAGATTTTTTTAATTGAGTCAGTGGGTCTTATTGGGGTAGGTGAGACCTTTATAGATTGGCAATGGGGTCTTAGATTGCCTCAAGCCAAGTAGTCTAGTGAATGGTGAATGGTGAAAACTCAAACTCTGTAGGAGCAGCTTTTTTTTTAGAGAGATGCAACAAGAGAGTCCCTCTATTATTGATGCTGTCTGTGGCACAACTTTGTAAGCATATCTAGCAAAATCTAGTGATTAAGGACTACAAACAGGGAGGCTAATGACCTATTGGGGGAACTTCTAACCTTCCAGGTAGTATTGGCTTTAAAGAGAACTTGGAAAAATATAAAATATGGGATTAAGTATCGAAACATCATGCAAGATCTTAAGACATATGGGCAAACTGCAGAACCAATTCCTGAGACTGCTGTGTGCATCATAGCCTGTCTGGGTTTAGAAAGAAACACTTGCAAAACGAAATCACTAGAATCATTTGGCTTGAAAAGAGGTCAAGTGTAGCCCTTAAACTATTGATACGATCCAAGGTGGAGGAGTGGCAGGGTTGGCTAGTGGTCCCTATCCTCCAACAGTATTTGCTAGTTTTTCAGCTGAAATGTCTGGTAGAGTAGAGTACACCAGTCAAACAGTGATGTTTTATAACTTGCCAAATGCTTCATTGTATGACTAATTCTGGCTAGCAAGGCTTGCCTATTTGTACAATTCTGCTTTACATGAGCCCATCTGGGTTCCCTGACAAAGTTAATACATTTCCCTGGGTTATCTATCTGTTTAACCCCTTGTTTAATAATCCAGACTTCACTAGACTTGGCCAGCAATACCTTTGAGTCTTGGAATAATTGGTGGTGGAAGCTTCTTGAAATTGGATATGTTGCGAAAGGGGGAATAAAATTGTTCAAGGAATGTAAAAAAGACTATTGGTTAAGGAAGAGATTTCCTATACTCAGATTAGTCATCGGATATTGAATGCATTGATTAGAAAGGGATCTGCTAGGTCAATCACACCTGAAGAAAGATATATGCAACGGTTTTCCTAGAAAGGCACCTGTTCTTATTACCATACAAGACGCTGGGGCTCAGAACAAGGGCTAATCACTCAGAACAAGCAGAGTTGTGGAAGTACTGAGCATCCTGGGTTAGGGAGCCACACTGTCACTTACGCTGGGTGGATTGGGCACAAAATTTGAGCAAGGTCATGATATGTAGTGCAGGTGTACATGAGATTGATGCCCTCTTAAAGATACAGTGTAAATGGTACAGCAAACCAGTCCGGTTTAAGGTCACCAGGTCATGCACCTGCTGAAAGGGTGTGGTGCATTCGTATCATATACTTCTACATGCCTCGAGAAATCTACATGCCCACTCGATATGGCGAGTCTGATTTTATGAGGGCGAGCTATTTTTGGAGCCTACTGGCCTGTTCTGGCAAGCTGACAAAGAACAGGTGTTCTGTTCAATCAGAATTGTGAATGGTCAATAAAGATGCCTTTAAATCTTGCTTTTATCTTTTCACATTTGCTCTGCGTTCAGAGACAGAGGTCAGATGTCAGCTTATGTCTTACAATTTGCTGCTTAGTTTATCCTGGAGGTTGGCGTTTACTTTTCTTTCGCTCACTGCAAAGTTAAGAGGATTTTGGAAAGTGAACTGTCTGCGAATTGTGCTGTTCAAAGAGTGTGAAATGAAAGGCTGTAGGATTAGGTTTACTTTTTAATACACAACATTTAAATGGTTTGTTAATTAACTGTACAACATTTCAAAATACATTTCAGTAGTTATGAAATCAAATGTTTTTGTAACTGTGATTACAAAAAAAAAAGATTTTGATAAGATCACAACAAATTAGAACACTTTACTGGGTGATGTCCAAATGATAAATATTTTTGCTGAAAACAAATTTCCACAGATCATTGTCTATACTCTCTAAAGTTTCATCAGTAAAACTGCATGCTAGTCGGAAAGTTTGTGGCAATTTCAATGGAAATGTGCTGTTTGTAAATGACAGTGCGCTCTCGCATCATTTTTTCGCTAATATATTTATTAGAAGTGAGGTTTTAAACATGAACTGAGAAACATTCCTGCTTCCGCCCTGATGACAATGCCATTAATGAACTAAGAGGCAAGTTAGTCAGGGATCGTGTGTACCCTATACGAGGGCTAGATTCTCAATATATAAAGGGAGCAATACTTTAGTCTCTTAAATTAAATTGAAGAGTTTTTTGTACAGCAGAAATACTGAACATATTTGAAGGTGCTCTCATATGTGATTAGAGGTTCCTTCCTTCTCGCTCCTGTTCTGTGGCGATTGGTCCCGGAGGACCACAACACCCAGCCTGCCTCACGCTCGAGGCGCACAGCTGCCATCAATCCTGACAGCGCCTGGAGGCGCTACAAAATCCCTGCTAGCCTCCCGCAGCGCGGGTTCCTTCCTTCTCGCTCCTGTTCTGTGGCGATTGGTCCCGGAGGACCACAACACCCAGCCTGCCTCACGCTCGAGGCGCACAGCTGCCATCAATCCTGACAGCGCCTGGAGGCGCTACAAAATCCCTGCTAGCCTCCCGCAACGCGGGACGCGCGCGCGGACCAAGCCCGGACAAAGGGCGGACCCGTCTACACCCGTCATCGCCCGGAAGAGGCTGGGCTGGGCCACCCCCTGACTTCTGCCTACTGATCAGATACTCTCAGCCCTAAGGTACTGTCCTCACGTCTCAGTCCGGACCTACTGGTGGTTTATTAACAATAGAAACACAGGGCATAATGGGCAAAAGGAAAGCCAATGACGTTTTGGGTGAAGGACAAAGTGGGAAAGGCAAGAAGGTAAAAAAATGGGGAAACGGTCATCTTTGCATAGCAGTAATCAAGTAATAGCACGAATTGATGACTTGGTCAATGAATGTGAGGCGATTTTAACAACGCCTAATCCCATATGTCCAGTTAACAGCATGACAGAAGAGCTATCGTCTCCGAGTACTAGTGTTAAATGTGTAAAATTATCACTACATGTACCGGACATGTTTAAGAAAAGGGTGGTCCCTGAGGGATTAATTGTGGGCAGTGAAACAGCACTCTCTAGAAACTCTCAACTTACACCTTTGTGCATAAATAGTCAATTGGAACCCGTTATTGAATGTTCTAATATGTTCGCTGTGTTAACATCGCCGAATGATGAAGGTCCTGTTATAGTATGTACTGAGGAGGCTATAAATGTAATAGATGATGTTATTCCATCTTGTCTGTGCAAGATCTCATGCTCAGATTCACTACGTGGGCAGTTGACCTATTTGAAATCACAAATGACCAAACTCAATGAGGAAGTTACCTCGCTCAAAAGTGTTGTAGGGAAGCTTACAGAGTTATTGGGAAAATATCAGCAAGTTATTCCTGTTGGCACAAGTAGAACTCTATTGCCTCAGCAACCTCACGAGAGTTCATCTATAAGTGATAATTTGGGAAGTGGGGAGAGACTTATAGTTAACTATGTTACCGACCCTCTGACAATAATTAATGATAAGCATAAAAATCATAGAGGTACGAATTCCAATCAACCCCCAGCCTCAAACAACATACTATGGAAGCAGGGCCCTCAGAGCCAAAATGTGGGAGCAAGTAGGGTCCACAATATGTTGCCGAGATTTCATTCACTCTCCGGGTTGGAAAATATTGAAGATAGTAGCAAGTGGGACAAGGTAACACTACGATCCTCGAGGAACCAGATATTTCTAACCAGTGTGCCAAAGTTATCTTCTAGTTTAGTAAAAGAGGATGAATTCACGTTGATTAATAAATGCATCCATTGGCTTAGACAGGTGCGCAAATGCAGATCTGTCATAAGGGAGGATATCTCCTCGGCAAAAAGGTGTTCGGTAGAAGGTTCAAATTTAGATTTCATTCGGCTTTCCCTGGTTTCCCTTGACCTAGTGGACAATTTGGTGGCCTTTGAGATCAGGACATCAAATCTGATTGCAACACAAATAAAAATGAAATACAACCCCCAATTCCATCGATAATGCAAAATCCCCCAGCCCCCAGTCTATTGGCCAGCGGGGGATCATGTCTGTCAAGTATAGATTGAAGTTTAAGGAATTCAATTCCCCTTTCAAGACAATTGACAACCTCACTCCCAGTGGAAATGGCAGAAAACGCTTCGGAAGCACGTATTGGTAGCATTAGGAGTGGGTCGGTTAGTGAAGTGTCATCTGTGAGTGAATGTAGTAGGAAGGCCCAAGTCGACCTCAGTTCCAGTGAAGTTTCTGTTCAGTGTAGGAGGGAAGTGACAGAGGGTGTACCCCCACCTACAGTTAGTACTCTTTCGTTATCAACAATTGATCAGTTGTCCCTAGTCACATGGAATATTGCAGGCTTACACACTAAAGTATTATCTTTGGATTGGTTGGACTTTATAGATAAACATGATATTTGTGTTTTCCAAGAAACGTGGTCACCAAACCCGATTTTTATTCCAGGTTACTTAAATTTTTTTAAACCAGCCATAAGGGGGCAGAAGGGTAGATCTTTTGGAGGCCTTACCATTTGGGTGAAACAATGTTTAAGTTATGATATTAAGGAAGTTTATGTTGATAGCCCCGACATCATGGCCATCTCCCTAAGCTTAAGAAAGAAGCGTCATCTAATATTGATAAATGTGTACGCTAGGAGGCTTGCAGGAGGAAGGCAATCCACTACAATTACCAAATTAGAGCAATTTTTAGAGGATCTTAAAGGCGCAAATAATGTGACGATCGCAGGAGATTTTAATACTACCTTTGAACCCCTTGACAGGGATGATGGCAACCTTAGTGAAGAGGAAGATGCCCAATGGAGTATACCATCACTAGAGTTGCCACCAATTAGGAAATGGACCGAGGCCGCCTTACAACTAAAAGCATTATGCTTAGAGAAGGGCCTCAGGGCTGTTAATGGAAGAATGCCGTCTGACAGACTGGGTTCACCCACATATAGTAATGGGTTGAGAAGCAGTCGTATAGACTATATACTTGTCAATGTTGAACAATGGCCAGCCCTTGTTGATATGGTGGTAAGTGAGCGTAACGAAAGTGATCATAACCCGCTTGTGTTATCAATGTTATCTCCGGGTACTAAAGAGCCTCGGCGAATAATACCTGTGAGCGAAACTGCAGAAACCCTAATATGTAACGATCAAAGGAGGGTGAAATGGGATAGGATTGTAACAAACGCTAGTTCCCTTAAACAAATGAAAGCAGCGGTGGAGAGCACGTTAGCAGTTTTTTATACTATGTCTGAACAAGAGAAAAATAGTGCTATGATTACCAAAGCTCATGATGTTCTGTTTGTAAAAATAAATTCCTATTTTACTAAAATACACAAACCACACAGCAAAGGAATAGCGAGGCAGGAAAGGTGGTATAATAAAGGCTGTAGAGAAGCGTACAGGCAGTTGTCCTTAGCCATTAAATCAAAAGATATGGAGAGAATAAGAACTACCCGAGCCTCATATAAGTCAACATTGGCAGCAGCAAAAGGGAATGGGACGAACAAAGATGGTTAGAGCTCCTCCAGGCTAGCAGGGGTAAAAACATGCAGTCCTTTTGGAATATGGTCAAATGGGGGAATGCTGGGTCAGGACAAAAGCCGCAAAACCAGTGTTGCCCAGGACATGTGGGTCTCCTTTTTTGAGGAGCAATTTGCAGCTAAAAATGATGACATCCAATTTCAAATTCCCATGGCTGACCAGCCCCTGTCTTTTACTCAGGACGAGGTGGAGAAGGCTTTGATGGCAGTACCCAGGGGAGAGCTCCAGGTCTAGATTGCATCCCTGCAGACCTGTTTGTCCATGATAAAGAGAACTGGATAAGGTACATTCTTTGGTTAGCAAATGCTATAGCTAATGGAGCCCCCATTCCAGAGACTTGGCGTGGCGCCGAAATCCTCCCTATTTATAAAAAGGGGACCGCTCCTGTCCCAGTAATTATAGGCCGATCAGCCTAATCGATTCCATACAAAAGATTACTGCAAGACTAGTGCTGAGTAGGATACAGGAGTGGATGGAATCTAAAGAAATACTATCCCCCTACAGGCAGGATTTCGCTCACACACAAGCACTGTCGACCAAGTCTTCCGGTTCATATTGATTTATTGGCGCACAGTTGTAATAGCAGGTGGTACCATTTATGCAGCCTTTGTGGACCTTAAGTCTGCTTTTGATATGGTACCACGTAAGAAGCTCTGGGAAGTACTGCACCGTCTAGGGATGCCCGCAGAACTTCTATCAATGATAGTGCGATTGCACGAGGATAACTTCACCCAGGTGCGCTGGGGCGAACAGGGATGTGTAACTCCACGCTTTCCGGTATCTAAAGGGGTGCGACAAGGGTGTGTTTTAGCTCCAACCTTGTTTTTATTATATATCAATGAGGTAGTAAACTATTTTTATACACACATGACAGATGCTCCATCCCTTGCTGGCACCAAAATACCGCTACTTATGTTTGCGGATGATACTTTGATCATCTCAAAGACACGGGCTGGGTTGGACAGGGCACTCAGGCGCTTTGAGGGGTTCTGCCGAGATCACGACCTGGTGGTCAATGTTGAAAAGACAAAATATATGGTCTTACATAAGCACAATGTAGTTAGTGGGAGGGTAGAAATGAATGGGAAGCAACTCGAACAGACTGATGTGTTTACATATCTAGGTATTACATTAAGCAGAAAATTAAACTGGAGGCCTCATATTGATCTTATGGCTCTTAAACATAGTCAACTAGCGGGGGTTCTTTTAAAAGAATGTAATCTTTCCCACACTAAGCCCATAGGTCCAGCAATTAAAATATACAATACAAAGATCAGGTCTTCCATAATGTATGGAGCAGAGCTTTGGGGCTTTAATGATCTTTCCCCCTAGTTCTTGCCCAGAACAAATTTGTGAGAGCTTTGACTGGTCTACCACAAAGCACCCCACTAACACCTCTGTTATCAGATTTGGGTTGTAGCTTGTTGGCGGAGGAAGCACGTTTTAGACCAGTAGCTTTTTGGCGCCGATTGTGGTCTACTCCTGAACTCCTACACTATGCAATGGCAGCGAAGGATGTAGTAGATGCAGATAAATCATGTAAGGTTGTCTGGCTGCAAAAGTTAAGGCTACACTGGTAGATATGGGCATGAGGCATCTTTGGGAGGACCCGGCTGTAAATCAGTTCCCATCAAAAAAAGAATTTAAGAAGGCATACTGGTCGATGGTCAAGGCGGACCATCTACATTCCACAAAGGTAAACTCATTGACTGGCCTGTTTTTGGAGCATAAGATTGCTCCTAAATATGAACATTTTTGGGATTTTATAACTGTACCATGTGAAAGGAGATTATACTTCCAATTTCGGGTAGGGAGCCTCCCGGTAAATGTTTTCACCAGAAATTGGTCCAGCATGAACAAAAGTAAATGTTTGCACTGTAATGAACAGGACGAAACAGTATTACATATTTTATTTGCCTGTCCTCTTTACAAAATTCCGCGTAAAAAATGGCTGAAACCAATCTGTGTTAATATGGGTACGCGGTCCAGTGCAACAGCTCTGCGCATCATTAAGACCAACACTAATGAGCCATATGTAATAGCTATTGCTAAATTTTTAGGTTGGTCATGGAGAATTCGCGCAAACTTTTTAAAAACATAGTTGACCAGGCCCCTGGGTAGTACTGAGGATGACATATCCCCTGTCAGGGACCTTACCTAATCAAGTATATAGTAAGAAATTTAAGAAGTATAATAGAGTTTATGTAAGGATTTAATAGGAACAACATGATTTTATATATATTTAAAAAAAAAAAAAAAAAGATTTTATTAGTTTTAAGACCAAAAGTTTTAGCTTCTTATTGTATTTTAGATATTTGTCTATTGTAAAATGTGTACAGTGCTGTCAACCCATGAATTGTTATTTTGATTTTGGGAATGTTAATGAATACAATTATCTTTGTTTTCATTGGTTACTGTAACTTGCGGCAAATGGCTTTTATGATTGATTTAATCGAAATAAAGCAAATTGAATTGAATTGATTAGAATGAAACAGGCGGCTCTATGAAATAAAATATTTTCCTACAATCACTAAGTTAGAGACCAGTTTATGGGTCAAGTACATTACAGTTAGGTCGAGTAGATTATTCAAGTCACTAGACTTGATGGTCTGGTAACATTTTAATGATTTTTCGAGGCCTGTTCTAGGGATGTATTCATATTGGTTGTTTTTGTGGTTGATTAATGCAACACTGGGAATAAAAGTAGTGAGGATCCCTGAACAATTTATCTTGGGCATTACCAGTAATAGCACCTATCCTTTAGATTCCCGCAGTGCTAGTCTGACAACACAACTCTTCCTGGTGGCAGAGCTGCGTTGGAAAGATCAAGGATCTCTTGACGTTTAGAAAATAAAAATGACTTTACTTCAGCAATGTTACTCGAGTTCACAGACAAACTGGAAAATCATTACACGGACAAAGCAGACACATTGGACTCTTACTTAAAACAGAGACAAAGCATCAGCACTAACACTTTTACAAAGCTACAATCCAAGAATACTCTAACCCAGCCTCTCCATTCCTTCCAACACATTTCACACCATGAATTTATGGACCGGGTCAAAGCAAACTGGCCTGCCGGCAACCTTTCTGACCCGTTTCCACCGCAAACTTTTAAGACAAATCTTGTAGCAACCTCTGCTGCCACCCCAGTAAGGAAAATCATTAACAACTCCTTAACTACCAGAATATTTCCAGAAGAACTCAAAAAGTCATACATACGCCCTTTACTGAAGAAAAAAAACTTGGACCAGCTGAACCCTGACAACTACAGACCAATTTCAAAAGGACCTTTCCGGGGCAAACTGATAGAAGGAGCAGCTTTCACCCAGATGTCAACATTCATTGAAGAGAATGCCATACTTTCAGACTTCCAAAGGGGATTCCGTCCAGGTAGAGGCACAGAATCTGCCCTCCTTGCCATCTGGGATGACCTGAAGAACACAGTTGACTGCAACGGGGTTGCTGCGTTACTTCTCTTGGACCTCTCGGCTGCCTTTGACACAGTTGACCATGACACTCTGATAAAAAGACTCCACGAAGGCGGCATAGAGGGGACTGCTCTAGACTGGATCATGTCCTACCTTTGCAACAGAACTAATGTCATCCATACCCCACCTTTCTCATCCAAACCGTACTTCACAACAGCAGGGGTCCCTCAAGGCTCTATTATCTCGCCCATGCTTTTCAACATCTACATGAAGTCATTACCGGCATGGATCAATCAATTTCACCTCACAGGCTATAACTATGCAGATGACACGCAAATACTCCTTCAACTGTAATGCCCCAAAGACATTGGAAACTCGCCAATGTTCAGTTGTCTCAGAGCTGTGGATCAATGGATGACATGGAGCCATCTCAAATTGAATGCTTCCAAAACGGAAATACTCACGTGTGGCAATTGGAAACATTATGACCCGCTCACCATGTGGCCTGATAATCTGGGAACACCGCCTAAAATATCGAAGGAAGTAAGAAACCTCGGAATGACCATGGACTCCAAGCTACTGATGAATGCCCAAGTGGGCAAACTAGCAAGATCAAGGTTTGTTACTATAATAACTCTACGACGAATCTTCCCCCATTTGGGATTTCCACACAAGGTACAGGCTACCATCTCCCTTGTTTTGTCCAAACTCCATTACGCCAAGAGCCTCTACCATGGATCACCTTAAACGACCATGAAAAGACTACAACGGATTCAGAACTCGGCTGCCAGACTACTCTTACATATAAAATCACGAGACCACATATCCCCTGCCTTGAAAGCCCTGCATTGGTTACCGCTTGCCAGAAGATCCACGTTCAAGCTGCTTTGTATCACCCACAAAGCGATACATGGAACAGGACCACTCTTCATCAGGAATAAAATCACCAAACAAATTCAACAAAGGTACCTCCGCTCTAGAGTGGCACATCACCTCAAAATCCCACGATACAAGAAAAAAACAATGGGTGGCACATCATTCTCTGTTCAAGCAGCCAAACTATGGAACTCTTTACCCCCCAACATAAGATCCACGGATAACCACCTTATCTTCAGAAAACTACTCAAGAATTGGCTCTTCCCCACATAACCACCATACGCAAACAGATAGAAATATACAGCTTAGCTCTCTGTATATAAGCATTTATTTGTACTATAGATATGTACCTATATATGTGTATTGCTTTGTATAAATGTGTAGAATACTTATGTTTAAAAAGTTACTATATATAGATATTCATTAGTTCTGCTTAACAAATGTACATATTACTGAAAGCTACATTATTCTATGTTTTTAACTTGTATATAAGTGACTGCATAAATAAGGAAATCTTTTTATCATAACTACTTATCTACAATTGCTTCACTAATGATCTAAAATATATATATATATATATAAATAATTAAAACTAATTTAAAGTACAACAACACTTGTAAGCCAGTGTTTATTTAATGCATCTTTAATCTACACATGCTACCTTCCTTTATGCATCTGTATACCATGTACTTATGGATCTATATCTTTATTACTTTTGGATCTATATCTTTATTACTTTTACTTATTTATTTATTTTCTTCTAATTCAGCATATCCAATGCACTACCCTATTTTTCACCCTATACTGCTCCCAATATATCCTCTAGCTCAACTCTCGGACTCATCTTGAACCTCTTTCTACTACTCTTTCCAATGCACTAGCCTATTTCTCACCCTATACCTCTATCAATACATCCATTACCT
This sequence comes from Calotriton arnoldi, assembly GCA_963921515.1. Taxonomy (NCBI): domain Eukaryota; kingdom Metazoa; phylum Chordata; class Amphibia; order Caudata; family Salamandridae; genus Calotriton; species Calotriton arnoldi. The sequence goes on along the minus strand of CAWUFW010007996.1, from coordinate 344,029 downwards.
CCACTCTCTTATTCATTCCAAACCCCATACCACTACTATGATCCCCAAAATAACCCTTTTGAGACTCTTCCCTCCTCCACCCCTTCTTGCATCATCTCATACCTCTTTTTACTATTCAGATTCCCTCAAAACAAGCCTTTCTAAACCCTCCCTCTGACTCCTCCCCCCTCACATCCCTTTTACTCATCCCAAGCCTCCTCCTCCTACTGCTATGAGCCCCAAAACAAACAAACAAAAATAAAATACTAAAACCTCCCCTTCTATCCCTCCACTATCCTTTTCAATCCAAATAACAGAATAACATGTCCACCACTCAAATTAATTTCATATTTCACTATACTAATTCACCACTAATCCTTTATGGGTTCTGGAGTAGCGTGCTACTCGCCGAAAAAGCGCTTCAAGGCCTTGTAAGGGGTAGTAAGCGCTATATAAATGCAATTACAATACAATACCCCAATTTACCCCACCCCACTCCAATGTACCCCCACTCTAAACTAGCCCATCCTAATCGTCACACTTAAATCTACCCCACTCCATTCCAATCTACTCTACTCAAATACACCCAATCTACCTCACTCCACCCTAATCTACCCCATTACACTCCACTCCAATCTACCCCACTGTTCCCCAATCTATCTCACTCCACTTTAATCTCAACTCCACTCCAATCAATCCAACTCCGCTCCACCCCACTCCAATCTACCCCAATCTACCCACTCCAATCTACCCCACTCCACTCAACCTCAGTCTACCATACTCCATTTCACTCAATCCATTCAACCCACTCCACTTCACTCAAATCTACCACATGCCACCCAAATCTTCCCTCTCCAGTCCAATCTAACCCAATCCACCCCACTCCAATCTACCCTACCCCATTCAACCCCAAACTACCCTACTCCAATCGACCCCATCCAACCCGCACCACCCCAATCTACCCCACCTCAATCTACTCCACTCCAATCTACCAACGCTAACCAACTCTACCCCACTCCAATGTACTGTACTCCAATCTACCCCACCCCATTGCAATATACCCCACACCACTCTATCCAACTCAACTCTACTTCACTCTAATCCACCCCACTTCACTCCATTCTACCTTACCATAATCCACCCAATCTATCTCACTTCAATCTACTACACTCCACCCTGATCTACCCCAATCCACTTCTCTCCACTCCTATCTACCCAACTCAACTCCAATCTACCCCTACCCAATCCACTGCGCTCCACTCTTCCCCAATCTACCCCACTCCAATGTACCCCATTTCACTCCAATCTACTAAATTCCACCCCAATCTACTCCACTTCACCCCAATATGCCCCAATTCAATCTATCCCACTCCCCTACTCCAATCTACCCCACTCCAATCCAACCAATATATCCCACTCCACTCTACCCCAATATTTGTCACTCCACTCTACCCTGATCTAACCCACTCCAATTTACTCCACTCCACTCCAATCTACCTCACTCCAAACTACCCCAATCTACCTACACTCCATTCCATTCTACACTTCTATAATACACCCAATCGATCCCACTCCAATCTACCCCACTCTACCCCAATCCAATCCACCCCACACCACTCCAAACTCTCCCAATCTACCCCCACTCCACTCCAATCTACCTCACTCCAAACTACCCCAATCTACCTACACTCCATTCCATTCTACACTACTATAATACACCCAATCGATCCCACTCCAATCTACCCCACTCTACTCCACTCCAATCTACCCGACTCCGCTTCAGTCTACCACCCCTCTACACTCCAATCTACCCCAATGCACCCCACTCTTCCCCAATCTACCCTACTCCACTCCACTCCAATTTACCCCAATATATCCCACTCCACTCTACCCGATCTACCCTACTCTAATCTACTCCCCTCCAATCTACCCCACTCCAACCCAATTTACCGTACTCCGCCCCAATAAACCCCACTCCACAACAATCTATCCCACTCCAATCTACCACACTAATCTATCCAACTCCCCCACACCATTCTACTCCACTACACTCTATGCCAATCTACCCCACTACACTCTGCCTCAATCTACCCCATTCCACACCCCGAATCTACCTCACCCCACTCCACAAACTTTTAGCCATACTGAACTGCAGCCACACTGGATAAATGGCTAAAACACTTTGCCAAAGCCAAACTCCTTGGAGTCTGAACAAAGTGGCCAAACAATTCAATGCCTGCATGGCTTGCATTGCAGATTGGATGCAGAGAAACCGCTTAAAGCTAAATTCGGACAAAAGAAAGTTTTACTGTTTAGTAAGCAAAACTCTTATTGGAATGCTACCTGGTAGCTGCCTAATTTCGGCCCCCTTCCCATGCCGGTCCAGAAAGTAAGAAATCTGGGTGTTATGTTTGATACCAAACTTACTTCCATGGACCATACCAAACTGGTACATTCTCCTCTTTCCTTATTCTAAGAATGTCCTTCCTCCCCTTTGAGTTGAAGAAAAGTTGTCATAGTTAGTTATTTGCAAATTAATTACTGTGATGCTCTATATATAGGATCTCAAGAGATATGCCTCAATGAATTGCAGACCCTGCAAAATGCGGCAGCTTGAGTTGTGAAGAACTTGCCAAAATTTTGTTCAACCTCACAAACTATTAAAGAACTACAATGGCTGCCTATCAGGGTAAAAGTTATGTTTAAGGCTTCGTGTTGGGCTCACATAGCTTTGCATCAGACAGGCCCCTCTTTCCTTCAAATCAATTTCAAATGGTATGTTCCCTCTCAAACTCTTCGGTCAAGCACAGCCATGCAGGTGATCATCCCCCCCCCCAAAAAAAAGCACATTGGGGAGGGAGGAGTTTTTCTTATTCCACCTCTAAATATTGGAATTCTCTGCCCATCCATCTCAGAGTTCAGCCGAATTTGCGTTAATTTCGGAGAGAACTAAAAACGTGACTCTTTGGCTCCCTTGTTTAAAGTTTGATTGCCTTCATAGTGTGTACCATGGTAGGCACTAGCGCCAAGATGCCAAATGGTATATGAGCGCTTAAGAAACCTTTAACATTAACATTAATAGCTCTCGCATAGGCAAGACCGATTGGCTTTGCCAGTGCTTGTTTAGAAACTGCTATTTACAAATATGTATTTGGCAAGACGTTTATCTTATTTAATAAACAGAGCATGTGATTGCCTTCATGTGCTGTTGGCTTCTCAAGTGGATCCATTATCTGTCATCTAATGAGTTTTCTACAACTTGCCCATGCTATTATCAATGAGGGCGAGACAGGAATCCGCGTACCCAGTCAATAATAGCCGCAGCACACAACGTACACCTTGGATCATGGTCTTTGGTTTGTGTTCGCTCTCTGTCTGTTTCCAGTTAATGCCAGTCTGCTAGTCCAGCTGAAGAAATTGCGGCGCCCGGGTTCCCATATCCACATATTTTCATCTTTTAATAAGAGAGCTGCTCAAAGCCAAGAGAGGTCGCCCTGCCATGGACCACAAACTGTCTTGTAGAGTACAACCTTTAAAACGTTTACCTTTGCACAATTGGAAACGTATGTTCTTACATTTAATGCTAAGTATCCTTTCAATTTTGTAGAAGTGGTTTAATTTTTTCAGGTCTTGGCTTTGCCAAAGTCTTTAAACCATGTTGTATAGAAGCATGGCTGCTGTTCAGCATTTCTGAAAGTCAGGGAAAAAATACTATAACACTGCAATACAAAATAGCTAAAAAAAAACATTGACAAAGCCAATGGCTTTCGCATTACTGAGACCTATTGGCTTTGCCAATGCTTGTATTAAGATTTGGCAGTGGTCCATGAAGCCACTGCCTACTCTTAAAAATGATATACATCATTCACAAGACCCCTTCCAGTTCGCAAATAGGATATCACCTCCTTTGAGTCAGTGGTAAAATATTAACATTTTGCGACTGGATTTCAGTCGCAAAACATTAATATATACCTTAAGGAATCAGTATTTGGAAGGAGCGCCCTTAAAACACCCCTTCCAAATAGCGATTCCATTATGTTTCCTAAGCCCATTTGACCGAATTGTTAAATGGGCTTAGTACATTTGAAAAAGTATTTTAGCAGTCACAAATTCTCAGGATTTATCAAATCGGAGGGTTTCGACCGTTAAAACACTTTGTGCATGAGGCCCTATACTTCTGAATTTATCTGTCAGCTGAAATGTTGACACAAGAGTCGGAATATTATCATTGAAGGTGAGGGTTACCTAGCTGGATGGTAACTGTAGGAAACTGCACTTTATGTATGGTTACCCCACCCCCACCCCCACTTTTTGCTCCAATGCTGATGGTTATGGCTCTGATAGTGCAGTGGAATCTGCTGCCCAGACACCAGTGCCACTGCTTTCTCCCTAAAACTGTTATGTGTAAATTGGCATCCCCAATCGACAAGGACTTTAACTCCCTTATATGTCCTAGTATATGGTACCAGGGGTACACAGGGCATGGGTGGTAAACGGGTCCCCAGGGCCTGCAGACATGTTTGCGCCACCCTGAGTGACCCAAGTAAATTACTGACAGCAGGCCTGCCATTGCAGACTACAGGAGCAGTGCAAACTGCTCGAACTCAACTCTGCCCTCACCATGTGTGGCAGAGTCAATGCACTGCCATTAATATATATCAGTCACCCCTAAGGAAGGCCTTCTTAAGCTCAGGAGGCAGGGTGCAGTACATTAGAGGTGTGGACATGTAAATGCAAGCTTATATGTCCCTATTTTGCCCTTCATCATCAAAGGACACTATAAGTGAAGGACGGCCCGTAAGATAACATGGGCTGTCACCCAGGCAAACCCGAGGTTGGCATCCCCATTATGGTACTGCATAAATATGTTGTGTTTGGTATCAAACAAAGTGCCTTCTCACCCAACACGAATATCGAGTAGAGGGCAATGTGGCATGAACCTAGGTCACTACCTTAGATGTTACCCACCTGGTTGCCCCAGCTCCTCTGTGCTCTGGTGGGCAAGCCCACCCTTCCCACACTTGCTGCCAAGCCAGGATTCTGACCTCCTGTCAGGCAGTGTGATCACTCCCAGGAGTGAGGATAAAAGGCCTGGGTAGGAAGGAGGTCACTCCTGCCTCCCAGGCAGGCTACTGAAGTGACACATCAAGGCGGTGAGCTTCAAAGGCTGCACTACCTCTGATATGCATCAGGGCTGACTCCCAGAGGAGGAACCAGCTCTGCCCCTGCTCCAGGCCCATTTGCACCCAGGCAGGTGGGAAATTAGATAGTCAAGGAGGTGTACAGCCCCAGAAGGCTAGCCACACCTCAGGGTTCTGCCATTTTTAGAAGTGGCAGAATAGAGGTTTCTGGTTAGAAAAGGTGACCCACACCCCAGATGTGGTCATCTCAGGGGTGGACTAGCTGTAGTGACTTGCAGTCCATTGGCTACTTGCTCCCACCCCCTAACTCCCCTAAATCAGGGATTTAAGGGACACCCCTGACACCAGAACCTCAGTTCTGAACAACCTACATCGAAGAGAACAAAAGAAGAGACCGGTGTCAGCGACAAAAGGACTTGCAGGAAGCAAAAGAGGGAAACTCTGCACCTGGGGCAACGCTCCTGGTACAGCCTGATCAAAACTAGTCTTAGGCTAACTCTCGGTTGCCCCAGACAGAGGGACCCCTGTGGAAGCCTGAAGCATCCTCAGACTCCCCTGGATTAGTGGCACTAGTACCCTGCAAACTGCATGTAAAACAGCACTCCGAATCTGAAGAATCGCTGGCCATCGGGCCCTCCATGGGATCACCCAAATCCAGCTGGTCTAGTGCATTGTGGGAACTGTAGTCCTGCCTTCCACGAAGTTACAGGCAGCTACTGTGTTCCCTGGGACCAGCGGATGTCGAAGTACCCTTTTCCAAGGATTACTGCTGCCAATGGTTGTTGGCCGACAGTCCGGCAACCAACCCCTTCACTCGACGGTGCACCTAGAGGTACCTCCATCCGACCTTTGACCAATGTCAGCAACCACCACGTTGATGTGTTTTTGCGTCTTGTTCCCTCGCAGCATCTAGTAAGCGGTAAAAGCAGCTCTCCCCCTGCTCCCATTGAGCTAGAGGGACAGCCAGGACAACTCTGCACCTGGGCTCTACAGGCCAGGTAAAATTGAACTGAGCATCGAGGCCTGGTCCTGGGACCCGCATTATCTTTATCCTGCTAGGGTACCACGCAACTCGACCTGCAAGTGACTGATTGTGACTAGTGGTTTTTCTCACTGACCGCAATGTTAAATTTTCATTGTAGTATTTTGCACCGATTTTATATTGCGCCTAAAATCTATAACTCCGGTTATATATATGCTATTCCATTTGTTTTTGTGTCTAAATTAGGTTAAAAGACTCAATTTTTATAAATTGGTGTTGGATTTCTCTCAAATAGTGTCAGTTACTTTTCCTCCATGTTGGTACTGTGAAATGCTTAACACATGTTCCGCTAGTAAAGTCTGACTGCTCTTTGCCATACTACCAGGACTGAGCTAAGGATTTATTAGTGTGAATCCAAGGACCATCTTTGGGGTCTGTGACAGTATTGCATAGTGAAGCCCAACAAGCATTACTACATAATACTCCACCTTCCTACAGTAACCTTGCCTGTCCATGTTAACAAGAACCTAGACTTTCATCACTCCTGTCATGTCCTGGGTGGGATTAGGTGTCAAAGGGGTAGGGGCTCCAAATAATCCTCAAAGGCCTCCCTCAAATGTTTGATAAAGAACTATGCTGTGGATACTTTTACATGTAGTTAATTGCATGTTGCACTGAACATAACTACTGTGTTTGAACTGTGAAATATGTTTAGAGCTGCCAATTTTGTACAATAATTATGAAATAACATGTTTTATTTCTGGGGGCCCAATGACATTTTTTACATGGGTGGGGGGCGTGGCATTCAAAACCTTTTAAGACCACTGCAATAGACCAGCCACCAGGGCCGGACTGGGATCTCAAAGCAGCCCTGACAATTTTGTCAGACCAGCCCTGGGGGTATTGGGTGGGGGGATCCAAGTGTGAAGCTACTGCTTTTGTTACTGGGGGCCAATATTGCAGCACTGCTGCAAAACTGGCCCCCAGAAACAGAACCAGCCCCCACCGCTGCAAAACCGGCCCCCACCCTTCCAGCCTCCCAGGGAAACAACCCGATGCCCGGTATGGCCAGTCCAGTCCTGTCAGTCACACTCTAGTTTGCATGATTTAGACACAGACATGTCTGCAATTTGATCAGAGGACTTCTCTTATGCAGACCTCATACAGGCAAACAAAGCTACACCAAATTGAATTGACCCTTAAGATACTTCAGAGTTGTGCAGGCTTTAAAAAATTTCACAGGATATATGAAAGTGGTACTTGAAGCCTGTTGTGGAGAACGTTCAACAGCAAAATTGTGTCATCTATCACCTATAGCACATAGCAATTCCTGTGTAAGCTGATTGGATGAGGGGAAACATAAAATGTTGAACACGTTCTTCAGCCTGAGTGCTGATACGCCGAGGTGCATGTTTCTAGCAGAGCTAAGTAGGCAAGCCATATCCAAAGTAGCAGACCGAGGAACTACCCACAAATTCATCTACATTCTTCGTAGAGAGACAAATACAGAAACCAACTTAATGTGGTTGGAGTTTTTTTTAACAAAAAAAAATATGGCAACACTGTACACATAGTCCAGTCATTAACGTCCCATGACTTGCGTGCTGAGCAAAATGAGCCCTCGCTTAATAAATTGAAATTTAGAGAATTTGTTGCTAATATCGGAAGCATGCCAGCTCTAGCAAGAATATAAATAAATCAAGGAAGCTAAAAACGCTATTTGTTGGCCGGACTTCATCCAACTGTAAGTACATCTTTTGTGAAGTTTCCTATCAATCAGCTTAACATCTGAGCATTGACAGGACATAGCAAAATAGCTCTAGCAGGAAAAAGAGCTGCTGTTGTTGGTGGTTAGTCCCGAAGATATCTTGCCTGTTTATTCTTGAGTGCAGGTCTAAACCAGATCTGGAAGCAATAAGTAAGACAAATAGCAAAGAAAATAAGGCACGTGTGGTATGAGATGTTGTACTATCATGCTTCAAATGTAGAATCAATAAAGTATACTACCAGGTTAGCCGATTTATCAGAGGAGCGTTGATGGGACCGTACAAAGCAGTTGAGTAGGTGGCAAGTACAGGGAGAACAAATTAGCTGTTTATAGTATGGTACTACAAGGTGGTGCACATGAGTATATTACATGTAGTAAGGAGCTTACGATGTCAGTTATATAGCCAATTTGTTCTTTTATTTGCATTGGAGACCATAAGAGTAGAATATGTTTTTAAATATAGTGTTGATGTTTGCTGATTAATTATGCTTTGAAGGCCCACCCTGAATTAAATTTGTATGTAAATGCTTTAAACTAGGGGCCTGATGCAGAGTTGGCGGACGGATACTCCATCACAAACATGACAGCTATCCCAGTAATAATAAGGAGGACAGGAATATCTGTCACATTTGAAACAGAGTATCCATCCACCAAACTCTACATCAGGCCTAGGTTGTAATAAAATTGGTACACGTCAGTCAGTGTTAGTGGGCTCTGAATGGTACGCTGAGCATGATAGGGGAAGTTGACTTTAAACTGCAGGAAGTAGCAGTATGCATTTTACTAAAATGCAAAAAAAATACTTACTATAAAATATATGTAAGGTATTATTTAAAAAAAATTTCCAAGGTTAGCAGAAAACACTTAATCAGTCCATCACACAGTGAATTGCACAACAAAATTATGACATGTCAAACTGTTTTGTAGATTTGAAGTCTCCTGATCACAGAAGTCTACTTTGAATGTCTGTTAAATCAGGACACTTAGTCTCAATTCCTTTCACCCCTGCACATACAATACACCCCACAAGGTATAGATCAGGAACAAGTCTACACTCCGTTAATGACTCTGGTGATGAGGAAGTATGAAGGAAAAGTGTTGGGTTCTGGAGATCATTCTGCCCAGATTCCAGACTCATCCTGACATGGATAATCCTCTGGAAGAGGGTTGGAATTGGCTAAGAGTCTCTGGGTGTAAACCCCTCACTTAGTCAGTGACCTAGTTTACACATTCACATTCCACTTGGTCAAACATGGCATGAAAGTTAATTCAAACAAGACCACTGATCTTTGAGCTGACCATTACTCGCCACATGAAACAACAAGCCTTAAGGCTGCAAAGAGGACCCAAAGACTTGCCTTTTTAGCTCACCCTGAGGACAAAACCTGATGCCATGACTGAAAGTTTCACGTGAGAAAACCCTATGGGTGAGTAATAGCGCATGGGCACACACACACCCCCCAAAAGGTTAAAGTAATCTTATAGTTAGTAGTTGTAATGATATTAGAAAAACAATGTTTAAAAAACAATGAAACTTATCTGTTATAGTTTACTGAGCTAACTAGAATTTGCAACGCCGCCATGTATTGCTTAAGACCTCACATATTACATCACTCATAACACGTTAAATGACGTAACTGATGACATAAGTGATGACAGCACTGAAAACATCATACTCATATGCAGCATCGAGTTACTGTATGTACACATGTGGGTGCATAGAGTGGAAATAGTGTAGCTCTTGAGGCAAGAGTGGTTGTGCATGTCGAAAGTTATATTGTGTAACGTTTACAAACAAGTAAATGTTGGGGTGCAAGTAGCACTCCATGTTAAACATGATAAAGGCTCAGCTTGCATGATGTGGGTTGCAGAGGTATGCATCAAAGTAAGTTGTGTCTTACAGCCAAAGCCTGTTGCAAACAATATGTGAGAAAAGCCAAAGCTTCTGTTGACAACAGATTACCCACCCTTGGATGTCTGGGTGCATGCCCAAGTTAAATAGTTGTACTATAGCGCTATAGCAAAAAGCTATGTAACAAGGACTGTTATAAGGTGTGAATGTTTATTTACAGAACTTTGCTGTAGAGTTTGAGGAACTGCAGATTTTTGAATAATGTAGAATGTAGAGGTGATCTACTCAAGTGGTTAAACTCACATTGAGGAGTTAAGCTTGGCTCTATGATTGTTATCCATTGTGCTCATCTCAGGAATATGTGTGGAGTATTTTTAGCAATCTACAGAGGTCCCACAAATGGTGTCTTTCCAGTGGCTAATGCACACCAGTCAACCTCTTGACTTACAATTGTGGGTCATGTGAAGTCTTTCAATTGGTGATCCCATTAAGGTGGAATGAGGATGAACTCTTTTTTGGAGGGTGATCAAGGGTTACAAACGAGTCCCAACTTTCTACCGCCCTTCTCCATCTGCAGTGTGGCGGGTCATTTTTGCTATGTCCACAATCATACTCAACCCTAATTGGTACATGCAACTGTGTGGAGCTGATTTGTTGGTATTGGAAGACGACTCGCCAGATGAGTGTGTGGTCAGCCAGGGCTCTTTTGGCATGAGATGTGGCATATATAGTGGTAGGTGTAACCAGCAAGATACAAAAATTGCCTGTGCAGAAAAGTAGTGTAGCTTTAGATCTGAACAGCCATGCCCTCATTAACATATTCGAACATCAGTACATGTCGCCCATACCATTCTCACCATGATCGATTTTAATTCTGTAAACAATGTTTTGGTTAATGGAACTGAAATGTTTAGCCATGGTACCAACATGCCTTAAATTCTACCTCCTTTGTGGCATCCCATGGAGTGAGCAGGCGAAATATTGATGAGCATCTCGTTTCATTTTATAAAGAAATATTTATTTACAGAGGGGGTAGAGATGCATCGCCCACAGCATATCATTTATTTTAAATTGATCTACATATGCCAGTACTTTCTGAGCATTCCACTCATTTAGACAATGCGCATTCCAGGTCTTTAGCCATGTATACAGTCAAGGACACCAAAAGTTTCTCTCATGGGAGTCTATTGTGATCTGTAAGCCAAAGTCATGTAGCAAAGAGTGATAAAAACACACCAAAAGTTCCTAATCTCACCTGAAAACCACAACTTTTAGAAACCACTCTCAGAGAACACAATAGAAAAAAGTTAAATTTCATTATTTGTATTATTATAAGATAGTGGTAATTAAAGAGTGCAAAACCCACACATGGGCAGAGGAGAGCTACATACAGAACAAAAGATTACATAGAACTAGCTAAAAACACAGTGGGCTCTGTCTAAAGAAGCAGTAGAGATTATATGTGAACTATGAGAATATGACAAAAATAAACCAAAGGAACAGATATTTTTTTAAAGTATTTTTTGGGGCATTTTCCAGATCTTAACATGGTACTGACATTATGCTTGTGGCACTTGTACGCAAAAGACACACAATTGATGGACGGAATACAGAACAAATCAAAACATTCACCCCCAGTCAAGAGATCTGGGTTAAATCCATCATTCTTTTGCTCACCATGCCACCCCAGTTTAGACCTGGCCATATGCAAATCAGTCTTGACCCTGTGCCTCATGGGAACAGTCCAGCACGAACTGCTAAGCCAGGTCCTCCCTGGACTGGAAACAAGCATCCTAGGACCGGTTTCGGGGCTTCACCCCTCTTCAGCCAGGATAGCTTGAATCCAGTGGCACAGTGAGCCCGGGACCCACGTCTGGGCATACCCGGCGCACTTAGGGCGAGTAAGCAAAAGACACAATTGATGGACGGAATGCAGAACAAATCAAAACATTCACCCCCAGTCAAGAGATCTGGGTTAAATCCATCATTCTTTTGCTCACCATGCCACCCCAGTTTAGACCTGGCCATATGCAAATCAGTCTTGACCCTGTGCCTCATCGGAACAGTCCAGCCCGAACTGCTAAGCCAGGTCCTCCCTGGACCGGAAACAAGCATCCTAGGACCGGTTTCGGGGTTTCCTCCTCTTCAGCCAGGATAGCTTGAATCCAGTGGCACAGAGAGCCCGGGACCCACGTCTGGGGATACCCGGCACACTTAGGGCGAGTAAGCAAAAGACACACAATTGATGGACGGAATGCAGAACAAATCAAAACATTCACCCCCAGTCAAGAGATCTGGGTTAAATCCATCATTCTTTTGCTCACCATGCCACCCCAGTTTAGACCTGGCCATATGCAAATCAGTCTTGATCCTGTGCCTCATGGGAATAGTCCAGCCCGAACTGCCAAGCCAGGTCCTCCCTGGACTGGAAACAAGCATCCTAGGACCGGTTTCGGGGTTTCACCCCTCTTCAGCCAGGATAGCTTGATTCCAGTGGCATGGAGAGCACAGGACCCACGTCTGGGCATACCCGTCCCACTCGGGGTGACAATTGCAAAAACAACAGTTGATGGACAGAATGCAGAACAATGTCATACATTCACCCCAGTACAGAGATCTGGGCCTAAATCCATCGTTTTTTGCTCACCATGCCATTCCAGTTTGAACCCAGCCATATGCAAATCAGTCTTGACCCTGTGCCTCATGGGAACAGTCCAGCCCGAACTGCCAAGCCAGGTCCTCCCTGGACTGGAAACAAGCATCCCCGGTTTCGGGGTTTCACCCTCTTCAGCCAGGATAGCTTGATTCCAGTGGCATGGAGAGCACGGGACCCACGTCTGGGCATACCCGTCCCACTCGGGGTGACAATTGCAAAAACAACAGTTGATGGACAGAATGCAGAACAATGTCATACATTCACCCCAGTACAGAGATCTGGGCCTAAATCCATCGTTTTTGCTCACCATGCCATTCCAGTTTGAACCCAGCCATATGCAAATCAGTCTTGACCCTGTTCCTCATGGGAACAGTCCAGCCCGAACTGCCAAACCAGGTCCTCCCTGGACTGGAAACAAGCATCCTAGGACCGGTTTCGGGGTTTCACCCCTCTTCAGCCAGGATAGCTTGATTCCAGTGGCATGGAGAGCACGGGACCCACGTCTGGGCATACCCGTCCCACTCGGGGTGACAATTGCAAAAACAACAGTTGATGGACAGAATGCAGAACAATGTCATACATTCACCCCAGTACAGAGATCTGGGCCTAAATCCATCGTTTTTTTGCTCACCATGCCATTCCAGTTTGAACCCAGCCATATGCAAATCAGTCTTGACCCTGTGCCTCATGGGAACAGTCCAGCCCGAACTGCCAAGCCAGGTCCTCCCTGGACCGAAACAAGCATCCTAGGACCGGTTTCGGGGTTTCAACCCTCTTCAGCCAGGATAGTTTGATTCCAGTGGCATGGAGAGCACGGGACCCACGTCTGGGCATACCCGTCCCACTCGGGGTGACAATTGCAAAAACAACAGTTGATGGACAGAATGCAGAACAATGTCATACATTCACCCCAGTACAGAGATCTGGGCCTAAATCCATCGTTTTTTTGCTCACCATGCCATTCCAGTTTGAACCCAGCCATATGCAAATCAGTCTTGACCCTGTGCCTCATGGGAACAGTCCAGCCCGAACTGCCAAGCCAGGTCCTCCCTGGACTGGAAACAAGCTATCCTGGCTGAAGAGGGGTGAAACCCCGAAACCGGTCCTAGGATGCTTGTTTCCAGTCCAGGGAGGACCTGGCTTGGCAGTTCGGGCTGGACTCTTCCCATGAGGCACAGGGTCAAGACTGATTTGCATATGGCTGGGTTCAAACTGGAATGGCATGGTGAGCAAAAACAATGGATTTAGGCCCAGATCTCTGTACTGGGGTGAATGTATGACATTGTTCTGCATTCTGTCCATCAACTGTTGTTTTTGCAATTGTGCCACTTGTACAGCACACTTTTAAGTTACAAGTTACAGTAGTGCTCTGTCAGTGTTCACAATCTACACCCATCATCCTTGATGTATCGACCCAATTACTACTTGTAAACTGCATTAACAACTTATGTTTACAACCTAAATACATGCTCACCTCATTCCACTTATTATTAGTTGTATACATTACCCTTTGTTTTCCCAGTCCATACTCCCGGATCACATCTCTTTCAGATTGGAGGGTCCAAAGCTACCTATAGGCCTGCTTTTTAGCGCAACAATTGAGTTCAAGTCTCTACCCCGTTGTCCCCTTCCACAATGGCTGACACTGCTTCTCTCCAAAGGTCTGTCATGTGCTTTTTACAGACTCCCTCTGCTCCTCTTTCCACATGGCAACTCCCTCTGCAAAAGTCCAATTTTCTACTGCCCTCCGCCATCTGCAGTGTCCCGGGTCTTCTGTCGATCTAGCTTGAATGCAGTAACCTGGCCTGGCAGTTTGGACTGGACTGTTCCCCTGAAGAGCAGGGTCAAGACTGTTTTGCATATGGCTCGGTCCAAACTGGGGTGGCATAGTGAGCAAAAGAACGATGGATTAAACCCAGATCTCTTGACTGGGGGTGAGTAGTTGAAAGGTTTCAGCACTCCGGCCATCATCTTATTATGTTTGCTATGTTCGCCCTAAGTGACCAAAGGCATGCCCAGACGTGCCACTGGATTCAAGCTAGCCTGGTGATAAGGGGTGATACCCTTAAACTGGTCCCAGGATGCTTGTTGCTGGTCTAGGGACGACCTGACATGGCTGTTCGGGTTGGACTATTCCCATGAGGAGCAGGGTCAAGACTGATCTGCACATGTCTGGGTCCAAACTGGGGTGGCATAGTGAGCAAAAGAACAATGGATTAAACCCAGGTCTCTTGACAGGGGGTGAGTGGTTGAAAGGTTTCAGCACTACGTCCATCATCTTGTAGTGTTTGCTATGTTTGCCCTAAGTGGCCAAAGGTATGCCCAGACGTGGGTCCCTTGCTCGCTGTGCCACTGGATTCAGGCTAGCCTGGCTGATGAGGGGGTGATACCCCGAAACTTGTCTCAGGATGCTTGTTTCCGGTCCAGGGAGGACCTGGCCTGGCAGTTCGGGCTAGACTGTTCCCATGAGGAGCAGGGTCAAGACTGATTTGCATATGGCTGTGTCCAAACGGGGGTGGCACAGTGAGCAAAAGAACAATGGATTAAACCCAGATATCTTGACTGGGGGAGAGTGGTTGAAAAGTTTTCAGCACTCCGTCCATTATCTTGTTGTTTTTACGATGCTACAACCAAACTAGTGAAGCACAAACTCGTACAAGAGCTCGAAAAAAACTTTCGCCAGAAGAACTTCAATTGGAAAACGTGTCCTCATTGAAAACTGCTGTTGTTGTGGACTATATGTCACAATTGCGAATGGTCAAGATTTCATCCATGCAAAACTTCGGAGAGGTCGTTCAGATTGTTCTACAGATATCAAAGTCAGTGTGCACCTTACAAGAATTGCACATTGTCTTTGACAGTTATCTTGAACTATATGCCAAAGAATGTGAGAGAATCAGACGAATATATCTACAAATGGAACAATTGACCTTGCCTGCACCAAAAAATCGACACCTATACCTGTGCAAGACATTGCTGATGCTTCAGTGAATACTGAATTTCCAATTATTGCAAGTGGAATGATTGTCAATGAGGAGTTGGTGACTGCAGAGATATATTCAAAAGGTATGGGACATATTGTTCAAGAACTTAACAGCAAATTGGAGGAGGCTGACCTTCCCCTTATCCCCACATCTTGCTTTTTAATACCAAGTGCGGTACCTATAAATAAATAGAGTTTGGGGTTCCACATTGGTTTTTAATTTACTTTTCACACGGGCCCATTATAACATTAGAAGTGCCTCCCTGTCTCCAGGTGTAGGCCTGCTCTCCACCAAACCAAGATTTTGGAGAGCGAAGGGATGTCCTATGATGGAGCATGACACCTGGTGGTGTGTGAATAAAATCCTTCACATTTTTGTGTATGCCCAGCATACCTATTGAGGGATGTTGAGAGGGTCACAGTAACGTAAATACATTCTTGGGAAGCTTAATTTGTGTGTATACAGTAGTTTGGAGGCCAGCTCACCCTTGAGACCCCCATAGCCTCTAGTTCCCTACCCTGGGTAATCCTAAGGGGAGAGGATGTGGTCTCACAGCTAGACTGACAACTTTGGAGCTGGAAAACCAAGGTTCGAGCCTCAGGGTCGACTCCACATCCTGTGATTCTGGGCAAATCACTTAATCTTCCCGTGCCTACCAAAAACATGAATGCGTCCTTGTGTAACGTAACTGGTGCTCATGTAAAGCGCTCAAATACCTTCGGTTCGAGTTCGCGCTATAAAAATCTGTGTGTTTTCACGTTGTTTCTAATCTCTCTGTTTTCTTGGCAAATGTAGTGTTGGTAAAACTGCTGGTTGTTTGTAGAAGCTGAGAAAAATAAAGTGAACAAGTGTACATATTCATCACGGCTATGTCCTTAATAGATCCTATACTTTCCTTTTCAATTGGCAGGAGATTTTGCATTCATGATACAAACAAATATATTCAATACAATAACAGAAAAACATGATGAAGAACTCAGCCACAGTAGAAAGTGGAACTCTTCATCATGATTCTTAAAGAAAATGTTTTTACCAATGGTCCTTGCAGTTGATGAGCATCACCAATTTGCCTGGCCTTAATCATGTGGTTACACAAAACAAGACACGCTTTTTCAACAGACGCTTTGCCTTCATTTTAAGGTTTGCTTTATGAATACTGCATCTGGCATTAATATGCCAAATTCTTATTGGGATATAAGAATGACTGACTCAGGAACCTCATGTAGAAATGCTGACTTTGTAGCTAGTTGAATAAGAGAGGCTTGCAATTTTCATGGGTCCAAAATGGAGTTTAGCTCTTTCACCACGCTAATATTGCATCTGATGTTTTTCAGAGGAACAGTTTTAGAAAAAATGTTGCATTCACACAACTCATTTGAGGAAGCATTGAGTCTCTTATCTTTCGCATAACCCATTACAACAATATATAGCAAAAGCCCCAAAATTAGAATTGTTACCCATGACACACTTTTTTTGTTTTGAATGTGGAACACCGAAAAAATAGAGAATACTTTCAAACACAACCAGCCCATCTACCAAGTGGCCCACGGCATACCCGACACCTTTAGTCTGTCCTCTTAGCCAAAATAACGTTTCGTTCAGGCATAAAGGCATAAAACCCCAGCATACAAAAGACTAATGTCAAAAACCCAAGACTGGATGATATGTCTTACAAGGCACAGTGCTTCCTAAAGCCATGCAGGTGCCTACACATGAGGTCTGTGTGTCTTTATCTGTGCATCTGTGTGTTATCTGTATACATAGGTGTCTGTGAAAAAGTGGGCATTTTAAATATGGCTTCTATTGTAAATGTTATAAAACAATCACTCAAATACATTAGTAAAAAAAAAGACCTGAAAATGCCGTTGTCTTTTAAAGGGTCAGCCTTAAATACCCTATCCGGGCCGAATATCACTTTCTTTGCATTCCGGTACTTACAGTCGATCATTTGAATAGGAAACGAACTACATTTACCGGAGTGAAAGGAAAACACCGGGACAGGATGAGTTATTCATACCTTCCATGGGCCAACTTTTCGTGATTTAGACATCAAGGTAACCTTTGACAGAGGTGTCCAATCTCTACGCATGTCACCAAGGTTTTTAGTTCTAATTTTCATTATAGTTATAACCAACCCTCCCTCCTCCCCGGTGGAGTGGACAGAGGTAACCATGGGACCTATATAATATTATGCATCACCTCAAGGAGAGCTGAGGCGGCTGTCGCCTGCTAGGCATGATGGGATGATGGTGGTCCTTGGGTTCTTGGGGGCACAGTCTCAGTTTTTGGTCTTATCGTGAGGGCCTATGGGGCTGCACTGTCCTGCTCTCCTTCATCTTTGTCCGAAGGGGGTTTGTGGGGGAGGTTTGTGCTGTTTTCTCAGGACATCATGGAATCATTTGCTCCCCTCCCAGTTCGCTATGTACCAGTTATTATCTTATTCTCTGTTGACCCCTCTCGACTGTAACCTTTTTGTTTGGTATGCCTATTTGATATGTGTTTTGGGTTGGTATTCCTTTTGCTGCCTGTACTGCAATTGTTACCTTCCTTTCCCTCCAATTGTAAAGAGCTCTGATATCCTTCGGGATCATGTTCGCGCTATATAAAACGTTATAAATAAATAAATAAATAAATTGTACACGTGTACATCCTCCTGGCCTCTTTTTTTGGGTGCAGGATGGAGAATTGGGCCGGTATGGCGCCTGTTCCTGTGGGCTGCATGAACTTTTTACTTCTTGGGTTACTCTTCGGGATTTCCTGGTGAGGGGCGTGGGTCTACACTTGAGAGGATGTGTATGGGGGGGTTGCTCTGGGATCCCTGCACGTGGGCGGGACTCTACGGTGCTTGTGACTATGATAGAAATTCCCCTACGAGAGAAAAGGAGTTACAGGTAAGAAACTATTCCTTCTTTGTCAACAAAGACCACTACCAATTCTGGCTACTACCCTGGGGTCTAGGGGTCATGTATTTGCACAAAAGTGTAGGTTTGCCTTTGCGAATCAGGCGCTCAGAGCTCAACAACCACACAACAGACCCAATAAGTAAATGTCTATCCCAGTGCTTTTCTTTTTGAAAAGAGAAATACTCCACATCAAAATGTAATACAGTGCATAAAGAAGGGGGCAACACTACTGGCTGCCTGTGCCTTGTTCTCCCTCACTGTTCTCCAACTTCCAAGAGCGTTTATTAAGGGAGTTCTGTAATATATCTTCTACCTCCACTCTGACTCATCCCAAACCTCATTCTACTACTCTCTCCAATGCACTACCCTATTTCTCACCCTATACCTCTCTCAATATATCCTCTACCTCCACACTGTCATTTATCCCAAACCCCATACCACTACTATGATCCCCAAAATAACCCTTTCTAGACTCTTCCCTCCTCTACCCCTCCTTGCATCATCTCATACCTCTTTTACTATTCAGATCTCCCAAACAAGAGCCTTTCAAAACCCTTCCCTCTGACTCTCCCCCCTCCACCTCCCCTTTACTCATCCCAAACCCCCTCCTACTGCTATAAACTCCCCCCCAAAAAAACTAAAAAAACTTCCTAGCCCTTCCCTTTTCTATCCCACCACTATTCCTTTTCAAACCAAATTACAGACTAATATGTCCACCACTCAAAATTATTTCATATTTCCCTATACTAATTCCCCACTAATCCTGTTTGGATTCCGGAGTAGCATGCTACTCACCGAAAAGTGCTTCAACACCTCGTCAGGGGTAGTAAGCACTATATAAATGCAATTACCAGACAATACAATAAATTGTGTCCCACTTCGCATGGCGGGAGGGAAGGGGTTCCAGTGTTTTTTCTGGCCTTTCAATAATATACTTGTGACTTGTGTAAGAAAAAGTAATAAAAAGTGTACACATGATTACTGTAATGTGTATCTATGCCCTGCAATTGAGCGATATGTGTCCTCGGTTACTGCTCTGGAAGATGGTTGATGATTGTGTCTTTTTGTACTAGCAGGATTCCCTGAGAGGTGGGAAAATTGTCATTCCTGATAACAGAGGATGACTGGAAGAGGGCAGAGTGGGGGCTATGTGATTTCCACATGTAAGGAAAAAGTGCTACCAGGTACACTGTCATTCGTCAATACTTTTGCACTGCTCTTGATTTGATTTAGGTGCAGACAAACATTAGGATTGTAAACAGTAAACGTAAGTGACTCACAACAAAGTATAATGCAGAAAGAAGCATTTTATGTTCTCTATACTGACATTTTCTTCATCTTGTTACAGGAATTTTTAAGGTGGCCTTGTTACATAAAATTGATCATATCTATTTTTCACAATCACAGTAGGAGGAGAATGACAGCAGAAATAACACATGCTTTGCTTGGCCCACGTCAGCCATTTGGTTTTCAAGTTCATTAAAGCACTGGTGAAACAATTTTAGTTTTATTCAGTCAAGTTATATCGTACAGCTCAATATTGCATCACCGTACTCATGTCTAGTCATATGATTGCACATTTTAAGTAGGTTTTCAAGTTAGTCGGATGCCCCCAACTGTCAAAATTGCATTAAAAATCACTAGGAGTACTGGGGAAAACAACTGAATTGTGTTACACAATTCAGCTGGATATAATCCAGGGAAGAACTTAATTGGCTTCTTGTGTAACCAATGGGCCAACTACGTCCCGAAGAGAAAATAATACTAGTTCATTAGGTCAGGGTTCCTATTTATTAAGGAATATAGCTTGTTCCTCGAACAGGACCATAGACTAATACCATACACACTGGAGAAGTGCTTCAATGACTCATGCCTCATAAAAACAGAGACTAGTGGTGGGACAAAGGAGTTTGGCCCATTCAGCTACCGTCCAAAAATCTTTAGTATTATAGCAGTAAGCTGTGTCTTTAAGTCTTTCGAGTCTCTTTCAGATAATGAGTGTTTTTTGTGGTTTATATGTTGTTTACAAGTGATCCACAAAAAGTCAAAGAGCGACTCAGAAGAGCTTTCAGATACATGGCTAACAAACACATCCGCATTAAAATGAACCCGCGGAGCTTCTGGTCTATATCACAAACAGTGCTGGAACTTCAATGACATGTGGCTAAAATGTTTTGCACAGAAATAGATCAGAACGTGGGAAAGTCTGGAGATTGGCCATGTTGGATTAGAAGGAAAGTGACTGTGGAAGAAAATAAACTGTTACATCTGTTGTATGTAAATGTCCTATTATAAATCGGGATGGTAAAATGGGACGTGCAAATTCTTGTTGCAAACACAAAACATCATCTGAGGTTCAAGGCACAATCAAAGCGCACCCCTGGATTCATGATTACAAAGGCTTCAGATAGACAGTGACAGTGAGAAGTCCAAATATATAAGATGCTGCTTCTTCCCAGGTAGGTCAAGGTGTTTCAACATTCAGACAACGTGTAGGATCATATGAAGTAGATACATCGAGGTACTGACTCCTGAGGACCAAAACGAGAGGCACCTTAAACCATTTTTACATAGCAGACAACACCTATTGTGTAAAACGTTTTTCAGACGTCAGCGGTGTAAAGGGATCTTTTCAGCAGCATCTAATTCTCCACCCCCTCAGCCAGGATTATACAGCACGGCTGTCAAATTCCTGCACTTCATTGAAGACCCCGGAGAAAAAAAAGCATTTATACACCTCCCAACTCGCATATGCCACCTTGTGTCACACAGTGTCGACTGTCGGCACTCTTCAAACAACCACTTAAAGAAGAGACATTATCACACAGTGAATACTAAGCTGAAACGATAAACCTTACACAAGATAGGTTTCCACCACAAAAGCGGAGAGTCTAAATTCACACAACCGATGCCCGGTTTCCAATCTTACAATGACATGCCTCTAATGCCTTTGTGTGTGCTTCTGGAAAGGGTGGGAATAGCCTCAGGGAGCGTGCAAAGGTGCTGCCAGCGCTCAACAGCCCCACCCGATGTTCAGGGTATTACTCAACCAAAGCCCCTCCTCCTCCTACCAAACTAGATCACACCTAAGATTTGCAAGTGTGGCAAGTCTGCATTCACAATGCCATTTTTTGTATTTTATGTAAGAAAATTTTGCATACACTTTCGTAAAGCACGGAATGAGTGACGTGGTAGGGAGTTAGGTGGAGTGGGGAAGTCTCCTGTTCTCCCTCTCCATCCCAAGGGAGGATCCTATCATCAGGGCTGTCCATAAATAGAATCCTTTCACTCTACTGCATTGTATTTCATTGGTTGATTCGGTGCTGATTTAACACCTTCGCTGATTAACATTATTTTGGACAAAGCACAGGTTGTAGTATTAAGAACTGTTGGCACAGTGACCAGCCTGTCATTATCCTTTTGTCTGCAGCACCCAAACCTTATGGAGCTGAGAATCTAGCTCCAGCAACATGCATGAGTGAAAGGTATTACTGGGATGTCGGAGATGTTTTTTGTTGTGTGTCTTAATACTACTGATAATTGAAAACATCACATCACCCACACGTGTACACCGGAGCCTGTACTATGCATAGGGTGCATTGCAAAGGTCTGCACTGTGGTGCCCCTTTAGCTGGGTGCTGGGCGCAGACCAGGTGAGCGCACCCCATTACAGTAAATGCACCGCCCTCAATGCAGCTGTGATCTTGCGCCTGCACAGGGGGCACCGCATTAGGGAAAGGCAGTAAAGCAGCCAGTCCGCCTTCCACTGTGCAGGCAGAAACACTTCAAAGAGGGACAGAGAACCCTTTGCAGGCAAGGGCAGTAAGTGACTGCACCTGCATGTAGGGGGTTGTCCGAGAGGTCCTTACAACCCATTTTCTCCCTTTTCAAAGCGCTCTGCTGGGGGTGCACTGACTGTGTGCCGCCTCTTTGTTGCGCCCATGACAGCTCCTTTGCTTCTGTGCCAGGGTCTATAATACCGCATAGGTGCAGAGGCAAAGTGTTTCCTCATACACATGAACCCACGCCCCATGCAAATTAGAGAACGCCCCCTGGAGAGCGCCCCAATGCAATCTGTTTTACAGAAGGGGCTGCAAAAGCATCTGCAGTCCCTTCTTTAAAGTGCTCCTGGGGCGCCGTAATCAGGTGCACACTCCTGCTGTGCCTCCAGGCGAAAAAAATAATTCAGTTATTTCGTATCAACATGTTTCTTTACATAGCACTTTTTCAAAGCACTTTATATACCAGATTTGAGCATGCAGTTCTTATTACCTAATCTGAAGTATCAAAGTATTAAAGGTTGAGTGGACTTTACGAGATTTAACAATAAACATTTCTAAACCGAATGGGTTTTTAATGAGATTTCAAAACTGAAATCTGAAAACAAGATAAAATACGAAAAAACCTTCACAGATTAACATTCACATTGCTGACTTGATGAAGAAATAGCATATTAGACTTATATAAAAGTCCTAATTGAAATTAAAAAAATATTCTTTTTTTAAGTCAAATCATTCGTGTGTCACAATAGCACTAAATAAATCTCTAGTTCCCTAAAGATCATTTTGAGAACCTCAACTTATAAGGTCTGATGCCATTTCATTACTGAATTACTTGAAACACTTGCATGATAATAATGTGACTGCCGAGCTGTATTGAGAGCCTATTTCTCATCAGAGAGATATTAGCAGTAGCCAGACAGTGTAAAAAGACTCCGGGGGCAGGTTTGAAGACACAGATGATACTAGCAGAATAAAGTGACACTTTTTATTCTGAGGTGTTATGTTATGCAAAGTCACCAACAGTTGTATAGTTGACCTCTACCATTTGTATAGACTCGTCGACCTACCGGTGTCTGAAGTGTGTATATGCAAGTTGTATTATGCTAATTGAAACACAGAAGTGCGGGTTTTAGGAGTAAAGGAAGAAGGGCTGCAACCCTAGCTCCCTCATCCTAATACCCCTAAACTTCATTCTTACATGCCCGCCCTTCAGTGGACATGCTCTGCTGCTCAACAGATCATTCACTGGTGTTTTCTTTTGCACTAAATGCTGCCGGGTGGGAGCTTCAAGGCACCAGGAACAAAGTCGGAGGTGGAGACCATGGGTTCATTTAGTCCTTGACAAATGGTACATCAAGGGAGGAAGATGGAGGCCCAACGGCCTGACTGGGATCTCCGAACGATGAAAGGAGCTGCTACGGTGGCCGTGCAGGTTTTCCAAGTGAGCACCATCTTTAAAGTGCCTGAATGAATTAAGATGTTTCATAAAGACAACAGTTACTCCTTGGAGTGTTCCGGGGCAAAAGATTGCAAACCTCAAACAGCCCTGGTCGCAATTACAAAGAGGAGAACAATCATGTCTTCATTAAACATTTAGTTTTTAGAGAAACAAATTCCCAAAGCATTAGTCTGTTTTCTTTCAGCGAAGAAAAATAAAAAAATGCCACCATGCATAGGAAGTTTTCTCCCTACACACAAGAGAAAATCAGTATTTTCCCTGCTCTTGTCCACCATGCTCTGAAAATCAATGGCGTTCACTATGACCCAGTGGTCCTGTGTCGGATGTCAAGGTCAGATATTACCACCAGCAGTTGAGGCGCCGACAACAACAACCCAGTGGTTCTCCCACGTCTCTATTTGGTGGGGCACCAGAGGTTTGGCGGGTTGGGAGGAAAACTAATTTAAGACAATCCTTCTCCCTCCACCAACCCCTAAATTAGGCCATAAGTAGAGTTTATGAGGTCACAGCAGGTACAAAACAAGCATTGGCATAGCCAATAGGTCTCGCCTTGGAACCTTATAAGTGTTTAGCCATGCAACAGTTGATGTTGTTGCACCAAGGATATTGTGCTGGATAACTAAACACTTATAAGGTCCCAAAGGCGAGACCTATTGGCTATGCCAATGCTTGTTATTTGGAGAGAGTGGATGTATGAACAGAGACACATCTGCAGCACTGCCTAGAGGACTTAGAAAAAAATTACAGATGAGACCAGAGAAGCAGGTAGCATCACTGTGTAGAGGACTTAGAATGTGGAATTACCGATGAGACCAAAGAAGCAGCTAGCAGAGCTGCCTAGAGGACTAAGAATGAGGGATTGCCACTGGTAACAGAGATAGAGCTGCAGCACTGCCTAGAGGACTTAGAATGTGGAATTACCAACAGAACCAGAGTAGCAGCTAGCAGCACTGCTTAGAGGACTTAGAATGAGGATTTACCACTGGGGCGAGAGAAACAGCTAGCAGCACTGAATGAGGAATTACCACTGTGACCAGAGACACAGCTGCAGCACTGCCTAGATGACTTAGAATGAGGAATTACTGACCGGACCAGAGTAGCAGCTATCTATCAGCACTGCCTAGAGGACTTAGAATGAGGAATTACCAACGGAATCAGAGAAGCAGCTTGCAGCAATGCCTAGTAGACTAGGAATGATGAATTACGACTGGAACCAGAGAAGCAGCTAGCAGCACTGGCTAGAGGACTAAGAATGAGGACTTACCACTAAGAACATACGCTGCTGCAGCACTGCCTAGAGGACTAAGAATGTGGAATTACGAATGGGAACAGAGACATAGTCGCAGCACTGCCTAGAGGACTAACAATGAGGAATTACCGACGGGACCAGAGTAGCAGCTAACAAAACTGCCTAGAGGGCTTAGAATGAGAAATTACCTACAGGACCAGAGAAGCAGCTAGCAGCACAGTCTAGAGGGCTTAGAATGAGGAATTACCGACGGGACCTGAGAAGCAGCTAGCAGCTTGCCTAGAGGACTAAGAGTGAAGAATTACCACTGTGATCAAAAACACAGCTGCAGCACTGCCTAGATGACTTAGAATGAGGAATTACTGACGGGCCAGAGTAGAAGCTAGTAGCATTGCCTAGACGACTTATAAATGAGGAATTACCATTGGGACCAAGTAAGCAGCTGCAGCTTTGCTAGAGGACTTAGAATGAGGAATTACCACTGGGACCAGAGGAGCAGCTGAAACAGTGTGTAGAGGACTAAGAATGAGGAATTACCACTGGACTAGAGAAGCAGCTAGCAGCATTGATTAGATGACTAAGAATAAGTAATTATCACTGGGAACAGAGACGGCTGCAAAACTGCCTAGATGATTTAGAATGGGGAATTACCACTTGGAACAGAGACACCGCTGCAGCACTGTCTAGAGGACTTAGAATGGAGTAATTTCTGACAGGACCAAAGAAGCAACTGCAGAACTGTGTAGAGGACTTAGAATGAGGAATTTTCACTGGAATTACCACGGGGAACAGAGACACAGCTGCAACACTGCCTAGATGACAGCTTTATAATCATGTCCTACAGTAGTTTTGTTACATGAATAGATTTCTACAAAAATGTATACTGATATTTCTAAATATTTACTTTTGCACTTTAATTTGACTTTCTTACTGCATGATGCAAAAATTATTGCCAATAATGCAGAACTTGTGTTAAAAGGAGCTTTTAGCTCTGAAAAGCCTAAAGGTACTATTCTGTACAATATATGTTTGTTCTTTCCTTCGTAGCACATTGACTTGTGTTTTTCAGTTTAAAAAATAAAAATGAATTCATGAATGGTTGAACGGTTCTAACTCGTGTGAACTGCTCCTCTCTTGTTACAAGAGGAAACAAAAAACTGTGAACGCTCTGGCATTTTTAAGCGCCCACGCATGCCATTAATATCGAAGTGCTGAGGGCATTTTTTTATTTATTATGTTTATACATCACTGTCATACAAAGCCCGAAGCAACTAGTTGGAGGAAAACAACACCTGCAAAAGCAGGGTGAGCTGGCAGTTATCGCAAAATGTATTTTGGAAAGAGGAACACAAAGTAGAAAAACCAAGAATCAAAGAGCAGTGTGAAATGAGAGAACGAAGCACAACAGGGTGGTGGAGCTTTCTTGTTACTAGTGTGTAACAGAGGAAGGAGCGGTTTCTCCCAGCCTGGAAAACTAATCTGAATGGTGCTGCTTCCGTGTTTACTAATCCAGACGAGACCGCTCCCAGGCTTTTGTGGCAGCCTCGCTTTGGAAGCTTAGCTGGGGAGACATAGTCCTATTTTTATTGCTCCTTTGCAATTGTGAGAACTCTGAAAAAGACGTTGCGTAAAAAAACACTAGCATGCTACTTGCAGGCTGCCACTCCGAGTTACAAGCATGGCCGGAGATGAGAAACTCTGGATCTCACTGGTGAGCTCCGATACTTTGGGGCGATATTGTAAATGTTTTAATGTCTCAAAAACACAAATTAAAAATGTGTTAACATGGATTAGAGGGCGCAGCATCTCCGGTTGTGTGGACGCATTCATGGGAGAAGTAAAAGCAGGTGTCCTGGAGGGCTTTAAGTGGGGTGAAAAACTGGAAGGGTCTCTCTAAGGGGCGTGGCCAATGTAATTAAAATGTTGGCTTAAAACATGTAAACTGAAAATCTGTGCGTAGCATAGTGTGCCGCCAGACTGGTATTTTGCTGCTCCTGTCACTGCATCCAGATATTTAATACAACATGTAACATTACACCTACAACAAGCTAGGGCTATTGGCTTTGTCAATGGTTCTCTGATGTTCTAAGGGACAGTTTTGCTGATCGGGCTGCACACAGGCTGGCAGGCCGGACCTGGCAACTACTATGTGCTCCTAATAACCAGCGGTGATGAGGTGGCCAGCTGTGGGGAATCTCGCGCTGGTCTGGCAAGTTTGTTGTTCGGTTCCCTGATGTCCAGGGTAGCGTGGATCCAGTATAGTGACACAAGCTGGTGGTGCCGAGGCTGGTAGTGGTGATGCCTCTGGCTGACGTGCAGACTGGGTTTGCAGGTCATAAGGTGACCTGAGGCAGCACCGGTATGCAGGCGGTGATGGTGTCTCCCTGCATGGGATTGTCACAACTATGAAGGGCACTCAGGCAGAAGGGCTGTGGCACCCTAAGCCACTGAGGACTGCAGGGGGTGCTGCAGTCCGTCACTGCTCCATGCAGTGGTGGGATGTGGCCGGGAAGGGTTCCATACCCGCGTTGATGCTGCTGGTTGAGGCTGTATGATCGGTGTAACCGGTCAAGGTTCTGTGAGGGTGGTGGAGCCGGCAGGAGAAAGATGCTGGCCACGCTCTGAATCGGCGTCTATCCAACTCCATTTGTAAGTAATTGGCAATACTTGCATTCCAATCATGTCAGTAAAGCTGGGATTGTGAGCGGAGTGAGAGGGAGGCGGCCAAGCGCAGAGGGCGCGAGACGGCAGAGGGACACGTCTAGAAAGGCAGCGAAGAAGGGAGACAAGAGAGATGCTCCTTGACATCCAAATAATATCGCTGGCGTAGTACATGGAAGACACAGGTAGATTAAGTGATTTGCCCAGAATCACAGAAAGTTGAGCAGACGCCGAGACGCGAGACGGAGAGGGCGGAGCGAGTGAGTGGCCGGGACGTGTGGGCGAGGAGAGAGGCGCGCGCGCTTGGGAGAGCAGTCTGCTCTTTTTGGAAGCACATACTCGTGCTTGTGGCGCACCCCTGCTCGCTCCCGCAAGGTGGATGCCGCCACAAGCATGAGTATGTGCTTCCAAAAAGGGCAGAGCAACGGCTAAAGGTCCTCCTATGCAGCGCATGCGCGCTGCGTAGGCGAGACCTAAAAAGGAAACACTAGACCAGGCCAGAAGAGGGGGAGAGGTGCTGACTATTCAACATGTGGAGTTAAGAGAGTAGATGACATAGAAGGCAGGGGTGAGGAATTTATATCACTTGACGCCAAAACAAATGGATTTTCCCTGGAGGACAAGAAGTTCTAATGGCTAGCTCGTCAGACAGACAACTAGGCATTAAATCGGGCTCAGAAGGTATCGGCTGATGCACTTTGGTGCTCACAGTCAATCAGGGTAGCTTTAACAATTCCTATAACCATGGGAAAACTGTAATGCCCTGTGATTAAGAGACTGAACTCCAGGCCCAGGTTGGCTGGGGGAAACCTGAGCCCACCACGAGGAAAAGCATTTTATTTTTCATTGGTGCAAAAAAGCCTCGGCTGTGCTGCTATTCGCTATGGCATTTGGATTGATGCAGAAATGGCAGTTTGTTCTTGCTCTTGCGTAGAATTAGGTCAGCGTATGTATGCTGGTCAAAGACGGCCACAGCGTTGCTGCAAGAGAGCGTAAAAACTAGGCTCTCTAGAGTGTGATTTAAGAGGCAAGAGGGAGGGGAACGAAGGGAGGCTCACCCTGGCCCTCAGATACTTACTTAAAGCTTTACTCTTTCCCTACTGTGCGTTTCATGTCTATTTGACTCCCTGTCCCTGTCCCGACTCTCTACTCGTAACATATGAATGCCTTTTGCCCTGACCTTTTCAGAGTCTTCTCGACCTCTGTTTTGGAACACCACATATCTAAGTATGACAGCACTCAGAGCGCTCCTAAAATGCAGAGTTAGCCTCCATATAGGTCATGTACAGTGCCCCCTTTACTAAAAACACTGGCGGGGCTTAACCTGCTCTATCAGCGTGCATGTTGTCAATCAAACTACACTCTGAAGATGTATATGTGTAACAATTCAGCGCTGTATGCCTGCATGCACTATGTCATTACTTAGGGGCACAGTCAAATGTGCATTGTGACTGGGGCAGCCTGTGTGTGCATACACTTGACCTGAATCATGTAGCGGTCTGTCTTATGTCACCAGTCTTCTTCACCCACAGCAGCTGTGGCCCTGAGAAGTAGAGCATTGTGGAGACGTCCGTGTGTACCAAACGCTTCTAAGCCTCGTCAAAGGTAATAAGCACTATAAGTGCAATTACAGTACCAGACCCCGCCTCTTTCTGTGATCATGCCCGGCCAAAAAATAAATATCGCAGAGGCCTTAGGATGCCTGGAATCCCCATCCCCACCTGTTTTCATCACCTTGTACTGCAGACAGGCAGGCAGTGATTAAAAAAAAAAAAAAAGAAAACAGAAAAACTATATTTTTCAGTAGAAGGGGCGTAACTTCCATTGGTGCAGCAGGTGCAGTGGCATGGGGACCAGAGGCCTGAAGGGCCCACTGAACCCTACTTATTACTGTACTTAACAGTTCAAACAGTGTTGAGGTGGCCATTTTCTTCCTTGCACTACTGCCCATAAAACACTGGCAAAGCCTCTGTTTAGTAGGCAATGAAATGTGTTAATTGAAAAAAGAACTACAGGATTTGAAGGTGATGCCGGAATCATTTCCAGAACACTCCTAATTGCAGCCGTAATAAATGAGGGTCAAAGACTAACAGAGATCAGAATAGAAAAGACTGAAAAGTGAAGTTCAGAATTTTTACTTTTTGATGTGCTTGCTCAGGTTCGTGAGACGGTTTTCTGTCAGATGCATATCGGTGTGCATATGAATGATAAAATCCCATGGAAAATTCTCCACCTGATTGCTGTGCGCATCGTGTTGCCATGCGGCAGCTGCAGAAAAGCTTTACAAGTAGAGACCCTTGATGACTACCAGTAAATAGTCTGGTAATAGTTGTTCATGTCTTTGATAATCTCGATCTTCAGGAAAAGTAACAGCTTTTGACTAAGTTACAACCCTGGTAGTTGAACATAGCAAAACACACTTTTCAAGCTTATGAACTGCAAAGTAGCCCGCAACAGCACAGATGGCATTCATTTATAAAACGGGTATAGCTGAAAGGTGCTGCATGGTTACATACAAAAGAACAATTTAAAGAATGCACCTACTAACACTAAAGATACTGCTAAGTATACCACAGCAAACTAATGATGAAATACCTCTCTCAACCTGTGAGACTCGAGACAAGGGGAATGGAGACACTGGGTCGGTGGTGGGAGAACAACAAATATTGAGGGTGAGATTTGCAGTCGAATAACCGTGAAGTACAGGAAGCTTTTGTTAACAAGCAATGGCCGCGCGGCCGTGAAACTGACACGGCCGGGCGGCCGCGAAAGTGAAAGTTATCGCGAGGGAAGCCATATGGCGCCTGATCGCACGTGCACGCTCGCGTGAACGCAAGCTGGTCGCCAGCAAACTGCTGTTTGCACTTCCAAAACCCGCTTACTAAAACTCTCGCCAGGCAGCGCATGCGCTGGCTCAGGCGAGACCTAAAAAGTGGAAAACTAGGTGGGCTGAGTAATCCCTATCTGTGACCGATATGGTTTTCGCTTTGTACTAGTACCAATCTCATTATCATCGAAAAAGCATAAAGACAGAATCGGTGACTAACATAATTGGATGAGGTAGAGAAATGGGCATATGATGTGAGTTCGGTAATCCTCATACATCATTAACATATATATATATACCCTACATTCTTCGCTTGAGATATGTCCTACATTCATAGCTTGAGACAGAGCACTGGGCTAACAGTTTAGGGCTTAGTTATATCTGCTTTCTATCCCACACGTTTTCCCATCTAGATGGTTTTTGATTTTGGTTTCAACAGGTTTGTTATAACAAGAATTGAAAATTTGGTGTTTTTTCCGATTTTGTAGTTTTGCCATGGCTGGGCTGCACGGTGCCATTTGCATTTGTTAAAAACTGGGATAAAATGTTTCTGTGGAGCTTGGCAATACTTTGCCTTTTTCTCTAATAAAAAAAACTAATTTGGAATCTATCAAAACATAGTGGTAGTGGCCACAAGTTGGTAAGAGGAGAGAGTCAGATGGAAAAGTAATAATATAAAAGAGGTTATCTGCCCGACCAGGATGTATACACACTGCCACTCTTCCCCAACCTCCTATTTTACCTTCATGATCTACTTCACGCCACATAGTTATACCTCTCCCCAATTATATTTCAGTATCAACATGCCTATACTAATTTTTATCTCACCTACACCTGTCAAGCGCCTCCTGATATAAATTGTTTCATATATGAATGTAAAGGGTTCTGTAGGGCCTTGGGAGTGGCACAAGTGCATTTAAGTAAATACATAAATAAATAATAAAAAAAAGAAGGAAGGAAACTTGAAAAATTACATACATTTAATTGGTCGTAGTTGTACATGTTATATTGGATGAATATTGTAAGTAAGTAAGTAAAATCTTTGCAAAAAAAAAAACACATTTAAATGAGGCCACATATAGACATACATTTGATAAAAGAAACCTCAACATACATTACAATAATCGTTATTTTAAGAACATTTGATTAAAAATCTCGTATATTATTAGAAAGATTAAATGGGACAAAAACTGATAAAGTTCCTGATTTAACGATTATAATCTTAGTCTGTGTCCGATGTGCAGTGCCCTGCATTCTACTCAGTTATGACAGTAGGGGGGTATCCGATTATGATAACCAGTTAGAAACAGTATATAACAATTTGGATTTTACAGCTTCTGCCTTTTGAAAATGGCCCTCTGTATTTAGTCTGTTATATTACAGTTGAATTTGACATAGCTTTTGCAATGTTTATAAATTTAACTAGTCTGCATGCTAACTGGATGTCTCTTCCATCAAAACAGGCTTTTAATGCTTGCCTGCGAGTTCGGATGAATATTGGTTGGAGTTAACCCTGAATAAAAGTCTTGAAATTAGATCATTTTTCAAATACTAACCTTGACCGTCTGGCACAACACGATTAGCTATTCCAAACTCTAGGGCTTCTTGTGCACCAACAGAGCGTCCAGTTAGTATGAGATCTAGTGCTCTCGATAGTCCAATAAGCTTGGGCAGTCTTACAGTTCCACCATCAATTAAAGGTACACCTAAAAATGAAAAACATTAGCTAAGTCTTCTTTCCTTTACTACAACATCAATTTTACTCTGCAGTTCACATACAGAAGGAAAAGAAAAAATCATTAGAATGGATAAGGGATGGCAAATAATTAGAAGGGGACTTTCGAAAAGAGGTATGAATTTTGATATTTTGCCCAAGACATTTAGCAATAATGTTTTGTTAAGGACGAAGATGTGATTATGTCAGAGTCCCAAAAACATCATAGGTTTGCTGAAGACTGAGGAGGAAGTGTTGTTTATTACCAGGCTGCAACTTGACCAAGCATCATGTGATTGTTATGTAATATTATGGTATGTGTATTTGTAAAGCACACGATCACCCGCGAGGGTACTGGGCCACTCAGCGGGTGTGTGTGCCAAGCCCTGCCTATGGTAGGTTGGTTAATTGAAAAACCAGGTCTTCAGCTTCCTGCAGAATTCAAGAAGAGAGGAGGCAGCTCTGATGTGGAGTGGGAGGCCGGTCAGTGCTTCAGGAACGATGTAAGAGAACTCCTGTCCTCCTGATCTTGTTCTGTCTATGTGTAGTACGAGTCCTGCAGAGCAGAGGTGTCTGGGTGGTTGGTGGAAGCAGATGAGACTGCTCAGGTAAGTGGGGCCTGAGTTGTGTAGTGCCTTGAATGTTTGTGTGAGGAGTTTGAATTGAGCATGTTTGTGTATCGGGAGCCAGTGGAGTTCCCTGAGGTGATGTGGGTTCTGTGTGGGAGGATGAGTCTGGCTGCCGAGTTCTGGATGGTTGTAGTCTTCTAGTGAGTTGCTTAGTGATCCCGGAGTAAAGGGTTTTCCCATAGTCCAACTTGCTGGTGACTAGGACATGAGTTACAGTTTCTCTAGTGTTGCTTGGGAGCTATTGAAGATCTTCCTAAGCATCTCCTGGGTGGGGAAGCAGATTGCAGTGACAGTGTTGACTTGTGCGGCGATGCCCATTTTGCAGTCGATTATTCTGAGGTTCCTGGTGTGGGTTCTGGGTCTGAGTTCAACTGGCCATCAGTTGGACTCCCATGGTGAGGTGTTCTTTCCGAAGATCACTACTGTCTGTCTTGTTGATGTTGAGCTTGAGACAATAAGCTTTCATCCAGTTAGCGACTTTGGCATTGCAGGCGGGAAACTTGCTTCTTGTGTTGGGGGTCTTTTCCGAGAGGGAGAGTATGAGCTGTGTGTCATCAGATTCTGTGCAAATGACTCAATCCTCCTGGGCCTACAACTGCAAATACGTATGTATTTGAAATTAAATAATTTTACAATTCCAATGTGTGCAGTAGATAATTAAGGTACTTCAAATTATCAGATTAGATTGTATTAATAAGAAGACAATGATTTTGAATCTGTTTTTTGGTGAATATCACACTTTAAAGTATCTTTTTCACACATGTGTTCTCTTATCAAGCTACCAGTTCTGTCTTTATCCTAGGCATTTAAAGGTCATTGATTCATTGGGTCATTCTTCTGAACATTTGCAGGCTGTTTGGCTGTGAAGAATGCAGGGGCGGGCGGTCTTTAGGAGCACTGGGGCCCTGCCCACCCTAACCTTTGCCTTTTTCTAATTAATTTATTGGTACACAGTTGTCATGTTGGTAGCCAGGCAGTATGTCTGACTTAGTTTATGTGAGTCTTACATAAACGAGGGTCAGGCAAGTACTCCGAGAGACACTGTATATTGCTCATTCTTTTGCGCATGTTCAATTCATCGCTGTTTTTACAGGGCTTATTATTTTACGGCTCTGGTCAGCCTCAATGGACAGACACTCCGTGAAGGCTCCTTATGAAGTAACAGCAGCGCTGTATATAAAGAAAGCCACTGGCGCTGTAGGCACAAGCCCTGAAGTGATCAAGACTGCTTGCCAATCACTCAGGGAAGCCTCTTAACTAGCCCACCCATTCCCATGTTGTCATAATCTGGGGTCAGCAAGCCTCACTCACCCCACTCCACCCTGTGACAATTAGAAAAGGGTTGGGTCAAATCAGTAAAGACATACAGTGTTGATGATAGGAGTCGGGCTGTTCTGTAAGCGTGTGCCACAGCAACGTCAAAGTCTTGATGAGTGCTCCACCTTTACTGCTGCCTTGTGTTCCTGCCGGCCAACCTGGCACAGTCAGGGATAAAACTTGGACGTTGAGCTGAGGCCCAATGAACTGCCTTTACTAAGCCTGCTGCTGTTCTGCTGTACCAGGACCATCAAGGTGTTCTTTGGCCTAGCAGGTAGCAAATGTCTGTCAATGTTGTCTAAAGGAGCGTTGTTGTGACTGGTGTAGCAGCTGCAGTGGCACCGGGGCCAATTTATATGAGGTACTCTCCCTTCTGCACCAACTGCATTTACTTATGACGGCCCGTTTACATTTTATTGTGTCAGTGCCTGACTGGGCCTGAATCCGGGCTCCATTTTATGGAAGGTGGAACTGGGTCCCTGCAGTTCAAAGAGCAGTCAAGACTTGAGGCAGCCAGTGGCACAATAAACTCCCAGCGTTTGGGTCATAGGGAAAAGTTTTTTTTTTTTTTGCAGTTTTATATAGCGCGAACTCGACCCGAAGGTATTGGAGCGATTTACATGAGCACCAGTTACGTTACACAAGGACATATTCATTTTTGGTAGGCACTGGGAGATTGAGTAATTTGTCCAGGATCACAGGATGTTGAGCCAACGCCAAAGCTCGAACCTGGTTCTACATGCTGTGCGCCATGAATACAACTAGCACAGGTGCATCCAGTCCCTTGCAGCAGCACTCAGTCCATAGATACTGTGCAGTTGCATGGTGTGCGGGTCTGTATGCACCCGAGTGTTTGGGCCTGTAAATCCCTGGCTGCAGGTCGCTCTCCTCTGTTGTGGTGGGTTGTATATCCCCGGCTGCAGGTTGCTCTCCTCTGTTGTGGGGGACTGTATATCCCCGGCCGCAGGTCGCTCTCCTCTGTTGTGGGGGCTGTATATCCCCAGCTGCAGGTCGCTCTCCTCTGTTGTGGGGGGCTGTATATACCCTGCTGCAGGTCGCTCTCCTCTGTTGTGGGGGGGGGCTGTATATACCCTGCTGCAGATCGCTCTCCTCTGTTGTGGGGGGCTGTATATCCCCGGCTGCAGGTCGCTCTCCTCTGTTGTGGGGGGGCTGTATATACCCTGCTGCAGGTCGCTCTCCTCTGTTGTGGGGGGCTGTATATCCCCGGCTGCAGGTCGCTCTCCTCTGTTGTGGGGGGCTGTATATCCCCGGCTGCAGGTCGCTCTCCTCTGTTGTGGGGGGCTGTATATCCCCGGCTGCAGGTCACTCTCCTCTGTTGTGGTGGGTTGTATATCCCCGGCTGCAAGTTGCTCTCCTCTGTTGTGGGGGACTGTATATCCCCGGCCGCAGGTCGCTCTCCTCTGTTGTGGGGGCTGTATATCCCCAGCTGCAGGTCGCTCTCCTCTGTTGTGGGGGCTGTATATACCCTGCTGCAGGTCGCTCTCCTCTGTTGTGGGGGGGCTGTATATACCCTGCTGCAGATCGCTCTCCTCTGTTGTGGGGGCTGTATATCCCCGGCTGCAGGTCGCTCTCCTCTGTTGTGGGGGGCTGTATATACCCTGCTGCAGGTCGCTCTCCTCTGTTGTGGGGGCTGTATATCCCCGGCTGCAGGTCGCTCTCCTCTGTTGTGGGGGACTGTATATCCCCGGCTGCAGGTCATTCTCCTCTATTGTGGGGGGCTGTATATCCCCGGTTGCAGGTCGCTCTCCTCTGTTGTGGGGGGCTGTATATCCCCGGCTACAGGTCGCTCTCCTCTGTTGTGGGGGGCTGTATACCCCCGGCTGCAGGTCGCTCTCCTCGGTTGTGCAGGGCTGTATATCCCCTGCTGCAGGTCACTCGCCTCTGTTGTGGGGGCTGTATATCACCTGCTGCAGGTCATTCTCCTCTATTGTGGGGGGCTGTATATCCCCGGTTGCAGGTCGCTCTCCTCTGTTGTAGGGGGCTGTATATCCCCGGCTACAGGTCGCTCTCCTCTGTTGTGGGGGGCTGTATATCCCCGGCTGCAGGTCGCTCTCCTCTGTTGTAGGGGGCTGTATATCCCCGGCTACAGGTCGCTCTCCTCTGTTGTGGGGGGCTGTATACCCCCGGCTGCAGGTCGCTCTCCTCTGTTGTGCAGGGCTGTATATCACCTGCTGCAGGTCGCTCTCCTCTGTTGTGGGGGCTGTATATCCCCGGCTGCAGGTCGCTCTCCTCTGTTGTAGGGGGCTGTATATCCCCGGCTACAGGTCGCTCTCCTCTGTTGTGGGGGGCTGTATACCCCCGGCTGCAGGTCGCTCTCCTCTGTTGTGCAGGGCTGTATATCACCTGCTGCAGGTCGCTCTCCTCTGTTGTGGGGGCTGTATATCCCCGGCTGCAGGTCGCTCTCCTCTATTCTGGGTGGCTGTATATCCCCGGCTGCAGGTCGCTCTCCTCTGTTGTGGGGGCTGTATATACCCTGGTGCAGGTCGCTCTCCTCTGTTGTGGGGGCTGTATATTCCCTGCTGCAGGTCGCTCTCCTCTATTGTGGGGGACTGTATATACCCTGCTGCAGGTCGCTCTCCTCTGTTGTGGGGGCTGTATATCCCCAGCTGCAGGTCGCTCTCCTCTATTGTGGGGGCTGTATATCCCCAGCTGCAGGTGACTCTACTCTGTTGTGGGGGGCTGTATATCCCCAGCTGCAGGTCACTCTACTCTGTTGTGGGGGGCTGTATATCCCCGGCTGCAGGTCGCTCTCCTCTGTTGTGGGTCATTTATGAAAAAAAGTGTCTTGGAAAATCCATCATATAGCTCATTTTGGAAGAACCCAATCAAATCTCCCTTGGTACGGACGTACTCGCACAAGCGAATTCATGATTTACGCCCACCGCTTTTAGAGTTGACCAGCCGCCACTGGAAATATGTAAATACTCTGACAAGGAGGAACAGTCTAAATCTGCTGCACATAATTTTCTGCCGAAAATGCAGATATCTTGATGCCATACAGATTGTAGCCATTTTGGAAATTTGCAGCACAGATTTTAAATTACTGTCTGAATTTCTAGGCACACAGTAAAGGCCTCACTCATTCCGAATGATCCAGCTGTGCGGCCGGTAACTCCACCGCTAATTTTACTTAAACTAGAGATACTGGTAACTCCGCGAGGGTCAGAGTTATCCAGGATTACAAGTAAGGCCATGCGAGTCCACTTAGAAATGAGGATTACCAGGGACTTCCTAATAGAGTCCTAAGTGTGGAAAGACATAAAGGAAGTGGCAAGGGCCACGAATCCGACTCGCAGCAGCTGCTTTCACACTAAGAACAGACTTTTTCAAGTTCTAGCGTTGTGGTACTGTTAGTAAAAAACATTTGCAAAGTGTCTTGCAAGAAATGGACTGCTTGGCAGAAACTAGAGAGATTTATCAGATATTTTTGCTTTACCCAAAGAGTGCTCATGTTGCCCATTGTCATAAACCTTACAGCTTCCTCTTACTATTCACCATGGAAGTAGTGTGAAAATGTTGAAGCTACTAGAGTCCCATCAATAATTGCTGTCATTCCCTTGAGTGAGGTAGTAACATGTGTCATGTTTTAAAAGGTGCCAAAGATGTTGCAGTCTGTTTTCCATAGCATTACAGTAATTGTGCATCTCCAGGTGTTTGCCTGCATGATTATGGGTAGATAAAACCTGCACAAATCATTCCTGTAAACTGTGCATAGTTGGAGTTAATTCATTTCGATTTTAAGGCTTCTACTGCTGATGTCATGGTATGATTTGCTTGGAGACAGACGGCTCTTTCTTCCTGCTATGCGGGTATTTCATGGCTCTTATGGAGACCTTTTATAGACCATTTTTATAAAGGATCATTAAAATGGACAGCTTAATACATAACTACTGTCGAGGACTAGGCCTTTAAGAGTGGCGTAACGTTGCTTCCTTAAATATTGTCTAACCAGAGGGATACTTCTACAATCTGAGGTTGTTGTACCTTTCATCCTCATGATTTCAAGCAATTTCTCAGACAAATTAAGGGACTAAAACTTTATTTAGTAGGAATATTACTCGAAAATCAAAGGAAGTTTAAGTATTGAAAGACAGTGATTTCTAGATTCTGAAACTCGAATAAAAAATAGCCTTCAATCCCGTCTTTGGGAAATTGTGATGGAAGGTGCAGGGCTTGGTCCCCCGCCCCCCCCCCCCCCAAAAAAAAAACAAGGGTCGGAAACGCCAATATATCTGGGTTTAAAGTGCTATTGCATGCAGGGTTAACACATCAATAAGAGACACACGAGAGGAAGTCAGAATGAAGCGACAGAGTGCTACAGCTGTAAAGTTGTCCCTCATGCAGTTCAATGCAAGCAGTCGAGTGGAGGCAGAAGGGTATACCCAAACAGCATTAGGTAAGAGAGAATACTGTACGGGGATGACTCAAGATGTGATTTGACAATATCTGAAGCAATGGCTGAAAGAGGCTGGTCGAAGATAGTCAATAATTTAAAGGTAGGGACCCAAAGCCCAATCTATGCATATTGTCTACGCAGGACTGTCAAGCAGCCGCTCATTCAAAATCCAGACCCAAAATCATTCCTGGGGACAATCACACTCTCACAGCAGTATTGAAATATTTAATAAATGCCGCTTCTGAAGTGGCTGTAGCACCTTTGATTTTTTAGCTTTTTAACAAATTAATTTGGGAAACTTTGTTGCAAAATTCACCAATTGCTCCATCCTCCTTTTTAAAATGTTTCTTTGGCAGGATGGTCAGGTGCTTTTCGTTTTATGTGCAGGCAGGTTTACAATGTCAAACTGCCTAAAGGTTTACGAGCTGCTAGTGATGGAAATGTAAATGTATTCCTGTCGAGAGGAACTATTTTCTTCCCTCTAACTTTATTAATTTAATTTATGTTTACTATTGGTTTATACAAACCATATAAACAATCACATTGACACTTTATACTTCTTTATATACTTTTTATTTCAAACAATGGCACAAAACGTCCTACCAAGCACCCCACAAAACGGTTTCCTAAAGAGACTTATCAAAATCAATTGCATGTCGAAGAGATTACATTTACTCAAGCAATGAAGTTAAATGATAAAATATGGTTGAGAAAATATCTGTAGACCTTCAGATGATGTAGTTAATAAGGAAATCCATGAACTCTGATCTATCATTATGTCCATCCTACACCTATCCATAGGCTCCAACTAAGTCCCTTACTACTCAATAAAGCTCTTCTGCTCCCATCCCTGAGGTCCCCGGGCTGCCCATGGAGGAACAGTCAAACCAGGGATTCATTATCGCAATGTTGCAGCCAATGAATGCGTTTGTGATTCGAAAGATGTTGTTCCACGCAATTGATGCAAGATATGCAGAGGCCCAGTAGCACTACAGCTGAAGACTTTCAATTACTGCCACTGTAAGCACCAATGCCTAGAACCATCTGCACTTTCCTCATGCGCAAGCGACATATTAACTTATTAGAACATTGGAATGTGGAGCACTCCATTGAATACAATGGAGTGCTCCGTGCTTCTATGGGCCGGTAAAAGCCAGCAGAGCGACATTCCAATGTTGCTTTTGTTCTGTGAACAAAGGCCTCTCAGAGCACGAGGGGATTTAAACCCCTTCGGGCTCCGAGAGGCCTTTGTTTTATTTGTTAGAACATTCTGCCCTCAAGTGGCAGAATGTTCTAATAGCCTTATAGCCCTCCGTAGCTGGGCTATACCGGCCATTAAAGTCCCGCTCCCTTGTTAAAGGCCCGAGCCAAAGGCTCGGGCCTTTAAACGCTGGCGCGGGCCTTTAATGGCCGGTATAGCCCGCTACGGCGGGCTATAAGGCTATATTAGAACTTTGGAATGTTGAGAGCTCCATTGAAGACAATGATGTAGCTCCGGGCTTATAATGGCTGATATAAGCCTTCTGATCCAAAATTCCAAAGTTTGTCTTTCTGTTTCACCCATTTTAATTCAGAACATTCTAATCTGTGGGTGGAATGCTCTAATAGCCTTATAGCCCTTCTGCCTCAGGCTATAACAGTTGTTAAAGGCCCTCTCTAAATATAGGCCCTTGAACAACTGGTATGGCAGGCTATAAATCTATATTCTGTTCGAATAAAAATTCTGTGAGGGCACAAACAGGTGTCTTCACAGAGGTTCACTCTTCACAGGTTGACAGGGGAGGAGTAGGGCCAAGTGGTTTTACAATGATTAGTGGGGTTGGCAATGTTATGAGGTACTTACTTTGAGGAATACCATGCAAGTAACGGAGGCCAACTAGTCAAACTTAGGTAGAAGGATCCTTTGTCAGTGGAATTATAACCTGTACCTGTCAGTTAAAAGTCATTTTAGATATTAAGCTAGCTATTTATTGTTATTGTCTGATAGGTTCTAGGGTATCGTTCGAATGAGAATGTAATGACGGTTATTGGACCTCACTCTAGATCATACACAAAATGCATGCATACTTTACAAACGTGTAACAAAATCAAGAGGTGCAAAACTGATTTGGAAAAAATTAAAAAAGCACTATTTAAAAAAAAAATAAAAAAAATACGTATTCTGTTCAAAGCTTTGTCATAGCTAAATGCCTGCAATCTGATCTTCATTTGTATGCACTGAAAGACTAGGGCTGTTTATAATGTTCCAACAGGATAGTTCAACATCCATCAGAACTCTTTAAACATACTTTTTCATATATCCAACACAGTTCCGTTACAAAAAGGCCAGAGATCACTCCCAACAACACTTACAATCCAGTTATATATTCTATTCAGCCCTGTCAAGATGCACTTGACATTTATTTTTATACATCAGTTTCAAGAATAAATAGTTTTTTATCAGGCAGTTTCACAGAAGATGCTGAACAGAGTCACTGCTTCAAATGTTTGAGGAATTTGAGTTTAGTGGGTTGTAATCTGTTCCCACAGGGTAGAAAAAAATGTACTCCACTGCCATGGCGACCACAGTCCACCATTTTTAGAATTCTCCAGCTGTCTAGCAGAGTTCTTTGTGCTGCCATGATAGTGCATCATTTGAAGGCACTGTAGGTTTGCTGAGATGCTGTCATGTTTCATGCAACAGCTCAGAAAACATTTTGGTTTTTCAAAACAAACCCTCAAAGTGGGGGTTTTGTTGCTGTGTTTTAGAAAAAGAAACTAATGGCTCTGACACTGTCTGCGCTTTCTCTCATGGTGTGGGGATAATTTATTTTATTTTTTCTGTTTAGGACCACCAGGGTTTTCCTGCTAGTCCTGAAAAGGAAACAAGTACATAGGTCAACCCGCTCTAAATAGGGCAGATGATCTGAAGTGCTTAGACCGACAGCCTTAACTCTGTGGGGCTATCGGTCTAAAGATTCTGCCAGCCGAAACATGATAGTCTGCCGAACTCTAAATAAAGTCAGCAGAAGGTCAGTTTGGCTGACAGGGGAGTCCCTTCTCCACCAAACTCTAAATAAGCCCGTTTATCAGCTTCCTTGCTGTAATTTAATGTTACATTTTCCTTAATGAGTTCAGTCAAAAAAATAGATTAGATGTGAATATGTAGATGTAAGGCAGTTGTAAATGTTAGAGAAATCTGAGATTTGTAAATGGTGGTGTAAGCTATGTGGTACTGTCCACACTAGTACTGTTTGCATCTTTTGCCAAGACAAAAGCTGTGCCTTGTAGGGATAGGACGCAGGCCACCACAACCCCTCCACTGTAGTGACAAACATATGCTTGTCTTACTCAGCACCTAATCTGTGTTTCAGTAATGTGGAAAAATCTTCTCCACAACAATCACTTATTTTCCCCCCAAAAAACTGTTGCCATAGCAAAGGACACAACACGCCATGAACAACGAAAAACATTTAAAAAGCTGAACAGCTACAAATGTTCAGACCAACAGAAAATGTAAATGTGAAAATGAGCTAATACCTTCAAACAAGTGAGAAAACTGAGGGCAACATTTGTCTTAATTTCAAGCTTGGCTGTTCCATTACTGAAATAGACCGCACTTTAGCAGATCGAGCACAAAAAAGACCATTATGACTAGAGCTTCCCTGTGGTGTCCCACAAAGGTCCGCCTTAAGTCAAACTCTTTTTAATGCGTACATCACCCCACTTATTCAGCTGATCAGAGCACACATTTTTTCTGTCTGTTCTTATGCCGATGACACACAGCTAGTGGTAGAAATCTCATCTAATCTAGAAAAAGTAGACTTACAGTTCAGCACATGCATAAACACTATTGCGCAGTGGATGCAACTGAACTCTCGTAAGCTTAACTCCGATAAATCGGAGGTGTTAACGTTTGGCAACAACAGTACTTTCTGGAACTCCACCTGGTGGCAATCTAATTTGGGTTCACTGCCAACTCCAGCCCAGAAGGTGAGAAATCTGGGTGTCATTTTTGACAACAGATTAGCCTTCAAAGAACATTCAAACCAGGTGACCGCCACCTGATTTTTCACGTTAATAATTTAAAAAAAATCTTACAATTATTACCATTAGAATATAGGAAAACAGTAATCATTGCCTTGGTAATATCAAGGATTGATTATTGTAATGCACTATTTTTAGGATGTTAAACACGTCTTCTTAAACTTCAGACTCTGCAAAATGCGGCAGCAAGAGTTCTGTTGAAGTTACCAAAATTCTGCTCAGTTTCCATTTCCATTAGGGAACTTCATTGGCTTCCAATCAGGGAGCGCATCCAGTTCAAAGCACTTTGTTGGGCGCATAAGGGTCTACATCATGATGGTCCACTCTTTTTGCAGGACATTTTTCACTGATACGCTCCCCCATGTACCTTAAGATCTAGTACAGCCAACAAAGTACAAATACCCAGAATAAAGAAAGCTCACTGGGGTGGAAGAAGTTTTTCCTATATGGCAGTAAAACATCTACAAGCTCAACCAAACCTTTAAAAATTTAGGAAGAATCTAAAAACTTGGTTTTCTTCTTCGGCCAGCGGGTTGGT
Source organism: Calotriton arnoldi (assembly GCA_963921515.1). NCBI lineage: Eukaryota > Metazoa > Chordata > Amphibia > Caudata > Salamandridae > Calotriton > Calotriton arnoldi. Next base: position 301,145 of record CAWUFW010007996.1, on the reverse strand, counting down.
ACCCCTTAAAAGATGGGTTTGCTCTTGTATTTGATTATTGCCAATGCTGAGAGTTCTTGCCACTAGCGCCAAGACGCCTATTTCTGAGTATAAGCACGCTTTATAAACCTTTTTAATATAACTTCTAGAACTCAATCCCTCTGAGTATGGATGAGTCCTCATTACCAGAGCAAATATAAACGGGGTTACAATGCCATATAAAATCAAATGTGAGAGAGAATACACTTTCCAATAGGACATATCTTTGTCTGGTATTATATCAGTTGGGTGCTTAGAAGTCTGAGCAGGGGTCTCAGTGTTACGAGGACATAGAGAAAATCTAAACATTAAATCAGAAAAGATGAAAAATACCAGGAGATATTGTTTATACCGGGACAGATTACTGCTAGGATCACAGGGCTTTGAAACAATTAACCATCTCCTTTATAAGGCTATAGATAATACAGACACACATATATGTGCACACACACGCATATATACACACACACACGAGCCCCTATTCTCGGCGGCAGCTCAGCACCCTGTGATTCTGGGCAATAGCTCACTTAATCTCCCCAACGGCCCCCAGCGCCTTGAGACCCTTAGGGGTGATTAGTTCGCACTTAACGAATACCTGAATATATATATATATATATATATATATATATATATATATATATATATATATATATATATATATATATATATATATATTATCGAACTAATCACCCCTAATGTCCGCTAATATATATGTCCGCTAATAATATATATATATATATATATATATAAATAATATTAGTGGGCACTCATAGGTAAGGTCAGTAGGATTTACTGGTGTATCTGCAGTGTCACTGCATTATGCACATAGAGGGAAATGTGCCTTAAATTGCAGTTTCTCTTCCCTTAGGCCTACAAAGTTCAGTGAGGTATCAAACTGGGATGAAACATGTATGCCAACTTTGAATATGCAGGTCCCAAGAACCTACATGTACACCTTATGGGTTTGTCCAGAATTGTCATATTTCTCTGGCTCAGCTCAGGATTAGATTCCAGGCCTTTTCTCACCCAGCTGGGGCAAGTTAATTACTCTGCTCCCCAGCAGAGGGAACAAATGCCTTCCCACACAAAAGGCAATAAAATGTGCTTCAATCAGCTCCTAAGGAGGAAGGGGTGGGCAAGAAAATATGTATCTGGTAATTAGCTGTCACACTGTACCAGGGTCAGGACAGCCCAGGCCCATTGAACAGAGGAGGGCGCCCTGACTTCTGGAGCAAACACAGGAGAGGGTTCCCCTTTGAAGTTTTGGTTGGAAAGTCCCTGGCAGTGATGTCAGCTAAGGGTGGAGAGGATGCTCCTAGAGGAGATGTGCACAGAGATCACTTGATGCCACCATCTTGGATTGTCCCAGCATGCTATGCAGGAGGGTTGGGATAGGGGTACGCTAGGATTGGTCAGGGGTGCCTGGCATCTAGAGCTTTCCATTCCCACTTAAAAGCTCTTTCACTAGGGAGAAAGAGTTGAGTTGGACACTGGAACAGCAGCAACACTATGGACAGCTGGAAGGACAAGTCCCCTTCAGCCCTAAGAACTAAGGTCTATTTCTGCAGTTGACCCCAGGACTAGTGGGTCTATCCAGGACCAGTGAGGCTGTTTGCCTTACACCGCCTAAGCCCCATCTGAGGGAAGATCTGGACTTCTGTGCCCCAGCAGGGGGAGAGTAGTACCAGAGACCAAGCAAAGGAGAAAAGCTTGTGCAGGGATCCAGTGAAACCTCTAGAGAGTGTGCCACTTTAGAGGCCAGGAGGCCTGCTGAAAAGGCTCCAGGTGGCTATGGCTCGCAACCAGCAGCAAAATGAGCCCACGATCAACTAAATCGTCCCTCCCAACAGGACCAAGATATTCTAGGGGAAAGAATTTGACCTCTGACCCCCAGCTCAAGTGATGGAGCATGTGGAGCCCTGCCGCAAGTTTCCGAAATAGCCACAGGGTGGGCCACTGCCTAGGGGCCAGCACAAACTTCATTTATAATTTAAGGTTGAGGGAGGGGCATACATTGAGCCCACCTCCCTTGAGTGTGGCAAGGCCCGGGAGACCCGATCTCACAGGCCAGCGCCTGAAGAAATGGGGCCCGAGACCTCATCCCCAGGCTCTGAATGCACAGGAAGGGTCCAGGGACTCAAAGACCAGCATCTTTAAACTTGGGGGCTGGGGACCCTTACGCCCATGACAAAGGAAGAGAGGGGGAACGCGGTCACACACCCCCCCCCCTCCCACCAGAACATTGGGCTTGCCTCGCTTCCCGTGCCTGTGTCAGGCGGGAGCTGGGCAGCCACCACAACTCAAGCACCCTGCCGACATGGAACGGGCAGGGAGAATACAAGTACCAGCTCCTGCACCGGCAAGACAATAGTGCAGGCTGGGCGAGGAGTCAGCTGGGCAGTGCGGGAGTGGGCTTACTGTGCTATTTCAACCAGGAGAGCATCTGAGTGCCCTAAGTGGGACCAGGAATCCCAAGAATTTTCTTTTAACACTAAAGGAAAAGAAGACACGTGGCATAACGACCCGCACAACCAAAAGTAGCACAGACAAAGCCGCGGAGGGTGCCCCATAATGCCCTGCGCAGCTTTATTTGTCTAAAGCTTCCTTCCATGTGATGTTCCCAGGAGGGCAGCAGCAGCACCAAGGCTGTAAACTAGAGTAGTGGGGAGATACAGGAGATGCAGCAGCCCTCCAAAGGAGTTTAAAAAGTGACCCTAATTTGTTACGGTCAAGAAATGAATTTGTGAACCCCAGGCTTTTCCAGCACAATTTTAAGCATTCCTAAGGCTGGAATTTTTGTTCCACAGCCTGGGAGTGCAGGGATGTATAGTAGTTGGTCTTATGGCTGCATTGTATGTGGCCTACAGTGGTTCAAGAAAGACCGACACAATATGCTGATTTATGAATGCTTAATTTTAAAACGCATGACTGGCAATGATTCATGATAAATACTGTAATGGCTTACTGATGATAATGATAGCAAGTACAAAATGGTTACTGATTTCAGTGATAGAGAGATGGTCTGTAATATGTGATTCTTGGTCTTTTAATGTGGTAACCCTGACAAAACCAAATGGCATGCTTAATTTAATGTTACACCCTCCTACATGGTAATGTGTTATCTGGTTGGGGAGTGGATACTGTGATTTTGGGAGTCATGATCCATTAGGGGTCAAATGTGATTTCAGAATATCACCAAAGGTATTTCCACCAGCCTTATGTTTGTATTTCTAAAGTACTGTGTAGTATTGAGTAGTGTATGTGTAATAAATGTACTATACTTGACTGCATGTTAAAAAATACATTTCCCATAGTGCTTCAGTAAGTTCCAATCATACTCTGGAAGTTTTTTAACATGCAGTCACGTGATGTTGGACTTTAATAGGCACACATGAGTGCACTTTGCAAATCTGACTTCCCTTCTGTGAGCAAGGCAAAACGCCGAAACGTTAGATAAAGGGAAAACATGCTGTGTCGTTTGGATGCCAAATAAATACTTCACTGCCAGCAACGAGCCTCAAAGTGTTTCTATGGTGTTTAATGGATGGGCTGCTCCGTGCCCATTGGTATTGAGGCTGCCCTGAAGGGTTGGAGGCTCCGGAACAGGAGAAATGCTTTTGGAAAAAAAAAAAAAATATATATATATATATATATATATATATACATACATATATATATATACACACACACATACATATACACATCTATACATACACTCAGTCAGCCTCCCCATGCCGGAGCCGGAGAGCTTTGAAGTTTCTGCATTCAGTCTGACTGATACCTTGGATTTTTCAACAGGTGTGGAATCTGCGGGTAGAATTATCCATCAGAAAGTATACTAAGCTGCCTTCAATGCTTCTTACACACCAAAAAGACGTTGCTTCTTTGTACGTTCGTTTTGGAATCAGAAGCAATTAGTCAAAGCTGAACTTGGAATGGCGTTCGGCCTGTATATTTAGCACCTTTCATGTCTATTTTCAAAATGGATGCTGCTATTTCTGACAGGAAAAGAAGAAAGCTGCTCTATCTGAATTGCGGAACTGAAAACACGCAGTGTAGGTGATCTCTGTCTAAAAATTGACATTGAATTTATTGTACTTTGTTTTCAAAACCTTTTGGATATGTTACTGCACAACATTAATCAAACTTAATCTACTAAATTGTGGTTTCAAATTAGTCCACTGTTTTGACAAATGGTAGCTAGCCAGTAGGATAGATACTAGGGAAGAGCCATGGGAAACAAGACTATCACACCACTAATTCGACATACTCTGATCTCAGTGTACGGTTTTACAGCTTTCGTGGTGACCCACCTTAGATCTGCCTACCTGCAAGTACAGTCCTAAAATCAGCTGTTAGGACGACAGAGGACTTTATTGGCAAGTCGTAGGTACGTAACGGCTCAGAGAAGAAAAGGAAGGTCTCTGTTCGCACTAGTGTTCTCAGAGTCGAGCTAAAGCTTTAAGCGTTGGCACAGTTGTGATTCAAGGGACCATAAGATGAAATTGAACCGAAGCTGAATGGTTTCCTTATCTTCAATGTCCCTGTTAGACTTCCCGAGTGTGAATTTGAGCTTGAGGGTGCGAGTGTTCTGCTCATTGATTGAAATTTGGCGTGTGGCATCTACAGGATGTTGTGGAATCTTCCAAAAACACTGGAACTCAGTCCAAGGCAAGTGGGCCGGTCTTTTACCAAGAATGGCTGAGGAACAATAGACAATCTGAGCAGGAGTATTTCACTTATCTCTGCTGCAGACATAGCTGGCAGTTCAGATACAATCTTGACCAGGTCTCCGATGAGCGAGTTAAAAACGATCTAGATTTTCACTACCGCCTTCAGATCTGTATTGCACTAATCTCCTATCAGTGATTTAAATTAGCAAGAGTGGCCAAGTCATGGCTTTTTGGTTAAAGGTCTAGTCATTTCCGAATAATACCTTTTTTGATAAAAAAAAAAATGGTGGCCTCCCAAATACAAAGAGTCGCTTTTTCCATATGAAATGAACAGTGAATCCCAGAGCTGGCAGACTGCTGGAGGACGACGGGCCTTATGATGGGTGACGTGCTGTGGTTTAATATAGCGTATAAAGTTAAAGACAGATGTCTCCTACACAGCTGTTAAAATACACAATGACAGAGACACACTGCTTGCCCTCTAGGCACGTATTTCAAACAGACCACACACAACTGTAAACAACATGCAGCAGAAATCATGATACAGCGGGCTATGTTTGTAAGCTATATTTTAGTTCTGGGGAGCTATCAACAAACTTTGACCACAGACCAATGCTGGCTGTAACCACAGGCATTGAGGGTTCCTCTAGAAAATGACTGTGTGTGAGGGGGTGGTGTCAGGTCTGCCAGTCTGGTATACAGGGTGTGATCTGATTTTGACGTTTCAGTCAACAAAGTGGCCTAAAAAAGAACATCCCAAAATAGCATAAAAAGGTTAGTGTGGTTAGTGGGTAAGTGACCCTTGAAAATGAAAACCTTAATCTCCTCATTTTTCCTTCTATTTTTGAACGCTCCTTTCCATTGGGGTTTCTGCTTTAAGAATGCTGACACATCTTACGTTGTTGAGAATGACTGAAATGCATGGATCCCACTTTCCTTAGTGAAATATTTTTGCTACAATGCACAGTTTCGGTTGTAGGCAGACGGCTGTTGTGTGCAGCACTGGGAACACAAAAAAGAAGTGGAAACCAGTGCTTAGAAAGGGATTTTTGTTCTCTGGCAAAGCATACTTCCTCGCCCTGTTCAAGTAACTGCTCGGTCACGGTAATTATTTACCACTTCATGAGTCTACTGTAATATATTACCATCCTTTTATTCTGCCTTCCATTTGTTTGGTACTTTCCATTTAACCGTTATCCCCTTCTTTTCGTTGTCTTTCCCGCAGGGCTGTGTACACGTGTCATGACCCAGAAAGGGCATTCCTGGTAGGCCAACTCTATTCTATCTCTCAACCTGCAGAAGTTGTGACAAAGGGCCTGTGGCATGGATACAGACTTTAAACCTGTTTTTGCCCATTTAAATTAAAGTGCATTTTTGTCTAAAATAGGTTAAATCAGGGTCTGAACCCATACGATCGCCATCCGTGCACTACTGTAAATCCAAGCCAGTCTGTCTCGTCCATCTTTCCTGTATCCTTCTTGGATACAAGTTTTTCCTTCCTTGGTGTCTTAACTCATTATAGCATTCTTACAGTTCGTGTGTCCGCCCCTGTGGCCCCCTCCGAGCATTTGAACCCACCTCCTCTCCAAGCCCCTGTATCTGTTTTCTACGACTATCTCGAGAGCTATCTGACTTAGCCTTTGTTTTATTTTTTATTGGTCATCACTTTGCAAACAATCATTTTTTCACACTAAAATATGGTGAGTTTTGTTTTTCTAAGGTTCTGATCAGTGTTTCCCTGAAATGGGTTCTGGAGCTACTATAAACGAGCTTCCCAAAATGTCAATCCTTTCGTGCACCTAAGCCTCAAAGAGGGCATGGCATGTTGTTATGCATGCAGACCTCAAAAAGTTTAGTTGTCCACCCGTGAGTACAAACTGTCACATCGATATGGCACTATCAAATCGCAGTACCTAGGTTAGAGACAGTGATAAGTTAGCAGAGTAGGTGAAAGGGATAGAAAGGGGCGGTTGGGGGTGTGAAGGGTCTATCCGTTGATTGGATGGTGGGCTAAAGGCCTGCCTTGGACTGGATGGAGGTTCGGTGAGGTCTTGGTTTGGGGTGAAGGCCTTTAAAGGTACCACATGAGGAAAGATGGTTTGCTGATATGGTGCAAGCCATGGTGCCTAATGGAGTTTCAAGGCGCACCGATATACAGGATAGGGCTACGCGCTTCCCAGAACCACAGAATGGTAGTTACAGGGGTCTAGAGCACTACCCATGGATTATTTACGGAGGGTCTGGTAGAGCGGGGTGGCTACAGCAGTGGTGTAGCTAGACATTAGACCGGGGGCGACCGCACTGAAGAGCGGGGGGGGGGGGTGCTGGCTCGCCATGCTACGCCACTGGATCTATTCGCTGACACTGAGGCATTCTTTATGAATGAGAAAGATTAAAAAAATGTTTTTGGTGAATTTTATTTTCAACATGCTTCTGACAACAAAATAGGCAGGCAGAATATTTGCGATGAGACTCACTGCAAACCATTTTCCTGACTAGAAGAAACATTTTATAACCAGATATGTCCTCTTAAATTGGTTACTGCATTTAAATAGCACTTACTACCTCTGATGAGCTGTTAAAGCATTTTACGCCGACAGCATACTATCCCCGACACCAAGGTTAGAAGTGGTCATTGGTTACTCATGTTTATTGTTGGCTATTGGCATTAGTCTTGGGCTCTCAAGGAAACAATTCCATGCATTATGCCAGTTTCTTAGTGGTAGATTACATTAATAGGAGTTAGATGTGATCATTAATTGGTAGATGTGTGAGTTCATGCAGATGTTTGGTGGGATTAACAGATGAGCAAGAGGAGATTTTTTGAGTTTGGCAGATGATGTCAGCCAGGGTGACGGACTACTTGACTCGGTCAACTTGACGGATATCCAATCCACCAAATTTTGAGATGCCCGCAGGCCCCGCGGCCAACTCTCTACATTGACAATCAGTTTTTTGTGTGTTTTTTTTAACTCTTTTTATTGCAATGAGTAACATAAAACAGCAATGGCAGGCCTTTTCAGCATAGGAGATAACGAGAGACAAAATAGCAGCAGTTGAGTCCCGTATATTCTGTATACCTTTCTTTATATCAGACCCTATTAACAATTCCACTGTTGTCCAACCTCCCCTGAAGCGGTCCTCACTCCAGTTCCAGTGAATCATTTCTGCTCATAGGTGCACACAGCATTCCCCTGTACTTGTTCCATGCCCCCCATTTTCGCGGTCATCCCCCACTTTCATAGACCACCATTTCCGCCTGCATACACCAGCCCATATCAGTCTTCCAGTCTCTCAACGTTGGGACAGAGCCAGCCCTCCACAACCTAGATATATTGCGCTTGACCCCATAAGACCAAGTGTGACTCAGAGCCGATCCATAGCAGTCAGGTCTGTTGCTTCCCATATGTTCAATAGGCACCACTTTGCTGAAGCTGTTATAGACTCATTGCACAACGACATAATACAGGATACTACTGCCGTCCAGCACGCCTGGAGAACAGGGCAGTCCCATAACATGTGTAATAGGGTGCCCTCCTGTCCACACCCGTTAGGGCATAGCGATGACTCAGTCCTTCCCATCCTAACCAATGTTGTGCATGCATAATATGCCTTATGTAGGATCTTAAGTTGCACTAACCTATATCGTGAACGGATGGCTACTTCTCTGGGGGACGCCAGCAACTCTTGCCATTAGTCATCCTCCAACTGTCCCAGGTCCTTCTCCCACTTCCAACAAAGCCTCACCAAGATATCAGGGGAATTATATAGGATTTTGAAGTAGGTCTATACGATTGCCCTACAATGAATACATTCATCTAGCAGCCTATTGTCTAATAGCGAGGACTCAGGGAGGTCCTCACCTCTTGGTATAGCCCCCCTCAACTCATGCCCGATTTGGAGGTAGCGTAAGGTTTGCGTGGATGCCAATTGGGAGTCCCTTTGCAGGTCGCTGAAGAACTTTACCTCACCCTTTATCCATAGGTCTCTCTCTTGAGACATGCCTATTAAATCCCATTTGTCAAAGCCCCGGTGTTTGGCCAGCAAGTCCAACTGGGCGGTATCCCATAGCGGTGTAGTCTGAGTGAGCCTGCACCACCATCCCAGCGCCGCCTCTGCAGTGTGCCATAGTTGAATTGTCGATGAAGTTTGGGTGAGTCATATAGTACTGTGCTTCCCCCCATAAATGGCCCTGAGATAGCCTACTGGCTGCATATTCCGCCTTTCCTTCCTGTATGCTGATTCATCCTGTGGGAGGTCGACTCAGTGATTCACCGCCGTAAGCTAGGCTACCCAATAGTAGTATTGGAGGGCTGGAAGAACTATCGCTCCATCATATCAGCTTCTCGTCAGTTTTAATAAGAATATTCTAGGGGCTCCCCCATCCCAAAGGACCATCCGAACAACTGCGTCCACTGCCTTGAAATATGAGGGTGGGACCAAATACGGCGTGTTTTAGAAGATATAAAGGAAACGAGGCAGTGCCATCATCTTGAATAATGATGCTTTCCCTAACATGGATAGGGTCAGGGCTCTACAGCGTTGCACATCCTCCTGCAGTTGTCTCAATAGAGGCTCCAAGTTAAGGTCTTGGAAGACAGTCGGGTCTCTGGTGACAAACACCTAGGTACCGAAACCCCTCACTCACCACCCGGGCTTCGCAACTTCTAGGGAGCCTCAGCTGTCACCATGGAATGTATGTATGTATATATGTATGTATGTATGTATGTATGTATATATATATATATATAACAGATTTATCCCAGTTTATAGGGTACCCCGATTATTTACGGTTCAAAGCAAATATATGGAGTATTCTATGCATCAAGTTATACGGACTTGCCACATAAAGGAGAATATAGTCCGCATAGAGGGAGATTCTATCTTCCCATTCCTCGGACCACAGCAGCCCTCTAATTAACAGGTCCCCCCTTATACAGACAGCCAATGGCTCCAGCACCAGGGCAAAGATCAATGGGGAAAGGGGACAGCCCTGTCTCAATTTACAATCAGTTTCTTTCAATGTAGGAAAAGTTTAACTGCAGTTTGACAGACGATACCGTCGGCCACGACGACCGGCTGTCAAACTTACACCATCCACCCTAAACAGCGAAGATAGTGGAATGTTATTTCTCCGATGGCCACTGTTCCGCCAAGCCACTGAAGGAAGTATTCAGTCAACGGATTCAATGGGGGCTGTGTTGAGGGAGTACTTACGTCCCGCCCATCTCAAAATGAGGATGGCGGACCGAGTATGTGGTGGACAGGCTGCTCTGTTGCGTTTATGACGCAGTACCCTGTATGCCAAACTCTAAATCATGCCCTAGGTATTGTTAAGTTGCAGAGTATAAGTTTCGAAGAAGGAGGATTCTGATTATTGAAATTTTGAAATCAAATAAGGGCAATTTGCAGAAATACATTAATTAAGATTAAGGCAAACATACATGCAACTTCGTTTAGGCTGTGCTCAGAGATAAGGCATACAGAGGCTGAAAAGTAAGGAGAGGTTTGTGAAATTTATTATTATAAAATGATAATTTTAAGCACCTAAGCGGACCTTAAATTGACGAAACATCTGTCAGGTCCCTAGTACCTATAATTAGGCGAGATGCTTTTTTTTTTTTTATTTAACATTCCTCGATTGAAGGGTAAAGCATTTACTGTGAACCTCTTAGAACATTGTCAGATGTCTGATATCGTCTAACAAGTTAATTTAAACAAGTATATTTTGAACACTAAACTCAATTGTAAGTCGCTACCTTGATTGAGAAGATAATGCACTGGACAGTAATGTAAGCATTGGCAAAACCAGTGGGATGTTAAGAGGTTTGCCAATGTCTTTGACTGCTATTAGCATAGGAAAGAATGCAGTCAAGATAGCTTTTAACAAGGTTGCCTAGCATCCACAGAAGACCAAACCACAAATTCCATGCAATGGCAAACATCTGAGCATAGATTCCCACTTCTTGATGTGCTTGGAATACAAAGAAACTTCTCTCAGGGTCACTGTTGCTGGGAGACTTAAGCTTGTGAGATAGAAAACAATGCTGTGAACCTCTCTGAGGGGGCAGGGGTTTCTTTTTTGGCAGGCCCCCAGCACCACAACACTTTTCTGGTGGTGCCCTTGCCCCCTTGGGCACTAGTATAACAAAATAAGTACATTGTCAGGCCAGCTCTTCACCCATCCAGCATACTCTTCTCCAATGCTGGGGATGGGAGCTGACTTTGTTCTCTGTTGCGCACACATCTATTTCTTAGTACGGGTGGGGAATTAAGTGGTGCTGCTCTCCCTGCTGCCTCGGACACAGGAAGCGGAGGTCGGCCAGACACGGTGAACCCTGGGGGCCCCCACTGGTGCAGGACTTTTCGCATGGCCTGCCCCCACCCCCACCCCCACCCAGGAACTCCTGGAGTCTGTGGCTTGCCCTTAACTTCATTAGGATTTGAAAAATGATGCGCTAGGGCATTGTTAGAAATGGGGGTCTCTAGTTGGCAAGGGTTTGCTCCTTTGTCCAAATAGGGACCCTTCTTCCTAGTCAGGATAAGGGAGTTACACTCCTAAAATAACCCCTGCTCACCCTCTTGGTAGCTTGGCACGAGCAGCTTATCTTAGAGGCAGTGTGTAAAGCATTTGCACATAACCCACAGTAATATAGTGTAAGCACTACAAAAGGACACCACACCAGTTTAGAAAAATATCCAATATTTTTATATACTTAAGACAAGACCAAAAACGATAAAAATCCACAATACAGTACTTAAAAATCTTCAGTTATCAAAATATGCTTGAAAAACAGTTCCTGGATGTCGATAGCTCCGTCCGGGGCTATCATGGCGTCGTGAGCAAACAAATCCAAACAGTTCTGGCTGACAGCGGCGTCGCGGGCCAGCTACGGTGTCGGAATGACCCGCAAACAGTACCTTTAAGAAATGCGGGGCGTCGGCGACCTCTCGTTGAGCTTCCGAAAGCACGGCGTCCGCAGGTGTCGGTTCCGGAGGTCGGTGCAAGAGTCGTCGGGGCCCTCGAAGTCACACGCGTTGCAGATCATACTCCTCTTTGTTGAAGTCAGGAGCGCTGGCAGGCGTCGGGTGCTGCGGTGCGAAGTGCAGTGGTACGGCGTGCGGTGCCCTCAGGTCGCTGTGCGAGCAGTGGCTCGGTTGCGGCGTCAGATGGCGTCGTCGGTGAGACCAGGGTCGCGGTGCGAAGTGAAGCGGTGCTCGTCGCGGTGCTGGCAGGTAGCGGTGCAAGCAGCGGCGTCGTCGTTGCTGAAGCGCTGTCGTCGGCTGACGAACTGGAGTCGATGGCGCCAGCGTCGGTAGGCGAAGGCTGCGGTGCGGGATGAGGGCGGTGCGTCGTGTAACTTTACGAGTGGTGCCCTCGAACCACGGTGCAAGCAGTGGTGTCGATTTCGGCGTGGGGCGTCGTCGTCTGGGATACCAAGGCGGCGTCGCGAGGCGGTGCGGAGTGCGGTGCCCACAGGTCGCGGTGCGAGCAGCGGCTCGGTGGTGGCGTCAGCAGGCATCGTCGGTGAGACCAGGGTCGCGGTGCCCACTGCGGTGCCGTCAGGACACGGAGTCGGCAGCGGCGTCGTCGACGTCGTCGGGTTGCTTTTTCTTCTGTTGCAGCACAAAACACACAGTCCCCAGTGCTGAGGGCAGAAGAGCTTGAAGTCTTTGTTGTGCCCGAGACTTCTTGAACAGAGGGCAAGCTCTACCTCAAGCCCTTGGAGGAACTCACAAAAGTAGATTGCAGAAAGTTCAGTCCAGTCCTTTCACTGCCCAAGACAGAAGCAGCCACTGCAGGCCAACACAGCAAAGCACACAGCAAAGTGGTAGTCCCTCCTCACAACTTATCCACCTCTTCTTCTTGGCAGTCTTCTTGGTCCAAAAGAGTTCTAAAGTTCCGGGGTCTGGACCACAATATTTATATCCCAAAATCCTTTGATCTCTTAGGCAGAGAGTGTCTGTGCCCAGCCAGAACCAGTTCTGCCTTCTCTGGTGTGACTTCCTGGCACGAGGTGGAGACGGCATTGTCAGAGGCAGACCAGGCCCTTTGAGGTGCAAGGAAATATCCTCCCCCTTCCCCAATTGCAGCCCAGGTCTATTCAGCCCTTTCCTGACCCACCTAGACTATCTGGAGCCACTCCTGCTCCCCAGCCTTCTGTCATCCAAAACCCAGACAGGCAATCCACATTCCAGCAGAGGCACACGGGATGACTGAGCAAGGAAATACCTACTTTCTAAAAGTGGTATTTTCAAACACAGAATGTAAAAATCACCTTCACTAAAAGATGCATCTTTAGATTCTGAGTTCAGGCATACTAAACTTTATTTTCCTACCTAGTTCCCAGGGCCAGTTATGTTTATAAGATGTTATAAACAAACTTCCCATTCTGTCCTATGGGGAACTGGTAGCCTTGCAATAGTGAAAAACGAAATTGGCAGTAATTCACTATCAGGACATGCCACACACACCTGGGCATGTCCTACCTTTCACATACACTGCACCCTGCCCACAGGGGTACCTTGGGCCTACCTTAGGGGTGGCTGACATGTAAGAAAAGGGAAGGTTAGGGCCTGGCAAGTGGGTGTACTTGCCAAGTCGACATGGCAGTACCAGACTGCACACAGGCTCTGCAATGGCAGGCCAGAGTCACATTTACGGGCTGTTTGTGTGGGTGGCACAATCCAGTGCTGCAGCCCACCAACAGCATTTGATTTACAGGCCCTGGCACACGCAGTGCACTTTACTAGGGACTGACACATAAATCAAATAGGCCAATCATGGAAACACCAATCCATAACACATTTTACCACAGGAGCACTTGCACTTTACCACTGATCAGCAGTGAGAAAAGTGCGCAGAAACACCAAGCCAGCACAAACAGAGTCAAAACTGGGAGGTCAGAAAGCAAAAACTCAGGGGAAACACGCCAAAAGATGCCAAGTCTAACACATGTCCCCTCCAGCTGAAAGTAGGGAGAACTACCCAACCTCCTGGGAGTTCTCTTCACTAAGGCGGAAGAACCTGGACAGACCATCTGCATTGGCGTGTTTTGTGCCAGTGCGGTGTTCCATTGTAAAGTCCATTCCCTGTAGGGAGATGGACCACCTCAGCAGTTTTGGATTCTCACCCCTCATTTGCATCAACCATCTGAGAGGCCTGTGGTCTGTCTGAACCCGGAAGTGAGTCCCAAACAGGTAGGGCCTCAGCTTCTTCAGTGCCCAGACCACAGCGAAAGCTTCCCTTTCTATGGCACTCCCCCTCTGTTCCCTGGGGAGTAGTCTCCGGCTAAGGAAGACTATAGGCTGGTCTAGGCCCTCTTCGTTCAGTTGTGAGAGCACCGCTCCCACTCCATGCTCTGAAGCATCAGTCTGCACGACTAATTCTTTGGAGAAGTCGGGTGCCTTGAGCACGGGTGCCGTGCACATGGCGGCCTTCAGGGCATCAAAAGCCTTCTGGCAGGACTCAGTCCAGATCACCTTCTTGGGCTGCTTCCTGGAAGTCAGCTCTGTTAAGGGGGCAACAATGGTGCCATACCCCTTAACAAACCTCCTGTAGTACCCAGTGAGTCCTAAGAAGGCCCTCACCTCTGCCTGGGTCTTGGGGGGCTCCCAAGCCAGAATGGTGTCAATCTTGGGTTGTAGGGGCGCTACCTGGCCACTTCCTACCTGGTGTCCCAAGTACACCACCGAACCCTGCCCGATCTGGCACTTACTGGCCTTGATCATGAGGCCTGCCCTCTGCAGCGCCTTCAACACTTCACCGAGGTGCTGCAAGTGTTCTTCCCAGCTGGAACTGAACACTGCGATGTCATCCAGGTAGGTGGCACTGAAATCCTCCAGCCCAGCCAACACCTGGTTGACCAACCTCTGAAAGGTGGCAGGGGCATTCTTCAACCCAAAGGGCATCACCCGGAACTGGTAATGTCCTTCTGGGGTTGAAAATGCGGACCTCTCCTTGGCCCCATCGGTTAAGGCAATCTGCCAGTACCCAGACGTTAAATCAAACGTGCTGAGGAACTTGGCAGCTCCCAACCGATCAATGAGCTCATCAGCTCTGGGGATGGGGTGTGCGTCAGTCCTGGTGACGGCATTGAGCCCACGGTAGTCCACACAAAACCGCAATTCTGGAGTGGCACCGGGTGCAGCAGTCTTTGGGACCAAGACCACTGGGCTGGCCCAAGGACTGTGGGAAGGCTCAATCACCCCTAACGCCAACATCTTAGAGACCTCCTCTTTAATGCTGGCCTTGACCCGGTCAGTCAACCTGTACATTTTGTGCTTCACAGGAGGGCTGTCACCGGTGTCCACGTCATGGGTACACCAGTGAGTAACGCCTGGGGTCAGAGAGAACAGGGGGGCAAACTGTCCCAACAACTGGTGACAATCGCTCTGCTGTTCTGGGCTCAGTGTAGGGGAGAGGATCACACCTTCCACTGACCCATCGTGCTCCTTGGTAGACAGGAGGTCAGGGAGCGGTTCACTCTCCTCTTCCGTCCCATCATCTGTCACCAAGAGCATGCTCACTTCGGACCTCTCGAAGTGGGGTTTGAGGCGGTTCACGTGGAGGACCCTCAAAGGGTTCCTTGGAGCCCGCAAATCCACCAGGTAGGTGACATCACTTTTGCGCTCCACCACCTCAAATGCCCAGTCCACTTGTCCTGCAAGGCACAAGGTTCCACTGGGGCCATTCTGGTCATACCACTTCTTCATTTCTTCCTGGCTTGCTTCCAGGTTCACCTGAGCGAGTTTCCTGAAGCGGGCGGTTTGGTTTCTGAAGGCCAGCATGTAACTAAACACATCCTGGGGAGTTTTCCTGGGAGCTGCCTCCCAGCCTTCCTTGACCAAACTCAGAGGTCCTCTCACAGGGTGACCATACAGAAGCTCAAAGGGACTGAACCCAAGAGACTTCTGTGGCACCTCCCTGTATGCAAAGAGAGGCATGGCAAGAGGACGTCCCGCTTACGCCTCATGGGTTCTGTTAGACCCTTAATCATGCCCTTCAAGGTCTGGTTGAATCTCTCCACCAGACTGTTAACTTGTGGGTGGTAAGGGGTGGTGAACTTGTAGGTTACACCACACTCCTTCCACAGGGATGTCATATACTTGGATATGAAATTGGTCCCCCTGTCAGAAACCACCTCTCTGGGGAACCCCATGCGGGAAAAGATCCCCATTAAGCCCGGCCCACCACTGGCACCGTCGTTGTCCTGAGAGGGATTGCCTCCGGGTACCAGGTGGCATGGTCCACCAAGACCAGGATGTACTTGTTGCCCATGGCTGTCTTGGGATCCAGTGACCCCACAATGTCCATCCCTACCCTTTCAAAGGGTGTTCCAACAACTGGAAAATGTTGGAGAGGAGCTTTGACCTTCCTCCCACTCTTACCACTTGCCTGGCAAGTTTGGCAAGACCTGCAATGTCCATCTGACTGCCGTCGCATCTGGGGCCAGAAGAAGTGGGTGACAAGCCTGTCAAAGGTCTTGTCCTGCCCCAAATGTCCTGCCAAAGGCACGTCATGAGCCAGACCCAGTAGGAAGGTCCTGAAGCGCTGGGGTACCACCAGCACACGGACTGACCCAGGCTCAGCGACCTTAGGCTCACTGTACAGGAGACCATTCTCCCAGTAGATCCAATGTGATCCGGACTGATCACCAGCTGCCTGGTCTGCAGCCTGCCGCCGCAGACCCTCCAGAGAAGGGCACTCTTTCTGCTCCTTGCAGAATTCCTCCCTGGTGGGACCCCCTTCTTGCTGCCAATGGGTCAGCTCAGAGATGTCCCCCAGTTCAGCTACCTGCTCCCCTGTAGGCACCGGGGCGTCCCCCTCAAGGTCCACCTCCTCCCGGTCCGTGGGAACTTCAGGGGCCGGTTTCCCGCGCCCCTTGCCCTTTCTCCTGGCAGGGACTTGGGCCACTGTTTCAGGCTACAAGTCCTCTTGATCACCCTCTCTGGCCGCCATTGACTGAGTGGACACGCATGCCCACTCTGGCAACCCAAGCATCTCCAAGTGAGACCTGAGCTCAACATCCTTCCATAAGGACTCCTCTAGGTCGTTACCTAGCAGACAATCTACAGGCATGGAAGGGCTCACAACCACCCTCAAGGGACCTGAGACCCCCACTCGAAGGGAACCTGCGCCACCAGACACTGGCGCTCTGAATTGTCTACAGCAATTACTTGGTGGAATGCCCCTGGGACTACCTGCTTCTCAGAGACCAGGTGACACCGGACTGAGGTCACACTGGCTCCAGTATCTCTGAGAGCCTCTACCCTTTTCCCATTGATGGTCACCCAGGTGCTGTATTTCTTTGTGTTAGGAGGAACCTGGTTTCCTGGGACCATCTCACTGTCCCCTAGTGAGACGAGGGTCATTTCTGCGGGATCCCCATCCTCCTGTGGGTATTCCTCCTCCCCAACGCTACACTGGCCAACACCTTGGATTGCCCACCGGTGGGTGGCTGTGCCCCCTTCGGGCACTTGGGGTTCCCCTTCATGTGACCCACCTGGTCACATGCAAAACACTTGCAGGGGCTGGTCTCAGCAGGCTTTCCTGAAGAGACCCCTTGTTTCTTATCTCCGGGGGGATGGGAGCCTTTACCCTGGGTGTTAGTTTGGGGCCTTTTAGAGTACTCCTGTGCTTTACCCTTGTCCCCCCCACTTTTCTGCTGGGGATCCTGTCCACCTTTGGCTGAGTCTCCCCCAAACGCTTTCTTGTGGACCCTGGTACTCACCCAGCGGTCCGCCTCCATAGCAAGCTTCCTGGGGTCAGTCAGCTTACTATCAACTAGGTGCTGGCGCAGATCTGCAAAACATAGACTAGACAAGTGCTCCCATGCAATCAAATTGTAGAGCCCCTGAAAATCTGTCACATTACTGCCCTTCACCCAGCCATCCAGTGACCGGCAAAACACATCCACACATTCCAACCAAGTGTTGGATTCAGACTTTTTACTGGACCTGAACTGATCCCTGTACTTTTCAGGAGTAAGACCATACTTAGTGAGAAGGGAGTCCTTCATGTCGGGATAGGTGAGGCGATACCCCTTACCCAAAGCTATTAAAGTATCCCGGGCTTCTTCCGAAAAGAGAGGCCACAATCCTGCTCCCCAATTCTCCTCAGAGACCCCATTCATGTGTATCACTGCCTCGTAACCCTGAAACCACCTTTGTATGTCGTCCCCCTTCTTGAATTCTTTGCCTACATTCTTAGGGATGTGCACAATTCTGTCTGCCTGTCTTGACGAGTTGCTGCCACCATCTGAACTGGCTCTATTCCTTAGCTCCAGCTCTTTAAGACTTCGCTCATGATCTATCAATCAATCAATCAATCAATCAATCATGTCACTTATAAAGCGCACTACATACCCGCGAGGGTCTCAAGGCGCTGGGGGAAGAAGGGGGTGGTGCTGCTACTGATCGAAGAGCCAGGTCTTGAGGAGTCTTCTGAAGGCCAGTAGGTCTTGGGTCTGTCGGAGGTTGGTGGGGAGGGTGTTCCAGGTCTTGGCAGTGAGGTGGGAGAAGGATCTGCCGCCGGCGGTCGTTTTCCGGATGCGGGGGACTGTGGCGAGGGCGAGGCTGGTCGAGCGGAGCTGGCGGGTGGGGGTGTAGAAGCTGAGTCGTCTGTTGAGGTAGGCTGGTCCGGAGTTGTGGAGTGCTTTGTGTGCGTGGGTGCGGAGCTTGAAGGTTATCCTCTTGTTGACAGAGAGCCAGTGCCGGTCTCTCAGGTGGGGTGTGATGTGGCTGCGTCGGGGGATGTCGAGGATAAGACGTGCAGAGGCGTTCTGGATGCGTTGCAGCCGTCTCAGGAGCTTAGCCGTCGTTCCTGCGTAGAGGGCGTTTCCGTAGTCCAGCCTGCTGGTGACGAGGGCCTGGGTGACTGTTTTTCTTGTTTCGGTGGGGATCCACTTGAAGATCCTGCGGAGCATTCGGAGGATGTTGAAGCAGGATGAGGAAACGGCGTTGACCTGCTTAGTCATGGAGAGGGTGGGGTCGAGGATGACCCCTAGGTTGCGTACGTGGTCGGTGGGTGGCGGGGCTGTTCCCAGTGATGTTGGCCACCAGGAGTCGTCCCAGGCTGAAGGGTTGGAACCAAGGATGAGGACCTCCGTCTTGTCCGAGTTCAGCTTCAGGCGGCTGGTCCTCATCCATTCGGCGACGGCCTTCATTCCTTCGTGGAGGTGGGCTTTGGCGGTGTGAGGGTCTTTGGTGAGAGAGAGGATCAGCTGGGTGTCGTCGGCGTAGGAGATGATGTTGAGGTTGTGCTGTCGGGCGACGTGGGCGAGGGTGCCATGTAGATGTTGAACAGCGTTGGGCTGAGGGAGGAGCCTTGGGGTACGCCGCAGATGATCTTGGTGGCCTTGGATCGGAAGGGGGCGAGGCGGACGCTTTGTGTTCTGCCGGAAAGGAAGGATGTGGTCCAGTCCAGGGCCTTCTCTTGGATCCCGGCGTCGTGAAGGTGTGTTCGTAGTGTGTGGTGGCAGACCGTGTCGAAGGCGGCTGATAGGTCCAGGAGGATGAGGGCTGCTGTTTCTCCGTTGTCTAGCAGGGTCCTGATGTCATCGGTGGCGGCGATGAGGGCGGTTTCGGTGCTGTGGTTGCTGCGGAAGCCGGACTGGGAAGGGTCCAGGATGTTGTTCTCCTCGAGGTAGCGGGTCAGTTGTTTGTTGACGATTTTCTCGGTGACCTTCGCGGGGAACGGGAGCAGAGAGATGGGTCGGAAGTTCTTGAGGTCCTTGGGGTCTGCCTTGGGTTTTTGAGTAAGGCGGTGATCTCGGCGTGCTTCCAGCTTTCCGGGAAGGTTGCTGTCTCGAAGCTGATGATCTAAGATCATCTTCCTTTCCTCCATGGCTATTCTTTTATCCTCCCTTTCACTTTTGATCCTGAGTTTCTCCAACTCGAACTTCCTTGCTTCCCACCTGTCCTCCAGCTCCTCTGGGGACAGGCCACTGCTGCCTGGCCTGGAGGGTTCCCCCCCTCCCAAAAGCACATCCACCCTAGGAATAGGCTCCTCCGCCTCTCCACTGAGATCACCAGACTGCTCGCTGACATGTCTGGCTGCTACCCAGGCCCTCAGCGCCTTTTGTAGCTCCTCCTTCCTAGTGAGGCCTCTGACTTGGACTTTTAGGTTTTTGCAAATTGATTTCAATTCCTTAACATTGTAGGAATCCAACCTATCCTCCTCAAAGGCAATTTCCAGGGATGCAACGGATGATGCTCTTGATTCAGGCATGTTGAAGTAGCAAGATCAAACTTGCAAGATCAAAAATAGGCCAAAAAGAAAAAGGACCAGTATGTGGCACGTAATGGTCTGCGATATGGTAGTAGTGCACACCAATCACTGTAAGTCAAGTGCAATCGCAAGTCCTATCCTCACCGCTGACAACCAATGTTAGAAATGGGGGTCTCGAGTTGGCAAGGGTTTGCACCTTTGTCCAAATAGGGACCCTTCTTCCTAGTCAGGATAAGGGAGCTACACTCCTAAAATAACCCCTGCTCACCCCCTTGGTAGCTTGGCTCGAGCAGTCAGGCTTATCTTAAAAGCAGTGTGTAAAGCATTTGCACATAACCCACAGTAATATAGTGTAAGCACTACAAAAGGACACCACACCAGTTTAGAAAAATATCCAATATTTTTATATACTTAAGACCAGACCAAAAACGATAAAAATCCACAATACAGTACTTAAAAATCTTCAGTTATCAAAATATGCTTGAAAAACAGTTCCTGGATGTCGATAGCTCCGTCCGGGGCTATCACGGCATCGTGAGCAAACAAATCCAAACAGTTCTGGCTGACCGCGGCGTCGCGGGCCAGCTACGGTGTCGGAAAGACCCGCAAACAGTACCTTTTAGAAATGCGGGGCGTCAGCGACCTCTCGTTGAGCTTCCGAAAGCACGGCATCCGCAGGCGTCAGTTCCGGAGGTCGGTGCAGGAGTCGTCGGGGCCCTCGAAGTCACGCGCGTTGCAGATCGAACTCCTCTCTGTTGAAGTCAGGAGCGCTGGCAGGCGTCGGGTGCTGCGGTGCGAAGTGCAGTGGTGCGGCGTGCGGTGCCCTCAGGTCACGGTGCGAGCAGCAGCTCAGTGGCAGCGTCAGATGGCGTTGTCGGTGAGACCAGGATCGCGGTGCGAAGTGAATGCGGTGCTCGTCGCGGTGCTGGCAGGTTGCGGTGCAAGCAGCGGCGTAGTCGTTGCTGAAGCGCTGTCGTCGGCTGACGAAGTGGAGTCGATGGCGCTGGCAGGCCAAGGCTGTGGTGCGTGATGAGGGCAGTGCATCGTGTAACTTTACGAGCGGTGCCCTCGAACCACGGTGCAAGCAGCGGCGTCGATTTCGGCGTGGGGTGGCGTCGTCTGGGAAACCAAGGCGTCGTCGTGAAGCGAGGCGGTGTGGAGTGCGGTGCCCACAGGTCGCGGTGCGAGCAGCGGCTCGGTGGCGGCATCAGCAGGCGTCGTCGGTGAGACCAGGGTCGCGGTGCGGCATTGCCCTCTGCAGTGCCGTCAGGACACGGAGTCGGCAGCGGCGTCGTCGACGTCGTCGGGTTGCTTTTTCTTCTGTTGCAGCACAAAACACACAGTCCCCAGTGCTGAGGGCAGAAGAGCTTGAAGTCTTTGTTGTGCCCGAGACTTCTTGAACAGAGGGCAAGCTCTACCTCAAGCCCTTGGAGGAACTCACAAAAGTAGATTGCAGAAAGTTCAGTCCAGTCCTTTCACTGCCCAAGACAGAAGCAGCCACTGCAGGCCAACACAACAAAGCACACAGCAAAGTGGTAGTCCCTCCTCACAGCTTCTCCAGCTCTTCTTCTTGGCAGTCTTCTTGGTCCAAAAGAGTTCTAAAGTTCCGGGGTCTGGGCCCCAATATTTATAACCAAAATCCTTTGATCTCTTAGGCAGAGAGTGTCTGTGCCCAGCCAGAACCAGTTCTGCCTTCTCTGGTGTGACTTCCTGGCAGGAGGTGGAGACGGCATTGTCAGAGGCATACCAGGCCCTTTGAGGTGCAAGGAAATCTCCTCCCCCTTCCCCAATTGTAGCCCAGGTCTATTCAGCCCTTTCCTGACCCACCTAGACTATCTGGAGCCACTCCTGCTCCCCAGCCTTCTGTCATCCAAAACCCAGACAGGCAATCCACATTCCAGCAGAGGCACACGGGATGACTGAGCAAGAAAATACCTACTTTCTAAAAGTGGTATTTTCAAACACAGAACGTAAAAATCACCTTCACTAAAAGATGCATCTTTAGATTCGGAGATCAGGCATACTAAACTTTATTTTCCTACCTAGTTCCCAGGGCCAGTTATGTTTATAAGATGTTATAAACAAACTTCCCATTCTGTCGTATGGAGAACAGGTAGCCTTGCAATAGTAAAAAACGAAATTGGCAGTAATTCACTATCAGGACATGCCACACACACCAGGGCATGTCCTACCTTTCACATACACTGCACCCTGGCCACAGGGGTACCTTGGGCCTATCTTAGGGGTGGCTGACATGTAAGAAAAGGGAAGGTTAGGGCCTGGCAAGTGGGTGTACTTGCCAAGTCGACATGGCAGTACCAGACTGCGCACAGGCTCTGCAATGGCAGGCCAGAGTCACATTTACGGGCTGTTTGTGTGGGTGGCACAATCCAGTGCTGCAGCCCACCAACAGCATTTGATTTACAGGCCCTGGCACACGCAGTGCACTTTACTAGGGACTGACACATAAATCAAATAGGCCAATCATGGAAACACCAATCCATAACACATTTTACCACAGGAGTACTTGCACTTCACCACTGATCAGCAGTGAGAAAAGTGCGCAGAAACACTAAGCCAGCACAAACAGAGTCAAACCCGGGAGGTCAGAAAGCAAAAACTCAGGGGAAACACGCCAAAAGATGCCAAGTCTAACAGGTATCCACACTGGCTGATGCAACATAGGCATCCACAAGTGGGATGGGGGCATCAGGAGCAGGGGAGAGGAGTAAAAACAGAGCAGGGGAGGGAGCGAACATATGCACTGTCTTAGAATGCTGAATGCTAACTAAACAACAAGAGTCCCCTAAAGTATGCAGTGAAAGGATACAACTCATCCAATCAGAACTTTGTGAGACTGAAATGCTACTGAGCTAGACAAACACAAGAATCAGGAGGAGAGCCATTGAACCAAAAGCAGACACTTGAAATAGACACCAAAGCTATCCAATCATGAGCAAGGAGCTTGCTGAAAGCAGACTAAGTACATGCTCTGTATTAGAAACAAAAGGTCTTCCATGTCTGAAGCTTAAACATAACACATTTCCCATGATTTGATAGCTTGCAATAAATCCCGGTCAACTCCTTGCATGTGCTACAGAAGAACCCAGTCACTGTTAACTTCATCTGCTGATCCTTGGGGCACTCCACAAGTATATGCATATGTCTGAAGAGGAACATTTATTGAATGTGTCTTGTATGCTTGATATGGTGTATGTCTGTGTGTTCTTTGGTAATGCTTCTGCAGGTGCGAGCATTTCATACTGAATATTTGCCAGGGATTCTGAGTTTTTTCAGTTTTTCATAGGTATCTCCTACACTCACTTTCTAACAATGAACCTCTCCTATGAATCAAACCTGCCTGGAGCTCCCAGCTCTCTCACGGTCCTCCTGGAGGAGAGCAATGTTAAATGCTAATACCCTGGAGAGCTACAATCCATTCACTGTGCAGAAATCAGTGATGGCCTCCAGCAACCTGCCACTCCGTTCACTAGTGGCTGAGCTGCACTGGTGCCCCTTACTATTTCGTCCTCTTTCACTTCCAGTAATTTCCATTTTATTATCTCAGTAAAGTATTTTATTTAAATGAATTGGCTTTGGCCCTGAAAGTAGCCATTTTGTTTAATTTTAACCTGTGAATCTAATCAGTTATATTATATTTAATTTCTGTGTCAATTGAACTTTGTTATTCTTATGTAGCATAAGTATGTTTCCGATCATGTTTTTAGGTCTCGCCTGAGCCTGCGCAGTCTGGCGAGACTTTTAGTAAGTGGGCTTCAAAAAGCCGACCACAGCTTTTTGTGTGGCCTAAAGCGTGCGGTTACGCGCACAGTTACGAGCACAGGCGCCATCTGGCTTTCCTGTCTCGTCATGGCTCATTAAGTGCATCGCTCGCGGGCACCCTTACAGCCCGCGATCGCGATCACTTTCACGGCCGCGTCACTTTCACGGCCTCGCGGCCAATGCTTGTTTTTATTTCCTTTTAGAGCGCGCGCCTCCTCGCTCGCACCTCTGCCCGTCATTGCTTCCGTCCTTCCGGCGCCTGTCACTCCGTCTGAGCACACTCGCTGAGAGTAATGGGCATCCGCTTTTAAGCAATGCTTGTTTTATTTGCCGATTGTTTTGGTGTTAAAATAAAAAAAGAACATTGTCATTGTATATGTGGCAACATGCTCCATAATTTGTATTTTCTTGTCCCATAATTTTGCCATTCTTGCCACAAAATATGTTTTTTAAATGCCGCAAACTTTGTGTGGGGCCCTTATCACACTTTAGGGCACACTCAAAAGGGGGATGTTACGGAGACAAGTTACCATCCCCAAACTAATTTCTGGACGTGGTCGCCTATCGCCACCTGCAGGCCAAAACTATAATTTGTGTTCTGTAATCATATGTAATCGCCACAAGAAAGATCTGAATGGCGTCTGTTGATAGGGTTGAACGTGTGATTTTAAGGAGTTCTGCCGACAAAAGGTATTCCCTGTTCTTGTTTCCAAACATCCTCTCTTCATTCTTCCCTGGTTTATGTCACCCTTCCATGTTCCATTCCTTCGTTCCTTCTTACATGTTCGCTCCCTCGCTTTCTAACACTCTTCCCCATCGCCACCGCGTTTCTTAATTTCCAGCCTGTCGTTCCCCTTTCTCATTTTCTATCCTGCTCTCTCAGTCACCATCTCTCTTCCCCCTTAGACCTACCATCCTATCTTCTCTGTTTCATCCCTTTCTTTATCGGGGTATATCTTCTTTTTCTTTGATGCTCTCCCGAACTATTCTCTGTCCCTGTCGACCCAATCTACCGCTCTTTCACACACTCGCATGAAGCGCCTTTTCTCACCCTCTCCTGCTCCCTTGACATCTCTTTCTCTCCCCTCTTAGACCCCTTGTTCTCGCTGGTCTTTTTCATTCCAGACTCTCTTCCCTTGCTCACGGACTCTCCCCACTTTTCCTCCCCCCACTCTCCCAGAATCTCCGCTCCATATGTGAACGAGCCAGGACATCATACATGGTCTCACTAGCTCCTCCTTTTCTCATTGCTTTCCCTATCTTCTCAACCTCAGCTCTCTTCATACTTTGCCCCGTCTCCACCTTTTGTCTTTTTCATTCCAGTTTCCCGCCACTCTGTCCCCCTTTACATCTCCTGCTAATCACTCTTCTGAACCCTTCTTCTCCCTGGTCCTGTTTCTACTTTGTGCTTTCTTCGCCCCCTTTTCTCCCTCACTTCACCATCTTCTCGGACCCTCATCTTCTCCTCTTTCCCTTTCCTATTTTTATATCTACATTGTCCTTTTCCATCACTCACTCCCTTACGTTGTCGCCTACCTCTCTCCCACTTTATGTCTACCCTCTTCTGACCGCTCCTTTCGTCACACCTTTCTTCCCCTTTATAGCCCATCTCTTTATCCCGCCCGTCTTTCATATTCTGCCATATTTTTCCTTTTTTACATTACCTTCCCGTGCTCCCATTATTCTCCCTTCATAAATTCCTTATTGTCTTGCACACTCTCCAGCCCCCTCTGCCCTTACCAATCCCACCTCTCTTTCATCTCTCTTTGCACCTCGCCATGAAACTTCTCTCCCACCGACTCCATCTTCAATGACGTCACTTCATTTCAAGAACCTTTGATGTTCCTAAACACACCTTGCCCTCAGCCCACTCCCTCACCCAACCCCCTCGCTCTCTCTCTACACACTCTTACTTCACTTCCTGTCACTCTCTCCCTCCTGCTCCTTCTCGCCTTCCTCTGACTCTCCATCTGTCTTGTTCTCTGCCTGCCCGCCCTCTCTAGCCTCTCTTCAACAGTCAAAGCCTTCTCTTTCTCCCCCCTCTCTCGCTCTTGAACCCCCACCCCCCCCAGCCCTTCTCACTCACACAGATATCTAAGCCTCAGAAATCAATTTCTGGGGAACCTTAGTAAATTGTAATTGCATTTATATAACACTTACTACCCCTGACGAGGTGCTGAAGCGCTTTACCCTGGGCAGCATGCTGCTACCGAACCCAAGGTTAGTGGCTAGTCATGTTATTGGTTATTGGGGTTAGTTTAGTGACTCAAGCAACTATTCCATGCATTCACTAGAATTTCCTTGGGGTAGATGAAATAAATAGCAGTTGGGTGTTAACATTAGTGGGGTGGGGGAGTGGTTGAGGTATGTGAGTTGATGCAGATGTTTATGGGATTCTTCATGCTGATGTTTGGTGGGATTAATAAAATACAGATGAATGCAGATATTCTGAACCCTTTCCATGTTACAAGCAATAGGCAGTTCTCGGGCACAGCCTCCTTGTTCTAGCCTCATCGCAGCCCTGGGCCCTTTGTGCAGCAAACCACTCACTGGTGTTGTTTGAAGACCTAAACCTTTCCATCAAATAGAAAACAAGCATTGGCATAGCCAATAGGTCTTGCCTTTGGGACCTTATAAGTGTTTAGCCATGCAACAGTTGATGTTGTTGCACCAAGGATATTGTGCTGCATAACTAAATACTTATAAAGGTCCCAAAGCGAGACCTATTGGCTATGCCAATGCTTGTTTCTTCTTCTAAGGAGCACATTTTGAGATGGAAAGCACAAACTAGTGAGAACAGGAGGTTGCCGGGAGCCACATTTGTGCCTGTCACACATGAAATAACTGGTGGTCATATATTCTCTTTCAATTATAAATACAGTACATAACTTTAAAGATGTTTTATCGTGTGGTTCATGCAGACATACAATGTAAATTGGCATGGCAATGGTGACGGATGTTGAAACTTTGCATTGATAAGCGTCGTAGGGGCACGTACCAAAGCGCCTGCAAAAAACTCCAAAAACTGCACTTTGCTCCACAACACGGAGGTCAGCGATAAGGGAGAGTTCAAGGCCTCCAGCTACTGCATATCCACTCACTGCTGCTATCACAGGTTTGGAAAACCGCATGCGGGCTGGGCCCTGCAAAGCACAAACACACAATTATAGAAAAAGAAACACAAATCTAGCTCATCATCATCATCAACCGACTTTATTTCGCATTGAGACAATGCATAAAAGTATACAATAAAAAGAGCATTTCATTGCAATTAAAATTACATTTAAAATCCATTAAAAAAGATCCAATAAAATGATGAATACAGTACAAGAGCCAGTGGGTTTAAAAACATCAAATTAAGACAAGGATATAACCGCAATCTCGTGTTCGAGCAGGTACATTGATAAAACAGCAGACTTAAGAAGTGACAGATGTTGTACTATGCACCTTACGGGTTCTGAGGGCGGCCAGAAAGAAGGTAGCAAGAACGTAACAAACTAAAGGCGTTTCTAATCGATAAAATGTGGACAGGGGTAAGCATGAAATGCGCAGTGAGAATTTCTTTAAAAGTGGGACAATACAAATCTTCCTCTCTAGAGCGTACAGGGGGCAGAAGAATAAGAAGTGAAAGGTTGATTGAGGCGCCATGTTGTTACACAGACAAGGCGGTAAATTGCTTACTGAAAATGTATTATTAGGGTGACCCAGCATTAATGGAATTAAATTCAGTTTTGAAGGGCCATGGGAGTCCTAGCCAATAAGACTGCGTCATCTGCGTAAAGGAAGATAAGGAGGGGAGACAACTGGACCTGTGGAGTGTCTTTCGAGCTTTTAATCAAGGCACCATTTAGGTTGTTGGTATAAAGAGCAAACAGAAAGGGGGCCAGAACACATCCTTGTCTGACACCCCTTTCAATTTTAAAGGGTTTAGTGCATTCACTATGCAAACCAAAGCGCACTGAAGCGGTGGCATCCCTATAAAGCTCTCATAAAGTTAATGATTGTGTTGTCTATTCCCATATCCATCATAATCGGCCAAAGTTTGTTATGCACCACACAGTCAAAGGCCTTTGACAGGTACATGAAAGCCATATAAAGACTGGCATTTTTTTACTGTAGTATATTTGCTTGCGATCAGTGACAAATTAAGGCACTGGTCAATGGTGCCCCTCCCCTGGCGAAACCTGTACTGCACTTCTGTAAGGATGTCCTTTTCCTTTGCCCATGCTTCTAGTTTATTTAATAGAAGCCTGCCAATAAGTTTAGCTGTACTATCGAGCAAGGAGATGGGACGATAGTTTGCTGGCATAGAGGCGTCCCCTTTTTTATAAATTGGAATTATGACAGAGTTTTTCCAAGATGGAGGGAGACCTGTCTTGGCTATCGCATTAAATGCTGCTGTTAAAAGAGGTGACCAAAAGGGAATATCAGCCAGAAAGATATCCGAGGGGACCCCATCCAGCCCAGGAGCCTTCCTTAAGGAAGATCGTAGCAGTGCCAATTCGATTTCCTCTACCTCGAAAGAAAGGCATTAGAGGCCTTTGTACGGGGGGGGTACCATCAACACTAACAAGATCCCCTCTGTTCTTAAAAATTTCTTGAAAATATCTAACCCAGGAGTCTTCATCAATATGGACTTCGAGGGAGGGTCCATCCATATCTTTCAGAAAAGGTGCATAAATAACCTTCCAGAAAGCGGTGCTGTCTCGGAGGGCCGAGGCTTGTTTTAAATTATCCCAGGCCTCTGATTTAAGGTGCCTAACCCTACTATCCCTAGTTAATTTGTATATTTTCCTAAAGTGCGAACCTCCTCTTGGTTTCTAGGAGAGGTTTGGAGGGCCTTGCGTAAGTTTGCGGAGACCAGGGAACAATTCTTATGAAACCACCTATACGGTGCACTATCTTTAGCTGGTATCGAACGAAAAAGCTGTGAGTTAAAGTAATGCAGAAATTTACAAAACGCTTCAGTTACCAGCGCTTGAATTGAGAAATTGTCCAAACAGGTGTTAATATCCTCCCGGTTGGACGCTATAAAATTTGAGAAGAGACGAGCTGCATCGACCTTGTCCCATTTTAGAATATAACCATTATTACTAGCTAAGATCGGTTTAGGGATTCTAGTTTTATTATGAATTTTAGAATCCTGCCACGTAATAGCACAGGGAAGCATGGCATGGTCACTACATTCTGTAAAATATAGCTGTGACAGTTAAGTATGAACTAAAAACTAAAAAACTCAGAGGAAACAAAGTCCAATGTGGACGAATATTCGGTCGATTGCATTTTGTAAGTTTAGTTGGCACTTCTTTAGTATACTATTTAGCATGTTGCCCTGTGCATCCTGATGAAAATGTTGAATGGCGACATCTCTATGATCTACGATCCCACATAGATCCATTGGATCCCAGGTGCATATTTTGGTATTAAAATCACCTAGCCAAATAATACAGAAGGGTTTAGGGTGGAACTCCTCATGGTCCTCTAATACGTTATCTAAGAGTAGAGGTCCAGCTTCAGGGTTTTGGAAATTATTATTATAATAGTTCACAAGTAATAAGTCCCACTTTGCGTTGCCTTTAATCACCAAGATGTGAAAATAGGGAGAAGTAGTTAGGAAGCGCAAAACATTAAGGGCAGCCGTGTTGGAAATCAGTTTAAGTAAACCACCCCTATGCCTGTCCCTGGACGAAGGCAAGGCTGCAGAATTAAATGAACGAAACCCATTAATAAAAATTGGTGCAATCTGCCAGGTTTCTTGCATGCAAATCATCTGAAAGTCGGTCAAGACGGTAAGCCAGTCCTCATTATTCCGCTTACTGTTGAAACCGGCAATGTTCCAAGTCAGAATGGGGTAAACTAAATCATGTACACCCGAGGTGTGGTCCTTAATGGCCATAATGCAAGGAACTTGGTTCGAACAACTCGGAAGTGCTGTGTCCCCCCGTAGAGGCTGTGTGTCACAATCAACCTCAGCCCCTGCAGTCATAGATAGATGGGGAATCTGGGGACTCTGGTGGATGGCCATCTGTCAATCGCAGGAGTCCAATCCTGAAAGAGGAACGAACCTGTTGGATGTGCACGGGTAGGTGTCATTACTAGGTGAATGCCTAGTAGCATTTTTCGATGGACCTGATACTACATCTGGTGCCCTGTCACGGTGAATGCTCGGGTAAGTGTGGTTGCTAGGTGGTTGCCTAATAGGATGGCTCGAAGAACCTGATGCCACATCTGGTGCCCTATCATGGTGAGTGGGCTGACTTTTATAAAAGAAACCAAGGGAGACCGGGAATATCCTGGTCGCTGATTTAGGTGCCAGTTGGGGCTGAGAAATTAGATCACTAACAAGGTAAGGACAGTCAAAATTTAAAACAACACAATCACTCTTGTATACCTTGGGAGAGGGACCAACCCACGGCGTTCTCCGTGCCATTAATAAGTGGTTCTGGATTAGATGCCCTGGCCTCGTATAATTGCATAACCAATGACGCACTTTGGCCATAAGCTGGACAGTGGATTCTCTCTGATGGAGTCTAAGTGCTGGGACATTGACCAGCACGAGGACAAGAGGACAGGCCGCAGAAGGGAGGTTAAGACTTTGGTACTTGGTCTCCCTATGATTCAGCTTAGGAGCGATGTTAGGGTAGAAATGAGATGTATCTCTGAGGCCCTCCCCCTGATTGTTTGGATCTACTATGTTCTTGCGAGTCATCTGGGTCAATTGCGTTAGGGGATCTGTGGCTCTTTTCAACAAGTTGCCCTCCCCCACCAAGATGATAGGTGCTGAGGCAATCTAGCTGAATAGATGCAATGTTATAAAAACGTGCAAATGCAGAGACAATTCAGCACCCTCCAAATAGTTCACTTTAAGTTAATAGTTACTCCTTGATTTTGAGCTAGGCTTTTTCCAAAAAAGGCATTAAGCCAGGAAATTTCTCTCTTTGCTCATTAGTCTATCTCTCACTCTAAGTCAGGGGTCTTCAAATTGGGGAGCGGGCCCCCTGGGGTGGCTCAGGTGATCACATGGGGGGCTCCAGGCTCTGGCCAAAAGAAGCATTATGCTCTGTAATGGGCCATCACTAACATCTTTTGCCATTTATATCCTAGCTGGGAGTCTGTGTCAAAAGGTAATGGACTCCAAAGATTCTTCAAAACCCTCAGCCATATGCTGTGGATACTTTTTTGTATGCAATTTGAGGGTGGCCCAATGATTTGTTTCCCAATGGGGGGGAGAGGTGGGTAGGGGGGCATTAAAAAGTTTGGAGACCACTGCTCTAAGTTATTCTCACCCGTCTGTTCCCATCTGGTGGCAAATCTGAGTAACTGTAGTGAGGTACCATCACTTGGAGATCAATACTCCCAGTGGATTTTATTGCAAATAAATGAATTCCATCCATTGATGATCTGTTCACTCTGCTAAATTGCAAGACTTCTCATTCTTCCCAATATTAAAACTTCACAAAAACATCGCTTGTAACTGAGTCAAAGTAATTCTCTACTCCACAGCTATTTTTTCCCTATCACTCTGATATCATCATAAATATACAATGATGTGCTTCTGCAAGCCACCTTCCTGGCCCATCCTTATCCTCAAATATACAGGCACCAACTTGTTCAAAGGAAAGCCTAGCAAGGAGCACAACTGGAAAAGCTCATCCAATGAAGGCTGACAATACAAAACTGAAGGCTGACAATTCAAAACAGCAAACACATGCAATTTACAAACCTAAAATGCACTCTCATCAATTCTAAGTCAGCTCAGGCACATACATTTGAAATAGTTGATATTCTAACTTCACTCAATATTGACCTGCTATTCATCAATGGACCTTGTTTACCCCCTTTTACCAACTTCCTTTTAGACACTACTACCTAAAGACTTTTATCTTTCAGACACAGCAGAAATGGAGGAGGCATTGCAGTCACACTAAAAAAACTGCTGGAAATGGTCCAGAACAGACTTCTCAACCTTACCTTCTTTGAACAACTGCTCAATACAACTAAAACACAGCACTTCCTATTGTTTCCACATCATTTAACCACTTGATAGCCACATTGAGTTTTTTCTTGAACAATTTGAAGAACTAATCACAATGATGGAAATTTATTTGTTTAGGGAAATTCCAACATCTCATGGAAGATTGTGAAAACCTCTTACAAAAACACTACCCAACACTTGCTCTCGCCGTGACCTGACACAGGCTATCTCCTAGCCCACTCATAAGGTCAAAAGCCTCAATTTGATTTTATGCAAACCCAACATCACCTCCCTGGATTACTCTCTGTACATCGATTGGTCCGACCAACTTGTGATTCCCAATACCATCCAGCAAATAGGAATTGTAAAAACAGGTCAACTGAAACCAATGAAAACCTGGGGAAGACCTTTAAAAGAAATTACTATGAATCTCTTTTCGGAAGCTCAGAGCACAGCTCATTTTCCAAACCTACATACTTCTACAAATGACCTCACCAATTTCTATAACTAGTCAGCCATGAAAATCTTGGACAAACTAATACCACTTAAAGCTAACACTATCAAGGAGAAATCCCAGCACCTTAGTACTCAAAAAAGGCAACAAAAGCAAACAAATAACAATACTACTAGAAAAGATCTGGAGAAGAGCAAAGTCCACAAAATCACACAATCTTCAAAGTCAAACTATTTCAAAAATAAAGTTTAAGAAGCTACATACCGAACAAGATCTCTCTTTCACACCATAAAGCACAATGTGAATCCTACCTCTAGCTTGAAAATTCTAAGCTCTAAAGCCAAGGTCAAAAACACTGCAAACATTTTTGTAGTGAACATAGATGTAATCCAGTTTGAGCTTGCTGAAAAGCAGAGAATGTCTCTATTTTATGAAATCCCAAGAAGAGATGGTCCCAAATGGTTTGCATTCGAAAAACCTGATTCAGAGTTCATCTCACAAATAATATCTTCTAAAAATTCCTCTCCTTTCTCCAAGGAACCTGTAGCTGCTTCTTGGATATAGGAATACAAACAAGATGCTTCACCTCTACTACTCAAAACAGTTAACACCTCTGTAGAAGACAGCATTTCCAAACATTTCTCAAATCTGACCAAATCACTCCACACCTCACCTCAAAAACAAAAGTTGGGCCTAAACAACCTTCAGAATCCCAGACAAGTCTCTGAACAACCATTCCTGGGAAAATAACTGAAAAAGCGGTTGCATTCCAACTCCTGAAACATATTGCAAATTGCAAATCCCTAAACTGCCTTCAATCTGGTTTTCACTCCATACTACAATTTTAGATGAGAGCGATATACGTCTAATGCTTCATTTAGACCTTTCTGCAGCATTTTGTACTGTACACTAGGCCACCTCTTGATACTTAACATTACAATAGGATTAGGAGGAAATGATGGTTTACACCTTTCATTTTATCAAGATTGTTGGAAAATGGCTCTCTCTGAAGGGTCACTCCAAACTGTTTGTCTTCCTCCTCCTCTTTTTCTGGCCTTCATTTTGTTGGCTTGGACATTTTTTGCCACTGCTGACCAGGGCTATGTGCTCTCTCCTCTAAACATGGTATTACTGGTTTACACCTGTTTGGCATATTTTACTTACTTGTAAGTCCCTTGTAAAGTGGTATACCATTTACACAGGGTCTGTAAATTAAATGCTACTAGTGGGACTGCAGCAGTGATTGTGCCACCCACAGAAATAGCCTTTCAAACCGGTCGCTGGCCTGCTACTGCAGAGCCTGTGTGTGCAGTTTACTGCCACGTCGACTTGGCATTTAAAACCCTTTGCCAAGCCGTTTAACTCCCCTTTTATTACACATAAGTCACCCCTAAGGTAGGCCCTAGGTAGCCCTAAGGGCAGGGTGCTGTGTGAATGAAAGGCAAGGCATGTACTGGGATATTTTGCATGACCAAGTAGTGACAAACAGCCTGTTAGGGTTTTCACTACTATGAGGCCTTCCCCTTCTCATAGGCTATCATTGGGAATTCCTTAATACACTTTTAAGCTGTAATTCCTGATAACAAAAAAGTAGCTTTGTCCTGTTTCACATGTTTGGAATTGTAATGACAAATCCTCCTTATTGGTAAAGTTGGATTGGGCATTACTATTTCAAAAATGCCACTTTTAGAAAGTGGAGATTTCTCTGTGCTTATAACTCTGTGTTCCTTGGAGCGTGTCTCCAACACACATCTGGGGTGGGTGACAGCTACACTTTGTGCATTCCCTCTAGACAGCCACAACGCAAGAAGGATAGGTGCGTCTGCGTAACCATCTACATACATCTGCATTCTGATGGACTTGCCTGGACACTTGAATAGACTGTGTCCTGTCCCCACACAAAGGACTGATTACCCCTGGCAGACAAGACTGGGTTGAAAGGGATACTTGTGCACTTCAGAGAGCTGCTTTGAAGTCACCCCCAAATCAAAGGCACTTTTAAGTATAAGTACTGGGTCTCCTGACCCTCTAAAATTAGGCACTACTGGACTTGTAACTGAAGCTCTGCCAGAAGAACTGCTGTGCTGCTTAAATGACTCAAGTGGACCGCTGATCTCGAAGGTCTGCATTTCTATTTGCTGCCCTGATGCCTGCTGCTCTCTGACTCTGCTGAAGGAGAGCTGGACTCTGTCTTCACTTCAAGTGATCTCAAAGGGTTTGTTGGCTTGCCTCCTGTTACTTGAGACTCATAGATATCAAAGTCTCTACGCATGCTCCTGTACCTGGGTCACTGGATGTGGCCGAGATACTTGCAACACTGTTTTTGATGCATCTCCTGTCTGCGTTTAACAGAACCGGCGCATCGACCCGGATGCGGGAGTAAAATCGCTGCATCACCTTGGAGCCAGCTTTTTGCCTCCAGAGATCGATGCATCGGAGAGTGTATCGCTGCTGCTGTAGCTTGGTGAGATCAATGCATCCCCTTGACTGCGCTGCAGAATCCAGTACATCACTCAACACCTTTCGACTCCGGCACCCGTCTTCAGAACTGACGCATCGCATTCACTGCATGGAGAAGATAGACACATCCTGCCCCTGCGGGCCTTGACATCAACGTATCTCGCTGTTTGCGACCAGAAAAAAGGTACTTGTTCACCCGGACCTGTGTGGGTCCTGTAGCCAGCCGGCGCTCTACCGCGGTTGGCCTGAACTTTGACCTTGCGCCAGTCCAGCGTGACCTAAAGTAACCTTTTTAACACTACTTGCTTCTAAGCGGTTTACTGCATTTATTCCTTTAAAATTCAATATATTCTATACACTGGATTTTTGCCGTTTTGGTCTTGTTTTGTTCAGAATATAGTAATCTATTTTTCTAAACCTGTGGGGAGTCTTTTTGTAGTGTATTCATTGTGTTACGGTGTGTGTGTGTGTGTGTGTGTGTGCATGTGTTGCAGAAATACTTTACACATTGCCTCTTTAGATACGCCTGGCTGCTCTGTGCATGCTACCAGAGGGCGAGCACAGGTTACGTTTTGTGTGTATCTAGCTTACCCTGACAAGAGTGGTGGTTCCAGTCTGGCCTGGGTGTATAACTCAGCTAACCAGGAATCCCATTTCTAAGAAAGATCTTAATTGGTTCGGCAACCTGCAGCTAAATATCTGCATTAGCCTCCAACTGGCTCCCTGCTTGGGTCTCACGATATCTCTCCTTTCCCTCCAATGCTTAATCGGCGCCTTCTGAGCATCTATTGTGATAGATTCCTGTCACATCCCGTAAGTTTTCCTGTCAAAGTACAAAACTGGCATTGCCTCCAAATGATCAGACAGCTCTACAGCATATTCATAGATTTGATATACATGCCTCAATGTTAACTTGATGACATGAGAAATGACATGAAGTTCGGTGGGAGGAGTTCAGTGGTACTATTCTATGTGTTTATCTGGCTGCATATTCTATCAATACAATTGTATACTGTTATGAATTTATGCTCTTTTCCTTGCTGAATTTATTGCACGATACTGCAAGGATCAATTCTCCCACCTCACCTCTTCATTTTATATATGGAGTCTCTAGCACCAATCAGTCAAGAAAATATCCTCTCTAGTCATCAATATGCTGGCAATATCATGCTATGCATTCAAGTGCCTGACCTATCTGTAATCTAGCGAACTGGATGCAATCACTTTCACTGAAACCGCAAAAGCCAGAATCCCGTCTCTTCTGAACTGAAATCCCAACCGCTGTTCAGAATTGGTTGGCCACTCTTCATCCTTTAGGTATCTACCCATCCCTGATTACATGTGCAAAGTCACTTGGCTAAACCGTAGACAATAACCTTCAAACTATACAACCCAAACTGGTTCAATGCGAACTCGTCCCAGACTTTGTAATTGTCCGTTGTCCACTTGTTACCAGCAAAGCGAGAGGTCCCTACTATATTAATACTTTAAAAAGATGCGATAGTCTGCCCTCGGGGAACTCAATTATAAGTAGATTTTGGCATTTGTGCCATCTATGATGATATGTAAGGCCTCAAAAATTATAAATATATTACCAGACCTGCAGGTCTAGTGACCTGAATAATCTTCTCAACCGGACTGTAATGCTCTTGATACAAACTTGTCTCAATTTGTGTGATCCTGGGCAAATATTTGTTTTCATCGAGCAGACTTTTTCTTTATTATCACATATGAGAGGACCTTCAACGATGTGAGTTCAGAATGTCAGCTGTACAAAAACAATTGTGTTTGATTTAATAGACTAAGCTTGTGCTCCATGTATAATAAGAATCTAGCCCACATATAGAGTATACATGACCCCTGACTTGCCTCTTAGTTCACCAACACCATTGTCATCAGGGTGGGGCAGAAATGTTTCTCAGTTCATATTTGAAAAATCTCCTGTTTAACAAATATAATACTAAAAGCATGATGTGGCAGCACACTGTCATTTACAGATAGCACATTTTCAGTTGAAATGGCCACAAAATTTCCAACTGACATGCAGTTTTACTGATAAAACTATATAACATACAAGCAATAATGTTTTGAAATCAGGTTTCAGCAAACATTTATCATTTGCACATCACAAAGTAAAGTGTTATGATTTGTTTTGATCCTATTAAAACCTTTGTTTCTATCACACTTCAGAATTACAAAAAATGTGCTTTCCTAACTTCTGAAATATTTAGAAATATTTGTACTGTTCATTTACAAGCTATTTAAATACGTGCTAGAAAAAAACCTGACATTCTACAGCCTTTCATTTCACACACTCTGCAACCCAGAACGATTTTTAGATAGTTCACCTTACAAAATCCTCTAACTTTGCAGTCAGGGAAAGAAAGGTAAACAACAATCTCCAGGATACAAATAAGCAGCAATTTGTAAGAAGAAATAAATTGACATTCAACCTCTGTTTTTGAACACACAGCAAAAGTGAAACAATAAAACAAGATTCTGAGGAATATTTATTGCTCATTCACTTTCTGAATGAACAAAACACCTGTTATTTGCCAGCTCAAGCTCTGGCCAGAACGAGTCGGTAGGCCCTAAAAATAGCTCCACCTGATAAAATCTGACTCACCATTGCAAGTGGGCAAGTAGAGTTTTTGAGGTCTGTATGTTTAAGGTCTAATGTTAAGTCAGAAGCAGCACTTTAGAAAGGAAGGTTGCATAAGGCATTTCAAAGCCTTTGAAGAGTTGAAATGCAAATTTAAGGCCCTGGCACATTAGGATATTCGTGGAGTTTATTTGCTTTTGAAACAGCATACCTATAAGTTGACTCAGCAGGTAACCTTAACTTATCTCATAAAAAGGTGGATTCATTGAGGTTTTAAGGCATTTAAAACAAACTTTGACATTGCACAGTACATATTATTGGACTGTTAAAGGTGGATTTTGTTGGGACATTCTAAGAAATATTTCCCAAAACAATGTGAACTTGCTGACTATGAAGTTCATAATTTCTCTATACGTATCATCAACAAGATTAACATGCAGAACAAGTGTTTCAATCCAAGCACATACAGTAACGATTGTGTTGGATGTATGTGACCCAAAACACCTACCTTCTTTCCAGTTTTTATTGGCAAATGATCATATAAGACCGCACACGAAGCTCCAGATCTGCAAGTCTTACTGTTCAAAGTGATGTGTGGGAAAAGTATATCTGAAGTGATAAGTTAGCAATGCTTTAGGCATAGTAGGTGAATACATTAAAAAACGTGTGGTAAACAATGATTATTTCAATGTAAATTGAGAATGAATCTGTGGATTCGGTCAAATGAAGAATGTTCATGGCAAAGTTGGTTCAAGAAATCAGAAGCACCTTTTGCAGCCACTGAAAGCATACTTTGTAATTGTTCATTTACCTCCAGTGCTTAGAAAGATATAAAAACACCGTTCGAGAACAAACTAATTTAAAAAAAACTATAATAATTGTGTATTTGCAATGGGCTGCTCAAAGCTGCATCCGGTTAATCCTGCTTGTCGGATAAGGAGTGGGACAAAAGTCAATTTGGAAATCCTTGTTTATCTCCCCTGAATTGCAGATTTGTGCAGGACCTGTCCCAAAAAGCCACCTGTGATCTTTCTCTAATGAGCACAGTTACACACAATAAGTAAGCTAGGTCTCAAGACATATCCCATTATGATAAAATAGGCAATATGTCCAGGATTGGACTAAGCACCACTTTTGTTTCATTAGCATTACAAAAGCACAGTGGCACATTTGTAGTTGACTCACTTTTTAAGAAGTCCGAATTTCAAAAGATTCTGGCATACATGTGACAAATTTGGTGCAGATCAGTGAAATGGTTCAAATGTTATAAGGGGGATCCCATACTTCTCTTTTCCTTGCCATTAAAATTTGATTTTCTACAGATTTTACCGACAAGTAACTCCAAAATTGCAGCACATTTTCTGGCTAAATCGGTTTTCAGTCATTCGGTGCCTTTTGTCTTTGGGGAATATCTGTTCAGATGTTTTGGATTTAAATAAGCCAAAAAGGGAAGTTCTACTGTGCAGGTCAAAGTATGCATATCTTTCTAAAACTTCACCAACACCTTAAGGCATAGACGTTTGTGAACTAAATATTAAAGGGAGGACTATAAGCACATTTAAATTGGTTTCTGTGTCACAGGGCACAAATGGCATGGGCAAAGCACAGGCATTAATACAACCTAGTAACGTATCCAGGGAAATATGAGTTCTCAATAGGACTTATTTGGAGTTTCATCTTGCACGAAACACCTTCAACCATTGTAGTACTCACAAACAAATTGTGAAAACACACATAAGGGACTGTCAAAACATATACCCAAAATGGCATGGACAAAGGCCGCACCCTGGTAGATCATGAAATACGAATACCCTTAATACAAGGATGAATGCAGTTTTAATTTGCAGCAAAGAACTGTGTACTAATTTCAATGTTTGTGAACACCCAAAGAGACAGACACATGGAGCACACCACAAGCCAGTGTGTTCAAAGATCATGCCTTATCAGGTTAATAATCAGCGTATACCAACACAGACAATGCCACAGTGAAATATATGGTGTTTTTAATTGCAAGAAATAACATCGCCCCATTTTCAATGTTCGTGATCACCTAACGAAACAAACACAAATACACCATAAGTCGGCATGGCCATAGACTATGCGCTGGTGGGTTAACAATAAACACCACAGTGAAAAATATGGAGTTTTAATTTACAACAAAGAGTTTTGTAACACTATTGATGTTCGTAAACACCTAATGAAACTACACACACCACACACTGTAAACACCACACAAGTTGGTATTGGCAAGAATAAAAATCTTCTGACAAAGACACTACCACAGTTGGAACATATGGCGTTTTAATTTGTTTCTAGTTGTTTGCATAATTCTTAATGTTCTCTGTTAGACCTCACACCCTTGGGTGTTAGCCCGTCAAACTTTTTGCCTTCACGCCTCTTGTTTTGCTGAATCCGCTTTTGTTGGCTTTAGGACTCTGTGCACTTTACCCCTGCTAACTAGTGTTAAATTGCTTGCGCTCCCTCCCTAAAACATGGTAAAATTGTCTGACACCTGATTGGCATATTTAATTTACTCGTAAGTCCCTAATAAAATGATATACCATATACCCACGGCTAGTAAATTAAATGCTAATAGTGGGCCTGCAACACTTATTGTACCACACACTTATGTAGCACCTTAGAACAAGGCTCAGGCCTGCCATTTCAGCCTGCATGAAGTTTTAAACTGGCAATTAATTTTGGCAAAATAAGCCTTTTGCCAAGCCTAAAACTCCCTTTTTAATACATATAAGTCACCCCTAGGGTAGACCCTAAACAGCCCATAGGGCAAGAGGCATTGTATTTAAAATGTTGGGCATGCAACTTTAAATTTTACGCGTCCTGGTAGTGAAAAACTCAGAAATACGTTTTTCAACACTGTGAGGCCTACCCCTCCCATAGGATAACATTAGGTTATCTTATTACATTTAATAAGTGATAAATTTTGTTTGGGATCATGTAGAAATGTCATGTTTAGTGTCTAAGGTATTGTAATTTAAAATCCTCATTAATGGTAAAGTCGGATTTTAATTTACAACTTTAGAAAGTTGCCATTTTCTTGTCCTAACCATTTGGTGCCTGTAGCCTGTTCCTGGGTCACATGGCTAGGGGTGGAGTTGGAGTTGGCAGTTGGCCTTTGTGTATTACTCCCCGACAGCCACACAATAGAGGGACTGGCTGTTGACAGGGTGGTCCATCCTGACTTGATGGGAGGGGTGGAGCTGTCACCTGTCACGCTTGAACTTCAAAGACACTGCCTCAGCTCACCTCAAACTTCACACTAGCCTATTGTGCCCCCAGGCATCCTGGGACCAAGGTAGGGAGGCAGGAAATTACAGACACTTATGTGGGGGGAAAACTCCAGAAGCATGTTCCACTTCAAAGCTGGCATCAGGTATAAATCTAGGACCATCAGACCCACTCTTCATTATACTCCTGGACCTGTGGATACTACAGGAGGACTGAACTGTAGCACTGGAGCTGCTTGGACTGCAACTGGGCCAGCTCTGCTGTCTGAGAAGGACTGGACCTAAACCCTTCATCCCAGGCTGAAGTGACTCCAAGGGTCAGCTGACTGACCTCATGTTCTGAGCAACAGGGACATAAGCTCCAGAGGCCTCACTACTGCTAACCATCTGACTTGCTGCAACTGTACCTCCCTGGACCTGCCTGAGCCCTGCTGCCCTCTGTTGGAGTGTGCTCCTGATCCCCAAGATGTGCCTTCCAGGTCCTGGACCCTTGGTTTGGCATCAGTTAACCTCCTCCATGAATAAAGGGAGAAACCCTGAAGTGTTGGGCTCTTCGCAACTGCGAATGGGCCCGTTCGCACGAAGATATTGCCGACCACCAACGAGAAGCTCCGGTGAATCTGATTCTTCGCACTACAGTGACCACCTGTGACGTGAGATCTGCACTTCACACTACAGCATCGGCAGCCTACGGTGAATGCCAGCACAAAGCTCCAGGAAAGACTTTCTGCAACACTAGAAAGGA
Organism: Calotriton arnoldi; assembly: GCA_963921515.1. Classification (NCBI taxonomy): domain Eukaryota; kingdom Metazoa; phylum Chordata; class Amphibia; order Caudata; family Salamandridae; genus Calotriton; species Calotriton arnoldi. The sequence continues at coordinate 259,955 of CAWUFW010007996.1, read as the reverse complement.
TGGTTCATGCTACGGCAAGGACTGTCCGCAACGCCCGGCCTGCTCTTTGCACTACTCGATGACGAACTGAAACACTCTCCCTGCTCCTCGCAGCTTTGTCTACCACGAATTGGACTCTTCGCGCCGAACTTTGAGAAGATAACTTTTTTCAGCAAGACTAACCTGGCCCCTGTATTCAGCCTGGTCACCATCTCGGTGAGCCTGAACTTGCAACTTTCATCGGGTCTCGGACGACCAGATAACCGCGAGTGGCGCTTTGCACTTTTAGGCACTAAACTTATCTTAATTTTTTAAAATTACATATCTCTGGATCTATTAATTGGATATGTGTCATTTTGGTGTCAAGTAATTTATTAACTTTTACTCTATCTTTCTGAATTGGTGTGGGATTTTTCTTTTATTTTGTTTTCACTTTATCACTGCTTAAGTGCTGCATAATTACTTTACACATTGCCTCTAAGCTAAACCTGAGTGCTTTTGTGGCAAGCTACCAGAGGGTTAAGCACGGGTTAATTAAGTGACTGTTGAGGTGCACCCTGACAAGTATTGAGGGTGTTGCTTTAAAAGGGCTCATCTCACCCCCCTCATCCAACAACCCAGTTGCTCACATCCACAGACACACGTAACCACAAAAGGTACAACCAGTACACACACCAAGTCAACAAGGCCAAAAGCCACAGCCTGTTGGATCATAAATACAAGCATCATGACGGATACAAAAACATAGTATAACATCTGGAATTTCTATTTTGCACAACAGAATTATGCACCTTTGTTAATGATTCTGAAAAAAAAAAAACAGACACACACACAGCACATACAACAAACAAGTCACTGGCACACACATCACCCTCAATGTCCAGAAGGTACCCCCTAAGGATTACTTTCAGGTCTAGGAGAAGGGGGAACAAGCAAGAGAAAATAAAAATAAAACTCCTACAAGGCCTACATTACTAACAACAGCTCTATGAGGCTATCCACAATACAAACTACAATTTATTTATTTTCATTTGTGTCCACATACAAAAAAGATAAACATGTTTTGGTAAAACAATTTTGCATTATTTTTCATTTGCAACAATTTTATAAATTGTGACAAATCGACATATACATTGTTTTCTTATCACAGACAATAATTTTAGCATTTCATTATGATCACATATCCCTGACTTATGACCCCACTTGCATACTAACCTGACATACCATCATGCACTCTCATTCTCTAACCATGCATATTCAATACCCAACCAGCTCGCATACACCAAGAAAGTCACGGTAAGGACAGATCGAAAACAGTCTCCGTGGCTTTGTTGTCAGTTGGGTATCAGACATCCAGGTCAATGTACGTTTCGGTGGCACATTATCGCTTTGAAGCCACCTTCTTCAGGACCACCAATTTTAAGCATAAAGGCGAGTGAAAGGGGAATAAACTCAACATCAAGTTTTAATATCTTCCGAGTCCAAGGGAACAGTCTCACTATTATGTATTAGCACTGCGATTTCAAGATTCAAGAGGCTGGCGCCTGCTAGGTCCACTCTGGCAATTTACTTTTCCATGAGATCCTCAATTAATGATAGTGATACAATACTGGATCAGTATAACAAGGAATCCCATGTGATATACACTCAAATTGGTCTTCCCATCAATTTGACCTTTCTGTGAGGGTTCCGGCATCAACGTGACTGCTAATTCTTTGTATCACACACATCACCCACCATGATGCCATTGTTACAAATAGAATGACACATACAACTCCACAGTAAAACATAGTTAATCTCACTTTGCACAAAAATACTTTTTAACAATGTGAATGCTTGCAAACAATGTATATACACCAATCACAAGAGGCACAATAGGGAAATACAAGGCATATGCAACACACACCACGAGGTTCATAGACACAAAAAGAAGCCTATGTTCACAAACTCTAGAAACCATATAATGCAATGCAATAAAATGTTTGAGCTTCCTTTATACCCATTTAGAGGTTCTGAAGGACAAAGGTTTTTTTAGGGGATCAGATAGAAACCATACTGCAAACAGAAGTTTCGAAAATGACACCTCCACTAACTGTTACCACTCATACTTAAGACGGTATTTGAAAATGCTTTCCCAGGCACCCTTGGAGTCTGCAAGACAAGTGGAAGGCCTAGCATCAACTTGCAGAAACCAACCTAGCCATTTGTACAATTAAATACATTTCTATCAAACGATGACAGACACTGCATAGAATATACTCCCATTGCTATGACTGCATGTGTTGCAGTATAGTTGTTGTACTTAAATGGTATTTAGACACGCTGTCACACTTTAACACATCTCCACATATATTATGAGCAGTGTACTCAGCCACTCGAAGTTCTACATTGCGTATGGCATGAAAAGCAACGATATCCTGAGGCCATGATGTTCTGTTCTTCAAACTGTGAAAACACCAAACTCTGCTGCTGCAGATCCAGCACCTCTGTGGACTGTTGGGTCTCCTTTTGTTGCCACCCCCAATTCTAGCAGTGACCTATTCCATGGGTTCCATCATCATGAAAGGCGCACACAGAATCTACTATTATGCTTTTAGAGGTTCTTGACCCTGCTCAATGAGATGACTATCCAGCTGTGACTTCTACAACGAGAACTTCTGGTTCTTCCCTCAAGTAATGTTCTTATAGTGACAACACTCAGATAAAAAACAAACAAAATGCTACGTAAAGTAATACTGACATTACACATAGTAAACATTCAATAAAAAAGGGCTAAAGAGATTTCTGTAACTTAACTAAAATGGAAAACTGAAGCAAACAATTTTGCATTTTCTGACAGGCAGGAAAGTATGACAAAAGAAGTTGAAAAATAACTTTCGCTTAACAAAATCCTGTGTTGCAAAGGAATACAACCAAATTATTGACAAGAACAAAGTTATAAATAAAATTTGAATAGAAAATAGAACATTGCAATAGACTAAGCGGATGCAAGGTTTTTTGTTTTATTAACAAAACAACTTTGGTTAAGGTTTAAAAAAATATTCATTTTTTCCAACAGACTCAAGTTCAACTTTTAGGCAATGTTACAGTTCCTTGAAAGATGGCACCATAGCAAGAGGATATGTGAGGAACCAATCAACTTTCATCTTCACTTTGGAACGAGAACTATTTATATACTTTGGGAATGTATCATACCTAGACAGCAAGGAACAGGTCACAACTTCTTGTGTAAGTTAGGATGCTAACTTTGATTTAGATTTGAGTCTGACATTGCACAATGGCTAATGATGTTGAAGGTGCACAGGACAGCCAAATGGAAGAGGGTTACATCGCCGAACGTGCACATTTAGTATTTAATCCATTGAACAATAAAGTAATTGGGTCACTCCGAGTGCTGGGAGTAGTAGTTTATTTTAATCTATGAATGGTGCAGATCGTAAGGACGCAGAAGCATATATGCCAACCATCCCGATTCAGGTGGGAGACTCCCAATTTCAAAGCTAATCTCCGCCTCCCAATTCCTGGATGCAGAAATCCGATTTTTGCACAATCATGATCTGTTGGTGACAGGCAAAGCAGCTTAGGCTCTTTCACAATCCCTTTGTCACCTTCTCTCCGTGCCATAGTGCTGACTTCGTGCTCCTGCCAGGTAAGGGAAAAACAAAGCATATTTTGCCATTGATCTGACATCTGATCCTGCAGGTGCACTCTTGCAAGGCTGCCCACTCTGATGTGCCAGTGGGGATGCAGGTTTGAATCATAGGTCTCACCTCTAAAACATTCTGTGAATCACAGGAAAAGCTCTGGGAGAAAAACATGTGTATCAAGAAGAGTTCCAAACTCTGTTTTTGTTTGTGTTATGTAAAACTGCCAACAATAAAATGCTGATGCGTCATACGTTCCAACATACCCGATTCAGGCAGGAGACTCTCAAATTTTAAAGTCAAACATGGCTTAATTTGACCTGTTTTTTGCCTGAAATTGCCTTTGCTTCAATAGAAGTCAATAGGGGTGATATATCACCCAGAAAAGTTTTTCAAAATCTCCCTCTTTCTAGGTCCCAAATATTGGCATGTATGCAGAAGATAATATGTCAGCAACATCATGATATTCTTAAACAGGGTAAACACCATTGTCACCACAGTCTAGGACAGGCTTCGCCAATGAGTAGCTCATGAGCTACCGGTAGATCTTCTGTTTGCAGCCAAGCCTCATAAATTAGAATTTTCAAGGCTGAATTAATATATGTATACCAAAACATGAAAGTCTGCATTTTAGATAAAAATGAGGTTCTTTTCAGCACTCTAAGCTGATGTTTGCAGAAAAATGGTGGACTATGTAAAATACATTTGAAAATTGATATTTGAGTGATAACTCATGCGGTGCCCAGAGGACTTACTACTCATGTTTTTACCTTTGTATCAGGGCATTACAGCTATAGCATTTATGTATTAACATGTACAGGTATTCCTTATTGATAAAACATTTTTACATTCCTGGCAACCCCTGTCTGAGGAACTGAGGTGATCACTGCTGCTAATCTTGAATGAGCTGACCATGTATGTAAGTTTGTCTGATATACTCACCATTAAAATAGTACCACCAGTATCTCAGATGATATGCATTGAGCATAAGTGGTTCTTATTACAGAAAGGTTGGCGATCTCTGGCCTAGAAACAACCACAATGATAAAGCAACTGTGAACATTTTGCTAAAACAGCATTTCTCGTGAAACGTGCCTGTAGCTAACTCCAGTTGGCAAACAGTAGCATATGGACTAAAGTGAAGCACTTCAGTCAGCTGACCAGCAGTGTGCTGCATGAGCACCAGACTACTCAACTTTTGGACTCAGTGACTCTAATTCACAATTCCCGTTAGTACCACCATCCTCCGAGAGGCAGGTGCCTGTACTATAGTGGCAGAAGAACATGGGAGCAAGAGCTTCTGGCAATCTTGTTCTCTTTGATGTGATCACTACGGCAGATAAATATACTGTGGTGGCCAAAGCAGTGAGAATACATTTTCATCATTCGTGGTCATCAAGCTGATACTTGATAAACAGAAGTGAGACTGCATTTAATTAAATGGTTTTCACTCTTCTGTATTCATATATACTGCACACTTTTCTTTACTTTACCAATCATGTTTCTACGGTCCTCTCTTGAGAACCAAAATAGTTTAAAAGTAGATGAGACCATTTTCCTGCAAGGGGCAGAAAAACGTGCTGTCAAGCATAACCTTGCAATGGACATACATTCTGCAGAAGCTAAGGTAGAATTATGTTGATTTTATAGTATGATAAGGAGTGCAGTGCTTCCAACATTACGAAATATGTTGAGTCTGCACCATCCTAATTTTACTTGAAGATAATAATGATCTTGGGTGTTGTTGGACTTGGCCCTTTTTGCAGGGTCATCCCTGAACTTTTTGCCTTCCTCCTGGTATTTTTTCTGACCTGGTGTTGGTGGTTTTAGGACTTTGGGCACTTTATCACAGCTGTTCAGTGTTAAAGTGCATGTGCTCTCTATGGTAAACTTGGTAAGATTGGTCTACACCTGCTTGGCGTATTTAATTTACCTATCATTCCTTTGTAAAATGGTATCTCAGATACCCAGGGCCAGTAAATGAAATGCTACTGGTGGGCTTGTACCGCTGCTTGCGCCGCACACCAAAGTAGCCTTTCAAACCTGTCTCAGGCCTCTGCCATTGCAGGACCTGTGCGCGCAGTTTACTGCCGCTGTGACGTGGCACATAAAGTGGTTGCCAAGTCTGTGACTCCCCTTTTACTACATATCAGTCACCCCTAAGGTAGGCCCTATCTAGCCCTATGGGCAGGGTGCGCTGTAGGTAAAAGGTAGGACATGTGCCTTAACTGTGTGGCATGCCCTCGTAGTGACGAACAGCCATTTTGGTTTGTCACTACTGTGAGGCTGCCCTCTCATAGGAATGCATTGGGGATTCCCTGATATGTGTTTCAGTGGTAATTCCTGACGTGAGAGGAGTAGCGTGATGAAATTTGGTATGTTTGGAATAGTGGTAATAAATGCTGCGTAATGGTGTTCGCAGATTTATTATCACTATTTTAGAAATGCCACTTTTAGAAGTGGGCATTTCTGTGTGCTATGTATCTTTGTGCCTGCCTGTTGGGTATTGCATGTCTGGCTCTGGATGACAGGGGCTGGGGAGGAGCAGTGGCTCCAGAGGGGCTGGGTGAGTCAGCGCTAGGCTGAATAGGCCGATCTGCTTTGGAGTAGTGGGAGGAGTAGCACCTGGACCTGAATAGGACTGTGCCTACCTTCCACAATGCTGGCTTCGCCCCCCTGTGGTGTGTCTGGGGCCAGAGCCTACACTGACAATGGGGACTGTTGTGCACTTGTTAAGTGCCCCCCCGAACTGGTTTGGACTAGGTCCAGTGCCCTGTGCCAGGGTAGAAGAAAGACATTATGGGTATAAATATTGGGGCTGTGACCCCATGTGTTTTTGTGCTTACTTGGATCTGAAGGAAGGACACTGCCAGGAGGTACCGACGTGGGACCCAGCGGCTGTCTTCTGCTGGGAGGCCCTGCGCGCTGGCCTGCCTGTGCCCAGCTCTGCCCTTGTGGGTTTCAGGAGAAGAGCGCTGCCTGCTCCCTGGTTGTGCCCTCAGGTGGGAGACAGGCTGAGCGCTTTATGGATTGGAGCCTCACAACCCAGAGCTGGTGAGCGCCCCGCTTTCCCTGCATCCTGTGGTCAAGTGCAGGTGGGGTCGCTTTTCTCCTCTTGGGGGCCAAGGCGCTTTTGTTTGAGGAAGCGCTGTGTTTGGCAGCCGGGTTGTTCCCCAGGCACGAAGGAAGCCTCTTGGGTATCGAAAACTAAAGGCGGCCTCTCGTCTGCCGAGCGAGCGCCACCGGAGCTGCCAGTGTTGCCCAGCAACCGATAGGAAGCCCGAGGAAGAATCAGGAAGTCAGGCGGAGGGCGCCTGGCTGTGGGCGGGGCTCCCGTACGAAAGCAGAGAGCCCCGCCTCTCTTCTGGGCCTGTTGTGGACGGGCTGGTGGCAAGAGGAAAGCGGAACCTCGCGGGCTCACAGGGCAGCTAGAGTTGGACCGGAGCCTCACGAGCTCCATGCTGCGGCCTCCCGCCTCTCCAACCTGTCCGAGGAAAGGCAAACCACGAACGTCAGCTGGAAGTCAGGCAGAGTCAGAAGCCTGCCCGTGGGCTGGGCTCCCTTGACGACGGAGAAGACCAACGAGGCCGCACGGCGAGAAAGCACGCGGGGGGAAAAAGAAGGATCCCTGCTGGGATCTGAAGAGAAGACGTGCAGGCTTGGCTGGCATCTGTGCCTCACAGACGCGGGCGGCTGCATTTATCATCTTCAGCACCAGGGGCATTCTCCATGGATGGAGACAGGGTGAGTTGACCCCTCCCCTTGTTTTCAGTGTCGAGCGAAAAGCCAGGTGGTGAGCAGAGTCGGCGTCACCACACGTGGCCAGGGTAGCAGCTGCCCCGGATGGTAGTGGGCAGCTGCCGAGTGACCCTTGGCCCATAGCCCTACTTTTTGGGCCAGAGCCTTATTGTAGGTCTTGGTAGTTTGGAATAAACCTCGACTGAGGCCCCCGAGCCCTGATGGAGAAAGGAACCTTCACAAAACCACTGCGCAGTCCAGGTGGTGCGCGCGGAGGCGCCAGGGCTGCCACTTGAGGGCATGTGGGCTCTCAGAGATATTGTGGCATATGAGCAATTACGGTCCAGGTGCCTATTAGTCGAGGCAGTTGCCTGGTGTGGGCACAAAGATTCCCTACTGTGTACAGGTGACCAGGGTTTTGCCTGGCACCCGGTTGAAGTAATGTAATGGGTCATACTGCGCAACTGATGTGAGTAGGTGATGTTTTATCTCCTTGCCAGTGAGGATTACAAATAGGTGCACACTACTACATTGCACTGATGACTATGATGTTTGTATGCATAATATGCTGAGTACTGCTACTAATAGTTTATGCATAATGTGTTTATGCTAAGTACAATGTCACCAGTAGTTACTGGTTGTTTTCACTAATTGTGAGTTCTGATGGTTATGACAGCGGTCCAATTGGCCCTGTAGTGTATATAATCCCTGTAAAGTCATACTAGGTGCCAGGTGGCACAGTGTATATATGTGATTATGTTCTAATGTGTTTTATGAATAATACAAAGGCTATTTTTGATATAACCTTGTGGGGAGTTTCTTTTGTGGTGTGCCTAGTGTGTCGCTGCTGTGTGTTGCGCAAACGCTTTATGCATTGCCTCTTGGATAAGCCTGACTGCTCGTGCCAAGCTACCAAGGGGGTGAGCAGGGGTTATCTTCAGTGTGTAAATCCCTTGCCCTGACTAGAGTGGTGGTCATTAAACAAGTATCCAAAAACTCACTGTTTGTCATGAATGGCCCAACATCAAAAGAGGTACTTCACTAATGACTAACTCAAAGATGGAACCTGCCCGACACAAGTTCAAATCTGTCATGACTGCACATTTTGGAGTTTACAGATTTGGCAGTATTTACCATGCAGTATAAGATAAAACAATCCAAACCAGTTTCGCAGAGAAGGTGTGCATAGTCCTGAAATTGGCAATGGTGCTGTAAGTAAGCCTGGGCGGAGTTCTCAGAGTTCCGCTACGCGGAATTCCGCAAAGTGCAAAAAAAAATCTGTTGCACTACGTGGAGCTCCGCGAGCAGTGGAGTGCGTTAGATAAATGCTGTTGCAGTAATTTTCAGTGCCAGGTGCTTGTCCACACTGTGCAATCATTGTGAACAGCACCATGCACAGCGCAAGTGGGTGCTTCTTCCTTTCTGCCACTCGAGTAGATCTTTACTCGAGCGGCAGCTTTCTCAACGCGGACAGTTTCTCAACGCGAGCGATCGCGAGCTTACGCGATCACTCGCAATAAGAAATCTGACCGCCTGCGTTGAGAAATCTCGCAGGGAGGTTGATTGTCCACGCTTGCGCTCACCAGCTTGATGTTGACGATCGCGAACGAGGAAAAATTTCGCCGGGAGGTGGGTTTTCCTCACGCTTGCCAACTTGACGTTGACAAACGTGAGCGAGAAAAAAAACTCCCCTACGTGAAGCAGAGTTTTGGGGAACTTCGCGAGCTCCGCGTAACGCGGAGTGCGTAAAACTACACAAACTCCGCGAGCGGAGCGGAGTTCACTGCCCAGACTTAGTTGTAAGGACACAAAACAGTAGCTTTATTTAACTTCTCCACTGCTCCACATAACTCCAGCAATCTGCCTCAGCTGAGCCTTGTCAACATTATAAGGCATGCTCACAGGCAACTGCCAGAGTGATAGAATGTTCCAAGATTCTAAGGGGACGGGGGTAGAGGTGCTTACTATTTTATACTTTAAGTTTACAACAGATACCTTTTTCATAATCAGCAAAGTTCTGTCACCTTTATAAATTCCTCTCTTTAAATACATCTCAGGTTGTATGTAGAACTTCTCTTTCCATTATATGCTTTTATTTATTTTTTAATGATTTTTTTCGAAAATATTATTAAAGTCCTTCTCATGAGCATCCCAATGTTATTTGCCACTGACAGAGAAAGATATGCAAATACTTACATTTCAAAGTTGACAAGCTCCTGAAGGGACAGGAGTTCCATTGTGAATGAGAAAGGGCTGAGGCTAAGAGCTTTATTATCTCTGGTAACCAGGACAGAGGCCAACATACAGATAGCCCTGAAGTAACCTATAATTTCAGAGGTCCCCAGGGCATCTCTTAGACTAACCTGAGAGGAGAATTGGGTTCCTAGAACTCTTAGATGCAGATTCAGATAAAAAAATGTATTGTACAATTATTTAAAATCATTACAATTGCGTTAAAATAAATATAATTAAAAAACCATTCACTCCACAGCGCAGCTGGAAACCTCCAGTAACTATGTTCAGCAGAGAGGTATAAAAGCCATTCATCAATGGCAGTGATTCCGTAAGTATCCCCCCATGGGGAATGTTCATAGGCAGAACATGACCATTTACAAGTGTCCAGGGGTGATCCCTATTGGAGTACAAAATGGGCTTTGTACGATAAAGTGCTGTTCTACTGATCCCGAGTCTTCCGTCATAGAACCTGCTGGATTCAGGTCTCGGTGTGGCTATAAAATACCTTTTGCTTAATAGTGTTTCTTTTGGCAATTTGTAAGCGATAGTACTGCAGATCAGCTGTAATCCTCACATTGCAATAAAATACTTTATGCTACTGCATCGCCACATTTAATCATGAATCCTTTAACTACGTGGCTACTATTGCCCTCTTCTGCCTGGTGAGGTGTCATAGGCCTATTTCTCGGCTGCTTGTAGCATTCAGGTCACTATCCTGAAGAATTTTAAGAAGCGTGCGGAGAGCTGTGTGGATTCACCTTTCAAGCAGCAGAGCATTGCGCAGATGTTTAATGCTCACAGGCCACGTTGCAGCCAAATTCTCCTATGTGGAAGCAGTGGTTTGGAAATGCAGACTATACATAGCCTACTTTCATCCTTTTCTCTCCTTCCATACTAGTAGGCTTTAAGAGGGATTACGCTAAATCTTAATTTCATTAAATTTGTTTTCATATTCTTAGCCAGTGTTTGCCATAGAAAAATCAGGAGTGATCACAGGTCATATAAGTTGGTGGCCCAACCACAGTGGGCCTCTCCTTTCAGGGCTTTCATGTCTTGGTCTCACAATATTAGCTTTGCTTGCTTGGAAACCAATTTTGCTATATGTTTTGCAAGTGCTGCGGCCTATATATCATGCACTTCTAAATCTGTCAATGAACTAGCCAGGTATTGACACCAATTTGATTCTTTTCTGTGTATTACTGACCATGGAATATGTTTTAATGTGCCAGAGGGAGCCTTGTTTAGTCTCAGACAATAAGCTAAAAACCTTGGATTGAATGTTAGTTGTTGAGAAGGTAGGTTAAATTCTAAGCTTACTCCTAGATGCAGATGAGGATTCCGCTGCAGATCATGAGATAAACAATAATCAAACCACTGGCATAAAAGAGAAAGAAGGGTCAAGGCACTAATGTCCCGCACTTGCCAACAGAGTGTTAAGAAAAGAAAAAACACAATTGTTCTTGGTGGTGCAACAAACCCGGAGTACAACACTTCTATACTCCTAAATGGAAAGCACTTTCCAAAACAATAGAAGCAGACGCCATGCTGTTACTCTGAAGGAGCAAATGCACTCCAAATATTGAAATTTGATGAGTTGATACTGTTTGATATACTTTTAAATTGGTCGGACCCAGATGGATTAGTGACGCTAACGTACATATTGAAGCCCTGAAGAAGTCCTTGTCGGACGAAACACATTGACAACTGTTCGCTGATGTGGTTTTTAGAAGAAAAAAAGACTATGGATTTATTGAAAGAAGAAACCCTCTTCATATGCATTTGTTGTGACTCAGTGACAATGGTTATGAATTTTTGTTGTCTTATTTGACATAGAAACTTATGCACAAAATAGATGCATTTCATCATACGTCACCATTAAATTTTGGGTGCTGAACCACTACTTTGTTAATAATCAAACCACCTCCACTTCACTTAAGGGTATATGATAGACTGCAGTAGGATGTGTTCAAGAATAAACGAGTGACACAGAGGATACGATAAGCCTTACCCAACAAGGTTACCCGAAACACAACCACCTCAATCATCCTGCACACCCATAACCTATTTAAAGAAGTTCCATGAGTTAAACAGTTGCTTGACAACGCAGAGCAAATGACCAAGGTAAACTGGGCTTGGCACTCTTTTTACACCCGCACTTGGGGCTGAATACCTGGCTAATAGTGATGGGGTGTGGTGCTTTTAATGTTTGCAAACCATATTCCCCAATTGAAATTATCTTTGAGAACATCTAACCATTGTCACAGAAACATACATCATAAGACAATGAGATATTTGTTATTGTACATCTAAAAATTCTGATGTGAACAGGATCTCACAGATTGTTTATAAGTGCCACTTTCCCAGAGTAAGCGGACTAGGACATATGCTAGGTTGGAAAAGGGTTCTGCTGCCTCTTTTTTATAGTAGTCAACTTGCATAGTAACACTGTCAAATAATTACCATGGGGGAAGGATTCTTGGTGGCATCTTGTTCAAGACTTATTGAAGTTAGGTTTTGAGCAACCTCTTTCAGATCATAGCCTGCACAGAAATTACCCCCTAAAAAACACAAATAAAGAATATTAAATGAGAAGATCACCCAAGCCAGTCAGGAGAATCACAAAATCTACTTGAGAATCATATGTAGCATATTTAATATATGTACAGTATTAGAAACAAAACATCTATCCGTTCCAATTTAATTACATGGTCCCGAAAGCAATCAACATCTGTGCAGGAAGAGAGCTTCCATTATGCTCCTGTTAGATATGAATGCACTAAGAAGCTGGCCAGGTGGGATACACAAGTGATACGTCATGTAAAGTGCAAATTTTACTTCATACACTTGATGGAGCAGGATTTCGCGAAAGAAACCTGCTCAATTGAACACCCCTATAATACGTACCAACAGTAAGTAGTGTTAGAATAATTAATGTGCACAATTACACAACACGTGGGAAGTTTGCTTTGCAAATTGCATGAACTAACCAGAATTAATACGTAAATAACCGGAAATGTAATAATCTTGTGTTTAGAACGAATTAAGAAGGTTTGCATGGCAAGGCTGCATGTGTATTTAGTAAAAAGCATGACGTGTGTTGCTTTATCCTAATGAATAATGCTGCTTTTCTGCTTATGCTATGCTAGGCTAACCATTAATATGAAGTAGAGCTAAAGTGTGGGGGGGGGGTATACAGTGAAAAATTGCATTGTCAAATAATTAATAAATGTTAGTTTCCTGTTCTTTTAGTAATGGACGAGTCCTCCATATTTTTTAAATTAGCCTCATAGAGGGCGGGTGGAACTGTGAGCAAGCAGGAACCATGTGACCACGTATCCGAACTGCTGTGCAAAGCTGAAAAAGCGTGACCTGGTGAAGGACAGAACATTGACAAGCGGCCAACGCCAGTGTCATCGTGGGAAGGGAAACTGAAGTTGTTGAATTTATTAAAATGTACAATAAATTGTTACATGTGTACTCATGAGAGAGAAGGGGTATTGATGACTATGTAAAAAAATGTGTAGTCAAGAGTAGATGATTTCATAGTGGGGTGACATCCCACCCCTAGAACTCAACCAATCCCTTAGCTAGAAAATGTGAACTTAGCAACTATTGTGGGACGGACGTGTATTTTTAGGGTATAAGAATAGGTGCTTTAGGGGTGTGGTTTAGCTGCTGCTGCGGGTCGCGTAGGCTGAAGGTGTCTGAGTGAGGGATGTGCCGCTGTTCGTCGGTTTGCAGAGAGGCCTAGCTGTTCCTGTCCTGGTTCTTGACTCTTTGATCCCTGAATCTTGGTTCAGGGGTCCCCTACTGCCGCCTAGCCCTGGGTGGTGGTTTTCCCTTACAGATCCTTTGGGTTTGTATTTGATCAGTCGTATTCTTAATTGCTGAACCTTTTGTCTCTTCATTTATCCCCTCCGAATTGTTGGTTAAAATCGATAATTTCTATTTGCATCTAATGTCTCTTCCTCTATCCACTCTTTGCCACGTATATTTGAAATGAACAATCCGTTATTGCTATGATTAATTTGTTGCTTTCTCTCTCATGAGGTTTCCAGTATTTGAATTTATGAAAGTAATCATTATGAGCATTCATTATTACTAGACAAAGACATTAAAGCTTACCGAGAGTCTATGGGTATTTTTAGCCAATTTTTTATAATTAATGATTTTTTAGAATTTCCATTACTATCAACTCTTCAACTAATTGGTCCATCGACCAAGTAGATGAAAAGTCGATTATTATTTGTTCAGATTCACAAAGGTACAGGATTTTTAAATTTTGTGCCTTGGTAACATGAGTAAATTGAGGCAAAGTTAACAAACTTCACCCCAGCGCAACAGGGATTCGGGTGAATGTGTATGGGCCAAAGTACGTGATGTCATTGAATATTTATCCCTGAGCAATTTATTGGGTTTGCGCTGGTTCCGTTTCTTAGCAGCAGAGGACGGTTTAATTTTTGATTAGTTTGGTATCGATTATTGATTATATGTTCTTAACATGAAGAGTTAGTGTCATGTTCTATGTTGTCTAGAAGTACGGGTACGGAGTTGCCTGAGGAATCCCGGGAAGGAATTAGCCTGAAGTAGGCAGAAGAAGAGTGTGGTAAAGAAATCACACTGCAGAAGTACTTTGTCTGTTGAAATAATACTGAAAAGCTACGTAGGGCTGTCAGTGTTATAATTAGGGAAAATTCGTATGTAAGTAGAGTGTCTGAAATAGTGAAGGGTCCACTTTTGAAACTCTGGCAGTAATTCTCGAGGGAGTAACAGGACACCTTTTTAATGCCAAAAAGGTCCTCTTGTGAAACTTCGGCTTTATCCCTAGAGGAGTAACAGGTCTCCCCGGAGCTTGTTAGAGAAGTGAGATAACGCGGGTCATATTATTACTTGCAGTGTAAGGATCTCTTGGAAAAGTGAAGACTATCTCTTTATTTAGCGGAGCAGACAAAGTAGCATTGTCTTTTTATGTTGTCACTAACCGATTTTTGATTAAGAAAACTCTAAAAAATATTGTCGTAAGATTTTGTAAAGGAGGGGTCAGTAGCAGGAGTGATACTGACGTCACAAAGTGCCACGCTGGTACTGAACAAAGCAGCGGGCGTGTAACGAGAACAGATTGTAAAGGGAGGGTCAGTAGAAGGAGTAAAAACTGACGTCACAATAGGCCGCACTGGCATTGGTCAGATAGCGGGTGTGAACAAAGCTCCGATTGGTTAGCTGGTGTGAAACGCGCTGACATTGGTTGAGACTATAGTTACGTAGGGAGCTGTGATTGGTCGGTTGGTGCGAGTCGCGCTGGTATAGGACAGAACTTAGCAAATAGGGAAAGGAGAATTACGGAAAGAATTTTGTTATTCTGTTTGTTGAGAAATACTAATAGAAGAAGTCTGAAGATGGGTTTGATAAAGATAATAAAGAACTTCTTTAAGAAAGACAAACAAATTGCGACGAGAGAGGGAATTCCAATTCCACCTCCAAAAACGCCTGCCTCTTACATGATGATGCAGCGAGGTTATCATACGTGTGTTTGGTTAGAAAACTGGATGAAATATACGAAGGATGATGGGATGTTAGCTTTCCCTGAGTATGGGTCATTCAATGTAAGAATTTTACAGAATTTGAGAGCTAGGATGAA
This sequence comes from Calotriton arnoldi, assembly GCA_963921515.1. Taxonomy (NCBI): domain Eukaryota; kingdom Metazoa; phylum Chordata; class Amphibia; order Caudata; family Salamandridae; genus Calotriton; species Calotriton arnoldi. The sequence continues at coordinate 244,721 of CAWUFW010007996.1, read as the reverse complement.
CTCGTTGGAGCCAAATCCAAGACTTACTCAGTATGAAGCGTTGGAAGAATGGGAAGTAGAAGCTTATGAGCGAGAAAAAGATCAAAGTGGTAGAAGATTCAGAGGTTTTATGCCTAGATATCCATTTGAGAGGCGAGAAGATCAGATGAAAAGATGGAGAAGAGCTGTAGTGACCGAGGGTCTATATCCAGTTTTGACAGTAGGGAGTCAGACAGGTACTAAGTGTAAAGAGAAAAAGAAAAATATAGAAACGACCGGAGAGGGCTTGGATGAATATGATGATGAATTGTTGGAAGATATGATGACAAAAAGACCTCCGCCATATGAAGAAAATTCAAGGGAGGTGATTCCAAGTGCCCCGCAAATGGTAACTCCATTGACTCCCCAAGTTACCAAAATAGCTGGGATAGTGCGAGAAAATGAAGTAAGTTTGATAAATAAAGCCAGAATGGAACAGGTACAGAAACTAAATCAGTTAAATTTGAATGCAGAAGCTTTGACGGTACCAGTGACAATTGGTCCCGTGGTTCCATTATATGGAGAAAAATCGACTTTGCCAAAAGTACACACATTATCAGTTCCAAGAAGTAGTGTAAGGAGTGAAGTAGTGTCAGTAACAAATGAAAATAGACAAGATGACAAAAATACCACACTGTTAGACCTACCGGTTGGTGATTTATTAACAGAAACCCAGAGGAGAAGTATTCAATTAGACCCAAGGAAAATAGGGCCAAATTTTACTCCAGTAGCAGGGAGTTCAGCAGGTCCTTCTCCAGAAGAATTAACTAATTGGATAAAAGAAATGACTAAGCCAAAAGCTCAACCACAGAGTTTAAATGTGAGTCAATTGAAAGTAGATTTAGAGGAGATGATTATTGGAACAGTAAGTCCAGACAGACTAGGGACTTACAGTGAGGAAGAATTGTTGTTTTTGTGTAAAAGCATTACTTGGAGAGCGAAGAATCTTCATGAGAAACTATCGGAAGTTGCTAGTGAATTTGGTGTGGCTATAGAAAAATCGAAAGTGTTGCAGAAAACGTACAGAATGGCTTTTACTGACAAAGATTTAGAGAGTTTGAATATGTCAGGGAAAAGATTGCAGATAAAAGAATTAATGAATATTTTGAAGAAATGAGGAAATGTAGAACGATGGAGGAGTAAATGGATGAAAAAGAAAGAAGAGACTGCTGGTAAAGGAACTTCCATGTTTCCATTAAAGGAAATTGAGCAAGTTGAAAGGGCATGTCCAATGAGGGAGGTTCCAGGTGGTGGATATGTTCATGTACCTTGGACAAGACAGGATATATTGTCATTCACAAATTACTTTCCTAGATTGCGAGAGAAGCCTATTGAATAGTATAAACAAGTGGATAGATTTGTAAAAGTTTCAAAGGTATTGTTGAAAGATTTAGATGGTCTTTTTGAAATAGTGGTTCCAGCTGATTTGTGGACAGAATGCAAAATTACTATTGACTGGCCTAAGGATGAATATCCCAGGGATGCAAAAACAGGTGCACCATCTGAAGAGGTGATGAAAAAGTACCATCAGGTCATTACTTTCATGAAGGGGAAGATTTCACCTAAAGAGACATATTGGGTTAAGATTGACAGAACGACTCAAGAGCCTAAACAGTCAGTGCATGCATACTATGAGAGGTTGTTACAGGTGTTTAAGAAGTACAGTGGGTTTGAGAATATTGGAGATAAAGATATGGGACATTTTGTGTATCGGTTCGTATATGGATTGAAACCCGAAATTAGTGCCATGATACAGCAGCATATGCTCTGCTGGAAAAATAAATCAATAGATGAAATTTTGAGATATGCAAAGTACTGTAGCGATGACATTGAGTCAAGGCTTAAAAAGTTAAAGGAGAAAATGTTGTGGGCACAAGTGAAGATGGCAGAGCAGCAACAGGAAAATAGTAATGTGCAACAAAGTCAGAATCAGGTTGGTCAGGCAAACAGTGGAGGTAAAGGAAAATTTAAAATGAGTAAGGAAGAAGCTAAAAAGAAATTTCCTTGTCATGTGTGCGGAAGATTTGGACATTGGAAGAATGAGTGTAGATCTAGTCAAAAGGGTAATGAAGTAAATCAAAATTTAAATCCACAGATGCAGAATGAGGTGATTGGGAATCAACAGCAGCAGCCGCAGGTAGTTACTCCACAGTTACAGGTGCCACAACCTCCTATACCCTGTAATGTGAATGCTCATATTCAGATCTACAGTGCAAGTACTGGATTCCGAGGAGAAGAGCAGTTTGGTAAGAATCCACTAGTTTCGCAGTATTTGTTGGGGTGCAATTAGAGTGATTCGGATTCATCTCAATGACGGTGTCTGAGGGGGGAGGAAGAGTGCGTACTTGGCGCATCTTTAGCGGTAGATCAGTCAGGTCCATTTGTTGATGGAAAGGTAGAAAGTAAAGATATCACCTTTTTGTTGGACACTGGTGCTACCAGTTCCACTGTGAGAGCAGCAGAAATTCCAAACCTACCCCTCTCGGGAGAAACTATCCATGTTGTAGGCGTTGCAAATAAACATATTAGAACTCCTGTCACAGCCCCGATAGAAGTTCATATTGGAAACTTCAAAGACATGCATCGGTTTGTGGTATGTGATTCCAGTCCCGTTAATCTCCTGGGCAGAGATTTGTTGTGCAAAATTAATTGCACCATTTATTGTACACCGGATGGTGTTGCATTTATGACACCTGATGAGGATGTGGAATACAAAATAATGATGGCCCAACGAGAATCAGAAGTGAATGAATTATATTCACTCCTCACTGAGGAAGATTTGCCTGAAGAATTAAAAAGTACAGTGAGATCAGAAGTGTGGGATTTCACAGGAAAAGAGATTGGGTTGATGACAAATGCAGAACCGATTCAGATTACATTAAAAGGTGGTGCTATATATCCAAATACCCCACAGTACAAAATGAGTCCAGAAGTAATTGCTGGAGTCACGCCTGTGATTGATCAAATGATTGAACAGGGAATTCTAAAAGAAATAATGAGCAGTCCCTGTAACTCACCCATTATTAGAATTAAAAAGCCTAATGGAAAGTATAGAATAGTTCAAGACTTGAGAAAGGTGAATAAAATTGTAGTCCCATGTTGTCCAGTAGTGCCAAATCCAGCAGTAATTCTTTACCAAATTCCCTATGATGCTGAATGCTACACTGTCATTGATTTGTGTTACAGCAAACAAATGATGGACGGAATGCTGACAATGCAAACATTCTCCCCCAGTCAAAAGATCTGGGTTAAATCCATCGTTCTTTTGCCCACTACGCCACCCCAGTTTGGACCCAGCCATATGCAAATCAGTCTTGACCCTGTGCCCCATGGGAACAGTCCAGACCGAACTGCCAGGCCAGGTCCTCCCTGGACCGGAAACAAGCATCCTGGGACCGGTTTCAGGGTATGTCACCCTTCTTCAGCCAGGCTAGCTTGAATCCAGTGGCACAGTGAGCAAGGGACCCACGTCTGGGCATACCCATCCCACTTAGGGCGAAAAGTGTTACAGCAAACAAATGATGGACGGAATGCTGACAATGCAAACATTCTCCCCCAGTCAAAAGATCTGGGTTAAATCCATCTTTCTTTTGCCCACTACGCCACCCCAGTTTGGACCCAGCCATATGCAAATCAGTCTTGACCCTGTGCCCCATGGGAACAGTCCAGACCGAACTGCCAGGCCAGGTCCTCCCTGGACTGAAAACAAGCATCCTGGGACCGGTTTCAGGGTATGTCACCCTTCTTCAGCCAGGCTAGCTTGAATCCAGTGGCACAGTGAGCAAGGACCCACGTCTGGGCATACCCATCCCACTTAGGGCGAAAAGTGTTACAGCAAACAAATGAGTAAGGCATTTTTCTTCATTCCTTTGCACCCGGAAAGTCAATATTTATTTGCCTTCCAGTTCAGAAACCGTGTCTTGGCATGGTGCAGAGTTCCTCAAGGGTACACAGAGAGTCCTTCGATCTTTAATCAGATCTTGAAAAAATGTTTGGAGACTTTGATCATGCCTGGAAACTCTGTTTTGGTTCAGTATATTGATGACCTACTGGTGGCATCAAAAACACGAGAAGCATGTGTAACAGACACAATTGGTTTACTGAACCATTTAGCAGAAGGGGGACATAAAGTGTCACAATCTAAATTGCAATACTGTAGACAGGAAGTTCAGTATTTAGGTTACAAGATTGAAAAGGGGGTCAGAAGGGTAATTAGAGGCACTGAATCGTTCAGAGGTAGAAGGTGTTTTTTAACTTGACCGGAAAACTCGCTGCTATCTTTTAAACTACTGCTGCTATTTTTAACATGTTGTGATTTCTTATCTAATTAGGCCGAAAAACTTGCTGCTATCTTTTTTAAATTACTGCTGCTATCCTTAATATTGTTACGATATTGTTACGATCGTTTATGCTGCTTTGTGTCCGGGGAGAGCTGTGTTAAGGCTCGAGGGTAGTGGGGTTTAGCATCATCCACATCACACTTAGGCGCCGGGTCAGCATTCTAGCAGCTGATACTCGGCGCACTACTTTCGTAATAAAAGCGCCAGATGACGCGACCGCGCAGCGGTAATTAGAGGCACTGAATCGTTCAGAGGTAGAAGGTGTTTTTTAACTTGACCGGAAAACTCGCTGCTATCTTTTAAACTACTGCTGCTATTTTTAACATGTTGTGATTTCTTATCTAATTAGGCCGAAAAACTTGCTGCTATCTTTTTTAAATTACTGCTGCTATCCTTAATATTGTTACGATATTGTTACGATCGTTTATGCTGCTTTGTGTCCGGGGAGAGCTGTGTTAAGGCTCGAGGGTAGTGGGGTTTAGCATCATCCACATCACATTTAGGCGCCGGGTCAGCATTCTAGCAGCTGATACTCGGCGCACTACTTTCGTAATAAAAGCGCCAGATGACGCGACCGCGCAGCGGACGCGCGCAGCGGGCGCGCCGCGGGCGCGCCTAAGGCAAGCCCGTCTGCGCCCGTCCGCGTCCGAACGGGACCAGGGACTGGAAACCCTGCATTTCCCCCCCCAGGTAAATTCTATTACACCAGCACTCAACTCAAACAGTTTGATCAAACACTGGGGCAAAAATGTGCACATTCGATAGCGATTCAGACTCTTCAGGATAAGTGCGTCCACTGTCAGTTCGAACCCTCCGCATGCATGACCACCTCTCCATCGCGGGAGAAAGTATACAAGTTGTTCCTCTGCAATTGCAGATCCCTTCCCAAACACTCGACTGAAATATCCATGTTTTTAAAAGATGCTGACCCAGAAGTTATATTCATTATAGAAACCTGGCTCAATTCCTATTCCGAGCCGGACATTGTTCAAGCACTCCAGCCGGGCTATCTGATTCAGAGGCTGGATAGAGAGACAGGGAAGGGCGGAGGCATCGCCATTATTTATAAAGATTACCTAACCTGCCGCCTGCTAGGCAGTCCGTTGCTCGATTGCGAGAACCTCCACTTCTCCATCGAATTTACACCTTCTCTTTCATTTTCAGGTATTCTTATCTACCGCCCGCCTGGGGCAATAGGAGATTTTTGTAAATCCTTGTTAGAAACAACCGTTAATCTCGCCAGTCTCGCTGCTAATTTTACTCTGCTAGGAGATTTCAATTTGCATTTTGACGACCCTTTGGCTTTACTTGCAACAGAACTAACCCAAGATCTTTCGGCCTATCAATTAATCCAGAAGGTTTCCCAAGCAACTCATGTCAAAGGACACCTCCTTGACCCCATTTTCTCCAATTTAGGAAACCTGGAGGGGAAAGAACCCATCCCCCTTCCATGGTCGGACCATTTTATGATTCCTTTTTTTTGGTCGCCACCGAGCACCGTGCCTCTGGCTCCTGCGACACGAATACTAACCCGACCCTGGTCCAAACTTCCTGTGGAGAGGTGGACATCAGAACTTAAAATGACCTCACCAATTCCCGCCTCTGATCCTACTATAGCTAATGCAAATTTTGGCATCTGGATCAAGGACTCACTTAATGTGGTACTCCCCAAAGTCTCTACTCAGAAGAAAGGAGGATCTAAAAAGGCCGCCTGGTTTTCCCCCAAACTACGTACTTTAAAACAGTACTGTAAAAAACTGGAAAGAGCATGGAGGAAAGACTTCGCCCCTGAGAAGAAATTGGAATATAGGGCGGCCGTTGGGCGGTATAAGGCCGAAATAAAAAGTGCGCAAACTGCCTTTTATCAAGAAAGAATTGTGTCCGCCGCGGGCTGCCCTAGAGAAATCTTCCTAATTGCTAAAAAACAACTCAAAGCGCCTTGCCCCCCGGTCCCACTGGATCCCTCCGGTCGCCGTTGCAACGAATTAGCCGAATATTTTTCGACTAAAGTTCAAAACATTCTCAATCATTTTCCCCAAATCGATTTCAATATCTCCATTGAGAATACTAATGCGGGTAGGCATCCAGCGGAAAATAATCTGGAGACCTTTCCCACGCTGACCCAGGAACTATTCTTAGCCACCCTGTCAGCTGTAAAAAGTGGGTCCCCGCTAGACTCGGCACCCCCCAACATCTTGGAAATGGTGGGTCCAACAATCGCCCCCATTGCCACTTGTCTGATTAATGCTTCATTCAGGGAAGGCTTGGTCCCCTCGGAATGGAAAAGGGCGATGGTAAAAGCTTTGTTGAAAAAGCCTACGCTGGACCCAGCCGACCTGGGCAACTATCGTCCAATCTCGCTCCTACCAGGAATCAGTAAGATAGCGGAGAAAATTGCTAACCGCACCCTCTCCATGTTCCTAGAAACTAATCATGTTCTCCACCACTCCCAAACGGGGTTCCGCCCCGGGCAAGGGACGGAAACCGCCATACTATCTGTAGTGGAAGAAACCAGAAAAATCCTCGACTCAGGAGGGTCATCAGCAATAATCCTCCTCGACCTGAGTGCAGCCTTCGACACGGTGAATCACTGTGTCCTGGTCAGCCACCTCAGGGAAGCAGGAGTGACGGGACTAGCCCTGCAATGGCTACAATCTTTCCTGGAGGGCAGGTCCTTCCAGGTCTGTGAAGGCGATACACACTCAAAGCCCATCCCCTTGCAGTGCGGAGTCCCGCAGGGCTCCTCCTTGAGTCCTACTCTTTTTAATGTATACATGGCCCCGCTGGCAGATGTTGTATCTCCTTTTGGGATCCACATGGTGACATATGCTGACGACACGCAGCTGGTCGTTTCATTGAACCGCTCCAACCATCAGCCTAATGACCTTCGGTCTTGCCTTAAGGCTGTGTCCAAGTGGATGAGAGCTTCTTATTTGAAGCTTAATGGTGATAAAACAGAACTCATGATTCTTGGCAACCCTGGGAGCAGGTTATCAAGCACTTTGTGGCCTACTTCTATGGGTCCGGTGCCGGTCCCTAAGACCGAGATCAAAAGTCTGGGAATATGGCTGGACCAGGACCTCACGTTCAAAGTTCAGGCGAGGAAGACCGCCGCTGCCTGTTATGGCCTACTTAGAACAATTCGAAAAATTCTCCCCCTCTTACCTTTCCCAGCAAAAAAGATATTGATCCAGGCACTAATTTTGTCGAGGATTGACTACGGAAACGCCCTTTACTTGGGAGCTCCTAAGTCAGTAATTGTAAAACTTCAAGTCATTCAAAACTGCGCAGCTAGGCTTCTTATGGAGACTCCCAATAGGTGCTCAGCAAAGCCCGCGTTGAGCTCTCTCCACTGGCTTCCGGTGGAACAGAGAATTAGTTTTAAGGCACTCTGCATAGCCCACAAGGCGCTTGTGGGGAGAGGACCCCTTATCAACAACGGCATGATTCGCCCCTACAGGGCGAACAGGAAACTCCGTTCAGACGGGCTTCACTTGGCAGTAGTCCCCAGGATCAAGAAGGCCAGAAGTGGCGGACGGCTTTTTCGTTTAATGCCTCCAGACTGTGGAATTCTATTCCCCTGGACCTTCGGAGCGAGCTTAATCATCTGGCATTCCGGAAACAACTCAAGACGTGGCTTTTCCCTTAGTGCACTCGGTTCTCTGGTTATGGCTTCAGCGCTGGGATGCTTCCGGGTAGCCATGCGCTTTACAAGTGCCCATTCATTCATTCATTCATTCAAAGGTGACGCCAGAGAGAATCAGTGTGATCAAGAAAATGAATCCACCCAGAAATCAGAAAGAAGTGCGAATGTTTTTGGGAATGGTTGGATATTGCAGACAGTGGATCTGTGGTTTCTCATTGATTGCAAAACCTCTACAGAGGTTGACACGAAAGGATGTGAAAGATCCAATTGTGTTGGACGAAGAGAGTATGGAATCTTTCTCCAGATTGCGAAACAGTCTCTGTCAAGCGCCTGCTTTGGGAATGCCAGATTATTCTAAAGAATTTGCATTGTACTGTTGTTAAAGAGATGGATGTGCACTTGCAGTCTTAACTCAGAAACAGGGAATGGCACGACGTCCAGTGGCATATTTTTCTGCTACCCTGGATTCAGTGGCTGCAGCATTACCATGCTGTTTAAAAGCAGTAGCCGCCACTTGTGTAAGTCTGGAACAGAGTGAAGCCATTGTGATGGGTTATCCAGTCAAGGTATACGTACCACATTCTGTTGAGATCCTTTTAACCCGAACTCGGACTCAACATATGATCTCTAGTCGACTGACTAAATATGAGAGAGTAATTCTAGGTGCTGAAAATGTGACAGTGGTGAGGTGCACTACTGTGAACCCTGCTACATTGTTACCAAATTCAAGATGTGAGGAGGTGAGAGAGGAAGCAGAACATGATTGTCTGGAAGTGACAGAACTTTGTACTAAGCCCCGTCCTGATATAGAGGATGAACCTTTGGAAGAATCAGATTGCGAACTGTTTGTGGATGGATCATGTTTAAGAAACGAAAAGGGTGAATTGTGTGCTGGTTATGCTGTCTGCACCTTATCAGGAGCACTAGAAGCATCCTGTTTGAAGGGGGTAAACTTAGCTCAAGTCGCAGAGTTGATTGCTCTGACTAGAGCATGTAAATTGGCAAAAGGTCTAAAATTAACAATCTTCACCAATAGTCAGTACGGATTTGGCGTCGTACATGACTTCGCTCAGCTATGGATGCAAAGAGGATTTTTAACTTCCTCAGGTTCCCCAATTCGGAATAGAAAAACTGTAAAGGAATTATTGGATGCTTTCAGTTACCAAAAAGAATTGCAGTTGTAAAATGTGCTGCACATCAATCAGGAGATGATAATGTGACAAAAGGCAACAGATACGCGGATCAATTAGCGCGTTTCTGTACACAAAATACGATGGCAATAAACAGATCAATTGAAAGAGGAAATACCGAATGCCACCTTATGTACACAACTTCACTTGAGACTTGGGATGAGGTAAGGCAAATGCAGGAAGAAGCCAGTGATAAGGAGAAGGAAGAGTGGAGTAGAACAGGTTGTAGGAAAAATGAAGAAGATGAGGTATGGGTTTATCTCGATGGAAGACCAGTATTGCCAGATTCTTTACTTTCTCACATGGCCAGGATGTACCATGGACTGACACATATTGGAAGAGATGCAATGGTTAGACTGTTCAAGCAGACATGGTATAATCCAAAGTTCAGGGTCATCGCAGAAAGTTTATGTCAAAGGTGTGCCATATGCCAAAAACAAAACCCAGGAAGAAAGACAGTTGTAAACTGGGGTGTAATTGGGAAAGCAGGAGGTCCTTTCACTAGACTTCAGATTGACTTTATAGAATTACCACTATGTAATGGGCTGAAGTACGTCCTTGTCATTGTCTGTTTGTTTTCTCGCTGGGTAGAGGCCTATCCAATGAGGAGGAATGACAGCCTGACCGTGGCTAAGCTGTTGTTGAGAGAACTAATCCCTAGATTTGGTTTTCCAGTCACTTTGGAATCAGATAGAGGATTGCACTTCAATAATGAAATAATTCGGATGATCTGTGCAGCATTACAAATTGAACAGAAGCTGCATTGTGCCTATCGACCAGAGGCATCTGGTATTGTTGAGCAGATAAATGGCACAATAAAATCTAGATTAGGAAAGGTATGTGCATCCACAACACTGAAATGGCCTGACGCTTTACCCCTTGTATTGATGAGTCTTAGAAGTATTCCTGGCAAAAAGATTGGATTAAGCCCCCATGAAGTGTTGATGGGAAGAGCCATCAGACAAGCATACATACCTGCGAACAAACTGATGAATATGTCTGATGATCGTGTGCTAGATTATTGCAAAGGACTGGCTGATCTGGTGTGTTCTGTGTCCCGCCAGGTTGAAGGAGATGCCACACCGACACAGCGGAAATAAGCACATGATTTGAATCCTGGTGAGTGGGTCCTAGTCAAGAAGCACATGAGGAAAACGTGCCTAGTGGGAAGGCAGTGAAGTGTTTTGGCTTACCAAACTGGATACATGCAAGCCATACCCGCCTAGTCCCAAGTCCAATTGAAAGACCTGAAGAACAGCAACTGGTAAATCAAAATCAAGAACCAGCAGCTGAAGTTTGCGAAGCTGAAGGGTCTGGAGTGACAGATTCTGATGAACATTTTGACAATGAACAGCCAAGCACAAGTCAAGTAAAGTGGGCACCAGATACTGGGACTGAAAAGACTGCTGTTGAGTCAGAAGAAAGTGAGGCTGCCATTGAACCAGAAGGAAGTGAAGCAGCTGTCGAAACAGAAGAAAGAGAAACAGCTGATGAGCCAGAAGTTGGACCAGAGGAGAATGAGGTCACAAATGAACTAGAAGAAGGTGAACTCACTGACGAACCAGAAACAAGTGATGAACATACAGAAACAGAAATACAAGGGGGCAGAGAAAAACAGATAGAAAGAAGACTAAATAAAAGAAATGGTGAACAAAACACAGAAGGTTAAAAGATAGTACAGAAAAAGAGACCTAGAAAAGGAGACAATTGGTCAAGTGGAGCAAGAAGACTAAAGTATAGAATAGTCAAGAGAAGATTGAGGAAACGACCAGAGCAAAGTAACGAAGTCTCAAGCCAAACAGGACCAGAAAATACAAGAAGAAAAACAACAAGAAAATCCAAAAGAGCAAGAATTCCGTGTAGGAAGTACAAAGCTCCAGAATGGACCTAGGTCATACTAGAAGAATTTCAAAGTTTAGGTTTAAGCAAAGAACACAAAAGTAGTGACACTGAAAAGGAAGATGGGAATAAACTGAGACCACCTTAAAAGGAACTGTAAAGAGGTTAAGGTGAAGAATTGTCAGTTGAATTTGAATTAAAGAATCAAGAAAGATAAAAGAAAGGGGTGAAGAAGAAAGTCATTAAGTGAAGGATTACACAAAATCTATTTTTTTTTTGGAGATTTTTAGAATAGAATTCATACAGATTTTCCCTGATCTTTTTAGATTTAGACTAAAAGATTGTTAGACTTTTCTTTTTATATATTTTTGTAGTATATCAAAATGGCAGAAACAGAAGTGATTGAGCAACCAAAATCTAGTCTAAAATGTAGATGTATTAAAACATGCTTATGAAGTGTTTTTCTATTAACAATTATATGGGTCCTGTTAATTGTTGTCATACCAATTTTTAATGTGAATAACATTGGAAATACTACTAATAATGTGTCGATTGAAGGAATGAAAGATGTTTCTAAACAACCTATGAATACTAATATAGAACAAATGGATGGAAGCATTCTCCATCATGACAAATCAATTGGTGATTTTTCGCTAAATGTTTTTACCAAGTTGTTGTATGAATATACTAATACTATGAATGTGAGTGATTGTTATGTTTGCATGAAATTACCTTCGTCTGTCTCTGAAGGTATAACATATCATCACCTTTCACTAACATATGGTGTGTCGTGTAGTGTCCTCAGTAGCCTATTTTACATGACAGGTAAACTGGAGTACCAATATACTGATATAGATTTAGTATTTTCCGAAATACCAATTGTAAGGGAACTAAATAAAGTAGTAAGTGGTAAAAATGCACGCTATATGGGAGAATTCTTCCATATCACTAAACCATTAGATGTAGAACATGCCTACAAAAATAACCTAACATGTAGTTTACATGTTGAAGAAAAGCTATTCTTGGACATGGTAGAAAATAGAAGAGCAAGTTTCCAAAAGAAAGCTGATGAACAGAAATCACAGGCACCACCTTGGGCTTTTAGAGAAGGAAATTATGAGAAGGGTGAGACATACGCTGCGATGTCCCTGGACTGGTCACAGAAAGGGAAACTATGTTTGTTTAGATCAAAGACTAACTATAATAATTATTTCATTGGCACTAGTGAATGTGAGCATACTTTCCAAATTACTGGAGGATGGGGGTTAAAGGGTGGAACGGATCCTGTTTTCCCGGGAATATATTATGTGTGTGGTAAGAAAGCCTATTATAGCTTACCTGCACATTGGTATGGGAGCTGTTATTTTGGGATTGTTTTTCCAAAGATTTATCATGTAGACTGTTAGAAATGGGATTTCTGGTTGGCTAGGGCTTGCGCCTAAGCCAGGCAGACACCACCACTATAGTCAGGGCAAGGGAGTTACACGCTGAAGATAACCCCTGCTCACCCCCTTGGTAGCTTGGCAGAGCAGTCAGGCTTATCCTAGAGGCAATGTGTAAAGCGTTTGCGCAACACACACACAGCAGGAACACACTAGGCCCACCACAAAAGAAACTCCACACAAGTTTATATAAAAAAATTGCCTTTGATTTAACCAAAACACATTAGAATCATAAATCACACATATACACTGTGCCAACTGGCACTAGGCAATATTCACAGGGGATTACATACAGGACAGGGCCAATCGGGCCACTGTCAGAACCTTTAGGAAGCACTAGTAGCACATAAAAAAAACACAACCAGTGACTACTGGTAAAATACTGTACTTAGCATTAGCAGCTGCAACAAAAACGCATTATGTCTGCATCACATTAGGCATCAAACTCATAAGCATAATCACATTACGCAACCTCTGTAGGCATAAACACATTAGGCATCATAAGCATAAACACATTATGCAATAACTCAAAATTAGGAGGGCACCTTAGTGATACTCCCCAGGTGCATACATCACCTTAGGGCCTTGCGCCCTATCAACACCATAAAGCTGACCCTAAGCCAACTGGCCTTCTGTGGGGCTCAAATGCCCTTTGTCCAAAATGTCAGGGCTTTCAATCCTAGGGGTTCTTAAGTAGCCCTCTGGCTGCCAATGCAGCGAAAACACTGTGCAATGCCCTGGGGGCGTGGGGTGCAACTCACCCCTTTCTTATAGTGAAGCAAACAAAAATGCCCCCGTGTTGTAGCTGCCCGCGCTCTTCGCGGTGCAGCTGTGAGAATGGGCCTTGGCACTACTGTGCCTCCTGAGTCCCCACTGGGACTCTACAACAATTCTGCCCAAAGTTCCAGCTGCCCGCGCCGCTGCGGTGCAGCTGGGGAAAAGTGGACAGCACTGGCACGAACTGTGCCGGGGAGCCCCCTTTATTGAGGCTTGTCAGGCGCCACAATGCGGTAAAAAGATGATCACAGGGGCACCCACCGTGCCTTGGAGGGCACCAACGATGCTCCTCGTTCAGCCCCACTCACCGGGGCTCCTGGTCGCTGCTCTCTCGCTGCGGAGCAGGCACCGGCAATGTGCCTCGACCGGGCCAGTCTCCGTTCTCCGCCGGGGGACCCTTCCAACGCGGGCGCCTCTCCGGGCAGGACAAGACTCGCGGGGCTCCCCCTCCGGCCGCGCTGCAATTGGCGGCCTCGGCCGCCTCCTCCTGTTGGCCCCGCCCAGAGTCAAGCAGCAGGCACCTGGCTTCCGGGTCACTGCCCGTCTCGGCGGCAGCTCACTTCTCGGGGAGACACCACAATGCGGGGTAGGCTCCCGCTAGAAAGGTATCAATGCGGGGTGGGCTCCCGCCAAATTGGCATAAAAACAGCGGGTAGGCTCCCGCTAGAAAGGCACGAATGTGGGGTGGGCTCCCGCTTGCCGCCTACGCCGTGCAGGGGAATCCCCACGCCGGTATTCCCTCAGGACGCTCTGGCAGCCCAGCGTTGCAGAGCACACTCGCTCCTCTCTTTCCTGGAGTAAAAGATATGGGGCTCACGAGGCGCTAAGCCCCCAAAGGTTCCAGGGCAAAGGCTGGGCCCAGGCAGGCCTGCTCACTGGGCCCTCCAGCAGGGAGGTAGTCCCTCGTGGCGGTTCCTCCTGTGGCCCAGCCGCAGCAAGTCACAAGGAAGCACACTGACATGGGGTCACAGACCCAATGTTTATAGTACATTTTCTTTGTCTGCCCTGGCACAGGGCTTGGGGAAATCCATCCTCAACTGGTTCTGGGGGGTGTGGAGCACTTTGTTTACAGGGCTCCCACCCTCCTTTGTCAGGTTGAGGCTCTGTCATCAGACACACCACAGGGGGGCGGAGCCAGCATTCACCTAGGCAGGCACAGACCTATTCAGGGTCAGGGGACTACTCCTCCCACTACTCCAAATGCAGATATCCTATTCAGCCTAGCGCTGACTCACCCTGCCCTCCCTGGAGCTACACACACCTCACCAGCCCCTGTCACTCCAAAGCCAGACATGCAATCCACATAAGGCAGGCAGGCACATAGCACACAGAAATGCCAACTTCTAAAAGTGGCAGTTCTAAAATAGTGATAATAAATTTGCGCACACCATTGCGTAGCATTTATTATTACTATTCCAAACTTGACCACGCTGCTCCTCTCATATCAGGAATTACCACTGAAACACTTATCAAGGAATCCTCAATGCATTCCTATGAGAGGGCAGCCTCACAGCAGTGAGAAACCAAAATGGCGGTTTGTCACTACCAGGACATGTCACACACTTAAGGTACATGTCCTACCTTTTACCTACAATGCACCCTGCCCATAGGGCTAGCTAGGGCCTACCTTAGGGGTGACTGACATGCAGTAAAAGGGGGGTCACAGACGTGGCACACACTTTAGGTGTCACGTCACAGCGGCAGTAACACTGCGAGCACAGGCCCTGCAATGGCAGAGGCCTGAGACAGGTTCGAAAGGCTACTTTGGTGGGTGGCGCAATCAACGCTGCAAGCCCACCAGTAGCATTTAATTTACTGGCCCAGGGTATATGAGATACCACATTAGAAGGGACTGACAGGTTAATTAAATATGCCAAACAGGTGTAGACCAATCTTACCATGTTTACCACAGAGAGCACACGCATTTTACACTGGACATCAGTGCTAAATTGCCCAGAGTCCAAAAACCACCAACACCATGTCAGAAAAAAGGCTAGGAGGAAGGCAAAAATTTCAGGGATGACCCTGCAAAAAGGGCCAAGTCCAACATAGACCGTGAAGATAATAGTGTCAATGAAGTAAAGCAAGGACTAATACGAAGTAAGAGAGCCAGTTTTGCAGAAATAGTAGGTGATAGCTTTGGTGCACTGATACCCTCAGTTGGAGTTGTTTTAAATTCACACAAAATTCGAAAATTGTCCACAGTGGTTGACCGTTTATCAACAGATACTGCTGGTGGTTTCTTGATGATTGATACCGAAATGGTGGCAATCAGATCAATGGTTTTGCAGAATCGACTTGCCCTGGATATTCTTTTGGCAAAAGAGGGTGGTGTCTGTGGCATGTTGAAAATTCAACACTGCTGTACCTATATCCTGGATAAAAGTAAAGGGATAGAAGGATATATTAGAAATATTACCAAATTGCATAGTGATTTAACCCAACTGGCGGTTGACGATGTTTGGGAGAGACTTCGTAAGAGTTTCTCTGCAGTAAGTAAGTGGTTTTCTACCTTTGGGAGTAGTTTATTAGGGAAAATAATAATGCCAATACTTTCAGTAGCAATAGCAGTTCTAGTAATATTAACAGCGTATAAGTGTTGTAAATGCATAAAAGAGAGAAAAGAAGCAACAGACAAAAAGAATAAAAGAAAAGGAATAAAAAGAAAGAGAGAAGAGATAGAGTTAGAAGAGATAAATGAAGAATACTATGACATGATGAAAAAGTTAGTTGAGAGTGCCATAAAAGAAGAGAAAGAAAGTAAAATCTAGATAAATTGAAAAGTGGCACTCGGTATGGTGAGTATTTATGATGGCTCCTAAAAGCCATCAGAGGGGGGATTGATGGAGCAGGATTTTGCGAAAGAAATCTGCTCAATTGAACACCCCTATAATACGTACTAACAGTAAGTAGTGTTAGAATAATTAATGTGCACAATTACACTACACGTGGGAAGTTTGCTTTGCAAACTGCATGAACTAACCAGAATTAATACGTAAATAACCGGAAATATAATAATCTTGTGTTTAGAACGAATTAAGAAGGTTTGCATGGCAAGGCCGCATGTGTATTTAGTAAAAAGCATGACGTGTGTTGCTTTATCCTAATGAATAATGCCGCTTATCTGCTTATGCTATGCTAGGCTAACCGTTAATATGAAGTAGAGCTAAAGTGGGGGGTAAACAGTGAAAATTGCATTATCACATAATTAATAAATGTTCGTTTCCTGTTCTTTTAGTAATGGACAAGTCCTCCATATTTTTTTAATTAGCCTCATAGAGGGCGGGTGGAACTCTGAGCTAGCAGGAACCATGTGACCATGTAACCGAACTGCTGTGCAAAGCTGAAAAAGAGTGACCTGGTGAAGGACAGAACATTGAGAAGCGGCCAACGCCAGTGTCATCGTGGGAACGGAACCTGAAGTTGTTGAATTTATTAAAATGTACAATAAATTGTTACATGTGTACTCATGAGACAGAAGGGGTATTGATGACTATGTAAAAAAATCTTTAGAACAATGGTGTAGTCTGTATTTTTAGGGTATAAGAATAGGTGCTTTAGGGGTGTGGTTTAGCTGCTGCTGCTGCGGGTCGCGTAGGCTGAAGGTGTCTGAGTGAGGGATGCGCCGCTGTTCGTCGGTTTGCAGAGAGGCCTAGCTGTTCCTGTCCTGTCCCTGTCCTCATTCTTGACTCTTTGATCCCCGATTCTTGGTTCAGGGGTCCCCCACTGCCGCCTAGGCCTGGGTGGTGGTTTTCCCTTACAGATCCTTTGGGTTTGTATTTGATCTGTCGTATTCTTAATTGCTGCACCTTTTGTCTCTTCATCTATCCCCTCCGAATTGTTGGTTAAAATCGATAATTTCTATTTGCATCTAACGTCTCTTCCTTTATCCACTCTTTGCAACGTATATTTGAAATGAATAATCCGTTATTGCTATGATTAATTTGTTGCTTTCTCTCTCATGAGGTTTCCAGTATTTGAATTTATGAAAGTAATCATTATGAGCATTCATTATTACTAGATAAAGATATTAAAGCTTACCGAGAGTCTGTGGTTATTTTTAGCCATTTTTTTATGATTAATGATTTTTTAGAATTTCCATTACTATCAACTCTTCAACTAATTGGTCCATCGACCAAGTAGATGAAAAGTTGATTATTATTTGTTCAGATTCACAAAAGTACAGGATTTTTAAATTTTGTGCCTTGGTAACATGAGTAAATTGAGGCAAAGTTAACAAACTTGACCCCAGCGCATCAGGGATTCGGGTGAATGTGTATGGGCCAAAGTACGTGATGTCATTGAATATTTATCCCTGATCAATTGATTGGGTTCGCGCTGGATCACACTCATTTGTGCAAAAGCCTATGAAAGAGGTCAAAGTTGATAGTTATACATCCATCTGTGCTCCGCATCTTAACATATATATTTTTAAGGTACATAGATGCAGGGTTAAGAATAGTTAATCTATACTTTAGTATGTGGCAGTCT
The DNA here is from genome assembly GCA_963921515.1 of Calotriton arnoldi. Taxonomy (NCBI): domain Eukaryota; kingdom Metazoa; phylum Chordata; class Amphibia; order Caudata; family Salamandridae; genus Calotriton; species Calotriton arnoldi. The sequence continues at coordinate 226,978 of CAWUFW010007996.1, read as the reverse complement.
ATATTCTACAGTCAACATTTTTATAGATCGATATTTGTGCCTTAGAGATATACTATTAAACCTTGTTCCTCTGCAGCCAAACTATTTTATTACAACAAATGACGATATCCATATATTTATTCATGCAGTTGTATTATATAAGTTTGTTAGTGGTGCCACCCAAAGTTTGTTACATTACTATTTTTGCAATAAAAGGTGAAACGAGAAATGAGGCACCTATTCATGACTGGATAGTGGAACATTAGATGTGGTAAGGATTCCACATCGGATTTACAAAGTCCATGTTGCCCATCTTGTGTGAAAACAACTCTGACGTGATTCAGTCACATCCAATACTAGCATCATACTTTGAAGTTAACTCTGGCTTCAAAGGGTAGTCCATGATGGGCTCTCAGGATGAGGGTGGCATTCTGAGATTTCTCTGTACATTTGATAAGTTGTGCTGCTGCATGGAGAATAGTCTGGATAGGACCGAGGGGACACTTGGGGAGACTGGCGAGCATCTCACTGCCACCATCTAGTTATGAAAAACCAGAAACTGCACCACTGTCCGAAATCAGCTGGATGTATGTATGGTAGGTTTGAGTTTAAAGGTTACAAATTGAGATGTTAATGTGATGAAGTATGAAAATCAACTACAAAGAGGCAGTCATCACCTTTGGCCAATATTCGTACAGTATTGTGTAAAATTTACAGTGGGTAGCATGCATATGGGTTGAAAATGGGACAGGAAATAGATCAAGCGGTTGCGAATTCAAACGTGGGATAAAAGTTGTAGCAAGCCAATTTTCTTCTCAGATTTTTCTGAAGAAAATAATTTTAGAATCTGCTAAGATCTAAAAGTCTATAAGATCTAAGTTAGCTTCCGCAGCAAGAGTGGGACCAGATTTTAGTGTAGTGGGAAGTCTTCCTTCTCTTCTAAGGAGGAGTTCATAATTATGAGGATAAAGTAACCTAAATCATGGGCAGAAGAATTTGCTGGGATAGAGCTGGCAAAATAGCGAGATGGGTTGGTAGAAGCTTAGATTTTTACAAAGGAATGGCCAAGAGTGCTCGTGGGTGGCTCAGGGCTTCATTATTTTTTTTTGTTCAGGCATTTGTTATTAGTTTTGCAGCTACAGAATCAGAAATGTAGCATAGTAAGGCGTGCAGGAGAATAGTTTTGTATGATTAAAATTAAAATGTAAATATAAAACAATGCATAACACATACAAAGTTAGTGACCGCCCAGCAGCACTTTCAGCGGATGTGCCCGTGTAAAAGAAATGAAATATAGAAATGTAAGTATTTTAATGTGGTATGGGGAGTTTTCGTGGACAGGGGGTGGGGTTATGAAGAACGAGTACCCTGACAGCACTTTGCAGCTTTCAGACCTTCATGAAAAATGGAAATCAAAAAAATGTAAAACAATTTAAAAAAAACATGGGGAACACGATGGTTATTGGCACCGGGCTGGAAGAGGAGGGTACCAGGGAGAAGTACAGAGAGAGGGCAGGAGAATGACCGTGGGAGACAGCAAGGAAACACATGCACCAGCAGAGAGTATTTAAAGTAAAAAAATACTCCTGTGCTGGACATAAGAATAGGGAGGAAAGCCACTGAATCAGGAGCAGTAAAATGAGTAAAATAATAAATCCATCCAATTGTAAACAAGGTTCGGCCCTAAGCCCGCTCTGAGCAGATGTAATGTATTAGAGAAAATAGCTCTTGCCAACAGACAACTACAGCTATCTGTAGTTGAGACCTAAAAATGGGTTTGAATGCAGACGAACAAAAAAGAGCAGATTTCTCAAATTAAGGCTTTTAAAAAACGAATTAATAAAAACATAGGGAAAGGCCAATAAGTTTGGCCTTAGCAAGCAAGTGCAATGGTTTCATTTTTAAAATGTTCATTGCCAGCATATGCCTTCAATATAAAAGAGAAGAAAAAGAAAACGTCATATGCTTGTAATAATTTATTTTATATTTAAATAATTAAGCAGCACATATAATTTTACTTGGATTGGAAGGGTGTTTCCTAGAAGGCAGGTGTACTTAGAACAGGTGTAGAATCCCAGTTTTGCTTTAGCGTATATCACAGGAAAGTATTATTCTTATTGATTCAAATAAAAGGTTCTATTTGCTCCAAATTACTGTAACCTGAAGACATAGTTTAAACGCTCAAAAATAAAAAGGATAAAAATATAAAGAAAAAAGCATTGTGAACGTAAGTATTGGTCTTCAGCCCTGGCACTGCAGTGCACTTATTTAAAAGCAGGTATGCACATATGATCCAGGATTATAAAGCTGTTTGTAGGCCAGACCAAAAAAAGAATATTGCAACATAAAATTTGAAAATCTAGAGAGGAACATCATTGCTATGAAACAGTATGACTGACACTCCAGGTCAAGAAACGTCCTAGATGGGGGCATAGCTACGAAGCCGAGCATGGTGGCGGATCTCTGCTGAGCTCTGCCACCACCTTGCCATAAATCCGACACTCCTCCGGCCCAGGGGGAATCTCGGCAGGCTAAATACATGATGGTGAGCCACGACACCTCTGCAACCACCCGACATACATCTGGAAGCGGCTGGGGCGGCGACGGCCCACGGAAACAACCGTGAAGGGAGGTGAGGCCTGGACACCGCTGACGAGGCGGGCACAAGTGGCCCCTCACCTGCAGCCTACTCTGCAGCGCAGCCGGGGGGAGAGCGGACGGGTAGCACGGTTCGGCCCTGCTAAAGCCGGAGGCGATCGGAGATAATGACAGCCTGGCACCTTGGGTGGCGAAAAACTAAGCTGAACAATTGAGGGTCCTGAAACGACCTGCTGTCTGAAAGGCGCAACCTCGCTCGGGCCCAGGGCTGCACTTCGTTGATCCCAGGACCCCTGCAGATCCTGGCAAGGGCTTTGTGGAAGCGGAGGACAAACCGGGTCCGGTGGTCAACATCTTGGTCAACTGAGGCACAGGCCCGGGGGTGAACCTTGGATTGGAGATTCGAGTCACTGAAGGTACAGACTCACTCAGGTCCCGCAGGACCTGGTGACGCAGATTGGGGATCATCCCATACATAAGCGACTTTGAAGGTGCGGGGCAGGGGACAGTTTCAGAGCTGACTGACGACTGCAGCAACATGTGAAAGGATGAGCACCAGGGAGACCAGTCCTGAAAGGGACGCAATGACATATTAACAAATCAAGAGGCCAGTTGAAGGCCCCCTCACTACATTAAAGGAGCTCTATTCTCAAAGACTCGAGATCGTCTCTAGAGGTCAAAATAAACAAACTTCGTCAGGACCTCCATAACACTGTGAAGAGACTGACATAGGCTGAATGGCAGATATTGAAAATGGAAGACTGCTCATTGGCTTGTAGAAAACAATGCACCAACTGAAAGACAGAGAGTAGGATGCAGTGGGGCACTCCTGCCGCAATAACATCAGAATAGTGGGAATCACAGACAGGATGGAGGGGACATCTCCAACGCAATTAATCTCACAATGGCTGAAATCTTGGGTACCCAAAGACGAAGTTTATCCGTATTTTGCAGTGGAGAAGACTCAAGGATCATCAGCCCAGACATCCTCCTGGGGCCCCATCACGTCATTTCATCTCCCAAAAATTCAAGTTTGTGGATAGAGATTAGGTTCCTAGGGCCTCTAGAAAACAGGATGTGCTACTGTGCAATTCTACCAAGTCCTGCTCTCCGGGACTATACGCTAAAAGTCCAACAACAAAGGTGCACATTTTTGGAGGTCAAACAAAAGATGAGAGCAATGCACATACGATATATGCGTCTGTTTCCGGCAAGGCTCAAAGTTATTTTCAACAACAATACTCTTCGTCAATACCCCAGATGCTACATGGGCGTGGGTAGAGGAGCAGCCAGACTTCTGCTGAGAGTAAGCTCAACCCCCAGGAACTAAGGGAGTGGAGGTGCTTTTGAGGGCTGGAGGCAGCTCCCACGCCGGGCCAGAAGAAGACATCAATCTGCAGCCCTCAAGGCATGCCAAAACACGAGATCCACATCGAGGGCCTCAAACACAGCATTTGGGGAAGCTGCAACACTCCAACCTCTGGACCGTGACTGACAGTCACCTTGAGCATTAGATTCTGCAGAAGGCCGAATGACATCCAACAGGCGAGGGCTATCTGACCCTGCCTATTTTCTTTTATTGGTTTGTAAGTTTTGGTTTGTAAGTTTTGGGTTATGTTATGGGGCTATTGGTGAGAAGCAAGGTGCACAGGAATGGAGTTTAGATTTACCTGTTCAGTTGGAAGCTGTTCCTAGTTGATTCCGTGACAGATATTTCCAGTTCTCAAAGTAATGGGTGGGGGTAATACTATTTCTTTGTAAGTTGTTTTTTCTTATTGACAGACATATTCACACTGGGCCACCACCAGAACCACGCCGGTACTCACACATACCTCTGGTCCATAACTCTTGACGTCACTTCCAATTATGACTGATTATTAAAAACACACCACTCCAGGGCTATAGCCGCATCTTGACGTGGAATGTTAACCCCTTGCGTGCGTGTGACGGCTGGGAGCCGCCACACGCCACGGTGGGCATGTGCATGGGAAGGCTCCCTGCCTTCCTAGCACCCACCCACAGGGGGAGTGCTAGCACCCACCCACGGGGGGAGCGCTGGCGCCCCCCACCCATGGGCCGCCCTTTGTGCAGCCCCCTCCAGCCACTCACCCAGCCACGTCATCTAATGACGTCATCGCGCACCGCACGCCAACGTCATTAGATGAAGTCGGACGCGCTGGAAGCCATTTGCTTCCAGCACGTCCAGAAAGAGGAGGTACGTTTCTCCTTGGGGAGTTTTTTTTTTTTAAATCAAAGAGGCATTGGGGGAAAGGAAAGGGTTTTCCTTTCCTCCGATGTCTCTTAAGAGCATTCCTGCTGCACGATTGCGCATGGGGCGCGATTGTGCAGCAGGAATGTCCACTAGACACCAGGGGGGGTTTTTTGGGGATCAATTTCGTGTTTCAGGGTGCGGCCCCTTTGGGAAGGGTCGCTCCCCTTAATGGGGGTAATTATTTTTGCAGTTTCTGCCCCCCTTGGGGGCAGATCAGCCTTATGTTTTTAGGCCCTTCTGCCCCCAAGGGGGGCAGAAGCCATTCGACACCAGGGATTTTATTTGGCAATGTCAGGGAGTGGCCTCTTGGGCAAGGGTCGCTCCCGGTTATTGGGGTAATTTTTCTGTCCGTTTATGCCCCCCTTTAGGGGCAGGTAGGCATTATGTTTTTAGGCCCATCTGCCCAAGGGGGGCAGAACCCACTAGACACCAGGGATTTAATATTAATCAATTTTGACGATGTTGGGGATCGGACCCTTGGGCAAGGGTCGCTCCCCATTACTAGGGTGATTATTTTGGCCATTTCTGCATCCTCTGGGGGCAGATCGGCCTTTTGTTTTTAGGCCCATCTGCTCCTAATGTGGGCAGAAGCCACTAGACACCAGGGATTTCTTTTTTTAAATCAGTTTTGCCAATGTCGGGGAGCGGCCCCTTGGGAAAGGGTCGCTACCCTTTATTGGGGTGATTTTTGGGCCATTTCTGCCCCCCTTGGGGGTAGATCGGCGGTATATTTTTATGCCCATCTGCCCACCAGAGGGGTCAGAAGCCACTGGACACCAGGGATTTCTTTATGAATCACTTTCGGCGATGTTGGAGGGTGGCCCCTTGGCCAAGGGCGGCTCCCCATTACTGGGGTGATTATTTTGGCCATTTCTGCCCCAATTGGGGGCAGATAGGCCTTATGTCTTTAGGCCCTTTTCCCCCCAAGGGCCGCAGAAGCCACTAGACACCGGGGACGTTGGTTTCACTAAGTTGTTTTTTGGGAGAGGCCCCTTTTGGCAGTGCATGTTTTGGCTTTATTTTTAGGCTCATCTGCCCCCCAGCTTGGCTGGTAGATTATGGTGCGTTGTTTGCATATGTGATTGTAATGTTTTATTTCTTTTTATTCTAGTGCAAAGCTTTTGATTCCTGTTTGCTGTTTCGGCAGTGGTTGATCTGCAGTTTGCGTAGTTGCAGGTGTTTGGTAGGAAAAACATTTTTGTTGTGTTTACTCCAGTTGAGTATTATTGTCATGCATGAATGAATTTTTTGTGGTGTCATAATAGCAGCATATTTAGCTTATGTTTTGAGTGTGAAATTGTTTTGGGATTTGTGCACGATGTGTATTGCGTTGTCTCGTGTAATTTTTTTTCTTCTTGTAGTGGAATATTGTTGGTCCTTGCTGCGTCTGTGCAGAGTAGGTGATGGTGAGTCTATGGGTTTTCTGGCAAGTGAGTGGTATTGTTTTGGAGTACATATGTCTTTGTGATAAAGCCACATTTTTTAATTACTTATTTTACTAAGTGTTTGTTGTTGTTGACTTGTTCGTCAAGTTACCTTTATTAGTAAGGATTATGGCTAGCCGTAGGATTACTGTTCAGCAGGTGGTTGGTATGCTTTTTGAATCTTCCTCTGACCATGATTATGAGACTGACAGTGCATCTGAGGCAGAGGAGGAGGTGCAAGATTCTGGCAGTGAGTTTTCTGTCTTAGAGGAATCATCTGATGATGAAGCTACTCTCAGTGCGAATGAAGCTACTCTCAGTGCGGATGAAGTTCCTGTTTTAGAGAAGGACACTGATGTGTCGATGGTGCAGTATGAGGCATCTGGATTGCAGCCTGGTGCTGCAAGACTTTGCATTGTAAGTGCTGGACTCTGGGTTGATCCAAACATGGTGCAGCCGGTGTTGCCTGCCTTTAGTGGTGATGCAGAGTGAAGAGTTGTTAGACCTGGCACCAGTGGCGTGGGTCTCCCCTCCATTTCTCGCTTTTTGACTCCTCTGTGTTTGCTGGTGTTAGATGCTCTGGGCGCTGTGCCACGGCCATTCCGTGCCACAGCGCGAATGCTCCCTATGGTAAATTGACTGTATGAATTGATGTTCCCATAATTGGCTCATTTGGTTTACCTGTTAGTCTCTAGTATAGTGTACCGTGCGTGCCCAGGGCTGGTAGACTGAATGCTGCTGGTGGGCCTGCAGCGCTGATTGCGCCACCCACAGAAGCAGCTTGTAAAGTGGAAAGTCGAATTGAGTATGCCTGAGCTCAGAATATTAAAGTACATCTTTTAGTGAGGGTTATTTCTATATTCTGTGTCTGAAAATACCACTTTGGGAAAGTGGGTATTTTCTTGCCTAAGTCTTCCAGTGTGCTCTGCTGTTATGTGTATTGGCCGTCTGGTTTTGGAGGGACAGGGTAGGCTAAACCCGACCTGGGTCGAGTAGAGGGATCTGCAGCTGGAGTATGGGGAGGGGTGACCCTTTGATCTGAGCAGGGCTGCGCCTGGCAAGGTGAATGATGGCTCCCCTCCCACGGTGCGTCTGATGGCAGACCCCCTCTCCTAAAGGGCAGGATGCCGCCTCGTAAACAACGTGCCCCCAGGACCTCCCCGAACTGGTTCTGACTGGGTTCAGTGACTTGAGACTTTTGAGAGAACAAAGGCGAGGGGGTATAAAGATGTGCGCGAAAACCCCCATGAGTGTGTTACTTCTGGATGCCAAGACGAACCTCTGTCCGTGTAACTAGAGGGAAAGGACTTTGAAACTTTCATCCATCTTGCTGAAGCAACTACCCAAGGGCCTGATTTGAGCTCGCCTCCTGCTGAAGTCTCAGGGACATTAGACTTCACCCATCAGCCGTCTGGATTCCTATTTGAGGGGGATTCTACCCGCAGGTGAGGCCTCTGTTGAGAATTCCAGAGCCTCTGGTTCTTCTGCGGGGAACGTGGACTGAAAGTCGCTATTGCTATTGTGGGCCGCTGCAGCTGAGGAGCTGTGCTGCTGAGTGCCCGCATTTGCCATCCTACGAAAATCATCGCTGTTGTGGGCCGCTGCAGCTGAGGAGCTGTGCCGCTGAGTGCCCGCATTTGCCATCCTACGAAAATCATCGCTATCGCGGGCCACTGTGCCGCTGAGTGCCCGCATTTGCCATCCTACGGAAATCATCGCTATCGCTATTGTGGGCCGCTGCAGCTGAGGAGCTGTGCCGCTGAGTGCCCGCATTTGCCATCCTACGGAAATCATCGCTATCGCTGTTGTGGGCCGCTACAGCTGAGGAGCTGTGCCGCGGAGTGCCCGCATTTGCCATCCTACGGAAATTATCGCTATCGCTATTGTGGGCCGCTACAGCTGCGGAGCTGTGCCGCTGAGTGCCCGCATTTGCCATCCTACGAAAATCATCGCTATCGATATTGTGGGCCGCTGCAGCTGAGGAGCTGTGCCGCTGAGTGCCCGCATTTGCCATCCTACGGAAATCATCACTATCGCTATTGTGGGCCGCTGCAGCTGAGGAGCTGTGCCGCTGAGTGCCCGCATTTGCCGTCCTACGAGAATTATCGTTATCGCTATTGTGGGCCGCTGCAGCTGAGGAGCTGTGCCGCTGAGTGCCCGCACTAGTCATCACTTCCAGGATCTTGTTACCACCTGCGGGTACCGCTGGGTGCCCGCCTTTAAGCCCCGTCCCAGGATTATCGTGAGTGCACGCCGCGGACCGCTACAGCTGGGAGCTGTGGCCGCTGCGACTCCGCCTGTCATCACCGCGGCTTCCTTGTGAGGCTGCGTGCCGTGCCCCTTTACATCTCAGGTACATTGTGCATCACCAGGTTGCGTGGACCCCGGCCCCGAACTAAGTCCGTTCCACCCCCGTTTCGAGTGCCTTTATTGCTTTTGAAGTGAATCTGTAATTGTGTGCATTGCGGCTCCTTGAGTGCTTTTAGCCTCATGTTCAGTCTATATAAAGATAACTATTTTTCTATAACTACTTGTGGTGTCCGTTTGTAGCGTCTCTCCTGTGTTATTGTGTATGGTCATAAATGCTTCACACACTGCCTCTGAGATAGGCCTGTCTGCTTGTGCTACGTTACCACAGGGTTGAGCAGGGGTTATCAAAGGGTGTAGCCCCCTTAAACTGACTTAGGAAGAAGGATCCCTATTTGGACCTCGGCGCCAGCCGCGGCCAACTGGAGATCCCCATTTCTAACAAGAGTGAATTGTGAAAATGTTTTGCCTATACTGTTTTTTCAGTGGTTTATGGATGATGTATTTTTGGCTGAGATTGTTGGGCAGACTAATTTGTATGCTGAACAGTTTTTGAGGGACAACAGTGTCAGACTTAGGCCCCGCTCTAGAGCTACCCGGTAGACTCCAACAAGTCTGGATGAGATGAAGTTTTTTGGTTGAACTTTTTTGATGGGCTTGATAAGGAAGCCATCCCTGTCTTCATATTGGTCTACCTGACGCCTTGATGGCAACGGCCATATTTCCTGCAATTGAGTCGAGATCGGTATTTACTTTTGCTTCGGATGCTGCATTTTGTTGATAATGCTTCGGCGTTGCACGAGATCACCATGACTGTGACCGTCTTTTTAAGATTCGGCCTGTCCTTAATCACTTTGTAGATCGATTTTCAGAGATCTATACTCTAGGGAAAGAAATAGCTGTTGATGAGTCTTTGGTCCTGTTCAAGGACCGTTTGGTTTTTAGGCAGTACACTCCTAGCAAGAGGGCATGTTATGGAATTAAGATGTAAATGTTGTCTGAGAGTAGGACAGGATATGTCTATAATTTCCGGGTGCACACTGGTAGGGATTCCACTATTGAACCCCCTGGTTGTCCGTCCACTTTAGGAGTTTCAGAGAAAATTGCGTGGGAACTTGCTAGAGGACTTTTTTAACAAAGGTCACCATTTGTACCTAGATAACTTCTGCACTGCTGTGCAATTAATTAAGGAATTGTTAAAAGTGGACACACTTTCTTCTGGCACAATCCGCTCTCACTGAAGAGGTTACCCAAAAGAGTTTGTTTTCAAAAAGCTTGAGAGGGGACAGTGCAGTGCCTTGCGTAGTGATGAGCTGCTAGCCGTGAAATTTGTGGACAGGAGGGATGTGTACATGCTGACTACCATCCATGATGAAAGTACTTCACCTGTGACTGGGGTCAGGTTGCTGAAGTGCGCAAACATGTGTGCATTGTAGACTACAATAAGCACATGGGTGGTGTTGATAGAGTAGATCAGAGGTTGCAACCTTACACTGCTGTTCTTAAGGCTTACATTTGGTATAGGAAATTGGCCATCCATCTCTTCAAATTAGCAACTTTTAATGCTTTTGTTGTGTTCAAGGAGTGTGCTTCAGCGTCAAGGATGACTTTTGTTCCGTTTCCGGAGTCTGTGATAGGCAGCCTTGTTGTAGTGGAACAGGCAAGCGTTCCTAGAGTTGGAGTGGTGGAGGATGTGGCTAGATTGAAAGATCGCCACTTTCCCGATTTAATTCCTCCTGCACCCCAAAAACACAATCTCTGTAAGAGATGTAGAGTCTGTTTGCGAAGAGGTATGCGGAAGGAGAGTCGTATGCACTGTGCTGATTGTCCTTCTAATCCTGGGCTGCGTGTGCCCACATGTTCCAGATTGTATCACACTCAAAAGAGTTTCTGGGAGCAACCGTGAGTCTAATAGTGTACTGCCTGGTCTGTATGGTTTTATATTTGTTGCTGAGTTTCACGGTTGGCATTAGAATTATGTATTTAGTTACCACTGTTGTGCTTGTAGTTATAGTTTTGTATCTAGTTCCAATTAGTTTGTGTTTTCTTGTTGGAAAAAATTTGATGATGGTGTGCGTGGACTGGCGTTTGGCATGGCGGTGTGCATGGACTGGCGCTTGGCTGGCGGTGTGCGTGGGCTGGCGCTTGGCTGGCGGTGTGCGTGGACTGGCGCTTGGCTGGCGGTGTGGGTGGACTGGCATTTGGCTGGCGGAGTGTGAGTAGTGACTTGCTGCTGGTCATTACACACACAGATAGCCAAACGCCACTGCACACAACATGTCAACCACCAGCCGGTGTGATTGCTGTGTCATTCATGTGGGCGTATGAAAGTGATGGGCCCTTGAATGGCGCGGTCTGCTGATGTGAATGTTGTAATGTGCTGGGCCCCCGGCTGGCGGTGTGAATGGTCTTGTGTGTGTCACATATGAAAGGTGTGTGAATGGCCTGTAAAGAGGTTGGTGCCTTGCCGTGGCTTTACAGCTCACGAACTGCGAGTCATTGGTTCAGGTTTTTAACCTTTTAATTATTAACAGTGCATTTCCTTTTTGTGAAATCTCTTGTTAATAAAATATACAATTTGAACCTTTCACTCACCCTCATGCCAACTCCAACAACTATGTGTGTGTACTTGAGGAACAGATGGATAGGCAGTCATATTTGTCTTGTCTGTCTTTCTGTGCTAAGGCGTAGTTTGTCTCTAGGGAACATTTACCACTTTAGATATTTTTAAAAACTAAAAGAAATGGGGCGTACTAGGTGTTGTTCCTCTCATGGATCCCAACAATTGTTTTACTACCAATGCCATGCAAACCTCAAAATGTGAAACTAGTCACACATTTTCTTTGCATTACTGTGTCATAATCGTCTGGTCTAAGAAAAACACAAATTTCCTACCACCCAGTGTTCCCCCAGGTCTCCCGATAAAAATGGTACCTCACTCGTGTGGGTGGGCCAAGTCCCTGTGACAGACAAGGGCCCAAAACGTATTGTGGAGGCATCAAAATTACCTATCACAAAATGACCTGGTTTGCAAGGGGGGTCACCTGGGTTTTTGGCCCCGGGCTCGGCGGCCATCTAGGGAAACCTACCAAACTCACACATTTCTGAAAACTAGACGCCCTGGGGAGTCCAGGGAGGTATGGTTTGCGTGGACCCCCAACGTTTTCCTACCCAAAATCCCCTGCAAACCTCAAATTTTGCTGAAAAAAAATCAAATTTTTCACACATTTCTGTGTGGGATCACCGTGTCGGCAGAAATGTCCTACCACCCAGCATTCCCCTTGGTCTCCCGAGTAAAATGATACCTCATTGACAGTTGATGATTAAATACTTTATTTCATTCATAAACATACAAAAAAATCAAAATTTTAATAGAAGGTACGAGTTTTCCTAAATACAATTGAGGCCATCTATCATCCATACTATATTCTGTTTGAGAACTTGCACAGCTCCCACAAATCAGTCTGAGGATATTACCCTAGTTTTTAACCTTCAATTTCAAATTCCTTCACATTTACAGAAAGTTTTAAACTTTTCAATTGCACATTTTGCTTCTTTATGTATATACACTTTATTAAACTGTTAATATTACTTAACTTTGTAGGCCGTCATGGACCCCTTGAGTAGGCTTTGCAGACCCCCAGGGTTCCTCGTGAACTCATGTTCTAAGTATAAGTTTAAAACAAGAGTTTAGATGCTCATTTAAATGCTATATGCCATCCTAAAAAAAGGAGCACTTATAGTGAAAAAGAGATTTAAATATAGTCTGATGTGTCCAGCAAAGTCTGTAACCAGTAAGTTGCAGTTGCCTGTTACAAAAGAAAATTTTACATCCAGACAATGTGGTACAGACAAAGCTTTCATATAGAGCACGGAGCCCCTTACGTCTTGAAATAATGTCTTTGCAGTTTTGAATGCAACTGTTTATAGGGATCAATAAATTGAAAAAACTGCAAGACAAAGTGCAGGCACTAGATATCTTATGTAACAGCTAAAGTACAATCCTGATGGAGACTCACAAATCGGCAACAAAAACTAATCACATTGGAATTTCCAGATGTTTCAAGGCAACTAATTCTCAGCCATATTCCTGACACAATAAGACCACTTCTCCAGTTGACAATTCTGCAGTGTCAAAATGTAGGAAAAGGGAAGGGGCCTTTACGGTCATTCTGTCTTAAGTGATAAGTACAACACCTAGCTAGCTGTGAATCAACACTAGTGTGGAACCAGCTACATATGCAAAAGAGTTCTATTTAGCTTCTTGAGGCCTGATGAACAAATCAATTTTGCAATCGCAAAGCCGAAATTTGCACAATCACAGGGTATGTGACGGCGAATCGTGTGGCTTTTTGATATGTACTAAACCCATTTTGCGATTAGGTAAAAGGTTACCAAATCAAAAAATGGGTTTAGAAACCCTTAATAAATTGCTAATTAGAAGAGACGTGTTTAGGTCATCCCTTACAAACAGCCAATCGTCATCCAATGTAGCGATATTTTGCGACTGAAATCCGGTCGCAAAACACTGAAAAGTTACTGACTCCCGAATTCGGGTCGCAATCAATTCACATAGGGGAAGGTGTAACCTGGGATTCCCTCCCCCTTGTGTATGTAAAAAAAAAAAAAAAATGGTTGGGAGTGGTCCAGGGAGCACTATTAAATGAATAAAAAAAAAGAGAAAATACATCTTTTTTCTAAAATACAGATCTATTTCCTATATGGAAACCAGACTGCATTTATTTAAAAAGAAAAAAAAAAAAGTACTTCACTGAAATGCAATTACAAACATGGTGGTCTGCTGACCCCAGGCATACAATCATATTGAATTGCACTTTGCGACCTACCTCCTGAATATTCATGAGGTAGGTTAGATTGCGATCCACTACGATTCGGAATTTTGTGAACTGACCTGTTACTAAGTAGGTCAGTTTGCAAAATTCCTTTCCATTCGCAAAAAATCTGTACGCAATTTGCAACCACTTTTTGAGAACGGAAATTTCGTACCTCAAGCCCGTAGTCTGTAAATGTATCTTTTGTTTTATGACACAGAGTTTGGGGTATGTGGTTTCCCAACAAAGGAACTTGTTGCAAATTATTATGTTTTTCAAGTACAATGGGAGAACAAAACTGGACAATAGTGGATAGGATTTAAAGAGTGTTTCAGAGGCAGGGTGATTATTTTTTACAGAAAGTCTGGGGCTAATTGTGAATTTTAAATCACGGAGATAGAAAACTTGGAAGCATTACCAAAAAATCTGTCGATTTTGGGGTTCACCCCAAAGGACATTATTGCAAATGCTGTGCGAAATCGTGCATTTGAAATGCTCTGGGAAAGTAACACTGGTCAAACTAGACAGGAGTCAAAGAGAATATTGAATGGGGTTGTAGGTTTCTTGCAAAGGAATGCATGTGTTGAAGGGAGGTTTGTAGGGTTCTTGACACATAACATGTGACAAATGACCAATAAAGTACGCTGAAACAGGAAGCAATATTACAAAGAAGTAAAATGGTCACCCTGCATAGGATTTAAAGGCAGACTTTTAGGGGTTATGCAGGTCCTTCTTTAAGGAATGTCTGCAGAATATAGTGACAAATGGCAAATTTAAGGTAAATTAAGGCAGCAACACTGGCAAAAATAGCAGAACATTTACAACTGGGTTTGGGTGTTCACCTAAAAGGCTGTTTTAGGAAACGTTGTGATAAATGGTAAATTTAAAATTATAACTCTCCAATAAAACTGATGAATACACACCAGGTTTTAACAATTTTACCAAATGTAAGAGGATATTGGCGACTCTCCCTTTCAAAGAACTTTTAGGTCTGGATTCACATCTCCAAAGCAGGCGATACGTGCAATGCAAGCGATTTAGGCCCTCATTACAAGTAGCTCAGAGGTATAGGTAATTCTGGGGTGGGGAAAATCTTGCCATTACAAGTGAGACCCTGAGAGTCCCTTTAGAAAGTGTGAAAATAAACAGTTCTTTGCAACACCAAGGGTCTCATAACGCCGATGGGCTGAGAACTGTTGTTACTGACATCAAAATAATTAAGAGTCCCCTTAAAGATGGCCTTAGCATGGCGTTTGCTACTGTAGAAAGCGAAGACCAGCTTTTAATATAGTGACAGTCAATGAATCTTGATTTTGAAAAGTGTTCAGTGCCTATAAAAGGAGTTTACCATTCAAAGTTTCCACCAAGTATACATTTTTTGTAGGAGGATCCCAATCAGGAGAATGTGGCAGAGACATAAGTATCTTTGGTCTAAGGAGGTGAATGGCAATTGTTCTGTTAGGAACAGGTAGCCAGTTACAGCAACAATACGTATGACATATCTGTGTCAGCTCTTGGAAGCTGCCAGCGCAGTTTGCATTTGGTGTGAGTTGCATGTCACAGTTTAAATCCCAGCAAGGCCAACTTAGGGTTCTTTGTTGAGTGGTCAATATATTAAGTACCATCAAACTGGGATATATTTTTGCAACATTAGAGAAACATCGGGGAACATGGCGGCGGCGGGTTAGGCGCACCCTGCGAACTCCTCTCCACCTCCCGGCACTTTTGAGTTTCCTGAGTATTGGAAAGGGGTGAAATCTGTATTAAACTTACCGCACTGCTGGCGTTGTTGGCGGAGGCTGTTCTTTTTGGCTGTTTTCATCGGTGGTGTATCGGTGTCTGTTTGTTTGGGGCGTTTCGCTGCTCCGCTGCTCCGGGCTCGGAGTTCCGCGTTCGTGGAGGCTTCTGCTCTTTGCTTCCTGTTGGCTCGGTGTTCCACTGACTGGCGCGGTTTCGCGTTGCTGCCTCCCGCGGATTGGAGGGGAGGCTGGTTCCCTGTGGTGGCTTCGGGAGCGAGTCTGGCGAGGTGGAGCAGTGGACCTGGAGGAGCTTGCGGGAGGGTGTGCGGCGGCGGAGGGGGCTGCTCGGGGCAGCGCCTGGGATTGCCTCGGACAGGCGTGTGGCAGCAAGGATTTCCCTGCGTGGAACTCCAGGTAGGATTTCCTACCCCTATTTGAAATTGCCTTGCAGTAGGCTTTGTTTACAAACACCCCTACCTCCATTAAATCTCAGATTAATTTTGTTGGACTACAGAGGCCACAGGAGTGTTTTAACCTGAGCCAACTGATGCCCCCTAGACGGAATAAAAGATCAGATAAGGGGGACAGTAAAGGGAGCTCCCTCTTAGACCTGCCAGTTGAGAAAGGTAGGAAACTAGAATCTACACTATTACTCCCGACACTCTCATTAGCTCCGAGTGTAGATGGTATAAATAAGGGGTTTGCTCTGCAGACTTAAATTTCCCCATTTTCTCTGATCCTCACCAATCATCAGAAAGCCAGCATTCGCAAGTGGTAATAGAAAGGCGTCCAGTAGTCTCGGGGCAACTTAGCAGATATACCTTACGTAATAGAATATACAATAAGGAGGAATATCTGGAAGATGCCTCAACATCAGGAAAGTCTGGCTTAAAAAAATCAGGAAAAAAATAGCCAAAAATTCAAAAAAACAGCAAATTGTCTCGTCTCAGTCTTCGCGACAATTAAAGGAAACTTCTACACTTAAAGTCACCCCCTCTTTAAGATCCTTCTTTAAAGTACAGGAGAAAACACAAGTATCTCTGGCTCCGCCATTGAAGGAGCCCTGGCCGGCCTTAAGTAAGGGAAGTGTAAAGGCCTTACCAACTAGGGTGCTAACAGCACCGGAGGCCATAATGGATACAGGGGATATAGCGCCGGGGTCTGGGTTGGCCAATATTGCAACATCTAATATGTTCGAGGTACTAGGCGAGAATGGGCCAGGGTCTACTACCAGCCGTGACTCTCCGAACGCTAGATCAACTCCCTCGGCAATAGTTGCAATGTCATCTGTCCCCGATCAACCAAATTTGGCACAAATGTTAGACGCCCTTGCATTAGAGATTTGGAGTAAGTTTTCCATCTCCGAGATAAATCAAGCTAAGATTCAAGAATCTTGTGAGTCCCTAGAAGCTAAAATGTCTGCGATCACCGAAAGAACTTGCGCGATGGAGGCATCAATAGAAATATTAAATAAACAAGTCGAGGCAAATTGCACCGAGATCCAGGTCTTAAAAAAAGGAGAAAAGGTCATGCTTGACAAATTGGAGACGTTAGAAAATAATGCAAGACGGAATAATATTAAAATTCTGAATATTCCGGAGGGTGCAGAGGGGAGGACATCAAGACTTACATTATAAATTTACTAAAAGACTTTATTCCTGTGGTTGATGTTAAGGAATTGGAAATAGACATTCAGAGAATTCACAGAGACCCTTTTTCTAAGAACCCAAATAGGAAAAATCCTAGGCGAATCCTGGTCAATTTCAGAACACACACTTTAAAGGAGCGGATATTATCAGAAGCCTTAAAAGCTGGAACTTTTACGAAGAGGGATTGGACTTTCAGGATAAGGTCAGATCTCTCACGGATTACACAGGACAGACAATGGGAGTTGGGTAAATTTATCCCAACTCTAAGATCACTGGGTGCCACGGTACAACTGAGGTTTCCTGCCGTACTTAGGGTGATGTGGAAAAATAAAATGTTCAATTTTCGGGACCCTAAGGAGGCAGGGCTCTTTGTTGACCAAATTAAAACTCAGGAATAATTTGGTGCAAGAAGAAACACTTTATGAATAGTATAGGTGCCGGGTAGGAGGGAGACGGGTTCATAGGGGTTAAGGTACATCATACCCCATGTGGTACAGGAGGGTTCCCGTGGGAGGGGGGAGTGAAGCAACACAAGAAGAATTTTATTTTAAGTTTTCACTGGGTGGGGAGCAAGCAGGGGAAAAAAAAAAAAAAAGTCCTCATGTGTTTAATTTTTTTGTTAAGGAAGTTGTTAATTGGTTAGGAACATCTGGTATCCGGAGTGCACTCTCGTGGCCCAGGGTTAGAATAGGTTGGTTTGACATAAATGACGGAAACTAGAATTTGTACTTGGAATGTCAATGGCTTAAGGGTTTCAGATAGGCGCAGGAGGATATTCCAATATTTAAGACAGGTGGACTTTGATATTATGATTTTACAAGAGACTCACTTAACATCTGAGGAATGGGAGCTGGCTGTCGCAAAACAAAGATGGATCGATAGCTCTCTACACACCACTCAACCTTTTTGTACTAAAAGAGTTGCTATAATTATTAAAAAATCTGCAAAAGCTATCTTAGGTATTCCCAAGTTAGATAGTAAGGGGAGGTGGATCATAACCGATATAAAGATACGAAATAAGTGGGTGACTTTGGTGGGATATTATGGCCCAAACATAGACGATGAGTCATCTCTTAGAACGATCTATAATCATTTACTAGACTCAAGCTTTCCCATTATTATGGGTGGTGATTTTAACGTCCTCTTGAATCCCGCCCTTGATAAGTCCAGGGGGGAAGAGTAACACCTACGAAAATGGGATCACTGATAAAAATTATTATGGGGGATTTAAATTTGGTAGATATCTGGAGAATTAAAAATAAGGATATAACTGATTCTCAAAATTTTACATTTCATAATAAAAAGTATAAACACCATTCGAGAATAGACTATTTTCTGATAGATTCTAGGTTGATAGAATTGGTCAAGCTGGTTTCGCATATTCCAGAACATCTGTCAGATCATTCGGCGGTCCAGATAATTCTACAATTTCCCATAGATATAGAATCTAAAAGATGGACATTTGATAAAGTCATCCTTAAAGATGAGTCAGTGATCGAACAATTAAAAGTGGATACCTTGTTCTTTTTGAAGTAAATGATCACTCGGCCCCTGTAGAGGTTATATGGGATGCCTATAAGGCATATATTAGAGGCAGAATTATTGGTTTTTCTGCAAAAATTAATAAGGAAAAAAAGGAAAAAATTAAGTTACTGGAAGCAGAAATTCGTAGAGTTTCGCTTAATCCAACTTCCAGTCGAAGAAGTGTAGAGCAGAAGGACGAAAGCCTAGAGTTACTTTCTAAACGACAAGACTTGGCTGATTATCTTGATAACATCATTAGGATGCGTTGGGAAGTTAGTAGATTGGCTAATTATGAATTTGGAGAAGCCAGTGGGAAGATATTGGCCTGGAAATCTCGAGTCGATCTAACTAGAAATTTGATCAAAGAAATATACAATCTCGAAACGGGAGAGTTATGTTCAGAAAGGGCCAGGATTGAAAAGCAGTTTGAATCATTTTTTAAAGATTTGTATTCTGAAGATCTAGAAGTTACTGACTCCCAAATTAAAAATTACTTAGCTAAAGTCTCCTTACACTCATTATCGGAAGATCAGACACAACATCTTAATAAGAAGTTTTCACTATCTGAAATTAGAATTGCAATGAAAAACTTAAAGAGAGGTAGTGCAGCTGGCCTAGATGCTATTCCTAATGAGTTTTATTCCGCTCTTAATGAGACACTTGCCCCGTTCTTAGAGAAATTATTCAATAGTATTTTCTTAACTAATTCTGCAATTCCCAGCTCATGGAATGAGGCTGCGGTATCTCTGATCCTAAAACCTAATAAAGACAGAAAAAAATGTGAGTCGTATAGACCCATTTCCCTGCTTAATTGCGACTATAAAATTTTTGCGCAAATAATAGCTGGAAGACTGAATAATATAATGGGGAAGTTAATTCACTCGGATCAAAAGGGATTTATTAGAGGGCGCCAACTGCACGATTTAACTCATGAGCTGATAGGAGCTATTGATATTGCTTCAGCTAATGGCTTACCACTTACCATCTTTGCATTTGACGCGGCCAAAGCCTTTGACCGAGTTAATTGGCTATGTTTACATCATATAGCTGAAGCATTTGGCTTAGGAGAGAATATCCTACGAACTATTAAGAACATATATAGAACTCCTACAGCCAGGATTATAGTCAATGGGAATTTAACCAAATCAGTTACTTTAGAGCGGGGCACTAGGCAGGGTTGTCCCCTCTCCCCTCTCCTTTTCGATCTGTATTTAGAACCGTTAGCCCAATTCATTAGGTCTAGCGATGTTTTTGTTCCATTTGAATACAGGGGTTGGTCAAAGAAATTAGCCCTGTATGCTGATGACTTGATGATTTTTACAAAAGAATCACCAGAGATAGTGCAAAAATTGGAACAGCTCCTAATAGAATTTGGGAAGATATCAGGGTATCAAATCAATCCTCAAAAACCGAGATTATGACATGGAATTGGCAATCTAGCTCGCATTTAGTTCGCCATCAAATAAGATATCTGGGTATTCAAATCACTCAGAATATTAATGATTTGGTCCATGTTAATTTGGAGGTTAAAAGGAAAGAGATTAGAGCTTTATTGAAATCCTGGAGTAATCTCCCATTGTCAATCCTGTGTCGCTCCAATCTTGTTAAAATGTTGATTCTCCCTAAAGTGACATTTATTTTTGATGCAATCCCCTTATTATTTAGTTCTGTTTCTTTAAAAAAGCTGCAATCAGATATCAATAGCTTCCTCTGGGCGGACAAAGGGGTGAGGATTGCATGGAAGAAATTGAGATGTGAGAAAGCAGCCGGGGGAATAGCTAGCCCGGATTTTGGGTTCTATAGCTGGGCTTTCCTTTTTAAGAACATAAGATCTCTTCTTCTTGATTCTATTTATTTTACGCCTTACCTTTTAGCCATGTCCAATAGTATACCGCAGGGGGCGACGGGCTGCTCTTTAAATTTGGCCATCCCAAATTCTTTAAAAAATCAAATTGAAGGTGATACGATCAGCCTGTGATTTATGGTTCCAGATAAGGAAACGGTTTAAAATTTCATATTACTGTGCTACTGCCCCCATATGGAATTCTCCAGGAACACCACTATGTTTAAATGATGGATTATCTGCCCCTCTGTGGGAAAGTGGATTTCAGAAGTGGGGACAATTATTGCCGGATAAAAACCTTTTGTCATGGTATGAGCTTAATTCGCAAACAAATCAAAGGCTATCAAGATTTAAATTTTATCAGCTATCCCGTTGGGTCACAAATCAGAAAGGTAATGAAGTTAGCGATGAAGAATTGGAGAGTAGGTTTCTAGCACCGATTGGCCAGAGTAAAGAAGTGGCGAACTGGTACTGGATTTTGATTAAAGGAGACCCGCCACCTTTGCCTATGGAGGAGCCCTGGAGAAGAGAACTGCCTCACAGCAATATTGCATCCTTCTGGCAAGTATCTATATCTACTTTGTGGAGAGTGGTTAAAGCTGCATCATTAAGGAGAAATCATCTGTTCACACTCCACAGAGCCTATTGGACCCCGAAGAGGCTTTCTAAGATGGGAGGCGGAGAAAAGGTCTGTGTGAAATGCAACCTGAGAAGCGCAGATGATGTGCATATGTTTATGCAATGTCCTCGGATCCAGGGCTTCTGGGGCCAAGTTGGTAAGATTATCTCTGAAGTGATGGGCCAAGAAATTCAGGTAAGCTTGGTGTTAATTATTTTTGGAATCTTACCTGAGGACAGTAGTACCATTAAATTGCCAAAACTTCAATCTTCATTACTATTTGTTTTAATCTTGCTGGCAAGAAGAGAGATCTGTTTGAATTGGATAGTATCTAATGCTCCAAATATGCTAAATTGGGTGTCCTCGGTTAAAAGAATTCGTAAGTTGGATATGGGCTGTGAAGTAAAGAGGAGAACTAGATTTTGGGGGTTTGGGATAACTGGGCTAATACTTTGGGTTCCACAACTTCCTAGTTTGTAGAATATGTCCAATGATTATGAAGCAAGTGAGGTTTTGGGATAATGGTTTAGGTATAAACCATGGGCCGGATACTATCTTTGACATCCCTAAGTGTCGTGCGGTTGGTGTCTCTATAATCCTTGGAGGTGGAAAGAATAGGTGAGGGTCATATATCCCCTCCATTGGGTCCAGGAGAGTGCCTGGGTTCCGCGTTATGACTACTCACTTTATTTCTTTAATGAGGACAAAAAAACCAACAAAAAAAACATTAGAGAAACATCAAAATCATGAAGTGCTATATAAATAAACAAGTTACTAACCTTCGGTAACGCCTTATCTGGTAGAGACTATGTAGCTGCATATTCATTAGCTTAGAATACTCGACTGGATCTAGAAAATTTTGAACTGTGCCACTGCATGCCGGTAGTTGGTGTCGTACGGCTCGGCATCGTAGGAGTCGTCCGCACTGGATGTGATGTGTGCAGTGCCTATATAGGTACTACTCCAGTGTGCTGACGTAAGTTTCTTACATGTCTATTCCCGCGCTAGAAGCATGGAGCCACTGCAGAAGGATGATTGACCAGTGTGCAGATTCTAAGGACCTATAAGAACCAATTTAGTCAGAAAAGTCCAGTTCACAGAACAGGGAAGATGGGAGTGTTGGTAAGGAATCTGCAGCTTAATAGAGTCTCTACCAAATAAGGCTTTACCGAAGGTAAGTAATTAGTTCATCTGATAGAGACTTCTAGCTACAAATTCCTTACCTTAGTACAGATACCAAAGCAATACCTCCCCTGAAGTGGGCCTGCGAACTGGCTCCGGCCAAAAAGTCCTGGAGGACTGAACAATCAAAGTGCCCATCACAATGGACCAGACTGTCAAGCCAGTAGTGTTTGATAAACCTGTGCAAGGATGCCCATGCAGCAGCCTGACAGATATCCAGGAAAGTGACTCCACAAGCTAACACAGTAGACGTAGCTTGGCTCTGGTGGAACTAGCCCGCAAACCCTTAGGGGGTTGTTTCTTGGCTGACAGATAACAGATCCTAATGCAGAGTACACTCCACCTGGAGAGGGTCTATTTCTGCACTGCCTTCACCTTCTTCGTGCCTGTGAACCCTACTAAGAGTGGATCATCCACTTGGCGTTCTTTGGTACAATCAATATAGAATGACAGTGCGCTTTTAGGGTCCAGGCGGTGGAGTCTCTCTTCATCCTTGGAGGGGTGAGGTGCTGAGATGGCAAAAAGATACCCCTTAACTGTGCCCAGAGCACAAACTTGCCAGGCTAAGGACAAAGCACACAACACTTTAGCCAGGGGTGCAGACAGTGCATCAATGTGCTCCTCAGTGCACCCAGCCACAAACTTGTCCCAACACAGGCATATGCAGTTTTTGTTGATGGATGCCTGGCTGCCAAGATGACATCACAGATTTCAGGAGGAAGGTCAAAGACCCTCAACTGTTGTTGCTCAATCTCCAAGCATGAAAGTGGAGTGTGCGCAGGTTTGGATGCTGCATGCTGCGACAGTAGATCTAGCCAGAAGTGCAGCCTGATCAGAGACAGATGCATATGCTCAGAAGTTCTGGATACCAGAGTCTCCTCTCCCAATCCGGAGCCACCAGGATGACTTGGACCCGATCGGTTCTGTTATTTTTCAGAACTTTGAAGGGAGATGAATCGGCAGAAAGCCATATAGGAGCGTGTATTTTGTTCTAGTCGGAATGAATCTCGGAGCGAGAGGCGATTTGGGAACTCCAGCACACAGAATTGCTCACATTGCAAGTTCTTGTTGGTGGTGAATAGATCTAGCCAAGGTTCTTTTCAGTCGAAAAAGACCTTGAGCCACCTTCGGATGCAGAAACCATTCGCTGTCTAGGATGCAATGACAGCTGAATTTAGAGATCCGGCTAGGTGCTGCATGACCAGCAAAACTCTCCTGACATTCCAGCAATGTTCAGAGGTGCAGATCCTCCTGCCACAGGATGCACGACAATATTCAGCCCTGCTTGTTCTGTACCACATGGTAGTGGTGTTGTCCGTGAACACCTGGACCAGCTTCTCTTTAATGGATGGCAGGAAAGCTTTCAATACCAAGCGAATGGCCCTCAGCTCCAAAAGACTGATGTGGAGCCAAGTCTTTGCCGGAGACTAGACGCCTCTGTTCTCAACCTCTCCTAGATGGCTGCCCCAGCCCAGAAGCAATGCATCAGTCACCACTGTCTGCGCTGGGTGGGGGAAGGGAGAGAAGGCTGCTGATGATCAAAACATGGCCCTCGAACCACCACCGCAGATCTTTTTCCTGTCTCCCTTGAAATCTGTACCAGGTCGGAGAGATTCCCCTGATGCTGTGTTCAGTGTGACTTCAGATCCCACTGCAGAGGCCTCATACGCCACCAAGCATACTTCATCAGCAGGATGCAGGAGGCCATCAGACCCAACTGTCTCAGAGTCTCGATGAAGACTGTCCTAAGTGCGGCGTTGCCAATTAAGTGCCGGTGCCGAGCACCGGAAACCAAGTAAGTACCGGTGCCGAGCACCGGTAGCCAATTAAGTGCCGGTGCTGAGCACTGGAAACCAATTAAGTGCTGGTGCTGAGCACCAGAAACCATCAGCTCAAATTAAGCACTGGATGCCGATGAGGAGCCATTTGACGCTCAAGGTTAATGCTCACGATTTTTGGTATCCAGTCTGCGATTTGGGGAATATTCTAAGGTAAAGAATATGCAGCTAGACGTCTCTCTATCAGATAAGGTTTTTGCTATTATTAGTTCCCACTACAGTGTTTTTAGTAATCTTCTTGCACAAAGCACAATCCTTCTAATTCATCACAGAAGAAAGATCTGTTTCTCAGACACACATCTAATAGGGAATCAGACTGCACAAATGCAATTAATTTTAGGATTTAGCTACTTACGACATATGCCTTACCTATTCCATGAAATACTGCTGCCGTGAGTGAAGTGTCCTTTTCAAAGGACTCAAATGCCTGCACCAGCTCGGATGCTGTCTGAGAGTTCACCGCATTTCGAGCTTCAGGCCTATTGATCCCAACTGTCATGATGGTTCCATGCCTTTCAGTTAGAACATTCATCTTATCTGCCCAAAACAAAAAGGAAATGTATTTTTTTTATTCTATTTGTACTTTGTTTCAGCTTATTGGAAACCATAGAATCTGTACATCTATGAAAGACGAGATAACATACATCAGTAAGCAAGCATTTTAAAAAGACGTACATAAAAAGCAGGAAAATAATAATCCATATGTACAATCGGTCCATGACGTTATCCACATCTAATAAGAATATTCTTTTATCAAGCACTGGCAAAGCCAATAAGTCTGGCTTTGACAAGCATGCATTTTTTTGTAAGAATATGCAAAATAATTGCCAAAAAGGGGTGACGCAATAGCCAGACCCAGAAGTGCACTTTTTTCTGATGGCAGGGGACATGTGATCAGGCAAAGTGCCTTCACCCACAAAGCTGGGCAGCCAATGATTGAAGTGGGCTGACCCACTGCCCCAAGCTGTATGCTATGGTAGGTGGAAGCAAAATGTTAACAACACTTGAACAAACCAATGGATGAAGAAGTCTGAATGAAATCGCCTATATGTATGTATTTTTATTATTAATTATTTGAGAAACATGAGGCAGGGAAAACAGCTAAAGCTATCTCCTCTAGGCCAGACTTAAAACGGACGGTTCTGATCTTTGTACATGCTACATTCATCATTCGTTGTATATTTGCTTTTATCAGATCGTAATGAATATCACTTAATGACAACAGAAGTTGACAACTTTTTAAATCGCTGCAACCAAAAGAGTAAAACAAGATGTGGCGAATTGTTTCCCATCCCAAGCCACACAGGCAGCATCTCCTTGCTTGATGGGATATGCAACAGACCTATCACAAATCACTAGGAAGAGGAGTTGACTCAATGGAAATGTAAGAAAAATCTGTTTATCGGCCACTAAATTACATTAACATATAGTTACTACGCAGCTATTTTTCATAGTGATACAAATAATTATTATATGTTTCAGGGAACCCAGGTGTGCTAAATAATTTTCTTTATGCAAATCCACAGATTTTGCTCTATAACTTTTCCCTTATTCCTTACATTGTAGTTTAGGCATTACGTTTAAGAGTCCCTTGGGGAGCACTCAAAACATCCACACCGGTTCAGTAGCACGGATTGCAATAACACTTCAACTTCCTCCTAATCTCAATCACCATCAGTCCACCATATAAGAATTCCCTTTGTAAATGTTGGGACCGCTTCGACACAATAAACAAGCTTTAAAAGCAACAATCTATAACTCCAATAGCGTTTACTAGATGAATTGAGGGTTTGCAAAACTCTTTATCAAAGCTGCCTTTTCACATAGATGTACTTCCTAGATACCAGTAGGTAAGGAACAGTTCGAACTCATGTCCCACTAATTTCCCAATGCTGGTGGATAAGTATTTACTGCACTCGTGATGAATACAAATCTGCTAGGAAAAGATTAGACAGGGTGCCACCAAAAACACTCCTGTGTAATCTGCTAGTGACACAGATATTGGTAGTTGGCCTCACAATTGTATATGGCTATATAGCTATCCAAGTATTAGAATATATTATCTGGACCACTTCCATTTCTTACGGTTGCTGGGCAAACTGTTCCAAGAAATCTCAACCAAAAACACTACTCTACCAGAACTTAAGTCAAGTCAGAGGCATTTGTTAAGCGCACATATCACCATAGGGTCTCATGGCACTAGCGAGGACTCCTTAAAGACTGACAGTCGGAAATGCAGAGTTATGGCTGGTCGAATAGCCAAGTTTTTAATTCCCTACGAAAGGACTTGTGGTCCGTGATGGCGGGGAGATGGGGCGGTAGCTTGTTCCAGAAAACATAGGGCCCAGATTTCTCTGAAAACCTCCTCAACTGTGCCAACTATCGACTGATATCCCTTATAAATACGAATATAAAGATCTTGGCCACAAGGCTCAACACTTATATCCCCCTTTTAATTTATCCTTCACAGGTGGGTTTTGTACCTGGCTGTTCTTCTGCGAAGCATTTGAGAATGCTTTCTCACCTACTGTGGCAGGTAATACAGGACAAAGAAGAAAAGATTTGTATTTTCCCTCAAGGACGAAAAGGCTTTTGACCATGTGGAGTGGCTGTATGTGTTTAAGGTGATGGTCGACATTGGGTATGGGTAGCACATTCATTGACAAAGTCTGTTTCTCAGAGCTTCTGTGATGTATGGGGTTTCACCTCACACTTATTTGACATTAGAAGGGGAAGAAGACAGGGTTGCCCACTCTCCCTTCTGTATTTTTGATAGCACTAGAATTATTTGCGACCACTATCCGCAGTACATTTCCCATCCGTGGGATACAGATGGTGATGGAGAGAACAGAAAGCATTCCATTATGCAGACGACATCTTGGTAGCTCTAATGAATGTGATTGAGTCATTCTCCAGATTTTCCGGATATAAAATAAATTGGTCAAAGTGCGTGGCTATGCCGATGACACCAACAACTCCAAAAGTGTTGCTAGGGGCCTCACCGTTCACTTGGCATCTCACCCACCAAAAATACCTTGGTGTGTACCTGAACAGCGGCCTAACAAATGTAGTGAGAGATAACCTCATCCCCATCATCAACAACGTAATAATAGAATTTGCAAACTGGTCTAAAGTTTAACTGTCACTTTGGGGCAGAGTGCTGAATATTAACAAGCACGTAATGCTGAGATTTAACTACATCTTAGGCATGCTACCCAGGAGAATTCCACAGGATTTGGTGCAGGAGATTGACCGGCTTACCAGGAGCATGATACATCAGTCCTATCATGCTTTGTCATGCGAAACAATGGCTCTGGCCGAGGCAAAAGTGGTGATATTACACCACTTTAAAACACCCACATCACCCTCTCTTCATATGTGGCTTTCCAACAATGCATGGGATGGCCACCCATGAAAAAAATCATGTACAAATTCAATGACAAAATGCAGAAATTTGAGGAGGTCTGGGGCTCATTCTTACATTTGTAATCATTAACGACCGGTTAGGCATTATGGCCAGATACAGCCACAAGATAGGGTATCACGACCTGGATAATGTCCTAATCTCCATTACCCCGCTGACTGCAACACGGCTCTGACAGTACTGGATCGGTTCACCTTACTTTACTTGAAGGCTGCTTTCGGTGTTAACAAATCCACTTCTATATGGGTTACAGATAGACATTGAGGAATAATAGCAGGCCAAGAGTCAGGAGATGTGAGGCACACTCGTGCACCTGCAGTGGGGTGGGTGACCATAGGGAAAGGAGCATGTGGAACGGAGTGCCTCTCTGTACCTAAACTGGGCATAATCTTGCTTGGATTCTGTTCATGTTTCAGGCACATCGTTCATAGCAGTGATAGAGATTGCTCCTGTGGGGGGGGGGGGTGGTTCTTTCTTTCTTTCGCTGTTCTCCCCTTTTCCTTCAATATTAGATGACTGATCCATTGCCCCCTCTCCACTGGAAGAACCTTTGTTCCTGTTGTACGGTTGTGTATATTGGATTTGAGCACACTGCCGTTCAAGTCTGTGATACAAGTAATGTACTGTCAATAAAGAATTGAAATTAAAAAATAGCAATCATTTTGTGCCCCCATTTTATTAGATTCTATTCACCTATCCAAATCAGATTTGAAATCTATTAATGAGCCTAAAAAAAAGGGATTTTTTTGATAGTGACTTTCTGCCCAAATTTGTAGTAGTATCCATATTTGATCTGTAGAAAGACCTAACTTGAGTCTGGTTTGAATTACTGGAAGTATTCAGTAACAATTGACATCTCCTAAACTGGTCATATATAATCCTACCAAGTACTATTTCCTGGGCTAAGCATTAACAATAAACTGTAGTGTGAAGGGTCACCATAGTTCCACAGTTCCTGACCAGAGATACCGATATAGAGTCCTTCCATACTTTAGGTGCAGTGCCATTCTGAAGGGCCAGTGTAGCAGCGGATCTCAAGTAGATGGACACCACTTATCTAACTAATGATAAGCTAGACCACCCTTTTGGGCCAAATGTTTTAGAAGATGTCATACTTAAATAAAATTAATAACAATATAATCAAAGTGGTCGCCTTCAGTGCACATAGCACACATACACGAGCCAGTAGAGGGATTGAAATGATTTCACTCTGAATGATTTATCATCTTCCCACCTTCTCGTATCCACTCTGCTTCCCCCTTTCCAATTTTGTTGCAGATCTGTGTGAAAGTATTCTGGTTTATCCCTAAAAGACCTCAAGTGAAATGAATGCCACAATAAGCCGCGGGAGCTGAACAAGGAGTGAACCTGTCTCACTCCTGTCCTCTGAACGTCTGAGTTTAGAGGTGCCAAACGGTGTTATGTTTCATATGGGTACCCTAATATAGGCCCGGGTAATATCATACACCGTCACCTACATTATCTCCCTTACACTACAAAGTAACGAGCCTTTAGGATTGAACCTTTACCTAGTTCTAGTCCTGGGTGCAGAAGGAGGGTTTTTCCTAAACAATAGAGTCCTATAACTCCATCAATAGACTCACACAGTATGAATGAATATTCATAAGGGTTCTTGGAAACCAGGCAGGAGCTACACCACCTACCCCACCATATCTACGTAACAAGGTTCATCCCATACGTCATCCTCAAATCCAACAATGGCTAATACATGAGACAAGGGACAAAGAAACCCTAGATACTTTTTGTATAAATGCAGCACATCTTGCTAGGGTTGGTAGAGGGAAACAAGACTTCCAGGCCGACACACTGACCAGAGACACTGAGGCTCCTGCATGCAGACGCTCCAGCTGACAGTGGTCTAAACATCCCTTGCGAGGTGTCCAACTCGAGACCAGGACGTGCTCCTACATTCTCACACTTCAGGTAATGGGGTTCGACTAAATCCTAGAGGGATTCTTGGCTTCACACCTACTCACATGCTAGGTACACTTAGGTACATCTAGATAGGCATAGTAGGAGTACGCGCACTTTTATCATGCATTTTATAATTCATGTATTTATTCATGCTTATTGCAAGAAGGTAGAACTGTACTATCCTTTTATATTCACTATACTGCTAATCATATATATCTGCTACTGTCTAACGGTTGTTGCAGCACATCTCTTTTACACTAGAAGAACAACTGTGCAATAAATTCTTATTGTAACACACCTGACTGTTTCTTCTGTGTAACTCTCTGAGACCGAATAAATGAGCACGAGTGACTAAGCGAAAAGTAGTACATTGTTTCTACGGTCCTGAGGGATCAGGGTTGTCATGTTCTAAGGTTGCCAGAAACGATTCTCTCCCCGATAAGAGGAGACACTAGTGGCACTGTGAACTAGCTAATGCAAACAGGCTAACATTCTCGGTGGGGGTGCTCAGAGCTAGTCTGCCACCAAACCCACAGTTTATGTTATCTGGAACGCGCAGGTCTTGTATGGGTAATATAGGAACTACACGACAACGGAACAGCCTGCAAGCAACTCCGCAAAGACATATCATGAACGAGCAAAGGGATAAGCATATGCTGGGAGTAGTAGATTTTCCGTCCCCTTCCCGGTCTTCATTCATAAAGGATCACCATGTATAGACCCCACACTGTCTGCCTAATTGAGGGACTGCAGTACAATCTAAGATCTCACAAGGGTTGAAGCGAAAACAAAAGAATGATATAGACAGTAGGGTTGTAGGTGTATATGGCCTGAGAATTAGTAGACTTGGATCCCATTTAAAAAGGCCCGCAATTTCATACACAAAAATATGGACCAATACATTGGGTTGTAATATACACTAGCTAAGAAACTGGTGCATTATGCCTTATTTCAGACCTTACAATGGGGTACATCGCACAAAGTGTGAGTGTTTTAACAAGTTACAAGGTGCACAAACTCAGATTTGTCGCAGTTTTACTGAATGAAGTGGAAAATCTGGAGAAAATGATTTGGGGAATGCTATTTGCAGACCAGCTTTTTATTGGTATATTCATTTGAGCATACATGGGAGTTTCTGCCTGAAATGGGATTTTTAGGCCACTCAGAATGAGGGCCTTAGTGTATATAACCCAGTTATCAAAACGCTGCAACCTACCAATTCTGTGTTTAACGAGCAAATATAAGATTAAGGCTGAGGATAGAGGAGCTTAAAGAGAGGTTTTCTGAAGATTTACACCATTAGGGGTCAGACGTACCTGGAAAGGCTTTCCATAACCTAGGGCTGGGAACGTGTCTGTCATCTTGGTCTATTTATAAATACCTCCACCACTGTAGTGTAACGACCAGCACTGGGAAAGCAAACATTCCATCAGTCACAGCTTAGGCTCAGATACATTACCTTTCCTTAATGTCTGAGCAACTTATAAATTGCCTCTATCTACTTAGAGATGAATTCCCTCACCAACCCAGACGTAACCTGCTAACAAGGATTTGAAATGCAATAGGTCTCGCATTTGTGAGAGTTAGAGCTATTGGCGTTGTAAATGACAATGTTTTTTACCCATGTAGTATGTTATATGTATGCATGAATGGGCCACAGAAGGACAGAGGAGGAAGCATCACAGGCCATCTCTTCCGCTCTCCTGTCTCTCATCAAACTATCTGGAGTTGTACTGGACACAAAGAGACAGAGGCAGATAAGCACCTTATGACTAACATATTGGAGAACACAAAATGGCAGGGATTTTTTTCCAATCCACAGGAGTTACTCATTGAATGTGATAGAGTTGACATGAGGCACATGGATGGAAAATAAAAACAAGTATTGGCAAAAACAACAGGTTTCACCTTAAAAGGTGTCAGTTCAATTTTGGACTTTGCGAATGTATGTTGCTGCACAACAATTGTAAAGAGAAAAAAAAAGTAAAAATGGCCGACCTTAGCATGATGACATATACACACTCATGCATCACAAAGTATGACCGTATGCATCATGAGGCCGTGGGAGGGGGCACTTTTTCACCAGCATAATGATGTGTACGTGCATATGCACCACCACACAAGCACACACGCGACATGATGCATAGTTTTTAATTTATCCTTCCAGGATGATGGACAGTAATCCTGGAGCAGTAAATTAATAAAATAAAAAGCACACAAAGGTGCTTTACAGAGAAAGGTGCAGCTCTGGAAAAAATTGGAGCAGCCAACGCAATGAAAAAAAAGATGCATTAAAAACCAGGGGGGGTGGAGGGTGAGCAACTAATTGCAGCTGAGCGGCGGCAGGGAGCAATACTGGGAAGGGAGGGGCAGAGTAGCAATGGGGGAACTGCCGGGAGGAAAGGTGTTGGCAAGAAAAAGAGAAGCAGAGAGACGAGGAACCTAATAAGACATATATAAACAGGTGTAATGATGCATTTAAAGAAAGGATGCCAGACCTGAGGCTGCCATACAGACCATATCAGAGCGTATGTCTGCCTCCTACCACCGACCCCCAAAACTGATGTAGCTCACAAGAACCAAGCGTCAGATAAACGCGGGCTCAATCGCTGTGACACATGCACATTCATTGTACGATTCGGGCACTAGCACCAGAGATAGACCGGAAACATCCTAGCAAGCGGATGACAGGGTGCTCAGTCGTTGTGTTCTAGAGCCGTCTCCCTCCCAGGATGTGGGCCACCAAGGCTTGTCAAGGAACAACATCCTGCAAGAACGGAGAGCCCAGTGACAACAAAATCCAAGGGTCTCTGAGACAATCACCCAAGCCATGTCCAGGACTTGCAACCATGTGCCTTGAAGCTGAAAGGTCATGTTTTGGTACTATCCCGTTGCTAAAATCCCATGCAAACGGCTCCATCATCTGAGCAGCAGCCCACCAACTGCCATGCCCTGAAGATGATCCATTCCGAATCAAAGTTCTTGGGGGAGGGATCTCCAAGCTAACGGAGAAGCATCTGGACTTACTGGGTCCAAATAAAGCAATAACAAGCAGGAGGAAAGCAAGGGTGCGGGGAAGAATAACCCTTCCAATGAGCACAGGAAGCACCAGCAGCAGGCTCCGCCTTAGGGGGAAGGTGGGGCGGCGAGAGGCCCGTGTATTCTAATAAAAAACACCACACATATAGAAAAGGGAGAGTAGGGGAGAGGAGGGAGGTGGTCAATGCAGACAACAGGAGAGGGGAGGGAGCAAAGGCAACAGTCAACGGGGGGCGCTCAGAGACAGGAGCAAAGTTTGGAACACAAGTCGGAAACTAAGATAAGAAACAGAGGCAAAAGAGAAAGTAATGCGCCAACACTATATATGGCCGATGGTGAAATAATCCCTGTAACAGGGTCAGTCTGAAGGGCGGGAACAAAACAGCTAAAAGTTGGGACAAAGTAAAGCATTTACCCGCCAAACCAAGGAATTTCGAAAGGCTGCCCAAGGAATGAATGAAAGTGAAGGACGTGGTGAAAGCCCACAGAAGGAGATACAGCATGTCGAGAGACAGCACATGTGCTGCCTAGGCTCGACCTAAAAATGGGAACATCTGCCCTTCAAAGTGAGTTCCAGAACCTAGCCCAATGAAAATCCACATATTTTTTACCATTCCTTTGACATACGATTTATTTAAAAAAAACAGCATGCTCAGGAACAGTGGCAAAAGGATGAGGTTTATTGCCTAGGAAACGTTGGGGTCAGCCTTTGGAAAGGCCAAGTTCACATTAAAGCATAGCAGCGTGAAGAAAAAAAACTTTCAGACCCCCCATTAAGACAGCTGAAGCCAAAAATATAAGAGTCTTATTTAGAGTTTGGCAGGGAAGGACAGGACATCTGTGAAAAAGTGGCGGGTGTCCCTTTCCCTGGGTTCAGAGTGCCACTGACTTCAATGCACTCTTAATATGGTGAACGTGACATCCACCCAACTCTAGGGTGCTACAGCAGCATCTAAATCAATTTTGTGAATACCATCAAATTATTTGGAGGAAGGTGATCTGGAACGTCTACAAATTCTAATGAACATTTTACCTATTGGATTGATAAGCGCAGTACAAGGAGAAGGAACTGCTGCATACGAGTACTGTAATATATTGTACTCCTACCTAGCGCATCCTAACCTATCATGTCTAGGGTAAGTGAATCTGCCAAATCACTGTAGGGTGATTTAAGTCCCCGTTACCTGTGAGTAAGTGTCATCAAGCTGCCCATCTTAGTGGAGAGCTGGGCAGCATCTCTCACATGAGGTAAACAGGAAGCAGCTGATCCGAGCCAGCGAAATGCTCCTCTGCCTAAACAAAAGCTTGATGTTGTATATATAACAACATCATCCCTGCTACAATGCTGAAGCCCCAGACAGGCCGCTACTGTTTATTCTATTCTGATAGCTCTGTCGCCGAGCGGCTAAAACAAATAACATTTTGCGTGATGAACTTAGCCCTTGTACAGAATGTTCAAGGTGTTCTAACGTGGCAATATAAGCAAAACTGAGTTTGAATAATATTATCCTCTATGTGCATG